>CM060696.1:191499178-192118146 GCA_030686995.1 Artemisia argyi
GTATAGAAGAAATTTGGGTTCAAAACCCTGATTCACCTAAGGATGTTAGGGAAGTGAAAGGGAGAAGGATAGAGAATAGAATAGTACATAGTAGCATTGGTTCTGTGAGCACTAAGAATGATAAAATTGCCTTTAATGTAATGCTGAATGAGGACTTTCCTGCACTTAGTGAGGCTAATAAGAGTAATGTCAATTCTGAAACTGTGGAAGCAAATACTAGTGGTAAGGATGACCACAACATTAAGGAAACTAGTGCTGAAAACTGTGAGCAGAGCACTGATAAGATTGACAATACTAGGCGTGATAAAATTGTGTCTAAAGTGTGGGAGAATAAGAAAGTTTGGGCTGACAAGTCAGAGGAGTTTGAAAGTAAACGTACACTAAAGTTTAGGCGCATTCAGTATACTGTATGTGTATAAAGGATTTGCAACTGGTTTTATCTTGTGGCATTGTTATACAACAAGATGGCCTATATCCATTGTAGGAGATATGTCGATATGGAACTCTCCCAGTAATTTGATGTTTTTTCCATTTTGGTGTAACTTTGCAACACCTTGTGGATCTAGATTGTGACAGGAGTAGAATGAAAAAAACTTGCCGGAAAAGGGCACAAAATATGTATTGGACAATACAAAATCTCCATATAGGCGGCTTATGAGAGTAGTATACATATAATGGAATGATGCTTAGGTTCGGAGTCCAATTGACATGATAAATAAAAAACAGGTTGCTAGTTGATTTCAAGATAGTACTCGATTCATTTCATATTGTTTTAGTATCTCATTCAGACCCTCTTATAAAGGTGTTCATCTTATTTAAGTGGACCTGATGTGTAACACTACCATGGCCATGCTAATATCTTTGGACGTTGTCGTCAACTTGTGGTGTGAAAACAAAGGGTGACCAAAACAAAAAGGCAAAGTTTTATGAAAATTGATAAGAAAGCATTAGAGATATAGTTCGTCCGGCATTCCATAGGTAATGGTCTAGTCTGTTAAGTCTTGTTTAGCTGGTTGTTTGTTTTGAGTATGTTCGAAACATTGATGTGTAATAGTTAAACGCTGAAAATTTGTTTAAAATGGTTTCAGAAGGTTGATGCGGACAAGGATGGTATTATTTGCGAGTTGAAGTCCCAGAATCTTGTTTTGGAAAAAGAGATGGTATCTCTGAAAGAAGAGCTTCAACGGGCTAAAGATTTCAATTCTAGTTTGCTACAGCAAATCCAAATTCAAAATGAGAGTATAAAACATCTAACTTCTGCCATAGTAAGTTCTTTGCCACGGTGTATAATAACATTAATTTTGCGCTTGTTTTGACAAGCATTGAAGTACTTAGGTCAAAATTTTATTTTATTTTTATTTATGGAAATAAAAATGAGTAAATTGTACTGCTACTAGGGCTGAATACAGCGCTTGCAATCTAAAGAGCATTAAAAACAGCATTGGATCTACAATTTGAACTTAAAATATCAAACTTTTTTTTAGAGGCTGAAAGTTTGTATAAAATGGTTTCAGAAGTGGATAAATGACATTTTGGAAAAGGATGCAATGAAGAAGAAGAAGAAGGAAGAGTTGAGCGCAGCCACTTTGGCTAACGAGGAGTCCCAGAAATTAGTAAGGGTTTTATTCAAACAAATTTCCGTTATTTTTATTAAAAACATGGATCTACAACTTGAACTTTGCTTCTGAGTTTGCTAGAATAGTACATAGTAGCATTGGTTTTGTGAGCACTAAGAATGATAAAATTGCCTTTAATGTAATGCTGAATGAGGACTTTCCTGCACTTAGTGAGGCTAGTAAGAGTAATGTAAATTCTGAAACTGTGGAAGCAAATACTAGTGGTAAGGATGACCACAACATTAAGGAAACTAGTGCTGAAAACTGTGAGCAGAGCACTGATAAGATTGACAATACTAGGCGTGATAAAATTGTGTCTAAAGTGTGGGAGAATAAGAAAGTTTGGGCTGACAAGTCAGAGGAGTTTGAAAGTAAACTTACACTAAAGTTTAGGCGCATTCAGTATACTGTATGTGTATAAAGGATTTGCAACTGGTTTTATCTTGTGGCATTGTTATACAACAAGATGGCCTATACCCATTGTAGGAGATATGTCGATATAGAACTCTCCCAGTAATTTGATATTTTTTCCATTTTGGTGTAAATTTGCAAATCATAAAATGAAGTACAGACTTCCTCTTCCTTGTTTCATTTTTATTATTTTTTTAAGGTGGAAAATTGGGCATGTCGGGCGGGTGGGTAATGGTCAAAGTGGGCAATTTTTTGTACGAGTCAAAATGGCTCAGCCCAGTATGCAAATGTAGTGAATTTTGGTTTCGAAAATACAAGGAGTGTTGTGACAATTTCTTCTTATTTTCTTTTTTGTAAGACTATTGATGTCCGGCTAATACCTTTTTGCAGACAGAAGGAGAATTCGATTCAAGTTGCGTGAATCCATGGTCAATCTCTGTTGTAGAAAAGATATTGCAAAAGATGAATGCTCAAATATCAGAATACGAAGTAAGAACTTTTGCTCATCATTCTTTTGGGGATAATACAAGCACCATATCTAATTCATATGCTTTTTTGAAATGTATCAGGGATACCATACAAGTAGTAAATGTTATTCCGGAACTGTGGCATTATCATCTTTGCAGAAGTCAGCCAGGAATAAGGTTATCGAGATGGGTAATCTTGCTTTCGCTTATCTCATCTAGATTGATTTTGTTAAATTTTCATATGTTTTTGTGTGCCTTTTGGGCTACAACTGAAATTTCGTCTGCACTAGTTGGCCCTTAGGAATCTCAATAATGAAACTAGCATGGTTCAAAACTATTTCTACATAACAAACCTTTATGCCTGAAGGAAGATTTTTGCTATTATTAATTAGATTCAGCCCCTGTCAAAGGTTCATTAGACGACGTGCAATTTTATGTTCTTATAATTGATAGAGTTTGTTTTAGGTGTAAAATTCAACAACATAGCATGAAACCAGAACCAAGCTATCATAACTTGATTTTTCAGTGTCACTACTCACTAGAGCTCTGCAATTGTGTCAACATACCTCCAATATGTATATTCTAATTAGGGGTGCAACTAGTATATTTTTTTAATAAGGAATCACAGCCATAAGCGTTTTCTGACATATTTATTCAAAAAAGTACACAACTCTATTTGCCCCATCATGCCAGACGAATAATGAAGCCAGGTAACATGAGAAACTATATGATTTTTCAAATTAATATTTTGTTAAGAATCATAAATTTTATGGTATACCAACACTGCAATAAGCCCAGAATGAGTTATCGTCAAACTGTTTCCTGCTCTTGTGAATTGCATCGTATGAGATGTGATGTAAGTTATATTTAGGAATATATTAAAAGGGGAAAAATCAAATAAAAAGATCTATTGTCTCTGAGAAGCCTACAAAGGTTCCAAGAAAAAGTTATTAAAATTCCCAAGTTTTCCACTAGAAGGGGGAGACAGGTAAAAAAGTTGTGGAATTAGTTCCGAGAATCTGGATGTTTAAGGCTTTAAGCTAACTTTTGATGCGCACTAACAAATATGGACGCACAAAGAAAAACTTAATGCTCTTTTTTTTTTCTTTTTTTTTTTTTTTTTTTTTTTTTTTTTTTAAATTTATGCACAGAAGTTTTTGCGCAAATTGTTTTCAGCACAATTTTTGTTTTGGAAAAAAAAGTCTTTTCAGTGATTTTTTATACCTGAACCTCCTTATTTTGTGATCCACATGAAATGTTGGCATAATACTTGTCTTATTCCACAGGTAGAGATACATATCAGATCACGGGTTGTGCTGGGAAGGGTGGGTTCGCGCAAGTGTACAAGGCATGTGTCAACAGTAAGAAAGACGAAGTTGTTGCTTTGAAGGTGGTTAATTCATTGCATAATCTATGCTTTTCATAACCAACCTTTGAGGGATTATCTTTCTAGCATTTCAGTCTCTGACAGATACAAAAGCCTCCATTCCCATGGGAGTTCTACATGTATCGTCAACTTGATTTAAGGATCCCTGAAAATGAAGTACAGACTTCCTCTTCCTTGTCTTATTTTTATTATTTATTTCAGGTGGAAAATTGGGCATGTCGGGCAGGTGGGCAATGGTCAAAGTGGGCAATTTTTTGTACGAGTCAAAATGGGCTACTTCAGGTCTAGGGTGACCGGTACCCTTCTTTTCCAAATTAATATTATTTGATTAAATATAACCCGAATTATAGCCCAATTATATGTAAACATCGCCACCTCTGCTAGTATATATCAGTTTTGGGTAAGCAACTGCGTATGTTCTATTAAAATTTTATCTCCGCCCCACAGAGATCGTGCTTTGGATATGCTCATAGATTGCACCTCTATTCAGACTACAGCATTATTGTTACAAATTTTCTAGCTCATAAGACGCTTTTGGTAAGTTTTGGTAAATCTTTATTTCTTTTCTTAGTAATGTCACGTTCTTATATTTGGACACATTAAACAAATTGTGTAGGATGCCATAAACAGCTGCAGAATGGATGAGGTTTTGTGTATATATTACACAATTGAGATGCTCTCAATGCTAGAAACTTTGCATGGTAATGGCATTATTCACGGTGATTTCAAGCCTGATAAGCTCATGATTCGCCTTGCTAGGTAAAAAACAACTTCTAGAGCAAATTATTTCTATTTTCATAGTTCGGCAGCCATCTTAAAAGGTTTTTCTTCATTTGCAGTGATGATCTAACAGAAGATGGTTTTCGCGCCCGATCTGGTTCTTGGCGCCAGCAGGTTTCAGTTACATTCAGGATCATATGTTTTTTTCATCTTCATAAATTTGTCATTTTTTTTTTTTTTTTTTAAATATTATTTCATTGCAGGGACTTTGTCTTGTTGACTGGGGTAGAGGAATAGACCTGGAACCATTTCCCAAGAAGATAAAGTTCAATGGAGATTGTAGAACATCTGGTTTTCGTTGTATACAGATGCAAGAGAATAAGCCATGGACATATCAGGCATGTTGCACTGGTGACCATTTTTACCACATTTTGTAATGTTATGCAGTCTCATATTGAATTGACTCCTTTTTTACTCTATATTCTAGGTTGACGCTTATGGTCTTTGTGTTATTGTTCATCTGATGCTTCACAATGATTGGATGGAGATCGAGAAGAAAACAACCTTTGATGGTGGTTATTCATTTCAACCTAAATTGCCTTTTAAACGGTATTTATTTCTTGACCCATACAATCCTGCTAATCTCGTTCTATCTTTTTGAAGACATTAGTGGTCAGGCTTTTATACTATTTTTAACAACCTGATGAATTGATTATAATCGTGCTCTCACCAACATGGAACACAGTCACCCACCATGAAACATTGAGATGGCAGATCATGAAAGAGTAAAAAGTGTAAAACATAAATGCGACGTGTCACTTGTTACTCAAAAGTATTAAATGGACATGTTCTGTTGTTCCAAATTTTCACCATGCTATCAAATTTACTAGTGTTTTAATTAGTTAGCAACTTAGCACCGTTCTGCAACTTAGGAATCAAGCATCATCCATTGCTCTGTGAACAAGTGTCTCATTTAACCCAACGTACATCTATTCTGGCCTTGGTTTCTAAAAAGCTCACCTAGGCGTATATATTCTTTTCCGATCATACAGAATCATTTAACTTACTTTATTATTGGTTAAAGTCTGAGAGTAAACTGCATAAATGACCTTATTGAGTTTTACAACTGACTTTAATTGAATTTGGCCATTCTTAGCGTTGACCTTATTGTGACTTATGGTGTAAATTGCTACTGTCAATGCTCTAATTTTGACTTTATTTACTTTTTACTATATTGTTTTTATACGTTAGTAGCTACTGGCCTCAGTTTATTATGTGATTAATACTTTTGAAGCTACTGATCATAGTTCAATTTTAATGTGTTTTAACGATACTAGTCAGAGTTCTAATCTTATAATATCATGTAGATGTATTTTTTAAGTACTTTGAGAAAACCTCGCACCTTGCACGCGTGTTGCTTGCCCTTTTGCCTCATGCCTTGGCTTGGGGACCCTTTGCCACAGAGAGCTAGCACATTTAAAACCAAGACAGTGGCAATATAACCCTATATCTGAAATATATGCATGAGGTTAATTGTATCTAAAAAAGATTGATAACATCCTCTATATTATAAAAAAAACATAATTTAATCCTGAATTTGATGCACTGAAATCACACCATACAAATTTCACCAGCTTTCCTTATTGTTTTTTCATGTTTACAGGTACCAAAAAGTCGAACTTTGGAAAAAACTTTTTGCAGATTTACTTAACAATGATATTCACGAAGAAGATGAACATTTGAAGATGTTGGGAAATTTAAGGTCATCATTCCAGGACTACATGTGCTCAACACCTCACTTGCTAAAACAGCTAAAACAGTCACTCGCAAAACAAAGGATTTTATTGGCTTCTTCCTAATTGTATTTCAAATTGATGATGCAGCTTCTTGATGCATTCCCATCTTGAATTTCAGTCTAGTGAAGAAAACTTGTTACAATTGTCGTCTATTCATACCATTAGAATAGGGTTTGTGCTGACATTATGAAATTGTGCCGTCATCAACTCTAGATTGCATCTTCTTTCATTTTATGTGATTAGATGAGGCTGTAGGATTTTGTTTGGTAGAATGTACAATACACATTAATTAGTCTATACTATGTCATTAATTCTGGTGAAGAATCGTTGTATCTTGAACATTTTATTCGTTTCCTTTCAAGTTATTGAGCTCACTGTAATGATACATTGTCCAATTTATGTTGTTAATGAGGCTGCTCTTCTCTTTTTACTTGGACACGTGCACCCTCATACTCTTTTGAAACAGGGTAACCTAGTGAAGTAAGTTCAGTTCAATTGTCCTTTTGATGGTACATTAACCTGTAAATGTTGGCAGAAGGGTATACTGCAACCCATCTAATTGTTTGTTACTCTTCTACAGGTTAGGGTTCATTAGATTGGAACAACATCTTTACACAAGCCATGTAAATTAGAAGACACAGATGTGTTGCAGGTGAGTGTTGATGAATTCAATTCCATGGTAAGTTGTATTCTTAGAATTCCTATCGGTTGGCTATAATTAGGCTGTGCAGTCTCTTGTGGTCCCAAAATAGATCTAAGACATTAACAGATTGCACGCTGGCTCTAACCCACAAAATTATAAAGCTCGTGCTGAAGAAGAAGAAGAAGAAGAAGAAGAAGAAACTGCTTTTGAGGTAAGCAATTAGTATTAATGGCTCACGGCTCTGATTTATAAGGTAGTATGTAGGAATAGCAGCGTTCAAACTGTTTAAATCGGCTATATACGGACTTGCCCTTAAATGAGATGATAGAAATTCAAATTATGTAAAAACCATATTTCTATGCAAGTAACCGTATCTATTTTGAGCTTGTTGCAAATGTTGTCGAACATGCAAAAATATGCAAAAAAGAAATGTTGTTTGTAGGTAGAGGTGGCAAAACGGGCGGACCGGGCGGGCACGGGCTACGGGCTAAACGGACACGGGCTAAACGGGCGCGGGCCAAACGGGCGCATGTTATACGAATCGTCTTAAAAAAGACCTAAAACAACAAAAAAAAAATTCCTCAAACGTAACACCTCATTTATATTTAAGTAACTAAATATATTATATTCATAAGTTTTTCATTAAAAACAATTTAATGCGAGAGAAAAACGTGTGCCCATTTTGCCCATTTAATTTCTAAATGGGCAATATATGCCCATTTAAAAAAAAAGAGGGGGACCAAATGTACCCAAATCTTTTAAAAATTTACCCATTTAGGTTTTTTTTTTTTTTTTTTTTTTTTTTTTTTTTTTTTTATTTATTTTGGACTCAAATTGCCACCTCTATTTGTAGGAATCAAATAACTTGGGAAAAGAGTTTTGACAAAGTAAATATATATTTTTTTCCAATAGTTTCGTCTAGCATCAAATATATTTTACGACCTACAAATATTTTGATATCAGATTACTCTTCCGTATAGTGCATATGGCTGATAATTCGAAGCCTTCATTCAATTTCGTAGTTGCTATTACTTAAAGATGTTCTAACATGATCATTAATACTCAAACTTGTACCATCCTAACTCCACCACAAACAAATTGCTTCAAAAATGCTTATTTGTTAAAAGTTTAACTCAATCGCTGCAGTTTTAAATATACTTCACCTTCAACCTAGTAGTTTTTACCCAAAACTCAGAAAGGCTTTAACCATGTAATACACCCAAACTCATACTGCTAACTCCAAAATCAGACCCAATATTCATCGGTTCGTGGCTTGTTGTAGACTTCAGAACTTATTTCCACTTACCGTAATCACACCTCGGACTTGGCAGTACCTACGTCTCTGGATATTCAAGGGTTTAAACTAATGATATAATTTATATGAGAAAACAAAAGTATCTATCCTATTTTTTATTTATTTATTTTATTTTATTTTCTAAAATCTACAATACTGAAAATCTTGATCATGATAAATATTTCAGTAAGAATATGGGTCGGTCCAGCCCAATCAAACAAGTCTGGCCCATTAGTTTAAATCATTCTCCCACAAGTTTTATTGCAGACTTGCAGTGTTTTTTAAATATGTTAACCAGTTATATAACTTGTACGCTGCGTTGTTTTTTGTTAAAAAAGAAAAATAGAAATGGAGAAATGAAATGTAAAAAAGAAAACACAAATTTGTTTTCTTAAAAAATGACGTAGGTGTACAAAAACAAGAGTTGCAACTATAAAGAAAGAGACGAAAATTGCACATTTTGTCAATCATAATTACATGCGATATTCCGCAACAATACCTCCAAAAAGTCAAAAACCCAACAACAATATGTTAAAAACACCTTTTATGAGACCAACTATTTTCTTTTCTTTTCAGTTTTCAAACAAACTAATTTTTTATTCATTAAATAAAAAGAGAAATTACAATACGTAAGAAAAAAAAAATCCGAAAATTAGAAAAAAAAATAAAGTACAAAGTTTTTAAAAAACACATAAAATTATCGAAGACGACTAATTGCAGTTCATTTCATATATTTTGCAGATTTCTTCTTTTCGCATGTTGATGAAGAAGCCATCATCAGCTGACATTTTCTTTATGCTAAGCACGAGAATCTTCATTTCTACCAACCACATTATTGTCCGATCTTTCTCTTTCGACACCTCATATGCCGATTGGGCGGCTTCACGTTTGACTCTAAACTTATTTTGTAAAGTATCCATATCCCCAAAATCTGACGGGTTACTTCCCTCGGTGCTCAACGTGGTTTCTGATTTAGTTTTTTCGAGGGACGTGATTTGCTGGGGGGACGTGATCTCAAATCATCTCGTCAGATGAGATCAACCGGCTTAACGTGCTCGGTCGCGTCCCACTTGGCTTGCTTTTCCAAAATATCCCACGCCCTGTTTTGAGCAAACGCTTTTCGTTTCAACTCTTCACGATATGCTTGCATAACACGGTTCATAAGATCAACCTCATTTTCCCCAGTACAACCCAAACATTGTAAACATTTGTAGATAGAGTTGAAATTTGGGCAATTATGGTTCAACGTATGCCAATTACTCGTCAACATGTCCTAGTTACGTTTTTGGCAATTAGTTTTGTTGAACTCATGGAGAACCTTATACCAAAACAAAACAAATCGTTGGTTTGGTCACTTTCGACTTTCCTATACTCGGAAACGGCAAGGTAACACACGACTAATAACGTTTCCTCCTCCGGTAACCAACAAAAGGAAACCGGTGTGGATTCGATTTCGGTTTCCGTTGTGGTTGTGGGTTTCGGGTGTTTCGCTCTTTTGGGGATCGTTTTCCTTTTCGTCTGGTCTTTTGTTCATGGGTTTCGGTTGATGGTTGTGGTTGATGGAATTGTGGTGGTGGATTTTGTTGTAGATTTATAATTGTTGGTTAAAAATTTGTTGTTATTGAAAGTGATATAATTGTTCGGGTGTGTAAGTTGGCATAGTGTATTGGCTACCGAATGCGTTAAACTAATTATGTGAAGATATTGAGTTTGCGGATGAAGGTGTCGGAGGGTTTGATAAAGATGATGAGTTTGGTTGAGTCACCCCGACGAGGTTATTGAAAAACGGATCGTTAAAATATTGAAATGTTTTTTTTATATAGTTTGTATGTTAAAATATAAAAGTGGGAATGAAAATCGAGTGTTTGTGTGTAAAAGGGTTTATACTAAAATTGTTGTGATTAAAAAAAAAATAACTAAACTAAACTAAACTAAACGTTATGGTATGAAAATTCAAATTTTGTTTGCCTTTTTTCTAAACCAACGCACGTTGGTAAACAAACGTCAACCCCAACGGAGTTGGTTTTTTTGTTTTGTGCCATATGGTGACGCCGACAACGGCAACGACAAGTCGGCATAACACCGACCCCAACGTTATCATACCCAAGCCGGCCTCTTAGACTCAAGATACAAGGTTACAAGTAAGTTTTAGCCGTGATTGAAATTTAAGTTAACAATATTAGACCGTCTTATTATTTTGAGTGGTGGTCTAGTGGTTGGCACCCTACTCTCCTAACGAGAAGTCTTATGTAGTTATGTTTAATACTCACTAGTTAAGCCTTGTATATTTTTGTCAAAGACTCACATTCTTAGAATAACCTGAACAGAAAATCTCTTTCGTTTTATTATTTTGGACTTGGTCTCTTAGAAATGTAATTAAAATGATGAATTTTTTATAAAATAAAGTGTTTACTTTTATGATTTTATCTTCTTAAATTTAATTGAAGTGTAGCATCTCGTTTTGTATCTAGTGAAGTGTTTGTGCGTTTGGTGAATTTTACCACTAATTTTGAATCATTTATTCCACTTTAACATTTGTCATGAATGGTGGAAGTATATCTAACTTGTGAGTTGTGATGATAACAAATAGACGATTCACTTTGAACATTTCATCATAGAGTACCAGGGTCGTCTCATTGATTTGGTGGCCCAATGCGAAATCATGAATAAGACCCTCATAAATCACGAAAAGTTTAATTATTTTTGAAAATAAAAAGTTCTTTGATATTACGCAAAGACATTAAAAATTCAACTTTGATAATATTTAACAAAGACACTAAAAATTCAAAACATTATATACTTAGATATGTATACAACTATATATATTAATGGATGAACACTAGATTGGAGACCCCTTACAACGAGGGGCATTGTACGGTTGCACTACTTACACATGCTAATCGCCGCCACTATAAAGTACTAAACGAGTGTTTTAGTTTAATCTAATTAAAACTTTTTTCTTTCTACTTGATTATTAAAAAAGTTTGTTTCCAATTCTCCTCGCACTTTTGGAGTATGGCGATTGATTAGTGACTTTTGCAGCATCGAGTTCAGGCCAAAAGATTCGTGTAGAACCCAGTTTTACCATATAACCAATCAAGCAATTTCAGCTACTAATTTTTTTTTATCAAAATAAAAAAAATAAACTTTCAGCCTTTTTTAAAAAATTAAATATCTCGTAAACCGTAAATCATTGCGCAAAAAAAAAATACTATCGCGATAAGAATTAAATTATCTTTATATAGATATGCATTGTTATATACTTTCGATGAACTTTTTTTTCGACGAACTTATTTTTTTTTCAAAATTTCCGCCCAGAAAAATCATATATGATTTGTAAAAAATCATACGTGATTCGTTAAAATCAAATCATATATGATTTTTACGAATCATATATGATTGATTATATATGATTCGTAAAAATCATATGTGATTTGTAAAAATCAAATCATATGTGATTTTTAAGAATCATATGTGATTTTTAAGAATCGTATATGATTTTTCTGGGCGAAAATTAAAAAAAAAAAATCGTCGAAAGTATATAACAATGCATATCTATAGAAAGATGATTTAATTCTCGTCGTGATGATATTTTTTTTGTAGCTTGAAGATTTACCATTTGCAAGATATGTTGTTTTAAAAAAATGTGAAAAATATAAATGGGTGACTATGATTGGTTGATAGGTTATATGACATGTATTTGTTCTTCATTGATCTCAACTCTTGAGTTCATTATGTCCAAATATGTTGGTCATCAACTTTTTTTTAGTTTAAATTTGAATACTAATACATCAACTATATTATATTAAAAGTAGATTATTCAAACTATTTGAATATCAAGATCATTAGCATTGCTAATTGGAGTTTATGACGTAAATTAAGTTATTGCTTATATACCACTTCCGTCCCATAATAAATGTCCAGTTTAACTTTTTAACGTCTAATTTGTTAAACTTTGACCTTAAATACTTTTATGTGTGTTATATAATATTTGATGTAAAATATATGAATGAAATTTTCATCAAGTATTATATAACACAAATAAAAATATTTAAGGTTAAAGTTGAACAAGAAATACTAAAAAAAGTCAAACTTGACACTTATTATGAGACGGAGGGTGTACATTATTTCAGGTTCTCCTTTAACCGGAACATTTTCCCGAACAATTGGATCATGACTTACTAGTAAACTGTCTAATTTAATCATTGATTCAAATAGTGGTTCCTAGAAAATGATATGAGCCCTCGCTATCGAATAGTACTTTGGGTTGATTTTTGAGCATCATCTTATGTGTCGCACTAGCTAATTTGATCATTGACACAAATCGTGGGTCCGACTTTGCCTAACATGCAAATTCGTCCAAGATTTTTATGTGGTTCTACACTTCTACCACCATCAATTGATATTATAACATTTATAATGCAACTATTATGAAGGCTTTCAAGTTGATATAAAGTTCTTAGAGTAATTCAATATCATATCTTTACTAAATATAATAAAAAAAGGGTCAACAATTGAAATGTTGAGTTTTCAAGAAATGTTGAGTTTTTAATAATTGTCAAATGAGAGAGAAAAGAGAAATTGTAATTAAATACTCTTATTAAAACACCCCATTACTTAAAAGTACAACGATTTATTCACATTGTACAAACAATTAAAAACATATATACCAAATTAAATACAACCAATTAAAACACAAACCGGGTTGACCCAGGACGCTTCAAACACGACGGGTTGACCCGGTTTAATTTGGCCCATTTTCAACCCAACCTAGCAAGTTGACCCGGTTTAAATCGACCCATTTTTCGACCGAAACGGTTCAACCGGTTGAACCATCCGGGTCGAACCGGGTTTCAAAACATTATCCATTACTTAAAAGTACAATGATTTATTCACATTGTACAACTAATTAAAAACATATCTACCAAATTAAATACAACCAATTAAAACACAAACCGGGTTGACCCGGGACGTTTCAAACCCGTTTTTCGACTGGAACGGTTCAACCAATTGAACCATCCGGGTCGAACCGGGTTTCAAAACATTATATTTAATTCCTAAATCTTCAAACTTTTATTATTTTTCGTTTATAACTTATAAACTTTTTTTATCAATAAACTATCTGTCGCTATAAAATCCCGTTGCTATGCACGGGTACTCGTCTAGTATTCTTAAAAACTGTTTTTGAATCAAAATAATATGTAAGAAATATATAAATAATATATTTGCTTGTTGTCCTCCTTTCTAAGTTCTAAAATATAAATTCTTTTCAATATGACTTAAAACTCGTCATTTTTAAATAACCTGAATAAAAAAAAACCTCGGTTATTTACTCTCATATATTTAAAGATACAAAGGTTGCATGTGAGTTGTAATCTTGAATTTTCGTTTTTAAACATGGTTTCTCGACTGTTTGTCCGACTAATTTATGTGGTAAACTCACCGTCACACGTATTTAACCCGGATAAAGCATTTCATTTTCAAGAGGTTGGCATGACTTATTATTTTCGGTATGGTCTCTTGCAAATAGAAATAAAATGATGAATTATATAAATTTAAGTGTTTAGTTTTATCTTCTTATACTTGTTGAAGTGTAACATCTTGTTTACATCTAGTAAAGTGTTTATGCGTTCGGTGAATTTATCACTAATTTTAAATCATTATTCAACTTTACCATTTGTCTTTAACGGTGGAAGTATATCTCGTTTGCGATGATGACAATTTACTTTGCTCATTTCATCATACACGGGTGTTTTGGTTGTAATCTAAAAGAAACTTTTTTTTTTTTTTTTTTTTTCTTTTCCCCTCACTTGATTATTAGATAAAAGTTTCTTTCAAATTCTCCTCACACTTTTGGTATAGGGCGATTCATTGGTGACTTTTGTAGCATCAAGTATATTATGTCTAATTTAGTTTGGTCATCAACTTTTTGTCTTCAAATTTGAATCGTGATTCATCCACTATATTATATGACAAGTACATTGTTTCAAACTGTTTTAAATTTTAAATCACTAGATTGCTAGTAGCAGACGCTGCAATGGCTTAGGGGTGGCGTTGGGCTTGTTGGCGCCGCCAAGCATGGCGTTATCACACCCTGTTAGGTGGTGGTTTTATGGCTTGAGTTTGTAACATGGTTGAGCCATAACGTACCTTTTTCGAAAATTTTGACCGTTGCATCTCTCCAACGGATAGTTTGTATTTTTATTTTTACTATAATGCTTGAAGTTGTTGCGTCGTATCATTTGTGGGTTTCACATGCCTTTTCTGGTTTAGCGGTTGCGAATAATGATTTTAATGTCTAAATTATTCACCGTTATATGATGACCTTATAGATGACATTGCCCTGGTGGCTCCATTTGAAGTGAATGGAGTTATATACGACAAAGGGTTTTACTTAGCCGACATGATTGATCCACAATGGGCTACTTTTATCAAATCATTTTCTGTGGCAAGAGACGAGAAACATTTGTTCATTAAGAGAAGGAAAGAAAGTGCTAGAAAGGATGTCGAATGAGCTTTCGGTATCCTCCGAGGACGTTGGGAAATCATACAACAACCAACGTGTTCTTACAAAGTTACAGTATCAACAAGATATGAAGAATCGTGTAGACTTGCATCATATTGCATAACATGATTCTCAAAGATCCAAAAGTTTGCGATAAGTGAATTCAACAAGTTGTATGTTTGTCCGCAACCACATATATAACGTACTTGGATTGAGAGATGCACTATTCGGCGAAGAATAACAAAAGAATTACGTTATAAACATACTCATGAAACTCTTCAAAGAAATCTTATGGAGCATCTTTAGCAACAATAACATTAGTTTATTGATGATTTATATATTTTTTTTTCATTTTTTTTTTAATTTTTCGTATTATTTTTTAAAATTTTATGTAATTTGTATTTTTAATTTAAATGAATGAAATATAAATTTGTTTGAAAAAAATGAAAAAGAAAATAAAATAGTAGGTCTCAAAAAAAGTGTTTTGACTTGAGGTATGAGGGATAGTGATTTTGGGCGTATGAGTTATGGGTTGTGTTAGAAATAAAAAAGCTAAAATAACATGACGTGATATCAAAGAGAGAGTTTGGTTTGAGCGATTACACCATTTGCTCTTAGTGGAGTTTATGTTTGAACCAAGGCTTACTAGTTAATGGGCTGCGATCATTGACACCGGCCATCTTCTATGTCGCATTACTATCAACTTGAAGTAGGGCTGAGCATCGGGCCGCTCCCGACCCGTCCCGACTCGATCCCGAATATCCTGAATCCCGACAAGCCGGAAAACACAAACCGAGTCCCGACCCGTTTGACATCGGTTCGGTTTCGGGACAGTCGGGACGGGACGGGATCGAGAGGTTTTCACGGTTTTGTGTGTTGTTTTTCGGTTTTTGGCCCGTCCCGACCCGATCCCGACTATCCCGAATCTCGACAAGCCGAAAAACACAAACCGAGTCCCGACCCGTTTAACATCGGTTCGGTTTCGGGACATGAATAGGGACTCGGGATTGGGACGAGATTCGGGATCGGGTCGGTTTTGCTCACCCCTAACTTGAAGTAAAGGATATGGTCCAACTTTGCCTAACATGCAAATTCGTCCATGATTTTTTTTTAATGGTTCTACCACCATCAATTGATATTATAACATTCATATTGCCACCATATTATGAAGGCCTCCAAGTTGATGTAAAGTTCATAGAGTAAATCAATAGTATCATATATTCTTAAAAATTGTTTTGGAATCAAAATAATACGGAAGAATAACAGAAATACTATATTTGACTACTAGATATAATACCCGCGCACGCGCGGGGTTTTTTTATAAAATTTTTAATAATGTAAATTTTATCCGTTAAAAACAAATAATTAAATTTAGTTTTTGTTTTGTTTATGGTTTTTAATTTTGTATTATACGATTAAGAGAGGTTGACTATCTGTAATTTTGATGTCGGTAAACATTTGTTTTTTTAATTTTAAGTTATGGTTACGTCTTAGTATTTTATTATTTTGCAAAGTAAAAGATCATATCGTTTTTTAAAAACTTATATTTAAAATGAGTTTGAGTAAAATAAATATACTCCGTAATTCATGAAAAAACAATGTTTTGTTTTTGAGTATTAATTTTTTATTGTAAAACCTTATAAAATTTAAGTATATTTGTATAAATTATGAATTTATTAATTTTGCATACTATCACCTTCTATAATGAATTGTTTTATGTTTTTGAGGCATGCAAAATATATTGAGCCGTCATTTTGATACAATGCAATGCAATGATTCATTCTCACACTACTTTTTTTCTCCTTTGATTGCTAGTAATAAATGTATACATTAACACTATCTTCTCATATATCAGGTTTTTTAACCACACAATATAACTCATATCCATCTACCTATTTCTCTCACATATCTGCTGTGTGGATCATCTTCTTGCGCCGACTTGCTATAATTTTTTTTTTTTTTTTTTTTTTTTTTATCTCGTTATTAAGTAACTGATCTGTTTACATATTGTAATTTTTTTATGGTTTTAGATTTTAGATTAGGTTATATTTGTTTTTATTTTATTATACATCCGGTTAATTAGATTTAACATTGTTATGATTTGTTTAGTATTTAGTGTTTGATTGTGTAAATGGATTTAACCCATGTATTACCGTAATCAAATATTATGGTTTTTTAGTCATTGTTGTAAAGACATATTAACACCTTTAATTAACAGTTTCCTATGATTGATTTGTACATGTTGCACTCATAATCCTCTTCGTTTTATGGTTAATCAAAGGTACATTTATGTTTTATGATTTAAGCTAATACCACCAACTAATGTATATTAGATTTAGGGTTTTTTTTTTTGTTTTTTCTAATTGGGTTTTGGGTTTATGTTTTTGTACTTTGATTGATGATTTTGATTAATGATTTATATGTGTTTGATATAAATTAGTAGTTAAAGATTGAATATTTATATGTTTTTGTTGGTTGGTTTTGTGTGATTGGGTCATTGTAATGTGGTTTAATATGGGTTGAGAGGGATTTGGTTTATTGGTATTCGATGACTTCTGGGTGTGTTGAGATAGAGGCAAATTGGTATTTGTAATATGTGGTATTATGCAAATTGTTATTGTTTGGGGCTTCTTTTATTTGCATTGGGCTTGAGCTAAGTTTATAATTATGTTTGTGTTCATACTTGCATTGGGCTTACATGAGATTGTTGAAGCAAAGTACATAGTCACCCATCTTATGTTTCTGGTTATTCGGGTAGGAGTAACCCATCAACCAAATTTTTATTTGAGTATCTTGAGTAACCTAGCGAACACAGTTGACTCAACTCACAACATTCAAAAATCACAACCCATCTTGATTGCTTCTACATAGCATAATGTTTGTATAAATTTCCATGTTGTTAGTATGATTGTTATTAGTTTATATACTTGTCGGGTATTTAGAGTGAATGTGGTTGTGTAGATTTCTCTACTTTTATAAATTATGATACATGGGCGAATTTGTAGTTCTAATAGTAAAAATATCAGGGGGAATGTATTGTTGGATTGCAAAGCGGGGTTGAAGGAATAGGTTTCTGAGTATGATAGGAGCTGTGACATGAATTTGTATACCACAATATAATTTCGATTTTTGTTTGATTATAGTTGTTGTACTGATTGTATTTTTTTCGTTTTTTTTTATTTATATATTTTTTTTATTTTGTTTCAGGTTTAGGAATGGTTTATGCTGATTTAAAATGTTTCTGTAAGTGTTTGTTTATTTTAGTTAATTTGTTTTTAAACCCTTTTTATTTAGCTATTTTTTAAAAATAATTTTGTTTATTTTTGTATTTTGTTTTGTTTTATTGTAGATGAAACCAAGCAGAACGGTTTGGTTGAATTTATCATTTGTCTCCATGGTGATTTTGAGCACGAATTGGTAATATTTTGGTTGTGTGCTTCGTTAATGTTTGTTTTTTGTATTTATTTTTGTGGTGCTATGTGATGTTTTGTATAATTTAGGAGTTACCGGGTGAGCTTCTCCCATCTAATATGCTTGAATCGACGGATTTTTGGGAGGTAATTGATGCTCTCGGTGTTGTGCGGTTTGTTGAAATGGAGAGGCAAGAGCTTTGTTATACGTGGGCTTTTGTTGGTGATAAATGGATTGATTTAATCTCAAGTGTGATTCATTTGGATCCAAAGTTTGTTCATTTTGATCAGATTAGTGGTAAAAAGTTCTCGGTCAACTTCTATACCGCAAGCGGTGAAGAAGTTGGTTATGGTTATACTTTTGGTCATGTTTCTAAGTGTATTGTTAATTGTAAGTGGATTATTGGGCGGGCATGACTTATAAAGTTCCTTTTAAGGTATTAGTTGAATAGGGCTTGTTTCTTAATGCGTTAAACATGACAATTAGTTAACCGATATTAATTATTAAACAATTTGATAAAAACAATTTTAAATATGTTTATTTTATTTATATTTGAGATAGTTGCATATTGTTTGTCAAAGAAGAAAAAAAAAAAAAAAAAAAAAAAAAAAAAAAAAAAAAAAAAAAAACCTCGCCACTGAAGACACATGCATACTTGTGGAAATTTTTGGCGTTTACTTTTATTAATAGTTGTTGTTGAGCACACTGCGGCAAGCAATTGTATACTGTTTGGGAAGCCCGGCCGATGGGCGGGGATTAGTTATAAATATCGCTTGAAGGTATTAGTTAACAAATAATAAGATATAAATGTACAAAGTTTATAATAGTTGTTTATAGGAAGCGTTAGTTATTGTTTTTGATGAATTAGCGTCCGTATGCTAAAAATCAGTTGTCTAATGTTTCTTGTTTCCCACTTTTGAGACAGCTATATAAAGAAACACTGCAACAGTTAATTGGCTACGGTTAAATTTTTACGCCATCTAAGTAACGGTAAATCAAGTTTAAACATACCAAATTTTATTGAATGCATTAACAACGAAAAAAGAAAATAAACTTCATTTTAACTTGTTTACACATGGGTTATTAAACGTGTGTTGTAAAATTAATAAATTACGGATATATATTATATTATATTGGTCTACGCATTATAACCCAATGTTAAATGTTATTCTTGTAACTGTTATAATGATAAGATGCATTATGATGTATGTATCTAACATCTTAATGCAAGCGCCTTCCTAAACAACATTATCAAGAGGTCATATATTGTCATATTGACATAGTGTAGGGTGTTTGTGAATACTTATTAAAAAGTGCTTATTAAAATGGGCCTGATAATATTAATTATTAAATAATTAGGTTTAGAACATGGAAGAAATCACAAATCTTAAGTGTGTTGATATTGATTTGATTGATAGTTTAATTGTACCATACAAAATTAACTGGAACCTTACTTGTTGCACATGGCTAGACTATTGCTATTGGATCAAGCATTAGATACATACCACATTGTAAAAATGTGTTAAGAGTAATTGTGAAATAGACTGTTATACTCAATCAAAGCAGGATAAATACTAAGAGGAAGATACTTAATTGATGTAGCTTGTGTAGTTCTTACCAAGACTTAAATGATGTAGTTTTGAAGCCTTCAACTATACTCTCAATAACTTGTCTTTGTAAATTTGCAACAAACAACACATATAAGAGTTTAAGAAAAGTAAGGCTTTCAAAGTGTGCACCGTATACAACAGTTTTCTCCTCTTCAAGGTTTCTAACTACCTTAAAAAAACCTCCTAAAGAGGGCTATTCCATATTCTTACCGTACTTGCAGTTGTGGTGCGACATCAAAAGTTTCTATTTTTCAGATGTAAATAGTGTCCTTCTAAAACCCCTGCCTTTGCCTCGCCAAAAGACCTTGCCTTTTACCTCTGGTGCCAATTACAAAAGTGACCATAAATAGACCTTGCAACATAGGAGACCATCAAATTTGGAGGAGCTAAATAGTTGTAGATAACAACATCCTTCCATGTGATTGGTGTTAGAGATGCTGTTCCATTTTTTGTTTGGCTGAAAATATATATATTAAAAAAAAAAAAAAAAAAAAAAAAAAAAAAAAAAAAAAAAAACATTAATAAAAAGCATAATAAAATAGGCAAAAAAATTTTAGATGTTATTTTCTTACATAAATATTACACATTTTTGGAATACCCATTTTGACCCGTACGATGATTTGCCCATATTGATGTCTACTGTTAGCTTTTTATTACACATTTCATGGATTTGTACTTCATATGACAAAACCTTAAAAGTAAATGGTTAAAATTAAATAATGGAAAATACAACTTATGCCCTATAGTGCTTACCATGCCCAGTTGCACCATGGTTCAACATGCAAGAAATATAGAAGACAGTAAAGATCTTCTAAATTATTCTGCAAATGACATAACAATAAATAATTAAATAAATAAACATAAGTACTTAAAAGAGACTATCAAGTGTAGATGTAAGTTCTGAATTAGAGTAAGGTGCTTACACTTTTATAAAATGCAGAAAGAACACCATAAGTAGTCAAGAGAACAGTACGTTCGACAGCTCATCCTACAAACCAACCATGACAATATATATAACAGGTGAATAAAAATGAAAAATCGGACATTTTAGTACTTCTATAGTTCGAAAAGACGAACCTCCCATTTGCTAAGCAAAGCCATGGGGAAAAAAATGAGTGCTCCGCCTCTTGGTCTTTGAGAAGCCTTTACGCACTCATTTTCCTTTCCATTTTCAATTTCACTTTATTTCCTATCAAGTGGTGCACATGGATTAAAGGTATTCTGGAGTGTGCGAGGTCCTCAGTTCTTGTTAATGGGTCCCCAACGTTTGAATTTCATTGCGAGAAGGGTTTAAGGCAAGGAGATCCATTATCTCCATTTTTGTTCCTTATCGTCATGGAAGCGCTTGCCTATATATTCAACAAAGCTAGTATGGAGGGGGAGTTTAGAGGAATTAAAGTGTCAAACACGGGTCCGACTATCTCTCATTTATTATATGCAGACGATGCTCTTATAGTGGGGGAATGGTCGACTGAGAACATAGAGAAAACGGCTCGGCTGTTACGCATTTTTTATATATGTTCGGGGTTGAAGATTAATATACACAAGTCACATATTTTTGGTATTGGGGTCGATGAAAATGAATTGAGTGAGATGGCGAATGTGCTTGGATGTAAGGTTGGAGCATTCCCATTCGATTACTTGGGTATTAAAGTGGGAGCTAACATGACTCGTGTGTGTCATTGGAATTCGGTAATAGATACTGTCCAATCTCGTCTTTCTAAGTGGAAAGCGAACTCGTTATCTATAGGGGGTCGCTTAACGCTTATAAAGTCGGTTCTTGCTAGCTTACCAATTTACTATTTATCTCTTTATAAGGCTCCGGTTGCGGTGATGGATCAGATACAGGGCTTAATGAAGAATTTTTTGTGGGCGGCTTCTAATGAAAATAGGAGGATTCATTGGGTGTCTTGGGACGTTGTGACGACCTCCAAGGCGGATGGTGGGTTAGGGATATCTAAACTATCGGATGTGAATCTAGCCTTGATTGCTAAGTGGGCTTGGCGATTCACCATTAATCCGAATAGTTTATGGTGTCGGCTAATTGTTTCCATACATGGGGGCCGGGGAAAATGGGTGTTCATGCCTTTAAAAACAAGCCTAACAGGTTGTTGGAAAGCTATAGTTGCTACTGTCGGTCGCATCAAGCTTCAAGATAAAGGGATGGATAACTATGTCAGAGGAAAGGTTGGGACAGGTTCGGATATCGCTTTCTGGTATAATTTGTGGCTAGGTGATACTATACTTAAAGTTAGATGGCCCAAATTATTTGAATTGGAGAAAACCAAAAGGTGTAAAGTTAGTGACCGAATAAAGATTGAAAATGGCAATTGCTCCCTCGTTCACAGTTGGAGTAGAGGACCTAGATCGGTTGAAGAGTTATCGGAATTGCGAGATCTCTTGGAGTTGGTAGGTACTCAGTCTCTTTCGAATCAAAAAGATAAATGGAGCTGAGGTATTGGAGACGGGGAAGAATTCACGGTTGCTAATATGAAAAAAACTCTTCGAAAGGATAGGGACACTCATCGGGATTTTTGTATGAGGTGGGAATCGTGGATTCCATTAAAGGTCAACTTGCATATGTGGAGAGCGGAGATGGACCGGATTCCTACTCGCCTTGCTTTGGTTCGAAGAGGTGTTAACATACAAGACGTTTCTTGTGTTCTTTGCGACACGGGAGACGAAAGTTCCATGCATACGTTTACAGGGTGCGGTATCACTGTCATTGTTTGGTCTTTTGTTGAAAGGTGGTGCCGTTTGGATCCCATTATAGTCTTTGATGTTAAATACTTACTTCTCATTCCAGACTCGGTTGGCGGTCCGAAATGGGCAAAGAAGATAGTTCGAGGCATCATTATGACTACATGTTGGGTTATTTGGAAAGCGCAAAACGCTAAGGTTTTTGAAGGGGTAATTCCTAAAGTGCATGAGATTATTGCGACGATTAAGTCTCTCTCGTTTTTGTGGTTACGTAGTCGGTCTAGATTTAAAACAATTCAGTGGGAGGATTGGTCTGTATTTCCTATGTATATGATGTAATGGTTTGTTTTTTGGCGGTCCTTGTTTTGAGGACGCGCCCGTTTTAATGAAGTTAACCTTTCAAAAAAAAAAGCAAGAATTAAAGAAATGGTCATCACAGTTTTACCAAGACCTATTGCATGTGCCAATATATGCACAATTTGACTATACCATAAAGAAAATTACAGTAGCATGGATATATCTATAAATCTTGAAAGAAGGTATAATAAGTAGAAACTTACTCCTCCTTTAGCCATCTGTGTTGCTTTCGGGTTGCTTCAACGGAGAAGATGTTTAAATAGATTGCAAATGCACATCTGTTTTAGTTCACAAAGAATAGAATGTTAATAAATGTCACCCCATTTTTCCTTTTAGATTTATTTATCAAAAGATTCACGATATGTGATCACCAATGGTACTTAATGAGATTCAATTAAAGGCCTCAAAACAAATCTCTAGAAACATTTTAAGCTACTTTAATAGTTTTGTTCGGAAGAACCTATCCTTTCGAATTTTGCATATGTATACCCTGGTGTCCAAAGACCTGTTTGCAATGTTAACCTCACGGCTTTAGAAAATGATACCCAACTTCAATGTTTTAACAGATCCAACAATGATATCATATCCCACCTCCTAAGTTTCCCCTTGTGATATACTTTTTTCCCATGTTATGTTCTAAAACTATTGATCATACCCACATATTTGGACCATAACGAAAAAGTCCAAAACTCATACATGTGTAGTCAGTTTTTTATAATATGTTAATTAACTTATTTGCATGACGTGTACATAAATTTCTCTATAGCTATACACTTTGTTACTATGTTTAATATGTTGATCTTGTCTAAAAAGTTTTTAGCTACTTGATGGCACATTTTATACTTAATATGTCAATGAATAGATGCGAAGTTAGGAACGTTGAACTCGCTTACTTTAGATTTTTTCCTTTGCGGTCGGTTCTGGAGACCACGTTTTCCATTACGTGGAGGCTGACATACCTGCCAAAAACCGAAAAGACACACGGTAGGTAAAAGATTAATTGTTGCACATGTCATAAAGTACCCTAAATTACCAACTTTAACTACAGTGGAAATTATTTATTAGCGTCAGTAACTAACCTTTTTGTGAATTGATGTCATCTTCCTGCATAAGTGAGGAGTGTAGCTTTCTTTTCTGTTCTATAGATGTCAGCAAACCCGTCTTTTAGTCTTTTGTGGCAAGTCTTCCAAGAACATATCCGCAAATCTCCTGGTACAACACCTGATTAAGTGCAACGTAAATTCAGCTAATCCAAACACTCCCTTAACATCAGTTCCTAAAAGACATTAAAATGAAAGTAATATAAGCGGCACGCAGAAAACTGTCATAATGTTACGCTAATCGGCAACATCATATTACCTTGCATTTGATGTTTCCCTTTTTCAGATGGTGTTTGGTACACATGGTCCAAGCAGCCTAGAAGTTTATCAATTCCGTGGGCATTTTGTACTCAATCGTGGCTATTCAGTCGGCCAAGTGATGGAGTGGGTACATCCATAGTTTCTTGTTGAATGGTCCCTGAGACAAAGTCCAACGTCACCGGCTAAACGAACAAAGTATCTTCACTGCTGAGAACCACCCGATCCATATTCTTGGATAAGGTTTTTATATACTTTCATAAGGATTTGGAAACTTTAACCCAAAAACAGACACATCTATTCAACCTCGTGGGATCCGCGTCTTAGAAATACAGTTAGCTTACCTGTCAAAGGATGGGTTGCCATTAGAATCGTTGCTGATAATCCAGGTAAAGAATTCAAAATGACAGGTCAAAATCGGTAGTCAATAACTCATAAGCCAACCAATCTAACATCGTAAAAAGCTACTGGTATATTCTTGATGCTGCAATTATCATATAGATCAATATGTTTTTGTCATGACTAAATGTAGAGGTCCCTACTGGTGTCTCTTGCAATTATGATATTTATTTTAAAAGAAAGTCAATGTTTTATTTGGTATGATGAGTGCAGGGGAACCTAAAAATGTCAGATATTGGGTTTCCAGAGAAGAGAGTTTATCATGCTGCTATCCATGGTATGCCTACTATTTTGTATGATTGCATCAAAAAGCCAACTGATAGGCTTTAAAAATAAGGGTGGAGACAACGATAAAATTATCACAAGAGCTGGTATTTTACCTAATAATGCTCAAAAGTATTTGTGATGACAACAACGTCACCTTTACAGAGTTAGCAAATGCAAGCATTGAGTAGATGCCCTCTATCTCCATAATTTAGCAAGTCATTGTTTAGAGATTGCCATGCCACCTCTTCAAAAATATCTATAGCTTTCTGATATCTGAAGAGACATACTAAAAGGTTAGAAAGTGAAGGTAAAACACTTGGGCATGACATAAATTTAACACCCACAGTCAACTTAATAATCGTAGGAAACTTGTACCTAGACAACACCTTGATAGCCATATCAATCACCAATCACAAATTAAGATTATATAAATTATAAATCGGGTACATAAAACGTGTATAGTAACTTATATTCTCAGATTAACCTTTTGGCAAATGGTACCTTTTTCTTGCAATGCGAGGCCTTGACTAACCTGATGTTTTGCATAACTTTTATTAAATGTACCTTTTTTTCTTGCAATGTGAGGCCTTGACTAACCTTTTATTGTGTTTATACATCATATATAAAGAGCAAAATCGGATTCTATCTTTGGTCCCCGAGTCTATTAGAAAAACATCATATCCTAAACTTTTGTAAGCGCACATAGAATGCAATAGCACATAGAATACACTTTGGGTGATATTAGTGCATTTGACTGGTTCATTTGGGACACAAAACATTCTTTACCTGAGCTGGTCTAGCAACACCATTTCACTCAATCCATTTTAAGTTTTGACCTCAGCTATGGAAGTAACAAAAAATTTGCACATGAGCAAAGTAAGCATAAGAAACCATTGTGAAGTTTTGTATATGTAAATAAGACGTGACTTACAAAAAATATGCATACGGATCTCTCCATAGTATTGAGCATCCAAGCAATTGGTTACAGGGACTAATAATGCATCAGATTTATGCGGTCAAGATTACTGTATTGAATAGAACTTTTCCATATTTGCCTTCTTTCTTAGCAGCATTAATGCTATTGATATCCAAAAGGTTGTTTCTTGATGCTGATTCTCAGAAACCCATCAGAGGAAGCATTGAGCATAGCCAACTGCATCATATTTGAAAGTGTTGGGAAAAGCATTCTGCAATAGCAATATAGAGTTGTTCAGTTATGGACCCATTTAAATGGATCAATTGAGGTTATGCTGTTCAAAATCACCTAGAGTTGTTTTTAGCACGAATAGCTAACCAAATCACTTTGTTCTGATAATAAGACTACTATTGTGATAATATTATTTTTTTGTATTCATATGTGACATACACATATTACTGAAATAAGTAAAAAAGATTTGGACAAAAAGTGATTCAGCTGAACCCGATCCTGTTTCAATCTGTACCAATTCAATTAAGCATTTGACCCCTCACTTAACCACCTACATCCACCCATTTTCCACTTCATAGTTAAATGTATGAATTAACAGTGACGGTTAAAAGTATCCACCTATTTTCCACTATATTGTTAAAAGTATGGCGCAACAACAATAAATCATGCTAATGATTGAGCCAGAAATCAGTTAACTTGCCTCCAAATCTTTGATATTGCATGTCAATGGATCAAAGTTCAGATATATCTGATCACGTAGATTTTTAGTGCTACCATTCACTTCGTTAGTCAACAAAAATGGCTGAATATTCTTGCTTGCATTTCCCTGTACCACAAGCTTCACTATGTAGTAAATGTGTCAGATAAGAGCTCCTTGTTTTGCATATTTCAAGAGGTTTAAGTTCTTAATAAAACATTTACAGTGAGGGAGCGATATAAGTCGTATTAACCACATTTATTGCAGATTGCTACTCACCGATATACTTGGCGAGGAGTTGGTCCAGGCTTCAAATCCCTTATCATAAGTTAATATTTACGTCCACAACAATTAGAGGAGCATGTTGCAAGCTAATGACTATATGTTTTATATAGATATAATAAATTTATATAATTTATCATTCTACATATATAACCACACAACTAAGCACAATTTCTTATCCAATTAAAGGAAACTACAACAACAACAATTACACAAGCTACTGATGAAATCAGTTATGGAAGTGCATATGAACTGATGCAATTTCCTAAATTTGTGAGAATGAGATTTTGACTACTAAAGTACCAACATCAGTAAGTGCACAACTACTATATCATACAATGAACCTAATGAAAACAATATTAATAACCAAAAGTTGTTCGAATCCAATTCTACCCTAATGATTGCTACTTAGCTGTTATAAACCTCAAGAACTAAACACTACTACAAATCCGATTTAACTACTTGCAACTGAATCAAAACACTCAATTACTACTCATACTATCAAAATACAGCTAAATCAAATTCAAATTGAGACAAAAACCTTGTTTCACCATCTAAAGTCAATAATGCCAAACACCCTTAACAGTGGCAGTTACACTAACTATTGCAGAATGATACTAATAACTAATAAACCAGAGATCAAATTAGATCAAACAACAATAGCAAAAACTAATTCAACAACAATATGCAACAATGAACTGCAATGAACAACTACAAAATAACACCACAGATCTAACTATAGTAGTTAAACAGCAAAAAAGCATAAATTAAGAATATTTAAACAGCAAAAAAACATAAACATTTTTAATATTTACGTCCACACAACTAAGCACAATTTCTTATCCAATTAAAGGAAACTACAGCAACAACAATTACACAAACATGTTGAAGCCTATGAGTATATATTTTATATTAATCCTATGTTCTATACAACTAAAAAACTTTCAAACATGAGTATTTTTAAAATCATTAGCAGTAACACTTTCAGAAACATTACTATCAATCAAACAACGTCTAAACCTATTATGATCTTTTCCTGCTGTTTACTCTTGTCAATTAACTTTTGTACTACCTGATTAATAACGTGTTTACTATCATGTTACAAATTGGAAAATAAAACAAATAAGCTGTTTAATAAATATAAATAAAAGATATATTTATACAGAGATTAAAAATCAAACCTGCTATTTTTTTTAGCTTTATTGAATGATAAATATATATCTCTTATGATGATTTTCGTGTGAATAAAAAAATGGGGCTATCAATTGAGTTTATATAATGGCTTAAGCCAGTATAAGTTAAGGTCCTATTAGGATTCTAATTATAAATGTAATATAATTCAAACTCAGCTGTAGTTTTTAAAAATTTACAAAATAATAATAATAACAGTTAAGTCCTACAATTTTTAAAAAGTTACTTAAACAACTGCAACTTATTAAAAAACCTAAAATCACAATCAAATTAAAATTAATAAATAATAAATTATAAACTTATAAAAAAGTTATACCATCGATTGATGTTGTTATTAGGTTTTAGGTCGATTGTTGTTGAACCTGTAGAATCGGATCGGCAGCATCGGATTGTTGTTGTTGTTGTTGTTGTTTTTAGCATCTAATTGTTCTTGTGATTGTTGTAGCATACGATTGATTGCTGTTCATATGGATTGTTATTGATGTTCTTATGGGTGGATTTTGTTATCCCATTGTGAGAATGAAAATCTCCCAGCAGAAGGTCTGGGTAACTGGGTGGAGGAATTGATACTATTACCATCTTTTATTGTTGACTGGACCTTTGAGGTCAAAGCAGCAGATGTTGATGTGTTATCAGCACTAATACGTCTCAGATGCTTCTGATGATCATTTTGAGACGCAATGGTCTGGGATACAGACGGAGAGGGTCTTAAAATTGGATTCCGGGTATCCACAACAGGAGGGGGTAATTAAATTGTGTTTGGTTTACTTTAAAATTAAATAAGATGATTGCTGTTCATATGGATTGTTATTGATGTTCTTATGGGTGGATTTTGTTTAGTGTGTTTTTTTAGTATGTGGGATATAATGAATACAAATGGGATACTCCGCCTTCAACAAAATATTTACACTTTAGGCATGCAATATCCAAAAACAACAATAAAGTCCTTGTGTATTTTTGCCCAATTTTAATATTTAGGTATAAAAACGAATTTTAATCAATTATTACACAAATATAGAAAGATTATAGGTTTTTTAAATATTAAAAACCTTTTTAAAAATTAAGATTTAAAAAAAAGTTACCAAAATAAGTATAATTTGATTTTTTTGAAATGGAAAAGTCACCACTAGGGGTTTTATTTTATTAGGTAAAAGATTGTCCTCCCTTTTAACGAACTACTAAAACATAAATTCTTTTCAATATAACCTAGTATTAAATATGAGTTGTCATGCAGTAATCTACTCCGTAATTTGAGAAACACATGCCATAATATATAATACATGTTTTGAAAAGACAACAAAAAATAAAACACATCATACAAGAGGAAAATAGGACTTCTTCTGGAAGTATAGGCATAGTCAAAGATGTATTATTGTATTATATGATTAAAAAAAAAATGTTCTATACAATAATACAAAAGACAATTGTTCTTAATTACAGTTTATTTTATTTTATTTTACTGGAAATTAGATGTATGATATAGTTGCAGAATAATTTAATCCCCTTGTGGCATATGGCTTTTTAGATATTATAATTTTTTGCCCACAAAAGATTCCAATTGCTCTCAAGATAAATCTTTTTGCATGTAATATTTTTGGCATTGTGCTAAAGTCAGGTTTCCTGCACAGGAATCCTATAATATTAAAGTTAAAATTTTGTTACTAAAATAATCGACTAGTTCAGAAAATTACTCCTAATAAAAGCTACTAAACAATAGTTAATACTTTTTTTTCTTAGTTCAGTTTGAACCCGAATAAAATTATGGTTTTCGATCTAAACATGATGACAAAGTTTTCTGTGGAAATGTTGATATGTTGTATTATCGGTTCGGTTAAAAAAAATTTCTGGATAAAACTGAAAATCGAACCGAACGAAACTCAAATTAGATTAAACCGAAACGAAAACCGAATTTGAGTTCGTTTGAGTTTTCGGGTTGACCCGAATAACAAGAATTATGCCAAAAAAAATTTCAAGTTCTAAGTTATATTTATTTTAGGAAAGAGTTTTATAGGTTTTTTTTTTTTTTTTTTTTTTTTTTTTTTTTTTTTTTTATAAAATATATATGTATGTGAATTCGGTTTTCGGTTCGGTTAGATTTTCATTTTGCCAAAAGCCCGAAACTATATCCAAACCTGAAATTGAATATTTAATTCGGTTCGGTTCATTTTTCAACCAATTCGGTTCGGTTTTGATTTTTGGTTCATGTGAGTATTACCAAAATTATGAACACGCCTAATTTTTATCTCTGAGTTTGAGTATGGTTTGTGTTAACATGTCCTTCTGTAATAATTAAATTTTGAATGTTCTGGTTACGTAATTCAATAGTACTATTCGTGTGTTGGCTAGTACATTTTGAAACCAAAAATATGTTAACTTTAAAAGAATCGAGAAAGTGAAATAAGGAAACATAACAAAAATGAAGACATTTTTATGGGACCAAATAAAACAGCATGGTCACTTCACTTTTACCTTTTTACTTTTATCTACCTTTACAACGCAACTAATTTAAATTGTCATGATTTCTGTTTGGACTATTTCAAAAAATTCTTGACATTTTCTGCTTTAGTTAGATCTTTTTCTCCTTTTTTTTTCAAAATTTTGTAATGGATTTTTCATGGTTTATATATGTATCAATTTCTAATGGTATCATTAAATATTCTTGGGTACATTAACTATGTCTAAAAGTATTTAACTATATGAAGTATATTTTTTGCATTCTGCAAAAAATAAAAAATAAAAAAAAATAAAATATGAAGAGTCATTATAATTTATTGAATGTCAGTGTAAAGAAAAAACGCAAATGTCAAATTTGACCTTTTTTTCTTTTTCCAACAAAAGAATTACATTAAAAGTACCCTTTGTAGATCTAAAAACAAATCTAGATTTTTTTAGCAAACAAGAAAAAAAGAATATTGATATTCGAATTTCTGTCAACTAGGCTTTTTTAATTTAATTAGTTTTCCATCACATGTTTTCTTAATTTAACAAGGACAATAGATTAGGTCATAAGAATCCACAATCCCTAGTGAAGACTTTTGTAACTAGCTACTATTAAAAAAATCAATTTTGATAAATAAATCACCTTGGTATTTTCCAGCTGGTAGAATAAAAATTAACAATGTACATTTTTCTTCATTACATGTGATTTTTAATAAATTTAGTGAAAGATTACAATGCATAGGTATAGGATCAGTTTGGATACTTTGACTTCAAATAATTGAAGAATGATTGTCTTCAAGTACAATTGTTTGTTAAAAACTTAAAATACTCAATATAAATTATAATACAACAAATTTAGCTATTTAAAATACAAAACATCTTTGGAGTTATGCTAATGTATTTTCAATTCTAGTTTGATACCATTATTCTTTCATTTTACTTATTAATCTCCAATAAAGGTAACCATTTGTAAATTTCTTAGATATGTTGAAATCAAGAAAATAGATAGTATTCACATCGCGGTCGTTACAATATTCACAAAAATAAAACCCAAGGTAGTAAGGTACCTGTAAAATTAAGGTGTGCGAGTGATAACTTCTCAAATTAGTCTCCCTACTTTTAGGTGTACAGTCGGTAAATATATGACTGTTTACATTTCATCTCACTTGTACACCACTCCCTCGTACCGCTTGTGTATCGTTTGTACACAAGGGAGATAACTCATGAACAATGTTTTAAAAATCGGGTCACTAATCGACCCAATCGACTCACCGGATCAACATTGTTTTTCATTAAACAAAAACAATAGTTTGATTTACCAAATACCTATAAAACATGTAATACTAAATACCAAACATACATAAAACACGAAAAGATCAATATCAATTACACAATAGTTTATAAAACATATATTACAATACAAAATACAATACAATGTAACGAGAATACAACTTTTAAACTAAAATCACATTGCCTTTAGGTACAGTTCAACCGGTTGAACCGGCCGGTTTAAATTGGCCCGTATTTTCCTCTTAAAAACGGTTCAACCGGTTGAACCAACCGGGTCAAACCGAGTTTCAAAACTTTTGTTCATGAGGGCCTAGATCCTGTAAAATGTGGTAAAGTATTATTTACATCATATGTACGCAATAATAATAGGAAAGAAAAACAAATAAAGAAAAGGAAAAAGTCATAGGGATCCAACTTAATGATTGACTAGTGAAGCAAAAAGCACATTTTTCCATTCTTCATGCATCTCCCTTCTGTCCAACACAAAAACAAAAGTCTCACCATTCACACTTAAAAATACCACATTTTCATTTTTTCTCAATCACTATGTTTTCTCTTCAATCACCCAAAACTATGCTCCATCTTTCTATCATATTTTTGGTTCTAACACTATGTTCATTATACCCATGCACATGCTATGCAAATGCAGAAGTGAGTATACTTATGGACATCAAGGCTTCCTTAGATCCAGACAACAAGCTACTCACCTCATGGACCGAAACAGGCGACCCGTGCAGCGGGTCATTTCTCGGCGTAGCGTGTAATGAGCATCTTAAAGTTACTAACATCTCTTTACAAGGCAAAGGACTTACTGGAAAGCTGCCTCCAGCTATCTCAGGATTGAAATGCTTGTCGGGTTTATACCTTCATTACAATTTCTTAACGGGAGGTATTCCTAAAGAGATTACGGGTCTAACTGAGCTTTCGGAGTTGTATCTTAACGTTAATAATCTCACTGGTGAAATACCTCTAGAGATCGGCAACATGTCTAGTCTTCAAGGTCAGCATATATATAAGTGCTTATCTGCTTATTTTTCAAAAAATGCTACTTATATGTAAAGCTACTGACATGCTTAAATACCATGATAAGCAGTTTGAAATAAGCAATATAGTTTTCTATATCAAGATTTAGAATTGGTATTTGGTTATATCAAAATTTTGAACTTAGCTTCCTTTAGTAACAATCTGTAACTTCTTTTGTTGCAGTCATTGAGTTGTGTTGTAACAAGTTAAATGGAAGCATACCTTCTGAGATTGGAAATTTGAAGAAGCTAAACGTCGTAGCACTGCAACACAACCAGCTAACTGGTTCAATCCCTCGAACCCTTGGAGGGCTAGCCGTGCTAGAGAGGCTTGATCTTAGCTTTAATCAGCTAACTGGCTCGATCCCGGTAGCCATAACCAAAGTAACCCAATTAAAATTTTTCAATGTCCAGAACAATACCCTCTCCGGGTTCGTTCCAACTGGTAATTTATTTGTCGTTTATACTCGGTTTTTTCAATTCTCGGATTTTTTCTTTTCACAGTTTGATTTATAATCAAGCTCTTTTTGTTTTGTAGGTTTGAAGCGGTTGAACAGCGAGTTCAGTTACAACAACAACCGTGATCTATGTGGCGCGTCATTTTCTTCTCTGAGACCATGTACTGGTCTCGATATGTCAGTGATCAACGATCTTGAACCGTTTACACCCCTACGAAACACCACCTTACCTCAAAACATACCCCAATCGGCTAACATTACACCCCATTGTCACCAACTACATTGCAATAGCTCATCAAATCTCAAACGGGTTGGCATTATAGCAGCAATAGTCACAGTCATTGCGGCTTTAACTGTTACCGCCTTTGTCACAATATTTGTCCACCGAAGACGAAAACAGAAGATCTGGAGCAAATCGGAGACTCCAGATCATAGATTCAGCATGCAAGAATCATCCCGGAAGAGCACTGACTTCTCTTGTCCCTGGGACCCGACACAAAACTCCCCCAGAGATTGCGGGTTTTGTATCCAAACGGAATCAGACTTGCTCCAAAGTTTCAACTTGGAGGAAATCGAATCCGCCACGCGGTACTTTTCCGATGCTAATTTACTCGGAAGAAGCAAGTTTTCTTCTGTGTACAAAGGTATTCTACGTGACAGATCAGCTGTTGCGATCAAGAGCGTGAGTATCACGAGTTGTAAAGCCGATGAAGCTGAGTTTACAAAAGGGTTGAGCTTATTAACTTCTTTGAAACATGAAAACCTAGCTCGGCTTAGAGGGTTTTGTTGTTCAAAAGGAAGAGGTGAATGCTTTTTGGTGTATGATTTTGCATCAAAAGGGAATTTATCAGAGTATCTTGATCTTGAAGATGGAAGAGAAAGACGTGTTCTTGACTGGCCCAAACGGGTTTCCATCATCAATGGCATAGCCAACGGTTAGTCGCGTTTTAAGTTACTATTTTGCTTCAATACTATCATACCAGATGAGAAACTTTACTAAAATGTACTGCTGTTTTTATTATAAAAATGTTCAGGACTTGCATACCTACACGGAAGTGACGAAGAAAAACCTGGGATGATTCATCGGAACATATCGATGGAAAAGATCCTCATCGACCAGCAATACAACCCGTTGATCACAGATGCAGGCCTACTGAAGCTACTGGCTGATGACATTGTCTACTCGGCGCTCAAAGTTAGTGCTGCGTTAGGCTACATGGCTCCTGAGTATATCACAACAGGCAAATTCACAGAAAAGAGTGATGTATATGCTTTCGGAGTCGTGGTTCTTCAGATACTTTCAGGTAAAAGTAATCTTACCGGGTCGATACGAACAGCTGCGGTTGACAGGAGGTTTGAGGATTTTATAGATGAAAGCCTCGAGGGAAAGTTTTCAGAGTCGGAAGCAGGTAGGTTGACTAGAATCGGGGTGCTCTGTGTCGATGAGCTTCCTGAGAATAGGCCAACAATGGAGGATGTGATCCGCCAACTTATGAGTTCTGTTTAGTCAAGTGTTAATTTTTTTGTATCTGATCGTAACATTTTTTTTTTCTTTCTTCAGATTGTAATTATATAATGTAATTCAATTACACAAGTCAGGTAATCCATAAGACACTTTTACTTATCGTCTGAAGTATACAACATAACTTGAAATAAAACACTTTTACATGATAACAACATTTATTTCCTTCTAATCTAACAAATTGCAACAAAATGGTGTAAAATTACCCAACGAAGATTTTAACCAGCAGCTTGGTGTTGCTCATGCTCCAAAAACCACTCTGTTGGCCACCATTCAGGCCGGATAGGTTCAACCTTCACGCCTTCTTGTCCTTTAATGACTAAATTTCCCGACTCTTTAAAAGCATCCTCGAGCCTGAGGAGACCAAGCCCACGAGAGCCAAGAGCAGTGGTAACCGTTCCAGCTTTCTTCCCGGACTTCAATGATGTTACTTCTGAACTGGGAGCAACCTTTTGCTCTACCTCTGAGATGAGAAAACAATTAGTCAATAAGTCAAATATTTAAATACTCGGTACCAATTAGTGAAACACCAACCTGTTCCAGACTCGTTTAAGAACTTGAGTGGAAGCAGACGCTTGCGAATAACCCCACGGTGATGGGAGCGAGCTATAAGTTCTTGGCCAATATAACACCCTTTGTCAAAGCTTATGGCATTTAAACCAGCAAGATTGTACTCCAATGGGATTGCCTCACCTACAAGGCATAAAACATTCACAATATTAGTACTAGAATATTAACATAAAATTCACGAAGGTACGTAATTTTTCCTGGCAGAAAACGAACCTTTTGGGATTTCAATCGAGCCTTCAGCAACTCCCCTCTCTAATCTCCAAAGAAGGTAATTTTCTTCTGCGGTTTCTGTATCAGCCTCAACCATAGGTGCTGCAGGACACAAAAATACAAAGCTACATATGAACATTTCACTATAAAAGATTTTATACTTTTTACCAATTATTATAAACTTTGACTTACGTATTGAATTAGTGGGAAAGATTCCACGGAAGCCTAGGCATTCTAATCGAGGATCTTTATGCCATTGCAAGCCAGTGTTATTTCCTTGTGAAGATGAGCTTCCCGTCGGGTCAATTGCCCCACCCCATCCAACAGAAGCAGCTTGAGGATCTTCTAAAGATGAAGGTTGTCTCTTATGGTGGTCGGCACCAAAGCGCTGCCAACAAGAGAACTCTTCTCCCACGTTCTCGATGTCAACCTTTGATCTCAACCTATATCTGTAGAGCAATAACAAAAGAACCTCAATAACGATTTTTTCCTTAGCAATCCACATAAAATCCGGACCGGGTATTACATTTACCTTAGAGAATGTTCCATGTTGTATTTTGAACTATCAATTTTAATCAAACTAATTGTTTAGCCTATGGCGCAGAACCCATCACTGGGTTTAACCTTTGAACTTGATTGTTAATTGCTAGTTTGAAGACATCTACAAGTTTGGTGGTTCACGATTGCTATCTAAAATGTTTTTACATGTTCACTCAGGTGTACATAAACAGCTTCATACGCTATGGTAGAGCCCCATTTCCCCTTTAAATTCTACCCATCGTTTCTCCTTCATTGTTGCACAAATCAGTAATGTCGTATTAGAAGCATTTCGATGCATATAATTGCACCAAGTCTTAAATTAAGCAGCATATGTTAGACACGTTACAAAACACACGTGGTTCAAGGAAATTATCTGAGTATAACCAAATCTTTATCCCATCAATAATGCTTCAAAGATCGTTCTAATAATCCAACATTCCAACTATCATCTACATAAAAGTAATCATTTCCCAGTTAGAGGGGCGGCAATCTATGAGAATATATAAGGACCTAGTCACATACCCTGGCGGCCCTTTATGAACTGCATAACACCAAAATAGAGTTCTTATAGCATATTCAAATTTATAGCACATGACATGAAGTACATTCATCCATATTACACATAAATTTATTAGCATCCCATGCTTATGATCCAAAACTTATAGACCAAGTGGTAGCCACTCCATCTCAGTAAAATTGCAAGTAGTGCTCGTACAATATGCTGTTTTTTCAGACTTTTGCAGATGGAAGTTGCTAAAAATCAAAGAAACAAGTTACGATACTCAAACTAGCAGACGATAAGCATTATTTGAGTATAAGGGTGAAATAGAAAGATCATTTTGTGCATTCAACTTTCAGAATTTTTCACTTTTTAACATGGTTGTAAAACTCGATAGATAGTACTTGAGCGTTCAGCTACCTTCTAGCGAGTAATCAGCCTAAGGGAGTAGTCAGACTGGAATGTTTACACATTAATTTTGGAATATATGTATGACATGTTAATAGAACCATAGAATTGTTTAGAAACCTTAATAAAAAGGTTTTAATACTTCAAAGTTCAAACTGAGTTTTGGCCGATTCGGCTCAACTCGCCTCGATCACTGACCTTGTAGCGAGTAATCGCCAATTACTTGGCCATGTAATTCGAGTTTCACAACACTGCTTTTATAATATCTTTTTTTAGTCTACGCGTATGCAGAACTTATAACCTATAAAACCTTGCCAGAATAAGTATACTCGACTGATAGACTAATACGTTTACTGAGTACCAATCATATACAATACCGTTTGGCACGCATCCGGTACTCATATGTTAGACATGTTATAAAACACACATGGCTCAATGAAATTCTGAGTATAACCCAATCTTTATCATACCAATAATTAGGTTCGTATGAGTTCATCCTCTTCATACTAACACCATAAAACTATCTAGTGGCTGTTTTATAAGCATGATGACTTGATGGTCAGTCAATTTCGATACTATATAAGATTGTTATTTCCAAAACATGGCCTCATACACGTCCATCAGTGACCATACATTACAGAACTTAGACATTCAAAATGTTACTCATCCAACATTCCAACAATTAATTACTTAAAAAGTACTACTAATTACCCAACTACAGAGACAGCAAACTGTGACGATATGTAAGGACCTACTCACAACACAACACTCTATGAGCTGAATATCACCAAAACAGGAGTTCTGAGTTCTAATAGCTTTATCACATTTGTATCACATGTCATAAAGTACACTAGGCTCTTAGCATCGCAGGCTTATAATCCTGACCTTATAGACTATATGGTACCCACTCCATCTCACTATACTAGTAACAAATCACCAATACGTTTTTCAATATTTTAAACTTTTTGCAAAAGAAGTTTACCAAAAATCAACAATACAGATTATGGTTATAATATTAAGAAGCATCGAAGTAAGCATCATTTGGATATACGAACAAGTGTCAAAGATCGTGATGCATACAACTCTCATAATTTCCAGTTTTCAACTCTTTGCAGATAATTTTACTATCAAATACGAAGATACTACTGTTTGACAAATGGCAAGCGTCATTACTCGGTTGATCCTAACAATCTAGTTTCAATTATTTTATACATTAATTACACAAAAAACCTAAATGACTAGCTCAACGCGCAATTCCGCCAAACGGGTTAAAAACCAGTATCTCACAGATACCTAAAGTCCGGTTTTCGATTCTCATATTCTTAATTTATACCGCCCATACAAACTAACCTTCATATAAGTATAATTACAAACTAAACAGATCAAATATACATACTGTTAGGCACGTATCTGGCACTATCTATACACTTTTCCTAATACTTTCATCAAACAACTAACTAGCTAAAAGCTCGAATCTACCAAACCGTTTCAGAAACTGGCAACTAAACGACACCTACATTCCAATTTTGGATACATACATAGTGTTTGGCATACAGCTAATTTGTTTTGTTTCAGCGACTCGTAAAATGATCATCTACCACCAACATATCACACAATTCATAACCCAAGTTCTACGAACAGATTTGGTAATAAAAGATTGCACACAAACATATTAGTTTCAAACATACACATAAATATTATGTAAGCAAGATAAAAAGAGAGTACTCTTCTCCCACATTCTCCATATCAACCTTTGGCCACAATATATAGCTGTAGCAGGATAAACAAATGAAACCTAAAACTCGATATACATCGCCTAAAATCTGGATCATGCTCTATCTTAGTCCGAGGGAGTAGCTGGTCATTGTTTTATGATTGCAGAAGATGGTGTTTGGAAGCTATGCTATTTGAGGTTATGAGATAGTAAGATAGTCTGACTATTTATCATTTTATAATTTTATATGTAAAATGACGCCCAATTGAATAGCGATCAATTTTTTTGCAGCTACTTCTAAACAAACTGCTTGGCCTTAAATAGCAAGCTAATAACTTGAGCAAATTCTAGTCAACTAAATATTGAGATAAACTGTTTTGCAGACAATAACATCCACAACTACATTAGCTAGTTTAAACAATGAAATAAGATAGTGAAAAAAAACAGGCTAATGTCTTAAACCAAGCAATCAAGAAACACATTAATAACCTCGAAAACATTATCACCTACTAAAAAAAGCCTAGGATCATCATCATTTCAGCCTATACTAAGGGGAGTGCTTGGCATTTCGTTTCGAAACTTATCATGTAACTGTGTTCTCGAGTATCAATTAAGTGCAGGTTGGTTGTTCAAACTAAAATTATTTCGCTTAACCATCTCTACTTATAAAACATAAAGAAAACTAAATGTGCAACCAAATAACGCAAAATATAGTCAGCCGCATTGCGCGGGTACCGTTCTAGTAATAATGAATAAGCAGCTTACTTCTTAAAGGTATCCACCAGCTCATCCAAGACAGAACAATCCACGTCAGCAAGAAGCACCACCTCACCCTTACCCGACCCAGGACCCGACCCAGTCTCATCAACCCGAGGCGCCTCATACAAAAACAAATCAAACAAAAACCTGCCTTGAGGAGTGAGCATAGCCGCGTACAAAGACCTCGCGGAAGAAGCCGGGACATTGGGAGTGACCAAGGTGGACTTCTTGTCGCCGAAAGGGTCGCCGAAGCTGCGAACATCGTTTGTGAGAAGGCCTTGGAGGAACTTGATGGTGTCTGGGCCGCTGAACCGGACTACGGACCGGGTGGTGAGACGGGTTGCCATGGGTCCCACATCGTGTAATGTTGAAACTGTTCTCCTGAAAATGGGTTTCATAAGAGCTAATTTCAAAAACACCCCATAAGTATAACCCACTCACCCTATTCACCCCAAAATTTTCATTTTTCTTCAAATACCCCAGGGGTGACTCTCTCCCAAAAATTCTTGGGCGACTCTCACATAATTTTGACATGTGTCCCTTTGGTAGGTGGGAATTTTTTTTATTTCGTATATACTAAATTACTAATACACCCTTAGTCAGTTACTCATTCACTCTCTCTTATAACCCTTAGTCACTCTCTCAATCTCTCTCATTACTAACTCACCCTCAGTAAATTACTAACCCTTTCTTCCTTGTCTCTCTAACCGCCACCACCACCTACACCATCACCGGCCGCCCCACCAAACACCACCACAGCCTACTGTGACACCACACCGCCACCACCAAAGCCTCCATCATGACCTCCTTTGCTTGTTTAACCACCACACGCGCCCAAGAAACCATCACCACCACCACTACGCGCCATCACGACCACTCCTTAGACTAGATTCGTGAAGAAAAAGGGAAGAAAAAGGAGAGACCCACCGTGTATATATATATTTCATTTAAAGATCTTTGATATAGATCTAAAGATGGGTTCTTGTTTCCTGCTTCTTGTTTCTCTTCTTTTTTCCTTTTATGGATTTGATCCACGATGGGTTAGTTAGATGGTGTTCGTACATCATTTTTTGGATCTAATTTATTTATTGGAGGTTTTGATTTATGATGTACAAATCTGTTAATTTGGGCAAGTTGTTTTCTTTTATGGAAATTGGTTTTGATTTTATTGGTGTTTTGGTGTCACAAAATGAAAAAAAGAGGTACATAGGTGTGTCCGTCCATCACAAAAGTTTTAAAGGACTAATGCTCACATTTCAATAAACAAAGCTCTCTAAGGGTCTAAGGACCTTCATTTTTACTTTCATTCTGTTAAAAAAGGTGATTGGTATTTATTAAGCAATTACAGTAGGTTGTGAAACAGATAATGATCAGTTTGCAGCATATGATATGCATCAAGAAGTCTCTTTTGAAGAAAAAAAAGTTGGGCGGAATAAATGGGTGTCGCCGGAATATATTGGTGGTGGTGGTTATCGGAGTTGTTGGTGGTAGCCGGAGTAAGTGGTGGTGGCCGGAGTGGGTACAATAATTAAAATGTACAAGTTTTAAAGCTATAAGTACAAAAGAAAGTGTGAGGTTATATATGTAATTTACATTAATATAAAAAATGTGGGACCTAGTCGCCCAAGAATATATAAGAGTGGTGTCCAGTCGCTCAAGAAATATGTACTATTAAGTAATATAAAAATACAACTTTTTAACTAAAAGACAAAAAACATAAGTCGCCCAAGAATGTAGGCTCCAGTCGCCCAAGAAATTAGTTGGGTAACTAGTACTATGAAAGTACATTGTGGGGACAACCAAAGAGACACATGTCAAAATTATGTGAGAGTCGCCCAAGAATTTTTGGGAGAGGGTCACCCTGGGGTATTTGAAGAAAACTGAAATTTTTGGGGTGAATAGGGTGAGTGGGGTTGTACTTGTGGGGTGTTTTAAGAATTAGCTCGTTTCATAAACCTCTTCATTGTTTTTGGTTAAGGATGGGTTTTAGGATGTTGTTTTGTTGTTGTACTATGTGGGGGGTTTTTGATACGTGTACTTGGTTTTGCTCGGTTTCACAACACGTGTTGTTGTTATTGTTTCTTGTTGTGCCTACCGATGAGCAAACCACCCGACGGATCCGACCGACCAGGACCGGACCATGTTTGGGCTAATTCGGTCTCGGTCTTGATCAGTTTGGACCACAAACTGACTATTTTAAGAAATTAAATCATGCAATTTTATTTTTATTTTTATTTTTTTAGTTTAGTGGTTCAGATTTAACAGTGACATCTAATTGGGCAGTATGTTGACCCTAAAACCTACTTACTACTACTTTTATTGACTGAAGAGGTAAAAATCCCTTATGAAACTCGAATTTAAGACCTCCCCTACTACATTTGCTTTTCAATTTCTATTTTCTTCCTTACAAATTTCATAACCAAGTTTTTTCAACTATGTGATTTTTGTTGGAATATTTCGTGACATTGAATTTATTTGAAAACAATGTTTATTTGTAACATATGTTGCCGGGCTAATACTTTTTTTTTAGTTATCATAAAACCTAAAATGAATTTGTCGTGTTGGAATATCGACCAACAACCTGGTTAGTACTAGCACGGATAACACGATCTTGAAGACAAGCAAAATATTATGCATAGAAAAAAAGTAAGGCACAAGAATTAACCCTAACCAAACGTTAGTATTGGAAAGAATGATGTACAATGACCAATGTTGCAGAAATTGGCCTTGGCAGGCGATTAATCACTAGGCGGGGATTAACCGTCACGATTTTTACTAATCGGTCTTATTAATCGGTTTGGTTAAAAATCGGTCAACATACCGATTAATCGGATAAAAATCGGGCATAAATCGGCCAAATCGAATAAATTGGCCAACTCGGTTAAGAATAAAAATCGGTCAAATCAGAAAATCGGCTAGATCGGCCAAATCGGGCATATAGTTTCAAAAAAATTTAATTTTATATATAAAAAATCTAATACGATTAATCCCCGCCTAACCGATTAATCGCTAGGCGGTACCCGGCTGCCACGCTACCGCCTAGCGATTTTTGCAACCTTGACAATGACCCCTCCCCCTCACCTCCTTATTGTAGAGATGAGGGGGAAAAAACCAACCCTTTAAAGAGTTGAAACCGGCTGCCACAATAGAGAAACAACACTTACTAATGCTCCGAATAAGCCTATCGTTTGACACCCTTTAATGGCATATATAGAGTGCATCCAACCGACATATACATTCCTATTTGACTACAGTAACAACTAAAGTTTCGCAAATACCCCTACACTCTTTAATATGAATACTAATATACAACAGGTCGTTAGTTAGACCAATGATACCGAAATTAGTGTTATCCACTTCACTTTAGTAATCGTAACATTTAAAAATAACACACCCAAAAAACACACATGCACATACTAAAGCAACATCTATCGTTAGGACGGCACGCTCTCTTGACACCGAGGATGACTTCAAAAATAATGTGGTGTGACTTTCAGCGTAATCATGACAACACTTGCATATCAAAGACCTCTTAGACCAAATGTAATGGTCGGTCGAACACTCAATCGACTAAGAAAAGGGACGCGTGGCACCAGGGCACCACTACACATCTCCACATGGGACACCAAGAGAAGGGATGAATCGGTCTAGTTTTCGATCGACTTATGTGAGCATGTCTGTGTATGGGTGTTTATTTAATTGATTTTTGTAGGTGTTTTTTTTTTTTTTTTTTTTTTTTTTTTTTTTTTTCCTTCGATTGAACATTACATAACCGAATGTTGATGTTCTTTACGGACTAGTAATATTTGTTACAACTAAGATAAAGTTATCATTATCTTAGCTAAAAAGGTGCTCATGTTATAGCATGTGTCTTCTATTAGAAAAAAGAAAAATAATAAAAATAAAAGCCCTTCATTTTTTTGGGTAAAAAAATCGTGTCTAAATAGTTATAATCCTTTCATTAAAGTTCAAAACTAAATTACACTCGTCAATATTGACACAGAAAGTTTTCTTCTGTAGTTCTGTGACCAATCTTCTGGAAACCAAGAAGTCCAAGTTAGACAGTCTTGCAAAGCACTTCTCAACCAACAGCACATAAACCTGGAATTCCACATTCAAGAAATTCCTCATTTTCGCTTTCGCTTTGTAAAATTCTATATGTTACATCAATTTTCACTTATGCTTTCTTCTAAATTTGTGGCTTATATTAACTATCGAATTAATGAAGATATTCATTCAGATGGTTCATGCTTGACAAAAATAGTTTAGCTATAGTTCGTTCTACAAAACCTTTATTTGAATGACTTAATATATGACTATGATAATAACTATAGATTAATTTAATTTCCATTTTTATAATGGTTTTACATACTACTTACTACATGCAAATTATTTTATGGAAATTTACAGCAAATTTATTACGTATTGCACGCATATTTATAGATGTACACATATTATATTATGAAGTTGTGTTGAACTATATAAGGCTAATCGTAACAACGACCTAACCTTGGGTCGGTCTACCCCTTACTGCAACCCAAACAGAACGCGCCCCGCCCCCTCCCCGGGTTGCTTAGGCGACCAAATAGAATGCATTTGTTCATGTGTGTGAGTGTTTTTTATTAGTTTTTGTGAGGTTTGTTTTTGATTTTGACCAAGGTCGCCTTACTACGGACATTTAGGGTTTTTTTTTTTTTTTTTTTTTTTTTTTTTTTTTTTTTTAATCTTACTATCCCTCTTACTTTTACTAGTAAGATGTGGGCAGACGTTTTTCTTGTTTGTTTTTTCTTTTGAGTCATACCTAATTAGACATATAACATCTTACTCAGTAAGAGGTGTGAGACTTGTCTTCCTGCCTCTTATTTGATAAAAGATTGAAGACTCGTATTAATATAATTTATTTGATGGTTTATTAACTATGTTATATTTAAAAATTCTTATTTCATATTTAGATAAGTTACTTAAGTAAATTGCATAAATGAGCACTTAAAATCATTCGGACAATTATACAAAAACAAGCAACATTATTTCGTTTAGATTTAGACTTTCTAGTCACCTCTTACTGGTAAGAAGATTCAGACCTAAAACATCTTAATGAAACAAACACACCCTTAGTCATGTGTTTTATCTTAGAGAAATAAGCTAAAGTATATGGTCACAATTCCTACTAGTCTAATATACCATATATAGTAAATTTCAAAAATGGTCTCTCTGGTTTTCTCAAATTGCATGTTTAGTCCCTGGTCTTTCGAAATTATAAGCGGCCTCCCTGTGAGGAGTTTTTGGTTTCATTTTGGTCCTTGGCCAGGGACTAAACGTGCAATTCTGAGCAAACCACAAAGACCATTTCTGCAATTGCTAGGGATCAAAACGGAACCAAAAACTCCCCACAAGGAGGCCGCCTGCAATTTCGGAAGACCAGGGACTAAACATGCAATCTTAGAAAACCACATGGACCATTTATGCAATTTACTCTACCATATAATTGAGGGATGCTACATTCACTCAAAAAATTCACATAAATCACCCACACGCTGAGGTGGTGTCCACTGATTGGTGGAATGAGAGAGGAGAGAGAAAAACTATAATAAAGTCCACAAATCAGTGAGTGACACCTCATCGTGTGGGTGATTTGTGTGGATTTTGTGAGTGGATGTAGCATTCCTCCATATAATTTACCACTGCCAAAGCTTTTACTTGTAACCAGTTTCGAATACTTTTCATGTGCAAGAGATCAATTAGTTCACGTTCTAATTTTACGGCTACGGGTCTGAAATTAATCAATTTGGTTTGATTTTTTGCTTAGACATATAAATCGTTCAAGGTGCATTATGTGGAGATCGTGGATAGACACATGCGCACTTACGTAAGGAAACTATTTTTAGTACTTCATTATGAAAAGTCCATTACTTCTTAAAGACTCCACAAAATGACTTTGAATGACCCTACCTACGCATATTCTTCATTCAATCAAATCAGTGGACAAATATTCCTCCTGGTTTTCTAACAAAAATACAACGAGAGCCACCCTTTTAATAGAAGAGCAGATTTTCATTTGCCCAAAAACAAAAAGTTGGTCTAATAATACCTAAAAAAAAGGCATGAGTTATAAGGACCCTCCCTTAGGGAGGGTTTGTGGAAGAAAGGTGCTGCCGCCGCTTGTACTGTCTGCTTTAATGCTTGTACATTTTAGTTAAAATAGGTGGGACCCCTTATGTAGACCCCGTCCTTATAGGGCAACAAAAAAAAAATCATTTCTTAAAATAGACTTAGACGACGACTTGAGCGACTCCACTTTGCTTAGGTCACAAAATAGAAACAAACCTTTTTTAAAAGTTCTGTCTTGATACGTGAACTACAAAAAAATATCATTAAATGTAATAAATTTTCGTAAAGTTGTCTAATATGCACATTGATATGTTTTGTCATATTAAAAATAGTGACACGTGATAGTTTTTTATATGACAACACATCAAATGTACATATTGGAACACTTTAAGTAAGTCTTTACATTTAGTAATACTTTTTATAGTTCACTTATCAAAACAGCACTTTATAAAAAGTTCGTTATTATTTTATGAGATAAACCATTTTTCTTTCTAACCTGGCTATTTTAAATGAAATTTTCATTAGGCTTATGGGGTGTTTCTTTTTCCCTTATTCTCTTTAAATGGATATAAATGTGAGCCCAAAATAATGTCTTTATATCCCAATTAAATGACTAGTCAAGACTCTTAAAGCTATAAAAGTTGAGTTTAACAATGAACATACACTTAATTTAATTAAAAAAAAAAAGAAAAAAATCCCTTAGTTTAGTTTAACAATGAACATACACTATAAAAGTTGAGTTTTGATTTCTGACTGTTTTTTAAAACACGTTTAAAATATAAAAAGAGAGAACTGCAAAATACATCCCTGTGGTTTATAGGTTTTGCCATCTTACATCCCTGTCAAAAATTTCTGGAAAGATACATCCCCCGTTAGGCAAACGTTTGCCACTATACATCCCTCGTTTACAATGAGGACTAACGGTGCACTTTTTTCTCCGTTATCTCTTAACGAGACAGAAAATATTGCACCGTTAGCCTTCGTTATCCAAACGTTTGCACCGTTAGTCCTCATTTTGAGTTTTTTTTTTTCGTTTTTTACGTTTTATCCGTTTTTTGTCATTTTTTTCTGTTTTTTTTATACGTTTTATCAGTTTTTTTTTTACGTTTTTATCCCTTTTTTGTACATTTATCCGTTTTTGTCAGTTTTTTTTCCGTTTTTTATACGTTTTATTAATTTTTTGTTACTTTTTTATTCGTTTATCCATTTTTTGCACGCATATATATCTATGTTCCTTGTGCTCTAAATATTTTTGCAAGCATTCCATATATCGATCTCTTATGACCTCAAAACGAGGGGGAGTATACTTCAAAGGGCAGCTATACATTCATCGGGATAACCTTTTTTATGCTAACAAAAAGGGAGAGAAGTGATATAAACTCACACTAAAAACTTGCATATATATTAATTTCTAGTTTAATGAGTTTAGATTTTGTAATTATCAAAAAGGGGGAGATTGTTGATATAAATAATATATAAAAACGTTATTAATATTTTTCGATATCCCTAAGTTTTGACGATCACAAAATATAAAAACATTAAACACAAAGTTAATACGTAAACAAGTTTTAAGCAAGTTTATATCATCTCATCCAACATAATCACTTAAGGTATGAATAAACAAGTGACTAATACATTTTATGATCAAAGGGATGTTTATTTAAATAATACAAAGTTTATAAAATTAAATAAACTTATTATATATTTTTGAAAAATATTTTTGGTAATAAAAGAAAATGTTTAATTCATAGTAAATATATGAATTCAAATTTTTAATCAAAATCAGTTACTTTTTCACCAAATAAATTTTCTCCACTAAAAGACAGATTTTCTGGCCGTTATAGCTGGGCGGCCCCCTTAATTTTAAGGGGGCCGGCACACAATTAAGGGGACCGGCCACGCTCCCCTGTCAGATTCTATCATAAATTTTTCCATATAAATACCACCTCAAACCTGGAATTTTTCTCACCTCTTGCACAAAAATTTTCAGATCCAAATCTCTCTAAACATTCTCCTAAAAACCCTTTGATCATATAATTGTTAATCCTTGTTTCAAGTGATTCATTCCCTCACCTCTCATCTCTCAAAGTGCAAGAGAAGAATACTCCTTCAACATCACGTTGTGAAGTATTGTAGATTTGTGTATATAGTCTAGTTGTTGTGTACATTCATTGTAAAGGTATGATAGTAGTGTAACTAGATAGATCTAGGAATAGAAGTTGTGTAGGGAGAAGAAGTTGTTTAGTAGTGAAGTAGTGTAGTTGTGAAGAAGATTGGTGTGAAGTAGATAGGTGTGAAGTAGAAAGGTGTGAAGTAGAATTGGTGTGAAGTAGATTGGTGTGAAGAAGTTGTGTAGTAGTTGTGATTAAGTTGTGACGAAGTTGTGGTGTGTACATTGGTGTGTAAGGTTTTCTCCGCCATAAGGGAGCTTGTTGACATAGTGAAGAAAACTCTCGAGTAGGTGACTCACGGAGTGGAGTAAGGCAAGGAAGGTGTCCTTGTAGCCGAACCACTATAAATCCTTTGTCTCGCGGTTAGATCTTTTCAACTCTAACTTATTACTTAGCTTACTTACTTACATCTCGTATATAGCTATAATTGTCTATATTATGCATGTGTCGATTGTACATATTTAGCTTACTTCGTTATTACTTTTCATACCTCGATATAGTTGTTCATATTGTTCAAGACTTGAATTCACATAAGATTGAATCAAAGTTTTAAGAGTAAACAAGACTTTAAAACTAAACTAAGTTTTCATAAATAAAAGGGACGTAAAAATACTTGTCTATATTGTTATTATTTACTTGCGTAGATATAAGTACTTATAAGTTTACATGCATTGATCTCACATAAACTAGAAACAAAGTTTTGTTTTAAACAACTAAGTTTTCATAAAATTAAAAAGACGTAAAACTATTCAACCCCCCCCCCCCCTTCAATATAATTTTGAAACCAAAATGGATGAAATTGTATCTTTTGAAAAACAAAATGATGATTTGAAAAGGAAACTAGCAAAAAATAATGAGGCTAAAATGGTTATTTATAATGCGTTACCACGCAAAGAATATGAAAGAATTTTTATGTGTAAAACCGCAAAAGAAATTTGGGATTCTTTACTAATCACTCACCAAGGTAATAGTCAAGTTAAAGATAATAAAATAGATCTTCTTGTTCAACAATATGAACAATTTACGATTCCGGAGGAGGAATCAATAGATAATGCTTTTGCTAGATTTAACACTATTATCACAAGTTTAAAAGCACTTGATGAGAATTTTTCTAGTAAGAATTTTGTTAGAAAATTTCTTAGGGCTCTTCATCCAAAATGGCGAGCTAAAGTTACGGCGATTGAAGAATCGAAGAACTTGTCAACTCTTCAACTTGATGAGTTGATCGGCAACCTGAAAGTCTACGAAGCAATAATAAAGAAAGACTCTGTGATGGTCAATGGAAAAAGAGAGCAAAGCAAGTCAATTGCGTTGAAAGCTAGGAAGGAATCTAGTAACGAGGATAGCTCAACCTCCGAAAGTGATGACGAAGAATATGCGATGGCCGTAAGAGACTTCAAGAAATTCTTCAAAAGGCGAGGAAGATTCGTTAGACAACCGCATGATGAAAGGAAAGCAAACCAAAGAAATAAAGATGACAAAAATGGCAAAAGTGATAGGAAGTGCTTCAAATGTGGTGATCCAAATCATCTCATCGAAAAATGTCCAATGATGCCAAGAGATCAAAATCAAAAGGCATTTGTTGGAGGAGCTTGGAGTGATAGCGATGACGATGAGAAAGAAATCACAAATGAGGAGAAGTGTCTTATGGCTAAGACATCAAGCGAGGTACGTTCCGAAACCGAATACTTTAGTGACGAAAATTTATCATTAGACGAAAAAGAGCTAGATAGTGAATATAATAGGTTATGCAAAATAGGTCAAAAGGTTATAGCTAAAAATAAGTCACTAAAACATATTAATAATCAATTAGAAAATGAAGTACTCGAATTAAAAATTAGACTACAACATTTGAAAAAAGGAAAAGAAGTGTTTATAGAATGTAAAACATGTATAGAGGTTAAAAATGAAAACGAAAAACCTAAAGATGAAATTAAAAAAAATAAAAATAAATCGACAAAATTAAAAAAATAAGCCAAAATTATTTTTGAGTTTTGAGTGAGGGCATTTTCGAAAAAAAAAAATAAGCCAAAATTAAAAAAATAATAATAAAAAAAAAAAAAAAAAATTACGCTAAAATCGTAACTTTATTTTCAGGTTTTATTTTCGGTGTACCTCCCAAAAAAGTCGTTAGATTTGGTTTGGGCACATGGTTTTGAGGTAAAAAGATTATTATCACCCCAAAATTTTAAATAATGGGTGTAATAAAGTGATTGCGTAAAATAAATCGACATATATTGTTTTGTAAAGGTTATGTTGGATGATGAAAATAATAAACTATGTGATGTTACATTACATTCCATTCAAATTGTACATATTTAATTACCACGTGATATTAAACAAACATTTACACCTTATTAAACATCAAGTTGTACTTATTTTATCCATATACTTATAATTTTTAAACTTAGTGATAGTGTAAACAAGTTTAGTTGCAACCACAAGTCAAACAGGGTAGAATATATATCAAAATAAGCTATATATGGTTCATGATAACTCATAAATCCAATTGAGTTTTGTATTATCATGTTTGACGAATAGTAGCAGCAAACAGTAGTAGAAGGTGGTAACTTTTTTTTTAATAAAACATTTGATAACATAATCGTATAGTCATAAAATTAATAAGTGAAAATGCTAGTTGTTCGTAAATGATACTAAAAATGCATTTTAATATGAAGCTTTTAGAAAAAATAGAAATCCGGCTTGTTTCTAGCACTTTGAGTAAAACACTAACCACTAGTTAATGCTAGTAATTGCCGCTTTAGAATACATGCTATCAAACATACCATTTATTATTTAAAATATGCTTAAACAATTTTAATTAGTGGTTCCTCTCTGGCTTTTGAATGTTTGTTGCATCAAGAAGAAAACGACAACAAAATTAATTGAATATTAATCGGACGATTTGACTTTTTATCTAATGTGTGTATTTATTTATGCTATATTGGAAATTATCTCATTTTGTGAGAAAACAAACGAACATATATGTCCAAATAGATGATTTTAGATATCCCGTCTGTCGTGATTATTAAAACTAGACGAGTTGTTCATAGCGTCAAAATTTAAAATGAAAATAATTATTGCTGTGAAATTATGATTATATTTTTTTTTTGTGCCATTATATTTTAATTAACTAGTTAATTGAAGTATGACGCTCCTATTGTGGTTGGGTAAAGTCGTGACTGAGCATGACCCTGTCAAATCAGCTTTCTCTCTTCGATAATCAGACACGATCAAATTGTCATAGTCAGTGACCGAGTTATTTTTTTATGTAAGAAAAAAAAAAGTTTAACAAATATCAGTCAAGATTTAGACAGATTTGAAGAATTTGGCCTTGCTCGACCGATATTGACCTTTTTCCAACAACGGGGATTGCCTCTTGACCGATCAACTGCGAGTAGCCTTATTGTTATTATTGTATTTGGACATTATTAAGCTTGCACGTATATAGTTCTAACTTTGCACCTAATTAAAAACCAAATGTTGAGTATAAAGGGAGAATATTATTGACTACTTTTAAGATATATCTCATGTCTTATGCATATTTAAACACCGTGATTTTTGTTTTTTGTAAAATTATACAGGGTACTTAGTTCTACACTACTACATAAAAACCAAATTATTATTACAAGTTTAATTAAACCGGGAAAAAAAACGTCACCGTTTAACGCTGTAGCTACCCGGTAGCACTTTCTCGCCAAAAATTCTGGCCCAGATCTTTAACCCAGTTTCCTAGCCCAGCTTTATTTGCCCTGAAGTTGGCCCATCCCATTTATTTGTAACCCTAGATGAAGCATCTCAGCATCGCCTCAATTATTTGTAACCCTAGATGAGGCGCCTCTCCTTCTTCCACTCTCCGGATTCTTCGTCTCCCATCGATTACTCACCATAACAAGAAAATCAAATGAGATCCAGAAAATCAAACAAAATCCAATTATTAAAGCGCGCACACATGATTGGGAGACATGGAGATCGATGGTGGTGATGGTGCGAATGGCTCATGGTCTGTTGGATTTAGGTTTCAGTATAAACAAACACAAAGTAATAAATAGTATTTAATTAAGGTATGTGATTTTGCAGGTATCCAGATGAGCAATCGTGCCAAGTGGCTATGGGGTTTTTGGATAGAAGAAAAGAGAGCACTTTTGATGCAGCAAAAGTGATGACTTCCTTTGCAAAATAGGTAAATTCTTCTTGATTTTAGTTTTGTACAACAAGTAGTTTTTAGGTTTATTGTTGGTTGAATGTTTATTTGTTTATCGCGCGGGTATTGATTAGTTTTTGTACTGCAAGAGTATGATGTATTTACATGATTCTATATTTATGTGATTACATGAGATTTGGTATAGAAATTTGGATGTGGACGTGTTTAGGAATTGGGATTAGTCATGAAGATTGTATTTAATTCAAAGCATTGGTTTTGTGATTATACTTTTTATAAAAAATAGCTAATTAAGATTACGAATTGAATTGTCTGTGGTAATATGTTTGGAGCCGAGTTTATGTGCATTTGGATTTGTTGGTTTGACGATTGTTTGTTGCTTATTGGTTTTGGTCCTTTGTTAGCGGCTGATACAAAAAGTGAGTGTATGAAATTCATCGATGTTGAAGTTCAAGGTAAATGTCATTTCGTCAGTAATGCATAATCTTGACCTCATTTTTTTCCTGCGTTATCATTATACTTACCCGTTCTGTTTTGCAGGTACAGTCTGGTTTTAGCGGATGGTGTGTCGGGAGGCGTGTTATCTATAAAGGCTTTGGATCGATGGATTTGGATACCGCAAAGAAAAGGTGTTTCTAACTACTAATCCTTACACAAGAGAGGTACTAAATTTGACTTTCACCATTCAATCTTACAAAATTTAGCAAACAAGTCATAATAGATTGTGTGTTTTCTCCCTAAAAATAGTAGCCTTCCTTCGGGAATATTGTAATAGCATTGACTATAAAGTTTGGATCTTTGTTGGTGTTAATTACAAGTTTGATTCAGGATTCCGGTTTATTGGAATCGTGTGCAAGAATGAACCGAATGCCGTCATGCTATCAGTCTTTGCCTGCATCATAATTGGGTGACAGTAGGATTAAAAGGTTAGATACTCTTTAATACATGGCCTCAGGTTGTTACCTAGATAAGTATCTTGAAATTTAATAGTTTTGCTTTTGCTGCTGCAGACTGTTATTCCGAAATACAATGATTCCAAGCAGCCGGGAAAAAGGTATCGCTCATGGGCATCAGACAGGTACTATCTTTCTTTACTTTATAGTAAATTAAATCAAGCCTTTCCATTACAAAAAAGCATTCTGAATCACATTTATTTTTAGATTGCAGTATTGGATTGGTGAGCAACTGGTGTGTGTCATATGCATGCCTGATTCGGGTTTCGGTGCAAGTAAAAGTGTTGAGAAGAATATTTACAATCATAGCAGATTTGTCAGTAGGAGAACAAGGAATAGTAGTTGTCGCGTTTGGTGAGTTCCAGCTTCCATTACCATTTACTTGCGGATGGGTTAGTTTGTGTTAAGTTAGAATTGGGAAGTAAGTGAAATAAGTTGAAAAGTCTTTATCAACCTTGCTGTTAATAAGGTACCATTGTGGCTTCGACTACCTTTTTTGTGGTAATAGTTTTTGGTCGAGATTTAGATGTTCATGTGTTTATAATGCCTGTTTTGTGTATGTTCCTAATGGATGTTTTATGTGACAATTGGCAAATTAGGGAGCTATTTTGAAAACCCGCATTACTTTAAAAGTTATAATTTTTGGAATATTGGAAAAGTTTATTGTGACGAGATTTTTGTGAACGTTGGAATGTGATTTTTTTTAAATCGTACGTTATTTATGGAATTTGATTATTTATTTGATGGTTTGGTTCGAATCATTCGTGATGATTTATTTTTGAGATCATTATTTGGCACTACATTGACTCCGGCACTAGGATAACCTAACAATTTTAATTATTTTAATATTGGTTTGGATAATTATATTTTGGAACGTATCGCGAGGTTTTTGATTATTTGGAACGAGTTTGGTTTGAGAATGTTGAGATATTTTGAAAGGTTTTCGGGTTTGGTCATTGTGTTTATTTAATTGGCCATCTATCCCCTACACCATCTTATTATTATTACTAGTTTAAAAAGAAAGAAAAATAAAAATATAATAAAGAGTATGGTACAAAAATCGTCTTTGTGATTCCTGGTCTTATTCACACACCAACACAAACACACCTTTACTCTCTCTCTAAATATTATCATCACCTCCCCCTCATCTTAACCTAGTCGCCGCCTACACCACAGCTCCACCGCCATCAACCACCATACACGACCACCCCTAATCCACTCCCCATCTCATTCACCATCCGATCTACAACAACACGCGCCCTGTACCCTTGGTTTGACCTCGTTGTCACCTCAAACGCACCACCATCTTCTTGATTTTTAAAGTTCTCATGTTCTTTTCTTGTGAAATCGAAGGTAAGATGAGTCACAAGAGGGTTGTGACTCGTATTGAATTGAAAACGTGACCAAGAGGTCACGAGTTAAGGTTTTTCCAATTGGGTTTAGATTAAAAACGTGAATGATATGTGGGTTTTGAATAAAACATGATTTAAAACAAGTTTGGTATCCGGGTTTTCATGTTCTTTTGGGTGTCGAGACTCGGCTTGAGTTATCTTGTGAACTCATGTGGTTTCTGGATTATTTTTGGTCTCGTGGTGATTGATTAGCGAGGGTGCTTGGTGATATTTCACCAGGTCTTGAACTAATTTGGTTGTGAAATCTGGATATAGTATTGTTGTTGTGGTAACATGACCCTGGGAGTCCGTTTGGTTTGGTTCGAGCTCGGCTGAGCTAGCCGAGACCCTAGAGGTCTTGGGTGGGACCCACGCGACTCGTGGTGAAGTCTTGACTCGGGTTCGACTTGGTAAGTTGACCCGGATTTCATGATATACTTGGTGTTCTTATTGGGTTCCTTGTTATTATTATTGTTATCTGTTGTTGTTTTTATTAGTTGTTGTTGTTGTTGTTTGGTGTTGCTATTGGTACTATATTGTTGTTGTGATATTTGGTTTTCGGCCGATGTACTTGGTTGGGTCGAGACCTTTGTGGTCTCAACAATGGATTTATTTTGATGATTGAGGAGTTGTTGTCGAATGGTAATTGGAACCGGTTTTGAGACGGTGAATTAGATGACGGAGATAGGTTAATCGGGTGCCGTAGTCGGACCCTAATGTTGTAGCACGTGGAATTTGGGATTGATTTGGACGGAGTTGGTTTATTTATTATGGCTTGGTTATTATTATTTTTGGACTTGGACTATGAGCCGAGAGTGATGACTCGGACATGTGACCAACTCATATGACTCGATAAATATTATAATCAAACATTACTAATAAAACTCGTAATAATATTATTGGTAATATAATCGTTTATATAAGTATATAGACGTGATAAACGTACATATATATATATATATATATATATATATATATATATATATATATATATATATATATATATATATATATATATATAAATGCGTATATTAGTAATAAAACGATCACGAGTAAACGTTATAATAATATAACGATAATTATTATACTATGCAAATAGTGCAATAAATGTCGAAGTATTATTATAGATAATAACTATAAATAATGCTGAGAACTAATACGTCGGGTAAGTAATAAATAAAAACATGATGACTTTTATAAATTTGGAAAACTTATCGAGTTATACGAGTTGTGGTTACTTAAAGTCCAAGTGGGCTTTATTATGTGACTTTTGTGTTGTTACGGATATATGACGATTAATATAACCATTTTCTATAACTACGTAACTTATTTAATCGACGGGTTAAATCGAGTTATTTAGCTATATAAAATGAGTATATTAATGGGCATCGTATCCTACAACGCCCATAGGTTGTGGTACGTGTATTAGGATAATGAATTACTAAATATCTCGTGGAATTGGCTAAATTGACGAATTTGGCAAATTGGACGATATATCTAAGGAATTTATTGGACTACGATATTTACCATATAGTATTTTATGTGCTATGTGATTTAGGTTGGGTATAATCTTGGAACGGTATATTACGAAAATAAATATGGGGGATTATCCAATCGACGGATTTGATAAACTTCGATGATTTATTTAAATAATATATTGGGCTAATATTAGACCTATAGATGGTTTATTATTTCTTTTCGTTGTGGCTTCTTGGTTTGAGTTGTGTCGACCCCTCCACCCATATGGATACCAAACGTCAAACTTCAAATTAATATGAAGATAATTCGAGAAATGGATATTTTTGGAAAGTAAAATTGGAATACGTTCGGGAATGGGAATATTTCATTTTTGAGGAAATGATTTCTGAACGAGCTTGATATTGTTAGGGAAGTGCCGAGTCTGTAGTTGCCGTTACGTGAGTTGCTTGAGTTTGCTTACATCTTTCTTCTATCGATTTCTTTTGAGAATTTTCTGGACTTGAGGTGAGTCATAGCCCCACTTTTACTCTTGAACTTTGTTTTCAATACTTGGGGTGAGAAACGTGCAAATGTTTTACGTGGACTATTCTCGCTTTGTTTATTTAAAACTTGCTATGCTTATAGGACTAGGTAGGATTGAGCGAGGCCTAGTCCCGAACTAGGTAAGCTATTGATTTGGTTATAGAGCGAGGCCTAGTCCCGAACTAGGTAAGCTATTGGATTGATTATAGAGCGAGGCCTAGTCTTGAGCTAGGTAAGCTATTGATTGGATTGATTTGGGCTATAGCGTGCACCTATAGGGTTGATTCGAGTTGGTTGGATGATTGAGGCCTAGTCTAGCTAGCAAGCGTTTTGCGTATATGTCCACTATATTGAATTATGAATTTAAACCTATGATCTCACCAGCGAAAGCTGACTTTTTAGCACGTTTTCTCAGGTAATTAAGTGATGCCCTTTGGATGCTTGGATTGGAGGCTTGGCAATGGCACCCGGTTATGGATCTATTTTCTAAAACTCTGATAAACTATTGTGGACCTATGTTTATTTCTTTTGGGCCTTACTTTGGATAATTCTTGGGATAAATGTAAACTTTAAAACCCGTTTTGGTTGTGTTTTTCTTATGTTTACCTTATCTCGTTCTTTCATGACTTTGAATGGATACCAATCCCCGTAGCACCCCGAAAGCTTGTTGAGTCTTCCGCTGTATCAAATTTTGGGGGTGTTACATTTTACATAAAAATGACTGTTGTGCACTATCAGTCAGTCGAGTAACTAACTTTCTGTGAACATCTATTGATCGACTTATGCAATTTTGCTTTTAACTTACGTGTTTAAAAAATGACACGCAGGCCACAACTCAATACCAGAGGCAACGTCTACATACGGTCCTATTTGGAACTCCATTATAGATCACTCGAATGTAAGCTTAAATTCTATAAAATATTATTAAAGAAGTGAGTAATAATGTAAAAAATTTACCTGCAAGCGAATTAGTTAAATTAATGTCTGTGTTAAACAGGTTTCGCTTGGTTTTCGTCTGATCGTTGGCGGTAAAAATAACTTCATAATTTCCATATAACGGTACATTAAGGAGGTATTTGTTTGGGTTCTGGTGAGGTTGTTGACGGCTACTGCGAACATTTTATTCTAATAGTCAATATTCAGGTCAATAAGAAGCCGAGATCAATGCCAAAATCAGCTTACTTAACCGGCTAATACGTTGCAGGAAAAAAGGGATAAGGTAGGCCCACTTACACAAAGCAACTAATGTTAGTAGTTTGTACTAATAGGACATCTCTATCTTCAGTTTGGTGAGGATCATCTTCAATCCTCATGAATCCTTAATACTGCATGGCAGAGCAAGGGAAGCTGGTGAGATAAACAAGAGCTTGCTTACACTTGGCCGGGTCATTAATACATTGGTTGAGCACTCCAGGCATATATGTAACACCCCCAATTTTAAAATATGGGTGTTACTTCACAGCTCATAGTTTTTCAGTAAAAAATGATTTTCTTAAAAATATTTATCATTCGAAGTTTTGTAAATATCAGAGTTTTAAAGATGAGGTCCCAGTGGTTTTAAAATTTGTTAAATAGGTTTTCGAATGATAATAAAAATTTTATAGCCTTTGTGAGAATTTCGTGCTCTTCCGTCCCATCCTTGCTTGTTATAGACCTGAGATAAACATGCTAAAAGTCAACAAAAGTTGAGTGATATTTATAGGTTTAAGTTTAAAAGATTGAACACAAGTTATAAGTGATAATTGCACCGTCATACAATTATAAGTTAAAAACAGTTGTTATTGCATTAAACTCATGACGCTCAGCCGATTAACAGATCTCATCACGAATGATGGATTATAGTAACAGGGGGCCCTCAGGATAGGTTCTTGCCAGTAACCTATTAGATTTCAAATAAAGTGCGTTTGGTTGTTTTCTCCAACGCCCAAACGGGGATGGTCAATCCCTAATAGATCTATCCACAATTATTTACGTTCACCTCTCTGGGTGACTAAGGCTCATGATATGAGGGGCTTTTAGCAAGGAAAGGTACTTAAGCAATAACGAGATCAGGTAAAGCATACCAAGAAAATACTTGTGTTCAGTTTGTAAAAACTAGCATGTATCCCCCTCGCAGGGTTTATAAAACATTTAAATAAGTAAAGGCGAGGCTATGAACTCACCTTAGTGGTTTAGTGAATAAAAATATCGATACTCAGTTTGCAAAATGGGAACGGCTCCACACACGACCTAGATAATATATGGCATGTTTTAGTGTTTGATAGTCTTAGGGTTTTAATCGCGAGTAGTTTTTAAATGCATGATTTGTTAATTTGACGTTAGTAAGACTTTTGGTTTTTATAGTATATTGGTCGTTTAGTTTAGTTATATATAACGTAAGGTTTAATAATAACGATAGTTTGAAATAAAACGTAACGTTTAATAATAGTAATAATAATAATAGTTTGGAAATAACGTAACGTTTAATAATAAAAATAGTAATAGTAATAATAGTTTGAAAATAACGTAACGTTTAATAATAATAATAATAATAATAATAATAATAATAGTTTGAAAATAACGTAACGTTTAATAATAAAAATAGTAATAGTAATAATAGTTTGAAAATAACGTAACGTTTAATAATAATAATAATAGTAATAATAATAATAGTTTGAAAATAAACGTAACGTCGCTACGTGAAATTGTAAAAATGGAAAAAAATAAAAATATTAATTTTTATATATATGGCCCTTGTATTTTCTAAAAATTTACACTTTTTACCCTAACGGCGTTAGCGTTACGCCGTTAGTCCAAAATTAAATATATTTACATTTTACGTACAAAACTTTATATTTCTTACACCTTTCACCCTAGAGTTTATAAAAATCAGTTTTCACCCTTTAATTTACGAAATGACATTTTATACCGAAACTTTGAAAAGTTGACACTTTTAACCCAATTTTTGTAAAATTTGCAAATTTAGTCCAAACTTCACTAATTTCAAAACTTAATGTTTTCATTTCTTAAATAGTTTCACAACAGCTTATTGAGTTTATTCTACCAGCTTATTAGTTCGAAAAGTTAATTTGATAGCTTATGGGCTTTTAACGAAATGTAAGGCCCGTTAGTGCTTTTAAATCCAATGGGCTACGGGGTTTTTGGGCTTTGTTTTGGGCTAAGGTTAGAAGTATAAAAACGTTGCCAAACTGCTTATTACTTTAGCTTATTTGATCGGCTTATTTTGAAGTGATTGGGCCTTAAGGCCCAATCGATACAATTTAATTTTTAAAAAAACAGTTTCTTGGTCGATTTGCTTTTGATCGATTACTAGGTCCTATCGTGACTTTTATTATAAAGTTTTTATACGAAAATGATTGTTTGTCATGAGGACTATTAGTTTGTCAAATAAAATGGTATGCTTGTTAAGTAAAATTTAAAGATATACGTACGTTTTGGGCTAGCATGGGACAAGTTTTTATAAAACAAAAGACTTAGAAAAATTTTAATAGTTTTCGATACTTGTTTGTATACGTTAGAAATGTATTCTAAAATAGGTTGTACGTAGCTTTTTAGTTTCAAAACTCTACATAGTTTATTTGTTAAGGTGTAAAATATATAGACGAACGTAAAATATATATATGTTGTATATTTAGTTTTCGAATAAAGAGGTGCAATTGTGTGTGTCGCGTATAAAAATAATGCAAATGAAAGTTTTATAAAAATATTGAAAAGAGTTTGTTAGTAACTTACGACACCAAAATGGTGGGTAAAACAAGACGTAGAGTCGAGAAGTGAGTGAGATGAGTACGTAGTGTAATTGTGTGCTCGACCAAGGTTCACAACAACAATTTGTTCCTCCTAAACCCACACGAATCCCTTGAATTTCCTACCCAAATGCTTCGACCCAAGCTAGACTAAAGACTTAATATTTTTGGCGAGTTTTTGGTTTGTATGAATGTGGTAAACGAATGCATGCATGCAAGGTGCTATATATATGGAATTTTTGGAGTGTTTTAGTGGTTATGAATTTATGAGATTTGATGGTAGAGTGTAGCAGGAGGCTTTCAAAAGTCTTGGAAGGAAGAAAAGTAACATGGTTCTCATTGTTTGGTTTTGCATAGAAATGAAACGAAAGCATTGCATGCATGGGTTTTATATATGAAACTTGAAGTGTTCTAGTGACCAAGCTTTAATGGGATGTGATGTTGGAGTGTGATATGAAATGTTCAAAAGTCTTGAGGTTGTGTAAGAAGCAACATTTACTCAAAGTCTTGGTTTCTAATGTGTCGACATCTTCATTTTCAAAAGAAACGTGGGAATTGATTTAAAAAAATGGAATGGTACTTGTTGTTTATGTATATAAAAAGAAAATGGTACTTACCTAGGTGAATATTATAAGCAATTGAGTGTGCATGAATCAAGGAAGGTACTCTTTTGTTTTGAAAATAACAAGTCGACATGCCTTTTATTTTGCAAACGATTTGTATACTTGGCTAAGACTGGTGATAACTGATCACGTGTAATGTTTAAAACATATGTTTGGGTTAAAAATGGTTTTAGAACTCATTAGAAACAAACGGGACTTAAAATGGTTTAGTTTTGGATTAGTTGCAAAACGTATGAAATTGTTTTTGGACAAATACTTTTCCTAGTAAAAACGTATCTAGACTCGATGTGAGAAACTAAAAATCGACACACTTAAAGTTGGCTAGGTGAGAAAAGAGATTGTACGAAAATATGTGTGAGTCGTGTGTAAGAGTTGGGAGTACGAGACTCGTTTCTAGTTGTCCTAGTCGAGTGATTGGAAAAACAAGAGAAAGGAAAATGGGCTAAGTTTGGTTTTGGGCTAGGAATAGAACAGGCCGAATATTTGGTTTGGGCTTAATGCGTAATTAAGGGTCCGGTTAGGGTAATTAAAATTAGTAAAATCTTAATCGTGATTAGTGTTAAGTTTAGAAATTAATTAGTGAGACATTTACGTGAGTCCGAGTGTGAATAGTGTTTTGTGAATAGTGTTTCGTGAATAGTAAATTTTTTGAGAAACATCTCGATATCACTTACCGACTCCAAAAACGATGAATAGTGAAATGATGAATAGTGTTTGGTGAATAGTAACCGATGAATAGTAATTCTTGAAAAATGTCTCGAAAATGCAGGTTCGTAACGAATAAAGAAAATTTTAATATTCTCGCGACTTTAGACTATAGTGGTACATGTGTGAGCATCGTTCCAAGCAAAGAGAATCATGAATATCGTAGTGATTTTAAGTAACATAGCATATTTGATAATAAAATATATATAAAAAAAATTGCTATTGATAAAAACGTTATTAATTAACAAAATGATATATTAGTCTTTGATTTACTTTTATTATTTATAGGGAAATTTACGGGGGATTACAGTACCTACCCCTCATTCTGAATTTCGTCCCGGAATTCAAGTTTAACTAAATTCTGGTATTAGGAAATTTCGATCAGAGGGTTGTCGAGATTAAGATTTAGGAGACGCGGTTTATTTAGACTTATTTGTGCTAGGCAGGATCTAGTAACTGGTGTATTTAAGGGTTGTGAATATTGAAGGTAATGGTTTTGAATAGTAAAATAACGGCTAGGTGTACCGTACCCAACGGTCATGAATTGTGAATCCTAACGGTCCTAAATAGTGAATAACGGCTAGTTTTTCCACCTATACATATACCCCTTTCAAATTTCCATTTCTTCCACCAACCATTTTCCTATCATTTCTCATCTCCTATTCTTAAAATACTTCCGAAGAAAATGCCGAGCCTAATTACTATTATCGCAATGGTATATACTGTTGTTGCCATCACCTATTTGACTTTTGTTACGGATGAAGATTATGCAGTTTTGGTCGGGATTTTGGGGTTCCTAATACCACTCATGGTTCTATCGTATGCGGTTGATAAGGCATGGAGGCACTAGTCTTGAGCTAGGGTTATTTAAAATGTATCCTTATTATGTTTCTATATAATCCTCAATAAATGTGAAATAAGACTTATTTGTCCTTATGTTTAAAAACTAGTCTTGCTATTGTTTCTAATGGTGTACTTATACTTATCTTTTTAAAATAATCAGAGTAATCCATCCTATGGTGGTCCTTGCTATGGTACTGTTGATGGGGGTTTTTCTATTTGTACTTTTGTTGGTTTCTCGTCCTAATGACGAAGGAATATGATAGGTATTTATGGTAGTTTGTAATATTTATGAATAGTTCAGTTTATCTATATTTGTTGCTTTTAAATGAAGATTGTAATTTATAAAATTTTACATTATGATTGTTCCTTCATAACATGATTCTTCCTAAATTAGACATAGTTGATCAGGCTATGTATAATTGAGGACTAAACGATGTGATGTTTGGCTTAGTCACAATGGTGTTTATGCTTTTCTTTAAGTTGTTTTAGATGATATTCAACGTTTTGTTATTATGATATAATACGTAATTTCTTTTAAGAATAAAGTAGGAACTTTATTCATTGATTTATTTATTTATCTTGTGTGTGTGTGTGTATATATATATATATATTTGATGATGAGTCAGAAATTTCTAGTCAGAAATTTCTAGGGAAATAACAGTATGCTGTTATTTGGTAAATGGGATAGGAATTGAAATTGACGTAGATTATAATTATTTTGGAAATATTACAAGGTAGATTTTTCGATACGGTAGAAGGATAGTTGTTTTACTTAGGTTACATCCATCGTAACTTAAAGTAAAATACGGGGAAGAGATACAATCTCAGGAAATTGTCGAACTAGGATTTATTTATTTACAACAGGAATTTATTCATCTGCTTCAATCTAGTCATCATTCCTTTGATACTATCGAAGTCTTTAAAGGTTCCTCCTTTTTATGAGTTTTCGCTTTTGTTTATTTCCATTAGGTATAACTCTTTGCCTAATTCCTTGGTTATGGGTGATGGTAGGGTTAGCCATTTCTTCTGGCGTTCTAAAGGGGTTTGGCCTATATTCCATGTAGTTTTTCTGCTTGTCAGGCGTATCCGACTCTCCTCTTGGATAAACTATGGTGACTCCTTTAAGTACTACTTACATGATGTTACTTATCAACTCCCTGACATCTTCAGTAGTCATGGTGATTTTTGATGATGATGGAGTACATGTATTGTTTACGTTGTCCATCTTCTGAAATCATTAATGAAACTTAACTTAGAATCCTTCTGATGTCAGAATAATTCAAATAATGAATTCTAATTATTTCATTGATGATAGAATGAATTGAATCCTTACTGTAATCTAATTTCAAGATATGTCTGTGTTGTATCATAGATAGATAATCAACTCTTGATATAAGATTACTAAGGAACAAACCGATTCGTCCACTAAAATAAATTTTCTCTCTCTTGAAAATTTATTTTTTAGACAATACTTTGGTTTCTGGTCAATTATAGTATGTTAAAGAATTTCTTACAATTGTAAGAAATCTCACGGTAGATTTGAATAGTATAGTAGAAGTCATCATGATATTAATAACTTGACTGATCATTTTTGTAAAACAATTAGTACAAGGTCTCATATTTATATGTCATGGATCTACGTGGAGTTATTTGTTCATCAAGGGAGGTAACAATTGATGAGATCTTTGCATGAAATTATGAGGATTCATAGTATGCATGCTTGATACGAAAGAAAATGATTGATTTATAACGGAGAGATGAAACGGAAGAGGAGGTTATATTATGATTTGATTACGAATTCTGAAAGGTTCAGATTTATTGAACATTACATGAAATACTAACCAAGTCTGTCTGGTTTAGTAGATGCAGCAGGGATACTTGTAAACTTAAGATTAGTTACGCCTCTGACGTAAATATCTAATCTCTTTCTCAAGTTCAAGTTGTGCTGCTTCCATGTTTGAGAAACGTTCTTGACACATGTTCATTTGGTTTGCCAACATACTCTCTAATGCGGCAATCTTTTGACCTTGGCTCCTGGCTGTCTCTCTAGCCATCCACTCTTTTGAACAATGCGTCATGGTTACGGTCGTACCATTCAAATTTTGTTGGTCGTAAACCTTTCAGCTGTTCAGTGTGAGCCTCTAATGTGCTGGCTTGTTGATAAACAAGAGTCCATATTGAATCAGGTGTGCTTATATCGTAGTTGGGGGAATTAGGTGAGGATAAGGTATTTGGGATATCTGGTATTGGGGAATCTAAAGTGTAGGGTAACGGAGAATTTGGCTCAACATTCTTCCACGGCCTCTCTTGACGTGAACTTTTTCCAACTTCGAATGTTGCCTGACCACCAATCACATCTTCATATGATTCAGTGGTTCTCCTAAGTTTTTGACGTAGAGGTGAAGAAATAGGTGACGATGGGAGTGATTTCTGAGTGATTCCTATATTAAGTTGGGGCTGTGATATTTGTACGTAGGGATCTTCAGTGTTCGGAGAATTTTGATTGACGGGAGATGTATTAGTATTACGGAGAGTAGTTTTGGCGTTCAAGGAAGTTTTTGGAGACATGTTACTGTAGTAACCGGGAATAGTATTTTATAAGTTACTTTTACGTTATAGATATAATAGTACGGATGAAATAATAATTATGTAAGCGCAATTTCTAAACATGCAGAATAATCTTAACAGTTAATGTATTGAGCAAGGTAGTCTGTAGGCACGGAAAGCACGAAGAGTGTAGGGCTATAAAATGTTTTGTTTGTAAAAACGGTTATAGTTCAGATCTAAAATAGATCTGTTTCGCTATAACCAAAGCTCTGATGCCAATCTTTAACACCCCCAATTTTAAAATATTTGCAGCAGAATAAAGATTGAGTGTTACTTCACAGCTCATAGTTTTTCAGTAGAAAATGATTTTCTTAAAAATATTTATCATTCAAAGTTTTGTAAATATCAGAGTTTTAAAGATGAGGTCCCAGTGGTTTTAAAATTTATTAAATAGGTTTTCGAATGATAATAAAAATTTTATAGCCTTTGTGAGAATTTCGTGCTCTTCCGTCCCATCCTTGCTCGTTATAGACCTGAGATAAACATGCTAAAAGTCAACAAAAGTTGAGTGATATTCATAGGTTTAAGTTTAAAAGATTGAACACAAGTTATAAGTGATAATTGCACCGTCATACAATTATAAGTTAAAAACAGTTGTTATTGCATTAAGCTCATGACACTCAGCCGATTAACAGATCTCATCACGAATGATGGATTATAGTAACAGGGAGCCCTCGGGATAGGTTCTTGCCAGTAACCTATTAGATTTCAAATAAAGTGTGTTTGGTTGTTTTCTCCAACGCCCAAACGGGGATGGTCAATCCCTAATAGATCTATCCACAATTATTTACGTTCACCTCTCTGGGTGACTAAGGCTCATGATATGAGGGGCTTTTAGCAAGGAAAGGTATTTAAGCAATAACAAGATCAGGTAAAGCATACCAAGAAAATACTTGTGTTCAGTTTGTAAAAACTAGCATGTATTTCCCTCGCAGGGTTTATAAAACATTTAAATAAGTAAAGGCGAGGCTATGAACTCACCTTAGTGGTTTAGTGAATAAAAATATCGATACTCAGTTTGCAAAATGGGAACGGCTCCACACACGACCTAGATAATATATGGCATGTTTTAGTGTTTGATAGTCTTAGGGTTTTAATCGCAAGTAGTTTTTAAATGCATGATTTGTTAATTTGGCGTTAGTAAGACTTTTGGTTTTTATAGTATATTGTTCATTTAGTTTAGTTATATATAACGTAAGGTTTAATAATAACGATAGTTTGAAATAAAACGTAACGTTTAATAATAGTAATAATAATAATGGTTTGAAAATAACGTAACGTTTAATAATAAAAATAGTAATAGTAATAATAGTTTGAAAATAACGTAACGTTTAATAATAATAATAGTAATAATAATAATAGTTTGAAAATAAACGTAACGTCGCTAAGTGAAATTGTAAAAATGGAAAAAAAAAATAAAAATATTAATTTTTATATATATGGCCCTTGTATTTTCTAAAAATTTACACTTTTTACCCTAACGGCGTTAGCGTTACGCCGTTAGTCCAAAATTAAATATATTTACATTTTACGTCCAAAACTTTATATTTCTTACACCTTTCACCCTTGAGTTTATAAAAATCAGTTTTCACCCTTTAATTTACGAAATGACATTTAATACCGAAACTTTGAAAAGTTGACACTTTTAACCCAATTTTTGTAAAATTTGCAAATTTAGTCCAAACTTCACTAATTTCAAAACTTAATGTTTTCATTTCTTAAATAGTTTCACAACAGCTTATTGAGCTTATTCTACCAGCTTATTAGTTCAAAAAGTTAATTTGATAGCTTATGGGCTTTTAACGAAATGTAAGGCCCGTTAGTGCTTTTAAATCCAATGGGCCTACGGGGTTTTTGGGCTTTGTTTTGGGCTAAGGTTAGAAGTATAAAAACGTTGCCAAACTGCTTATTACTTCAGCTTATTTGATCGGCTTATTTTGAAGTGATTGGGCCTTATGGCCCAATCGATACAATTTAATTTTAAAAAAAACAGTTTCTTGGTCGATTTGCTTTTGATCGATTACTAGGTCCTATCGTGACTTTTATTATAAAGTTTTTATACGAAAATGATTGTTTGTCATGAGGACTATTAGTTTGTGAAATAAAATGGTATGTTTGTTAAGTAAAATTTAAAGATATACGTGCGTTTTGGGATAGCATGGGACAAGTTTTTATAAAACAAAAGAATTAGAAAAATTTTAATAGTTTTCGATACTTGTTTGTATACGTTAGAAATGTATTCTAAAATAGGTTGTACGTAGCTTTTTAGTTTCAAAACTCTATATAGTTTATTTGTTAAGGTGTGAAATATATAGACGAACGTAAAATATATATATGTTGTATATTTAGTTTTCGAATAAAGAGGTGCAATTGTGTGTGTCGCGTATAAAAATAATGCAAATGAAAGTTTTATAAAACTATTGAAAAGAGTTTGTTAGTAACTTACGACACCAAAATGGTGGGTAAAACAAGACGTAGAGTCGAGAAGTGAGTGAGATGAGTACGTAGTGTGATTGTGTGCTCGACCAAGGTTCACAACAACAATTTGTTCCTCTTAAACCCACACGAATCCCTTGAATTTCCTACCCAAATGCTTCGACCCAAGCTAGACTAAAGACTTAATATTTTTGGTGAGTTTTAGGTTTGTATGAATGTGGTAAACGAATGCATGCATGCAAGGTGCTATATATATGGAATTTTTGGAGTGTTTTAGTGGTTATGAATTTATGAGATTTGATGGTAGAGTGTAGCAGGAGGCTTTCAAAAGTCTTGGAAGGAAGAAAAGTAACATGGTTCTCATTGTTTGGTTTTGAATGGAAATGAAACGAAAGCATTGCATGCATGGGTTTTATATATGAAACTTGAAGTGTTCTAGTGACCAAGCTTTAAAAGGATGTGATGTTGGAGTGTGATATGAAATGTTCAAAAGTCTTGAGGTTGTGTAAGAAGCAACATTTACTCAAAGTCTTGGTTTCTAATGTGTCGACATCTTCATTTTCAAAAGAAACGTGGGAATTGATTTAAAAAAATGGAATGGTACTTGTTGTTTATGTATATAAAAAGAAAATGGTACTTACCTAGGTGAATATTATAAGCAATTGAGTGTGCATGAATCAAGGAAGGTACTCTTTTGTTTTGAAAATAACAAGTCGACATGCCTTTTATATTGCAAACGATTTGTATACTTTGCTAAGACTGGTGATAACCGATCACGTGTAATGTTTAAAACATATGTTTGAGTTAAAAATGGTTTTAGAACTCATTAGAAACAAACGGGACTTAAAATGGTTTAGTTTTGGATTAGTTGCAAAACATATGAAATTGTTTTTGGACAAATACTTTTCCTAGTAAAAACGTATCTAGACTCGATGTGAGAAACTAAAAATCGACACACTCAAAGTTGGCTAGGTGAGAAAAGAGATTGTACGAAAATATGTGTGAGTCGTGTGTAAGAGTTGGGAGTACGAGACTCGTTTCTAGTTGTCCTAGTCGAGTGATTGGAAAAACAAGAGAAAGGAAAATAGGCTAAGTTTGGTTTTGGGCTTGGAATAGTAACAGGCCGAATATTTGGTTTGGGCTTAATGCGTAATTAAGGGTCCGGTTAGGGTAATTAAAATTAGTAAAATCTTAATTGTGATTAGTGATAAGTTTAGAAATTAATTATTGAGACGTTTACGTGAGTCCGAGAGTGAATAGTGTTTTGTGAATAGTGTTTCATGAATAGTAATTTTTTTGAAAAACATCTCGATATCACTAACCGACTCCAAAAACGATGAATAGTGAAATGATGAATAGTGTTTGGTGAATAGTAACCGATGAATAGTAATTTTTGAAAAATGTCTCGAAAATGCAGGTTCGTAACGAATAAAGAAAATTTTAATATTCTCGCGACTTTAGACTATAGTGGAACATGTGTGAGCATCGTTCCAAGCAAAGAGAATCATGAATATCGTAGTGATTTTAAGTAAGATAGCATATTTGATAATAAAATATATAAAATTTTTTTTTGCTATTGGTAAAAACGTTATTAATTAACAAAATGATATATTAGTCTTTGATTTACTTTTATTATTTATAGGGAAATTTACGGGGGATTACAATATATCATATAGGTACTATTTTATTGCCTATCTTATACCAGCAGGGGGCACAATCTTTGAATTAAGCAGTGCTAAATGAACAATATTTGATTTACTGTTTGTTGCTAATGACAGGGATAGTAAATTAACAAGGTTGTTGCGAGATTCATTGGGAGGGAAAACGAAGACGTGCATAATTTCCACCATCTCCCCCTCTATCCATTCTTTGGAGGAAACACTGAGCATTTTAGACTATGCACACAGAGCAAAAAAAATCAAGAACAAACAAGAGGTCAGCGTTGTAGAGATTTTTTTTTTAATTCAAAATAGACTGTCCTTAAACAACCAATTTTGATATTTATCTTATTGATATTTCAGGTTAATCAGAAGATGATGAAATCTGCGATGATGAAAGACCTGTACTTTGAAATTGAACGGCTAAAGCAAGGTAAGGTTCCCCTTCTCTCTCCCTTTGCTCCTTCATTATATTAATCCATATAATACTCTCTCACATGCTTTGACTTTTGGGCTGATCCAGAGGTTTATGCTACAAGAGAGAAGAAGGGAATCTAGATACCAAGAACTTCAATATTGTTTGCTACTCCAATTACCGCATTATTGCAGGTTGAAAGAGTGTAATATAGTGTACCTTCTTCTCCTCTTCCTCCTGAAGATATCTGTCTTTTCTCAATAAAACAATTTTAAGAAGTTGAATGCATTATAGAAAGACTTGGCTTACTTTTGACCCATTCTCCCTTTTTTGCTACATTTTATCATTTAACCCATGTCAATCGTATCTTGAAATTGCAGGGGTGCAACTCTTCTCTTTTGCTTGACTCGCCTTTCAGCCATTCAAATGCATATTGGTGCAACACATTCAGTTCTGTACATGCCAAGTAGAAATATATGGGCGTGTGTACCCTCATCAACTTGGAAACATGTATGCTTTTCACCCTTCTAAATTATCACTTCTTTTCTGTTAGTGAGCCCGTCCCGCTTCCCTTTACTGAAAGTCAGGTTTCGGTTCCCTTTGCTGAAAGTGAAGCTGGTATGTGCACACGTAAGTATATCTTTCTTTTGGTCATCAACAACGGATAGCAAAAGAATGTCGGCCGTGGTTTGTAACAATCTAATAGTAACGGATTGCGCACCTATTGATTCTACAGTCGTGCTGAAGAAATGTTCTGTTAAAGGAAGGATGCCGCGAGATTATCACTTAGTATTTTGTGTAAAAGGTGTCACCATCCACTTAAGCTTTTGTATTGATAATGTGAGGAGAAGTGTACTTCTCCTTTTAAATGTTTGAATAGACTATGATAATTGTCTGTTATTTTGGGTATAATTTTAGTCTACTTGATTCTCCACCCTGTTTCATCTTTGAGTAAATTTTGCATATGCTTTATGAGGCTGCATACTAATGGATTGTGTTAATTCACGAATTATAATTCCAGTTACAAGTTGGTCAGGTCTTCGGTATAGCACAGGTAACGTTTGTAACTATTACTCACGCATCACGCATTTGACCATTTGTATGTGTACGCAGAAGTAGAATCTCTACTAATTATGCCATAAGCGGATCGGCTTTGTCCAAAGTAGGCTGGAAAATCGGGCCAAAAGTGAATCGGCAGTTGGAATAGTTAATCGAATCTCTATAAAATACCTATACTGTTTAACCTTATTTGACCTTGCAACTTAGGCCATTGTTGACTTGTTGTGTACAGAAAAAATAATAAAACAAAAAAACAACGTGAAAAAACTGGCCCGCCCGCAACGCGGCGGTCCGGAGCTATTCTCGTTCATTATAAAGTGGGTATATAAGAGATACGCTTCAAACCATGGTTGTTAAACTCCTGATCCTGATTTTAGGATTATACGATTTATGATACTATAAACAAAAAACGATTCGGATCTTACGTTAGATCTTTGCGAGATAGGATCTTAATAAAATCTTAATCTTAACAATCGGATCTTAAAATCTCGGTCTATCCGATCTTACTTTTCTCGAACCACAAGCTAAAAAGTAAAAATTCATGATTAAGTTTTGTAAAATATGAAAAACAAGAGGCGAATTGTATTAAAAAAAAAAAAAAAAAAAAATTCGTAATCATAATTTTGACATATATTTTCATGATATCATGATATATAATAATATGTAGATTTGCATAATTTTACAACCCCTATTAAGAAAGTAACACTATAGTGGGAATTTAAAATCCCGATATGATTTTACTATCACGATTTTTTAAAGACGAAAACAATCGTAGTTAGATTTCAATTTTTAAAACCTTGTTTTAACAGTACTAAATGTATTCTGAATAAACATTTAAAAAAAGAAAAATTATATATCTTCTAATTGATTATAAAGCATTTAGGCCTAATAAATATAGAAATACTTAAAATTAAGCATTACATATTTTAATGGTAAAAGTACAAGTAAGATCAACACAATTAGACATTTAATACATTAAAATCAATACGATTAGACATTTATAAGTTTTTTAGCTACATGCACACGCCACTTTCGGTCATTAATTGCTTAAACATTAATACAAACATTAAAATTCAACATTACACCTTTTAATGCTAAAGATACAAGTAATATCAACATAATTAATAGAGGTTTTTATGTATATATCCTTCTGAAAATGTATAATTGCATATATATGCAAAGCATGCATAAAAACGATTGTACTATGTGCATCAAAAACTTGTTCAAAGGATATATATATATATATATATATATATATATATATATATATATATATATATATATGCAATTATTCACTTTGTGAGGGATATATATGCAATTCTGCCTTATATATTTAATACCTTAAAATTCAACATTACAACATTAAATAAAAACATAACTAATACTCCTATTAAAACACCAATTAGTTAAAAATAGAATGAGTTATTCACATTGTACAGCTAAAAACATAACTATCAAATTAAATAAAATCAATTAAAATACACCCTTACTAAAAAGTACAATAAAATTTTCACAATATATAATCTAAACAAGGTACAACATAATCCAAAATATAAAATAATTAAATACACTAATTAATGTTATTTTTAAAACAAATGAAAAATACATGTTATTATACATATTGTAAAAACTAATAAAACACACAAAAGTTTATACTACGTATAATCTAACAAGTTGATGGTACATATAATATTGAAAACCAGACCAGACCACGGGTTTAACCGAGAACCGGTGTCGCCACTGGTTTGGCTAGACAATAAAAGCCATCTGATAATAATCCAAAGAGGACCCGTTGAAACTGATACAAACTTGTGAGTCATGCTTCATCGGGATCAATTTATCAGGTTAATTACTCCGTATTAATTAGACAAAAACAAAAAACATCTCAAATACAAAATCAGTCTTTACTACCTTCTTCGATAGCAAGTTTTCTTTCCCATTTAATTTTCCAACACATATCCTTAAAGTTCCTTATTTAATGTCTCTACTGTAGATATTTTAAATATCTTAGCTATTTCTTTCTGTCATCACATAACAAATGTGAAATATAAATACCCCAACAAACCAATTTTTTTCCCATATGTCAAACCCTGAAAATACACACACACACATACAAGAAAAAAGAAAAAGAAAAAGAACACAAGCTTGTTTTTGTCACCGGAAAACATGAAGCTTGTTTGGTCACCTGAAATTGCAGCCAAAGCTTTTATGGACACCGTTAAATCCGTAAGCACTCTATTATATATATACATGTTTCATATATATAACATGTCTTTTTTCTACCTAGTTATTGATTTTATACATTTTTTTGTATATAAAGTGCGAGTTATTCGAAGGATCAAGCGTGGCAGAGCTAATATCAGCTATGGCGGCTGGTTGGAACGCGAAGCTAATAGTGGAAACATGGTCACGAGGTGGTGTAACAACGACAAGCATTGGTCTAGCAGTAGCATGTACACACACATGTGGGAGACACGTGTGCATAGTACCCGACCAAGATTCTAAAAACGAGTACACAGCCGCCATGCAAAAAGCAGGCATGAAGGCAGAAGTCATCATAGGAGAACCCGAAGAATCTGTCAAAGGTATGATGATAGACTTTTTTGTCAAACATAACTCGTTTAGTTTATTTTAAATGCACCCGGTCATTTTGTGTTCTGGTTTCGTGTCTCTAGGTATGATGATAGACTTTTTGGTCGTGGATTCGAGGAAAAACAATTATTCTAGGATTATAAAGGAGGCGAAATTCGGACAACGTGGGTCTGTTCTAGTATGTAAGAACGCTATGTCGGATTTAAGGTTAAGGAACTTGTTTGACGGCTTGTCAAGAAGGATTGTGAGGTCGGTATTCTTGCCGGTGGGTAAAGGGTTGGATATTGCACACGTGGCGGCTGGTGAAAACGGGTCGGGTTCGGATAATAAAGTCAAGAAGAGTAGATGGATCCGACGGGTCGATAGGAAAACTGGTGAAGAGTTTGTGATCCGAAAGTAAATGAGAATTTTTATTTTTTTATAAGAATTTTTGCAAGTTAAAAAAAATGTTTGTTAATTTCTTTAATTTTCTACTAGAGTAGTTTTTTAGTTGAGATGTTGTAAATATGAATTAGTGTTAATTAAGTGGACTGATAACATTTTTTTTTTTTTTTTTTTTTTTTTTCTCTGCATGAAGTCCATATACATAAATTTTTTATTGCTTGCTGGAAAACGATGTATAATATTTGTTGCGTTATCTATACTACTTAGAATAGAGGTTGGGCCTTCTATCCTATTAAATGTTTAATATTTCCTAAGATAGATTTTAAGTAATTACAAATAAAAGAGCATTACTTACAACTATTCAAAGCACAAATACAATTATTTAAATTACATACAATTAATACACTAATTAAATCACCATTTCATTAAAATATACAATTATTTTACCACATGATATAATGCAATTAAGCTTCTAAGCCAAACATATGAATTTGTAGTCTCATCAATAAATATATTTTATTCACTTGTTGCATTTTATAAAATATCTTTAAGCATTTTATATATTGATTAATGTCCATGACGGATATGCAGACACAATACTAAATATTTGGTGTCCTTAACATTTATATTATGGTTTTGATTGTATGTTGAGATTAGTTTCAATTTCCACTCATTTAATTTGTCTAATTTTTGTGCATGTTTACAATTCCACAATTTATTTAGGCTGCTTTATGGATGTTAATATGTTCCTGATTAAAGCTAAACCAAAATTACATTGCTTTGTAAGTTTCTTTCTCTCCATTTTTTGTTTCTTAATTTTTATATTGGATTGTAGCCAAACCAAATTTCTGTTTGGATGATTAATTTTCGATGGATCATAATATTGGTCTTCTTTTGCATGTCTGTTTCCAGCTTTTTATAAATTTAATACATCATTTTTATTTTTGTCTGGGATTGAATCATAGTATTTATAACTTTCTAAAATTATAAGAACCCTAATTTTGATGAAGAATTTGATTCTGGTATTGAATAATAGTTACAACTTTCTAAAATTAATGTAACCCTAATTTACTTGCTTATTTACCTATATAATTGATCTCAATTGCACCCAAAAAAGATCACATCCTTCTTCCTTCCCTTAAAGAATCGTGCTATCAAAAGTAATGGCTCAATTCGTTAATGGCTACATTAATGATCTCTCTGCTGTTAGGGACAATGTGAAACTTCGCGTACAAGTTTTGCGAAGTTGGATGCAACCTGTATTTGGCAAACCGAACATTACTAATATGGAGCTTATTGTAATGGATGAACAGGCAAGTCATGGCATTTGAATTAGAACACTTTCATTTATATATAGTTTATTTTTCAATATTTTAACGTATTTATTTTTTATTTTTTGCATAAATAGAATACAAGAATCCAAGCTACAATCCGACAGAAACAAATTGACCAATTCAAACATAAGTTGGAAGAGGGTGCTGCTGTGACCTTGCAAAATTACAGTCTTGGCGAGATACAGCCAAAATACCGTATTGTCAAAAAAGGCCTACGGTTAAGCTTCTTGGCTAACACAATTGTCGAAAAGTGTGTGGACTTTTCTGGCAGCATGTATGGTTTTGACTTTCGTTCTTTTGATAGTATAACTAATCTCAATGTTGAGGAAGACGGCCAATTTGGTAATACAATATATGTTGCTTAAACTATATTTTATATGCTTACAGTTACCCTATATTTTAATACCTTCCTACATTTCTTTCTATGGTCGGCAGATGTGATTGGCCAGGTTGTAGCTTGCGATGATCTGGATTGCTTTGATAAGAATGGCAAGTCAGGCAAGAAGAAACCTATAACACTTCTTGATGTGGAGTAAGTGAAGAGCATTGTATATTAATCATTTTCATAATAACATGTTCAAACATTTTGTTTTTATTTAAACACCTTTGATCTGCAATTTTTAGAGGTACGGAAATGAGGTGCACACTTTGGGGAACATTTGCGCAACAGTTTTCAGACTTTTTGACCAACTGTCAAGACCATGGCAAGATAATTGCAGTTCTTCATCTCGGCAAGATGAAGATGTGGGATGGTATGTTCTCAACAAACATGCACTACACGTAATGTTTATTTCACTTTATATGGTTACATCTTCATATATAATTGTTTCATTTGTATAGGTAAAATGGGAGTGCAGAATGGTTACTATGCAATTAAATTATTCCTTTTTAACGGAAAAGAAACCATCACATCATCTGAATTCAAGGATGTTGAGGACTTTAGAATACGGTATTTTCAATTTTGTGTTAAAACTAAATTTACAATTAAAAATATTATTGAATTCTAATACATCCTATACCACAACGTTTCCTGTGTAGGTTGCTTGCTAATAAGGAAGACGCTCTCTCTGAACAAACACCCTCACGCATATCAACCGCCTCAAGAAACTCGACAAAAGATGATTTTGTCACAAAATCCCCAATGAGACACATTGTTGAACTCTTGGATGTGCCACAGGTGCATTCCACATATTCCATCTTTTGTATACTCTCAACTAAATTCGTTAACTTCACATTAGTCCTTAAAACATATTTGTATAATCTCAACTAACATTTAAGATATGTTTGGTCTTTTCCAACTTAGGGTGAGCCATCTGTTATTGTTGGCACTATCTGTTCCATTAATGAAGAAGAGGGATGGTGGTACCTTGGTTGTGGCAAGTGCAAAAAGAAAGTTGTTAAGACAAGTGATATCGTGGATCTGGAAAACGAAGCACCGCAAAAGGCAGCTGGTGGGCCAACTGAATGGTATTGTACTAAATGTTTGGCTGTTGTTTCAAGCCTCAAAACCATGTGAGTATCATTTTGTTATACAACATGTTTATACAATTTCTATACAAATTATAATGTTATTTGTACTTTTAGGTTCCGTCTGCAAGTACGTGTACAAGATTCTACGGGCACATGCTCTTTATCCCTCTTTAACGATGAGGTACAATCATTTACTGATAGGTCGGCATACCAGTTGTGTGACAAATACGGAAAGGTACATTAATACTTAATTTCACTTTAAACCATACAGTGTACAAATATTTTTTCTGAGTTATTTTACCTATACATAACAGAGTGATGGCGATTTTGTCCCTCCTGAGATATCGCATATAATCGGTACCAAATATGCTTTCAAAGTGTTCATGGATACATTTAATAAAACAAAGTTGCTGCCTGTTTTTAATGTCTTGCGTATGTCGTCTGATCCGGTTATAATAGAATCGCTTCACGCAGCAGCTACACCAGTCAAGGTACTAATTTACTATTTTATTAGCATCAGAATATGGTTAATACTAAATCAACAAAGGTGCATTTTCATCTTTATACTAACTAACAAATCACTAAACATCTCTTATTTTTTAAATCATTTGTATGTCGAATTTTTAGACTTTATTTATTAAATTGTATTTTTTGCTTCAATGTAGACAACCAAACAAGAAGAAGATGCTAAAGAATCCATCCATAAAGATGCCGCCGGTAAAGATATTAAGTTGATCGATATATCGGATGACGACGTGGTAAGAATTACAACTTAATATTGCCGAAAAACTTTGAATCATAATTTCTCTTCCATACAAAATGAATGGGTTGTTAAATATTTAAGCTGTTTTTAACTTTTGTAGGATGTTCCCATCCCACGCAAACGTGGTAGGCTGATGCAAAATGGTCATTCTGTGAGAAACAAAGATGTTGATTTTGCATCTTCTGACGAAGCTTCTGTAGAATTATTATCACAAAATAAGATTGTCAACATTGACAGTCAAAATGATGCTAAACCGGTATTAATTTTTCGAAAATGATATATTACGTTTTTTTAAACATATTTACTTCAAACGTATATTTTTAACGCATACTACTAATATAAGTTTTTGATATCCCTTTACGTAGGAGGTTGATGAGGATGGACCCATCATTTTTAGACGTTCGAACAAGAAACAAAGAACGTTGACATCCAAAAAATACAGCAGTAGTGATGAAGACACGGATCATTACATTGATGATATTATAGAAGATAATTCCATTCACATTAGCGATACTTTTGAAGAAGATTCTGATGAGAAGGATGGAATTGATTTACAAGATTGTGAAAATAATAGTGACGAAGCTACTGATGAGGCAGATGATGGAGCTAACTTGGCTGATTTCATCGACGATAACGATGCCTCCAATGATGATACGGATGATGAAAACGACGATGATGACTTTTGATATTCGAATCAGCGTTTTTAAAATATTACATCTTTTCTTAATAATGTCATGTTTTCGTTTACTTTTTGTATGCTTATTTCATAATGCTTTTACGAAACTATATTCTTATTTTCAATAATACGTATTCCACATTTTAACAAAACTTCAAGCTTATAAATTTACGTTTATGAATCTTAACGTGTGGTACACTTCCTCTGTATAAATACGTTAATTAACATTAACATTAACATAAATATATTAACGATACATGAAATAAAACTTTTTATTCAGTTCTCATTTGTATTGTAATACCCATAAGTAAATAAATTAATACATAAATAAATAAATAAACGCCTCAATATTTATGAATTGTATTTTTAGATTTAAATCTAAAATAATCTTCAATTAATAAGGATCATTGCCATTTTTGTTTTTTCAGCCCATACATAAGTATCTTTAATTGTTTGTGTCGTTACAAATATTTTAAGTAATCATCATGTTAATGGCTCATTTATTTCAAATTTCAAATAAAATTTGAATGGATTTTCATCTATACATTTTTTTTGCATTCTCCCTTATTCGTTTAGCTAATATTCACTTTTGAATCTTCTGAGATCAGTATGGAGAACCAAAAACCTTCAACAAATTCAAGAAAGCGTACAACTTCTCAAAAACTCATCAATGCTAATTTCACACCCCAGCAAAATACATTAACCTCAAGTGACAATTTAAGATCGTTGCAACCTTCTTCGTTTGAATCGTCTGATAACATCCCAAAAGACAGTATGGTAGACTCGACTTCATCAAAACGTAGAGTTTCTTTGACTCAACTATTGAATTGTAAGACCATGTTTATCATGATTTGTTTTTTTTTAATACCTTATAAGTTTCTTCTCATATGGTTAATAACTTTTACGTCTCCGTTGATTAGATGATCCGCTAAGTGTAAATGTTGCTCCATGGAGTTCCTCAAATAATCGTTTGCCGTTACCAAACAATCCTTCAGGTTTGTGCACTTTTTAAAAATATTTATTGTTCCTTTTCCAATTCTTCTTTTTGATTCACATCTATTTGACCATTCCAAATGTGTACGATAAAGTAATATGAAATTATATATATTTTTAATGTTAATATGTTATTCATTTATATGATATATAGGTTCGTTTAAAAGTTCTACAACGACTCAACGAACATCCCAACAAAGGCAGCCGTTTTCGGACCTCTCTAATAGTTACTTACTTTTTCAATAACATCATCTATTTCATACATATTACCAACTATTTATGTTATGCATTTACTAACTTAATAAATTCATTAATCTCATAGGTCTTCCACGTGCCAACGACACGTATTATGGTTCAGTAGGGGTGAGCAAAAAAATCCGGAAAAACCGAAAACCGAAAAAACCGAACCAAAATAACCGCCCGAAACTAAAAACCGATGGTTTGGTTTTTTATTTTTCAAGTAACCGAACTTTCGGTTCGGTTTCGGTTTTGACATAGAAACCGAACCGAACCGGTTTCATTAATTATAAATTTATAATATACATTTTATTTATATTAGTATTATTACTAATTAGTAATTAACTAATTACTAAATGAATACTGCTCGGATTTATTGGGCCGCTTACAGGGAAAAGGGATCAAACTTGGAAATAACAATGGAAAATCAAACGTCTAAACAATTATGATATCTTTTAAGATGGCTTAACCCTAAATCTACTATCTACTGATCTTCTATATAGAAACTTCACAACCTCCATAGCCATTTAGTTGTGGTGCACCTTTAATCACTTCAAGGCTTCAAACTTTCATTTTTACGGTAAGTTTATCTTCTTTTCTTCTATTCTTTTGTGGTTTTACCAAATAAGAAGCATCATTATACCACAATCTAGTTCGTTCTTGTTATATTATTTTATAGAATCCATGCATGTATGATCCAAGTCACACATACCAGTATGCCACAATCTAATAATTTGTTCCTATTTATTTACTTTAACTACAATCAGTCGTGCTAAAAGATAGGATGGAATACAAATTTAGTGTTTTTTTTAAAAGGCTGGATGCATAATTAATTTTATTCTTAAGTATGTACTTATATTAGATGTCTAAAATTGCTTGTTTATTTTAGTCGATGGAACCATCAGGAAGTAAGGCATCCGAAGCTCGAAGTAGCGACAATGGGAAGGCGCCGATCATTGATGTAGATAGTGATAATGTCAATGAACACGCTGATCAGAATATTGATGAACCTGTCGATGATCATGTTGATGGGCAAAAAAAGAATAATCGATTAAAGTCATTTGTGTGGGATCATTTTACCTACGAAGAGGGTGCTACCACAACTACATGTCCTTATTGTGGCACGGTTTTGGCAGCGAAATCAAAGCAGAATGGTACTAGTACCTTAGGTAATCATTTAAAAAATGTATGTGTAACTTCACCCCTTTATAGAGCTAATGATAAGAAGAAACAAACAAAATTAAGTTTCAAGCCTTCTACTATGGGTGAATCTGGAGGTAGTTTAGTTTCTCACTCTTTTAACCAAGAGCGTTGTAGAAAAGCCGTAGCTAGGATGTGCATCAAAGACAATCAACCCTTTAGTATTGTTGAAGATGAGGGATTTTCAGAGTTAATGTGGGAAGCAAATTCTGAATTTGAACTTCCATCTAGGTGGACGGTTGCTAGAGATGCTTTGTCCATATATCAGGAAGAAGCACAAAAGCTCAAGAATCTTTTAAAAAATCAAACTGTGTGTCTTACTACCGACACATGGACGTCTGTGCAAAACTATAACTATATGTGTCTTACTGCTCATTGGGTTGATGATAGCTGGAATTTAAGAAAGAAAATTCTTAATTTTTGTCGAATATCAAATCATAAGGGTGTGACGATAGGAAACTTAGTTTATCGTTGTTTACAAGAATGGGGTATTACTCGTGTTTTTACAGTTACGGTTGATAATGCGTCATCTAATGATGGGGCAATCAGAAGGTTACGCACTTTGCTTAAAGGACCTAACGCAATCTTAGATTGCAAGTATATACATTTAAGGTGTTGTGCTCATATTATCAATCTAGCAGTCAAGTTTTTGAGATCATCATCAGGTAGGCAAGAAAGCTTCGAAAAAGGTGTCGAGTTTGAGAAAGTTGACTGTAAGAGAAAGCCATGTCTTGATGTTGACACAAGATGGAACTCCACATTTCTTATGTTGGAAACTGCAGTGAAGTTTGAGCAGGTGTTCAATAGGTATTTTAACATGACATGCTGCTATGTTTGTTTCTTAACATATTACAATATATTTTTATATACTAATATGGTGATATATGTTTTGTTTAGGCTTGAACTCACCGAACGTGATTATACGTCTTACTTCCAAAATGAAACTGAAGATGGTGAAGAGGGTACCAGGATGATGCCTAAAACTAAAAAGAAGAAAAAGAACGTTGTGGGGGTTCCTAATGAGGATGATTGGTCGAATGCAAGGTATTTCTTTTGCTACTATAGTACTACTGTTATTTTACTTCTATATGAAACTTGCTATTGTTAGTGTTAAATATTGAAACTTGCAACTGTTAGATATTGAAACTTGCTACTGTTACTGTTAGATTTTACTACTATATGAAACTTGCTAATATTTTACTTCTATATGAAACTTGCTACTGTTAGATATTGAAACTAATATATTCTACTTCTATAATGAAACTTTCTATTTGCTATGTTATATATTGAAACTAAACAAATGCATGGTGTTTTACTTGCTTCTGTTATAGGTTCTTTTTAGAATATTTGAGGATTTTTTATGATGTGACAAAGAAGATTTCGGGGTCTAAGTATGTAACAAGCAACATGTTTGTGAAAGATCTTGTCACAATGCATGCCGCTATTTCCAAAATGTGTCGACATGCTGATGAAAGTAAAAGGAAGATTGCCTTCTCAATGAAAGCTAAGTATGACAAGTATTGGGACAATTTGGATAATATGAATGTTTTGTTGTATGTGGCATTGGTATTAGATCCTCGAAATAAGTTGAAGTATCTTGAATTTTGTTTGGACCTAATTTATCCTAAAAGTCGAACATCCGAAACATCCAATCAAGGTGACCAAGTTCCGAAACGATTGAAAACATTATCCGCGAAAACTATTGAAATTTGTAATATAGTGGAGGATGCTCTTAAAGAGTTGTATAGGCACTACAAGATCAAACTCGACAAACATAATGATCAAACTTTTACCATGTCTTCATCTTCTACTTTTACTGAAGATGATAGTAGTATGAAGATCGACCTTGATGATGGGTTTTCAAAGTATTTGGAGACCCAATATGGTGAAGGTGATGATTTTACCGAAGTAGATATTTATTTAAAGGATGGGGCCGAAAAGAGGGGGGATAACTCATTTGATGTTTTAACTTGGTGGAATCAAAATATGATGAAGTTTCCGATACTTTCACAAGTAGCCAAGCATGTGTTAGCAATGCCAATCTCGACCGTTGCATCGGAGTCGGCATTTAGCACCGGTGGAAGGGTTATCGATAAATATAGAAGCTCTCTTACGCCTAAGACCGCGGAAGCTTTAATTTGTTCACAAGATTGGTTACGGTCTACACCGGCGGACTTGCAAGATATGCCCATTAATGGCTTACCGCTAGAAGAGATGGTGGAAAATTTGGAGAAACTAGAACTTGGTAAGCAATGCAACTTGATTTCTGTTAACATTAGGGGACCAATTCCTCTCCTTTTTAAGAAGCCTTTTTTTTCTGTTATAAAGATTGCAGCTGCTACAGTGCTACTTATACTAATCCACTATCTATATTTTTATTTGTAGATATGTTTTCTACTAGGAAAAAACAATGCAACGAGTCTTCTGAACATTGAGTTTAGTCCTAAGGTGAGCATCAAATATCTCCTTGTTTCCAGTATATATATATATATATATATAATATACTTATGACAGTTATTCATGTTTTAATTTCCACTTTCCATTATCTGTCTTTCTAGTATATAAAGTGTACATATTTAGTTATTTACTCATTAAACATTGTTGTAGGCATTTGAAGTCAAGAAGTTTTCATGGCATGTGATGGAGTGTGATGTTGGTGTTGACTAATATGCAAGAAAACATGGAAGTTAAAAGAAGGCTATTTAAGACGATGTAGTTTTTTGTTCAAACATTTGTGTTGCGGTCTAAAATATTGTTGGGTTATTATCTTTTAATTTTTTGGTTTTATACTTTTATTAAGTTGTTGGATTTTTATTGTTGGATTTTTATTTAGTCTTTATTAATTATGATTATTATATTGTGTGGCTTGAAAATATTGTGTGGCTTGAAAATACAAATTTGCTTGAACTTAACAGGTAAAGAAAAAAACAGTACAAACGGTTAATGGGCCAAATTGACCCAAGTTGGGCCCAAGCCCAAGTACAAACGGTTAACCGAAGAAACCGCGAAACCGAACCGAAGAAACCACGGAACCGGAAAAACCGAACCGAGAAAAAACCGAACGGTTTCGGTTATGGTTTTTCAAAAAACCGAACTTTCGGTTTCGGTTTCGGTTTTTGCCAAAAACCGCCCCAAACCGAACCGTGCTCACCCCTATGGTTCAGTACTACAAGGATCGAATTCACCATTGGAAACCTTTTATCAAGGTTTGTATTCTCTCATTTTCTTTTCCTATAAACAAGTAGAACAGTGTAACATGTGCTTTTCAATTGAACTCTAGGAACCAATCAGCAAAATAGTTTTCCCTTTTCTGCCAACCGTCGTTTGTACTCTCCTTCACAACAATCCATAGGTGCGGTTAATAGCCAAACAACACCGCAAAACGTCAGCCAAACAACTAATGTTGGCAAACAAAGGAATCCAAGATTATCACCGCATCTTGATGGTAGATCGTTTATCATTTTTCTAATTATATAATACTACATTTTTATGTACGTAGGTTTTTTGAACTTATGATGATTCATCTATATGTATCCATCATAACAAGAACGTACAATCAGAATACAAGAGTATTACTTCCTAAACCTAATCAGTCTGGATTTCTTATACCTTCCACTTCCGGTAACGATCATTTATCTACCCTTTAAACTTATACTATCGTTTGTAATATGCTGTTACTTTGTTTAACTCTTAGTAACTTCAAATAATTTTGTATTCCACGACTGCTTTACATCATTCTCAGAAAGTGTTTTTTTTTAATACGAATGTAGGAATCAATCCTCTTGTCACGAGAAATTCGGTTTCAGCATTTAATACAAACCACGGCGCACATGTTTCAAGAAGCAATGTAAATTTAGGAGTTCTCACAACCCCAACTCAAGAAAAATATAGCGGTTTGTAACTCATATTCTTAAATGTTAATTAGTGTTTCAAAGAGCCTTATTATGTGTAAATCATTTTTATCTTTAATTATAGTATCACCAAGGTCACTCCTTTGCAACACGATTAACAATGAGAATATACCTACAAGTTCTCCAAACTCTGTTACAACAACAAGTCGCCAAGTTACACCAAGTGCACCAACAAGGAAAAGCCGTTCTCCGTTGACCGACATATCAAACGGTAGCATTTAAAAATTCTACTATACGTTTATAAAAATTTTATCTTTGGTATACTATGCACTAATCATTGTTATTAAACTTTTGACAGTTACTTTGAAACCAAGGTCTGTTAGTCCTGCTACTGCACGGCTTAATCAGGCATCGAAAAGCTTTAATGCAATCAAAAATCGTCTGTCCACTACAGAAAATTCAACATACGAGGAAGGAGAATCCTCAAGAAGGACAAAAAGATCTAAGATACCTCCTTTAAAAAACCGGACACCTGTTGCTTTTAATCTAGATGATGAAGGACATGTCAGAAAAGTGTACGACAAATACGTTGGTATATCCGAAGGTAATTACATGTTTTTTTTCACTTTTTAACTTTCCTCTCCAAATTTGCTATATCATTCTAAAATTATTTCTTTAATTATGTAGAATACTACGACCATGGAGATCCTACATTTGAATGTACAAAATGTCACGCTTTGTTATGGGAGCCTGAAGCAAGAATAGGAAACAGTAATCCCAATAACAAGCCTTACAGTATATGTTGCGGCAAGGGTAAAATTAAAGTTCGGCCACCACCGCCAACTCCAAAACCATTGCTTGACTTATTCATGAATGACGATGCTAGAAGCCAGCATTTCAAGAACAATATAAGAACGTACAACAGCATGTTTGCTTTTACGTCAATGGGAGGGCAAATTGATGATTCAATAAACAAGAAAGGACGTGGTCCTTACGTTTTCCGCTTACACGGCCAGACTTACCATAGTATCGGTAGTTTACTACCAGCACCCGGTGTCCCACCAAAGTTTGCGCAGCTCTATATATATGACACCGAAAACGAAACGGAGAATAGAGCAATAACATTAAGGTAAATGCATAACATAAAATATTTAATGTATATACATAGCTTGCCTACAAAAATTAAACGTTATTATTCTAAATTTTTACTAATCAAATTCATGTATTCATATCAGCAAATCCTCAAAGTCGAGCAAATCTTCAACTTCAAAGAACCCTGTTGATCGCAGCATTATCAACGAAATTAAAGATGTTTTAGATGAATCAAGCGATTTGGTAAAAGAATTTAGACGGGCGCGTGACCGATACACGGAAGACAGCGAGCAGAATATAAGAATAAGGCTCATCGCAAAGCAAGGTAAAGACGGACGCCAATACACTCTTCCAACTGCCAACGAGGTTGCTGGTCTTATTGCTGGAGACTTGGATTCATGTATAGAGGATCGTGACATTGTTTTGGAAAAGCGTAACGGTCCTTTGCAACGCATAAATATTTTCGATCCTATGTACCTTGCTTTGCAATACCCTTTGTTGATGCCGTGTGCACAAGATGGATATACTTTGGGAATTCCTCATCAAAAACTATTTGACAGATCTGACAAAAGAAAAACAGACAAAACCGTTACTATGCGTGAATGGTTTGCATATGTAATTCAAGACCGTCCCAATCAAGAGAATCTCTTAATACGTGGAGGCCGGTTGTTTCAACAGTTTCTGGTGGATGCTTTCACTATGGTTGAGACTGAGCGCATGTATTTCCATCGTTCCAAGCAGTCTATACTTAGGGCCGATACATACTCTAATATACGCCAAAGCATCGCATCTGGAAATACTGACCCTACCCAAGTTGGCAAGCCTGTCATATTGCCTTCTTCCTTTACTGGTGGACCAAGGTATATGCAACAAAACTATATGGATGCGATGGCGTTGTGTAGGTGGTATGGTTGTCCAGATTTGTTTATAACAATCACATGCAATCCTAAATGGCCTGAAATTGAACGCTATATGCGTGAGCACAAGCTTACATCAACCGACCGTCCTGATGTGCTCAGTAGGGTTTTTAAAATGAAGTTGGATCAGTTGATCAAGGATGTGAAAGAATTAAAACTCTTTGGACGTATCCAAGCAGGTAACGTAATTGAATTATATTAAAAAAAAAAAAAAAAGCTTTTGCATTCATAAAACTATACTTTAGTGAGACTCTTAACTTTTACGCGCACTTTAGACTTACTTCAACTCAACTTTTGCAGTCGTATACACTGTGAAAAACTAGAAGGGGGGTTGAATAGTTTACCTCTTTAAAAATCCTTTTCAACTTAAGTATCCTTTAATAACTTTAGGTTTGATCAATGATATAAACATACCATTATATGTTTGTTTCTTTCAAAAGCTTTTAGTGTGAGTATCAATTCTAATTATACATGTTTCTTACTTTGAAAAGCTTTACTTGTGATGATCCTAACTTTGCTTGTTTAGTTCTTTGAAAAGCTTTTACATTTGTTTGAAAACATAAAGACAACTTTACTTGTTTTACTTCTTTGAAAAGCTTTATATGTAGTTAACAATTCTAACTAAATAACAACATGCAATAAGCAAAGATAGAGAAAGAAACGATCAAACCACAACACGATTGTTTATCGTGGTTCGGCTACAAGGACTCTTTTTCCTTGCCCTACATCCACGCCCCGAGTTTCCAACTCGAGAGTTATAAACACTAATCAACAAGCTCCTTTCACCGGCGGAGAAAACCTTACACGTCGCTTATACTTTTACCGACACAAAGCTAGATGTCGAGTTCTTTTACAAGGGTACAACCACTCCCACTCGTCGCTTACACTTTTACCGACACAAAGCTAGATGTCGAGTTCTTTACCAAGGGTACAACCACTCCCAACACTCTACGTATTTTAAGGCCTAAAATACTAACCAATCTCTACTGAATATACATGACACAAAGTAAGTATAAACTATCAAAGCTTATACATGATCAAGCTACCAAGACTTGCAACTTTAGAGTTGAAGCTTGCAACTTCTTGAATGATCTTGTGGAGTTCCTTGCTACATAAGAGAATCACACAAGTCAGGGGTTACTAAGTTAGTTGAGAGAATATGTGAAAAAATGTCCTAAAGGGTTACACAAAACAAACAAATGGTTTGGTATTTATAGCAAACCAAACTGCAAGCTTGGCGGATCAGGCGGAACCCTCAGATGGGTTCCGCCCGTGTACCCCCAGGGTACCGCCGGGTCTGCAGTAGGTTTATGCAATAACTTCCCAAACCAAACAATGTCTTGTCACATAACTTCTAGCAACCAAGCAATGTCACATCACCTAAGTCAAACATGATACTTGCAAGCAACATGAAAGCAAGTCAAACACATAACTTGCCATAAATACATAATGACAAAACTTGCCATAAATGTGATGTGACTATTTCTAATTTAAGAAATAAAACCAATGTTTAGTTTAAAAGGAAATGTAAACATTAGTTAAACAAGACTTAAACACTTAAAGTGATGATTTACTTTTAGCTAAAGTTCATACTTTGTTATCAACAAAACTTAGCAAAGATCGTAAAATATAAATAACGTTTTTAGGCGATATTTGTATTAACATACACCGTTGAATTTCAAAAGAGAGGCCTTCCCCATGCCCATGTATGTTTGTTTTTGCATAAGGATGACAAGGTTCCGAATGTTGAACACATCGACAAATTCATATGTGCTGAGATACCTGATCCCAATGAGGATCCTGATTTGCACAAATTAGTTTCGGATTTTATGATGCATGGTCCTTGTGGTCTTGATGAGCCAAACCAAGTTTGCACCAGTGACGGTAAATGTACGAAACACTTTCCAAAGAAATTCCAAAAACAAAGTTCGGTTGACTCTGAAGGATATCCCATTTATAAACGTCGTGACAACGGAAACTATGTTGAAAAGAGTGGACACAAGTTGCATAACGGGTATGTTATTCCTTACAATGCTATGCTTCTCAAACGATATCAGTGTCACCTTAACGTCGAATGGTGCAATCAGACGGGATCAATCAAGTATTTGTTTAAGTATATAAACAAAGGACCAGATAGAGTCTCAGCACAACTCTATGAACCAGCTACAACGCAAGAAGGCCAGCAAAATACTAAGCCCGTTGACGAGATTAAGGCCTACTATGATTGCAGGTACCTGTCAGCGTGTGAAGCTGCTTGGAGGCTATTTAAGTTCGAGATCCATTATAGAACACCAAATGTTGAAAGACTTTCTTTTCACCTGGAAGGTGAGCAGAAAATTGTATATGACGAAAACGCGGATCTACAAACAGTTGTCAACAAGCCATCAGTAGGCGCAGCTATGTTTGATGGTTGGTTGAAGATGAATGAATTGTATCCGGCAGCAAGGGAGCTTACATATGTTTAGTTTCCTACAAAATTTGTATGGAATGACGAAAAAAGAATGTGGACATTCAGGAAGAAAGGCTACGCGATTGGTCGAATTCATAATGTTCCTATTTCATCCGGTGAAGCTTACTATTGTAGAATGTTACTAAATTGCCAAAAAGGATGTAAGAATCACGCTGAAATAAGAACATGGGACGACGTGGAGTATCCTACTTACAAAGAGGCTTGCTACGCAGCAGGTCTTTTAGAAGACGACAAGGAGTATATTGAAACTATAAAAGATGCAGCACATTAGGCGTCCGCTGAACATCTATATGACCTTTTCGTGACATTGCTTTCCCAAAAGGAACTTCAAACTCCTTTGACCGTATGGTTACAAACATGGCACTTGCTTTCCGAAGATGTCGAATATAAAAGAAGGCAAATTTTAGGAATACCAGGTACACACTTAACTGTTTGTCAAATTGTATAGTTGCGTGGAAATTATTTTTATACTTGACAAATTTATATGTTTTCCAAATGTTAGGTCAGGTTTAACATATAACAAGTTCTGATAAGTATGGTATTCAATATGTTTAATAGACTTAGATAAACACTTAATCTTTTAAAATTGTTTAAGATGATATTCGATTAGCATAGTGTCGAAAGACTGATCATACAAATTTGTTCTTCTCCGCATAAAAAAACTCATCATCATAAATAGGATTTGTTTATTACGCACTAACTTACTGCCACAAATTACTTTCATTCAAATGAATTATGCTCGCCTAATTTTTTAAACTTCTATTAGCCTCTTAGAAATACAATTTATAGGACTACCTCTTTGTACGGTTTAGTTTTTTACTACTGTCCTTCCTTTCGCTGACTACTAAAATTTATTTATGCAGGCTTGCGACTTAGTGATGATGAAAAGAAAAATGTGGCTTTGTTTTGGATAGAACAACTTCTGAGATCGAGAGGCACATCATTGAACCGTTTCTCTAATATGCCATATCCAGATGATAGATATATAGCGCAGTTTGGTAATCGTCTCATATATGATGAGACTCATTATAATCCAGAAGAATTGCAAACTGAACATGTCCGTCTATACTCAGCTTTAACAACAGAACAAAAAGGCGTATACGACACTATCATGACATCCGTAGAGACAGGTACCGGAGGTGTGTATTTTGTTTACGGCTACGGCGGTACTGGGAAGACATATTTATGGAAAACCCTTGCCGCCGGTATTAGAAGTAAAGGTGATATAGTCCTAAACGTCGCATCAAGTGGTATTGCATCTTTACTGATGTCGGGTGGCAGAACTGCTCATTCAAGGTTTCATATTCCTATCAATATTGATGAGACTTCTACTTGCTCTATCTGCCCTCAAAGTGATCTTGGAGCTTTATTAAAAAAATGCAAGCTAATCATTTGGGACGAAGCACCAATGACGAATAAGCTTTGTTTCGAGGCTTTAGACCGGACATTGCGTGACATACTTCGTAAGTCAAGGTTTGACATTTGCCAAACGCCGTATGGTGGAATCACAGTGGTCTTTGGTGGTGATTTTAGACAGATTCTTCCCGTTATTCCTAAAGGTTCATGCCAAGACATTGTAAACGCTTCTTTAAAGCAATCATATTTGTGGGACCATTGCACGGTTCTGAAATTAACCGCAAACATGAGGCTTACTATTGGATGTCGACCTGAAGATGTGGATGAGATACGTGAATTTGCTGAATGGATACTAAAAATAGGAGATGGAGACGTTGGAGATGCACCAGGCAGTGAGGTTGAGATAGATATCCCAAAAGAGATTCTAATAAATGATTCTTCTGGCCCGATAAAATCGATTGTAGATTTTACGTATCCAAACCTTTTGAACCACATAGATGATCCGTCCTATTTTCAGGAGAAGGCCATTCTTGCTCCGACCAATGAAGTGGTCGATAGTATTAATGATAATTTGCTCAAGACATTCCCAGGTGAGGAGATGGTTTACCTAAGTTGCGATAGTCTTGATAGAATTGATCGTGGGTCAGCAATAGATGAATCTGTTTTCTCAACAGATTTTATAAATGGGCTCAAGTTTTCAGGTGTGCCGAACCATAGGCTGGTGTTAAAAGTTGGTGTGCCAATAATGTTGCTTCGTAACATTGACCAATCTAATGGACTTTGTAACGGGACAAGGCTCCAGGTACTACGCTTATCACGTACTTCTATTCAAGCGCAAATCATTAATGGTTCGCATTTCGGACATAAGGTTATCATACCACGCTTGAGGATTTCTCCATCTGATAAACGTTTGCCTGTCAAGATTGTGAGGAAACAGTATCCCATATCTGTCTCTTTCGCCATGACAATAAAAAGGAGCCAAGGACAATCGCTTTCAAATGTCGGATTGTATCTACCCCGCCCTGTATTCACACATGGACAGCTATATGTAGCTCTTTCACGCGTCAAAAGCAAAAAGGGTTTGAAAGTTGTCGTTACAGATGCGGATGGTAAGCTATGCAATACTACTATGAATGTCGTCTATAAAGAAGTTCTTCAAGGTCTATGATCAATTGATCATTAGGTATGTACATTAGCTTCCTCATGCTATATCTGTCATTCATAATAAGATTAACATAATCGCACGTACTTTGTTAAAACCATCTTTACAAATATACGTTCTTCTTTTTTAGTTGCCTCATATCAAATCAAATTTTGTATCCACTATTTAGGAATGCTTATACGAGGACCAAGAAAGTGTAGGAATCGACGACGCTAATCAGGTATGTTCAAATAATATTTTCTTTATTTAGCTGTTAAGAAAATAGACATTTTGATGTTCAAATGTTTGTGTCCTGATTAAATGAATCATATTAGTACTGTTGGCAAGTGAGGACTCACAAGCATTACAATGGCGTGTATTCATGTAAAATTGATCCTCGGTATTTTGAAAGCTTTTGTTTTTTTGTTTGCTGCAATGACGATTTTAACTAAACTGTTTAACAAATTTTCATACATTATATGCAGGTCCTGTTAATACACAATGAAATTGGATGTTAACGACAATGAAACCGTGGACAGCAACGTCTAGAACAAAATTCATTTTCATCCAAAAAATATATATATAGATTTGGATTGAATTTCATACATTAATGTTAGAATGTTTACTACACTTTAATGTTTAACATGTCATTTAATTGGAAGCACACGTTTTCACTATTGCAATTGTGGCTTACAACATGTGGCTGGAACTTTCATCTTAGGAAATTGCTATACTCTTTAATACAGAGACTTTTCAAAATTCCCTCTTAAATTCAAGCATAAACGTTTTGGGTTTCTATATCACTATTTAAATGTATTTCCATCAAGCACAATTAACTAAATCCATACTTTCCAACTTGCTACTGCAACTAAGATTGTTGAATAATGTCTGGAAACACTAAGAGAACAAGATCTGTTGCTCAGATTGATCACGAGAAGGAACCAGTTGAGAACAAAAAGACAAGGTAAGAAAAATGATGAAGCACAAAAGATTATAACACATTTATTCTACCTGTTTGTGTTAATGGATTGCATAATTCTTTTTTGGTTTTAGGAAAACAAGTTTGCAAGGAGAAAGTTCATCTATTAATGAATCATTTGAAAGTAAGATACTCTAATATAGTTTATGTTAAAACTCATTTACAACTTATATGACCATTCACCTATTCATTTTATATACAAATTTAGAGTTTTAAGGCATTCGGTACTATGGATTATGTGCAGACACCAAACAAGATGAGGACTTTCTCAGTGATGATGAGAATTTGGCAGAACACGAAAGTGAGACGGACGAGGACGCTCATGGACTGCCAATGACTCGCATTGATTCGGTTGATAATGATTCGGCTGATGAAGGTTTTCTAAGTGATGAAGAGAATTTTGATTGCAATGATTTCGTTGAATATGAAGACACTGATGTGGGTTTTATTAGTGACGACGAGAGTTTGGATGGACTTGATTACGATGACGCACATAAGGCATTCGACCCGGAGAAGTCTCCTAAGTTTTAATATTGTTTTTTTGTGAATGTTTGGTATACTTTCCGGCTATCAATATATTATTGTTACGTTAAAAGCAAAATTGGCAACGTTTACTCTCATTATTATTTCTTATTTTTAGACATATGTTTTATGTTTTCTTAAGCAAAATTTCCTCTAAAAACCCGTGGATGCCACGGGTCTATAAGCTAGTTTAAGATATATCTCGATGTCTTATGCATATTTAAACACTGTGATTTTTGTTTTATTTACTACATCCTTCTCAAAATATAAGTTTGTTTTGACTTTTTTAATTCTTTTTATTTAAACTTTGACTTTATTATTTTTTTTTTAATAATAGTTGATGTAAAATATATAAATGACTTTGTGTTTTAAATGCATTTTCATTTGTATACTTTTCATCAAGTATTATTTAACACAAATAATAATAATAATAATAATAATAATAATAATAATAATAATTAAGGTCAAAGTCGAAAAAAGAAGACTTTGAAAATCCAAAAATAGACTTATATTTTAGGACGGAGAGAGTAATATTATATAGGGTACTTATTTCTACATAAAAACAAAATCTATTCATTATAAAGTGGGTATATAAGATATACACTTCAAACACTACTGCTGCAAGTTTTGGATAAACATTTATAGTCTAGTGAGAAAAATTATTAAAATGGGAAGAGTGAAAAGAAATTGTAGTCACATATTTTAAATATGAAAAAAAGAAATAACTGGAAGATGCATCTATTTTTATGAGTGCATCTAATATTTGTGGTTGTGAGTTTTTCTTATTCTTTTTATTTTAAATTATATTTCTTATTTGATCTCACCTCAATATTCAAAAAGCTAAAGTACAAAAAAATATAAACATTCATGTATTTTGAATAAACATTTAAAAAATATCCATTTATTAATTAGACAAAAACAAAAAACATCTCAAATACAAATAAGTCTTTAGAGCATCCACAATGGTTAAAAGCTTTTTACTATTTCAAAAAATCATTTTATGAGGTTTTTTGCATTGCTTCAAAAGCTTTTTGAAAAGCTTTTCTTCAAAGACTTGGTGAACCTCAAGTCTTTGCTCAAAGCTTTAGTCATTAAATGCATTTTGCATTAAATGCATTAAATGTAAAAAGTCTTTAAGGTTTTTTCCATTGTAGATGCTCTTACTACCTTCTTCTATAGCAAGTTTTCTTTCCCATTTAATTTTCCTACACATATCCTTAAAGTTCCTTATTTAATGTCTCTACTGTAGATATTTTAAATATCTTAGCTATTTCTATCTGTCATCACATAACAAATGTGAAATATAAATACCCCAACAAACCAATTTTTTTCCCATATGTCAAACCCTGAAAATACACGCACACACATACAAGAAAGAAGAAAAATAAAAAGAACACAAGCTTGTTTTTGTCACCGGAAAACATGAAGCTTGTTTGGTCACCTGAAATTGCAGCCAAAGCTTTTATGGACACCGTTAAATCCGTAAGCACTCTATTACATATATACATGTTTCATATATATAACATGTCTTCTTTCTACCTAGTTATTGATTTTTATATATTTTTTTCTATATAAAGTGCGAGTTATTCGAAGGATCAAGCGTGGCAGAGCTAATATCAGCTATGGCGGCTGGCTGGAACGCGAAGCTAATAGTGGAAACATGGTCACGAGGTGGTGTAACAACAACAAGCATTGGTCTAGCAGTTGCATGTACACACACGTGTGGGAGACACGTGTGCATAGTACCCGACCAAGATTCTAAAAACGAGTACACAGCCGCCATGCAAAAAGCAGGCATGAAGGCAGAAGTAATCATAGGAGAACCCGAAGAATCTGTCAAAGGTATGATGATAGACTTTTTTGTCAAACATAACTCGTTTAGTTTATTTTAAATGACCTGGTCATTTTATGTTCTGGTTTCGTGTCTCTAGGTATGATGATAGACTTTTTGGTCGTGGATTCGAGGAAAAACAATTATTCTAGGATTATAAAGGAGGCGAAATTCGGACAACGTGGGGCTGTTCTAGTATGTAAGAATGCTATGTCGGATTTAAGGTTAAGGAACTTGTTTGACGGCTTGTCAAGAAGGATTGTGAGGTCGGTATTCTTGCCGGTGGGTAAAGGGTTGGATATTGCACACGTGGCGGCTGGTGAAAACGGGTCGGGTTCGGATAATAAAGTCAAGAAGAGTAGATGGATCCGACGGGTCGATAGGAGAACCGGTGAGGAGTTTGTGATCCGAAAGTAAATGAGAATTTTTATTTTTTTATAAGAATTTTTGCAAGTTAAAAAAAACGTTTGTTAATTTCTTTAATTTTCTACTAGAGTAGTTTTTTTAGTTGAGATGTTGTAAATAATAAATATGATTTAGTGTTAATTAAGTGGAGTGATAACATTTTCTTTTATTTTTCTCTGCATGATACTGATATACATAAAGTTCTTATATACGTGTAGAATTTAATAATCAGTAGTAACTAATGAAGAGACGTGCTCAACATTTTCAATTTAGTCTATTGAAGGAAATAAATGGAGTATTTATTTCTGGAAAACTCAATCCAAATTGGTTGGTATAGCTAATTATTCAAAAGTTGTTTTGTTTTGAATCCTCTTGTTATTTTATTGGCATCCACAAGTTAACTGAAAAGAGGTGTTTTGGTAAGCTAGCTTGTGTAGTTTATGAGCTTAATCATTACATTTTGTGAAAGCTTTTGAGTACTTTTGGATGAATGGGTAAAACCAATCCACTTATGTAATTGATAAAGCTCATTTAAACTTATTTTTGAGAAGCTTTTTTTTGGTAAGTGTTGCTTCTTAGTAAAGCTTGCAACTTACTTGAGGATGGCTTTCCACACTTCTACAACTATAAACTTTTTATCTAATCGTAACACTATATGATGTACTGTGTTATGATACAAACTAAAAGTCAATATATTAGCCTTTTTTTAGCATAAGCCCACTCCCAAAGAGTTAAAAACTTAGAATACACTACATGTCTACATGTGCATAGCTTGTTAACTTCCAAAATATCTATTGTATCAAATCTAACAAGTGTCACACGAGCCAGACTATCTTAGAGTTGACTTTTGTAATGTTATCCCAAGGATGAATGCATGCAAAGGTTTCATTCGCATATCACATTAATGAAGCTCCTCGGATTTTGAAACTATCTTACAAAATATCAGAATTGAGAGGCATACCTTATTGTGAAAGTTTAATGGAGAGATAATGTTGATAAGTATTAAAAGAGTATAATGAATTTCGTAAAACACCAAAAAAGATTTTGCTATTTTTAGATTATTTTGTTTACGACTTACGTATATGAATTGAAAAAAAGACTTGAAAGCGAAGTGATTTCCTCGTTCTTATCCGTATTGAAATTTCTTTGAAATTTGCCTAAAAATAACCAAGTGTTCGAAATTTATAATTTATCTTTGATTGATTACTTCCTGCCAAAGGTATGTTATATATTTGGATAATAGTTAAAGACTTATATATATAATACGTAGTATATAGCATCGACTCGATTACTTATAAAAATATGTCAACTTGTTCTTGACTTGAGTATGAAATGTCGACATGTAAAACAAGAATTTTGCATTGTATAGTAAGATAAGCTAAGACATGATGTCAAAGGATATGCAGGTCATATAAATTTTTTAAATACTAAATGTTTTTGTTTTTGGTGGTGTCTTCTGTTTTTTTATTACATTAAGTTGGTTTTAAAGTTGTTAAAGAAAGAGAAAAAATAAAGTAGACTCGAGCCTTTTTGTGGGTACAAAACGTAAAACTCAAAAAGTTTACATAACACAAGATGCTAGATACCAATTCTCACAAAATAAGAATCTTTGTAGGCTTATAGCACTACTAGAAAAAGGGCTATCCTTGACTCCAAATGCGAGTCAAGAAGAGGCTTTATGACGCACAAATGCGAGTCAAGGAAAGACCCGTCATAAAGCTTCATGACTCGCATTTGTGCGTCATCCCTCAATGACGCGCATTTATGACCCCACGTTTTATGACTCCTTTTTGCGAGTCATAACTTAATTTTTTTTTTAAATTAATTTTTTCCAGTTCCTAATTTTCTATTAAATGCCAATTAAAAACCTGATAATACAAAATTAAAAACACAAATATTAAAATAACGCATTTCATATATATATATATATATACCAAAGTAAAGTACCAAAACAGATACATAAAATCTAAACTCATAATCCATCATGAAACAATTGGTTTCACAAGTGTTCCTCACAAAAGCTAAGATAAACCACTAGAAACAAATACCATAAACCTTCTTCAACGATTTGCCTTGGCAACTTGTTCAATCTCGTCCTTATTCTTAATAGCATAACTGCAACACAACCAAGGCACTCTGCTATTGTTTTGACATTTCTGAATGCACTTTCACGTGCACCAGTGGTAAGAAGAAAGATAGCCTGGTTGACACGCCTTAGAGGCGAAATATCAACTGCCTGACGCTTGACAACACCAGTAGACCCAATTCTGGTTGCATCTTCTCTTGGTCCACTGCCATGTGACAAAAACATTAATCATCTCATAAGAAACTAATCCTAACTAAACTAGTAAGCTAAAACAAAAAGGGCAGGTGCAAACTTAATGAGTGATCATTTTATGGAAGCTGATATATGGTGGTTGGGGCAGGTTGCAGGTCTGAACTACTACTTGCATGGCTAGAATAAAAGTAATGATGGGATAAGGCCTAACATAAATCCAAACACGTAACACATATACAAAAACCAGTGATAGCACAAGATTAAACACCCCTTTGGTGTCTTACTATTAAATCTCACTAAAGCACACACTTATCGGGGCTGAAATAAGCAAAACCAATACCCTTGTTGCGCAGAAAATTCAGCAGCAAACACACCCATTTTCACGCTGAAAATCAGCAGGAAACACACCCATTTTCAGGCTGAAAATCAGCAGCAAACACACCCATTTTCACGCTGAAAATCAGCAGCAAACGCACCCATATTCACGCTGAAAATCAGCAGCAAACGCACCCATTTTCATGCTGAAAATCAGCAGGAAACGCACCCATTTTCATGCTGAAAATCAGCAGCAAACACACCCATTTTCACGCTGAAAATCAGCTGCAAATGCACCCATATTCAAGCTGAAAATCAGCAGTAAATGCGCCCTTTTTAGTGCAGAATATCAGTAGCAAAAGGCACCCTCTTGGGTGTTAAGACTGAAACTAAACAACCATAACGACACCCCTTCGGGGCTGTTGTGTACCGAGCCAAAAATCACAACCTGTGGTGGTTTTCTTTCCAGCCGAGTGACAAACAAACACACCCTTGTTATCATATTACAGCCAAGACAAAACGAACCCGAACAAAAATAAATTGCAAATCAAATAAACTAAACAAATTCTACAACAATTTAGCAAATAAATACATCAGCTCGCATAAGCAAAAAGTTGAGAAATAAGATAAACCAAACACACTCGAAATCAAACATATATTCCAATAAGCTACGGCATATTTCAACTAAGCCAAGCGTTTCAAAAATAAGCAAAACCACACCCATAAGCTGTTCCATAAACTCGAACCAAATAAGCACATACCAAATAAATCCAAAATAAGTTGTACGAGTCTACCAAAAGTTCAAATAAGCCAAACAATAAACAAATTGAGTAAAACAAAAATTAAACCACAACCCACGAATCAATCGATGATACCAGTTATTTACAAAACCATTATTCCATTCCGTTTACATAATTATTATACAAATTTCAGTTTTTGCGTTCGAATCAAAATAGAACAAGAAGCTGAGCTTAGTGGGTTTTCGACATACTTACATGAAGAAGACGATGATGGTGGTGATTGGAGTGAAACCCAACTTTGGTGCACGAATTGAACCCGAACCAGCTCTTGATCCACTTCAATCCATCCGTCTCTCTTGACTCGAACGTCAAATGAAATCAAACTTATATAAACCCTAAATCAGAATACCTAAAAATTATAACTAAAAACATCAACAATCAACCATACAATTAGTTATACATAATCAAAATCTGCCACATATATTTTCACCATTAATCAGAATAACTTAAAATTCAAATAATTCGAACATAAATTTACATAGATATATACAAATTATACACATAAGAACAAATAGATAAGAATTTTACCCAGCAAGGGGTTAAGTGGTATCTTCAGTTGGGTTGTTTCGTGTGGTGATGGTTAGGATTCTGGTGGTGGCGTTGAAAGGGTTGTGAGAGATGAGTGGTGAGGTTCATCTGAATGTTGGATGGAAATGTTAGATCTAGATCTATTCTCATATGTGGACAAAAACTAAGAGGGAAATGAAAGTGGGACTTGGGCGCTAATTGTGAAACTAAAAGATTTTGGGGAAAAAAAGTGGGCGGGAGTTAGCCAAAAAATGTGATTATGACCCATATGTATGACGCTTCTTAAAGCGAGTCATCCCCAATAGAAAATTTACTCGTTATGACTCTTATTTTATGACTTTGCTATTTGCGCGTCATCTTGTAGCGTGCGTCATAAAATGCGAGTCAAGGATAGACCTTTTTCTAGTAGTGTAGCAATGCAAATAGCGTAAGTTATTTCAAATGAGAAATTATTGTATTGATTTTTTAAATAAACCAACCAACCAAAATTGCAATTTGAAATTTTAAGTGTAACTAAGGTCGGTTGGTCGGTTTTGGTTATCGATTAATTATGTACATGTCAATGATTCTTTGTGATTCATGTTATTTTGAACTAGTTATAATACTTGTGCACGCATAGAGTTTTTAAAATTTTGTTTTCATTATGTATTATTATCGATTAAGAAATGAATCTCTTAACATGCTTCAATTGGTTTTACTTCGTAGACTAAAAATAAAAAATCATATGTATATATGTCATAATCTAATTATTATTTTAGGAGAATGCTTTTTGGTTAAAAATTATATTTTATTATTCAAGCAAAATCACATGATGATACTTGACTTACATGACATTTTAGTGATATATGCTTTTAGTTTTGCAAACTCATGCTACCAATTTACGATATGTTTTGTAATCGTGGTATTTATTTTACTTATATTTTCGTTAAAATATGTAGCATATTTATATAGCTTTGAAGATTGATTTGTTTTTTTGATTATGAATAACCATCATACCATGTTTACTAATGTACATTTTTGTTTGAAAAATAGCATTTTCATAAGTTTGTGCTATTTACTTCTCATGTTTGATCTTAAAATTACCAAATTAACATAGATGCTTACACTATACCTTCTTTATTATATAAAGTGATACAAAAAAAAAATGTGATGGGTAGAACACAAATTTAATTTTACGTTTATGTCTTAATGTATAAAAATGATTTTTTTCTGAGACCGAACTATATAAGGAAATTATAATTACTTGTATAAGTAAATTATAAATGCATGAAAAAAATGACAAAGAGTACATTCGCAAGTCTTTTAGGATTGTTTGAATCCTTACCGACCTTTCACTTTAGTGCAACTTTTTTACAATAGGCCTAAATCATCAAGGTAAAAGACACCTATATTTTAGACCATTGATTGATACCCATAGTGTTATTAATGACAGCAAACACCTGCTAAGTTTCATTAACTCATTCAAAAACACTTGCTAAGAATTCCTACTATAATATATATGCACTAAAATACATCTTTGGTACATTAAAATACATTCATGTATTATCTAAATCAGCAACTCAACTTAATTATACATTCATACCTTGAGCAGGCGTAGAAAATCCTTCCATGACAATCATGTGTTGATACTTAATCATCTTCTAAATACGCACACAACAAATTGCACTGCACTTTAGTGTGTGTGATAAGATCATAAAACTGCAAAAACCACTTACATATTGCATTATAGTGAGGATAACAACATAGTTAGTTATAACATCAAATAAGAAAACTTCAGATTATAACTAAAGGGGTGTTTGGTTATGCTTATTAAAGGGGTTTACTGACTTATTTAATTACCATAACACAATAAGTTTATGATAAAGTTATAAGCTTTTTTGAGAAGCTTAGTAACAAACCTCTGAACTCACAACTAATTCTGTCATAGCTTAGTGTGTTTATAGTAAAAACACAAATATTAAGTGTAGAAGTTTTCGATAAAATATATAAAAAAAAAGGTTAAACCATAAAAAAAAGTTAGTAAAAACTATCAGCTAGATAAGACATAAGCCAAAGTTCTGTCGAGGTCTCTTTCAGATTCTATCGAGAAGCAAAAAAAGGTTAACACATAAATCATAAGTATAAAAGAATGGTATCTCACATCCGTGATTACCAACTCCATAACATTATCGCAGTATAGTAACATAATAACCTGATTAAAAACTATATATGCTTGCTTAATAATTCTCATGTACATACTTTAATTCCTTTACAACGGCCAACTATTACATTTTTTTTGATGAAACATCACGTCAATGAATAAAGTCAGGTTATCACCTAGATAGTTTTTCTCTTTTTTTTATTTAGAAGGTGATTGTTATCAAATAAGGATTGTGATGCGTGCATTTGTTTTTATTTTATATAATTTAAGGAAAAAACCTTCTAACTTAAACAATGACTATCTAACTCATGCGTTTGTTTGTTTGTTTTTTTAATAATTAGCTTTGTATAATGTTTTTAACTGGCAGATATGCCGAGGTTGATGTTGATGTTATTGTTTAACTTTAACTAATGATATCATGTTGTACAAAATGTGTGAGTTTAGTAGCACATAAATGAGCATTAATGAAGTTAAAATCGTTGTTATAAGTAGAATCACGTATATTTATTTCATGTCACAGTAACTCGTACTTACCATTTGATATTTATATTCCCGTTACTAATAATTTAACAGTATTAATATTCAAATCCGTGTACACATAAATTAAACTTTTAAATAGCATAACATGAGTCCTTATTTAATATATATATATATATATATATATATATATATATATATATATATATATATATATATATATATATATATATATATATATATATATATTCTAATGGATGAAAGTCTACAACTAACAATATTAAAACTAATTCATATATTTACAAAATTTTATAATTTAAATAGATGAAAGTTTGAAACTAATACTAATACTAATGTCATTTTAAACAAAGTTTATACTATAAAGTATAAGGGGTATAAAATGTAAAGGGTTATTTGTGTTTATTCTAAAGTTATTAAAAAACATGGAACTTGTAATTTTACACTTAGCTCCATTTATTTTATTTAAAATTCAACCATTAAAGTTTTATTAATTACTTCTTCTTTTCTTAAGTTTTTGTTTTTATAAATTTGACACTTATATTTTTTTGCATTTTTTTTCTTAATCAAATTTCTTCACCAAATTTATTAAGTTTGACCAAAATCAATTTAATTTTGACTTTTTATTGACCAATCACGTTGCTCGATTTCGTCTACGTGGCAAAACCGAGCTCTGCTATTGGTCCAATTTTTTTTCAATAAGAAGGGATTTGTAAAAATACTCTGAAATGATGTAATTCTTTTATTATATAAAAGATATATAATTCTTTCGTATTCCTTTATTTAGGCATACTAATAATAACATGCTCATCGAAAATATATATTGTAACTTACAACATAATTGCCAAACAATTGACAATCGAAAGAGCTTGTTTTCTAAACTTTTTTATAGATTACGAATTTAAGATGACATTTCCCTATACAAAGTGACAATAACGATAAGCTTTTCCAACTTTCAAACACTCACCATCTTATCACTTGCTTGACTTAGTCTGATATATGATGATAAGCGTGTTAAAAAAAGTTGGTGGTTAAATTTCAAAACACAATGACGATGAGGATATGAAAATAAACTACTAAAAGAACGTAGATGATGACGAGAACAATTTGTCTATAAAAATCCATATTATGTTCTTGAAAGTTACAACTTTATAAGTATATGCTAGTTTTGCTGAATTTGTTTTACTTATTCAAAGTTCTTTTTGATCATTTTCTATTTGTTTCCATTGAGTCGCCTCCAAAATACACTACATATTGCTAACATAGTAACATACTCGTTGATAGTTTCTAGTTGTGTGTTTATTTAGATCAACAAGTAAAGGAACCATCCAACTGACTCAAAGTTTAAACCGAACCAAACGGCTATTCTATTGGTTAGGTTATGCTATATGGAGTTTCAAGTCCATACTCGAAACTATTCAACGGGCAACAAAAGTGCATACAAGAAGACAATCAGAGAATTTGTAGATTGTTGCACCGACGATGTATAGACTAACGAATGGGCAACATGATTCTTTGGTATCGTGAGAGCTATACTTGAGAAGGGATCGTAAAATGAAAGGTGTAATAAAAATAAAGTTATAACTAAATAAAACATCCTTATAATCTTTATCATTGTAATTTGTTAACAGTAATACAAAAGTGACAACTCCCTTGTAAGGAATTCTTTTACCATTTAACTATAATGATTTCCAAGATAAAAGTGAAGCATTAAGTGGACGAAATCAAACCCTTGCAAACTGAAAAGAAAAGTCAACATGTTTCGAGTTTGACCAATTACCAAATACAATGAGCACAACTTCTAAACCAGCTTTAAATTCTTACCGTACTACATACGTACTTACACACCACTTTTATGACCCATTCTCCATCTTGATTTATTTTAAGTTGACACATATAAATTTACCTACATTAAGGTTTCAATTGAAAATTTATTATACTCCGTATATGATAAGAAGAACGACTAGCAATTTAGTTTGAAACATAACTTGTTGTTAGCTCATGTGCAATTTAGCTTAGATAACCAAAACGTCTTGTATTGAATATGAGGTGATCAAATTACTAACTATGATTATCATATGATGGTTTGAGTTTAATCACACGTAATGTGATAAGATTAACCAAATAAGCACGATTATAAAGTTTTTATACATGTTGTATTATCACAAGTAGGACTACTTGTTAATTACTTAATTGGCATGTATGTATATGATTTTGTATGTATTATAGTAATTTAGTCAAACGTCATTAAAATAAATAGAGTTAGACAAATAGTCGTACATATTACTAAATAAAGAGTTGGTAGTTAAATATCTAGACAATTACAAAAGTACGAAAAATGCTTTTAGTTTAACTTACAAGATCGAATAAAATAACTAATTAAGATAATGAAATGATAATGAAATTGAAAGGAGTTTTTATGAAAGTGACAACGGAACTAAAAATCTAGGTTAAATTTCGTGAATTAGGTGTTGTTTGTTTTTAAAAAAGAAGTATTTTTTTCCCCTTCTTTTTACTTATTTTCTTTTCAGACGCGCAGAGCTTTTCCTTTATTTTTTTGCAGACAAAAGAGCTCTATTTAACTTATTTTCTCTTCTAAATTTCAAACATAACATTTACAGATATCTGGTGAGAAGGAGTAATGAAAATGTAGCTAGATAATATGGTGCTTAAAGATGAATCTATTTCCTGATGCTTGGAGGTAGCTGGGATTTAGCTACTCTATTTGGTTGTTTAGCAGAGTTTTATTAGATATTTGGTGCTGCTTATCAGATACCGGATGCAGTATGATTGCTTTGTATTTTTTTACTTTGTATATGATTTTGGGTCATGTCCAAATCAGTAGTTGTAGACTTATGATGTACTAAATTTTGATTAGTAATATAATTCATCTTTTGCACCAAATTTTTTTTCCAGACATTATCTTTTACTCCCTTCATCTTCTTTTGACAAACCCTACATCTCTTTCTCAATATCTCTTTTTATACGTTTATATACATTCTCTTACGTTTTTATTCGTTTTCTTCCATTTTTATATGTTTCGTCAATTTCTATACATTTGTATCCACTTTTAAATGTGGATAAAAAAGTATATAAAAACGTGTATATTAACGTACAAAAAAGCGTACATTAAAACATATATAAAGCGCGAATAAAAACGTATTTAAAAATGAAGATAAAAACGTAAACAAAAACGTAGATAAAGAAATGTAGATAAAAGCATATATAGAAACGTATATAAAAACTTAGATAAAAATGTAGATAAAAAAGTGCATAAAACGTATTTAAAAGTGTAACGAGTGGATTAAAAAAAAAAGGTTTTAGGGACGGTTCATTCAATTTTCGCTAGACCACAAAGACCATGTATGTAATTTACCACCCTAGGGACAGTGGATGCAATCTTTGCAAAACCACATGGATCATTTTTGTAATTTTAGGGTAAAATGATCATCACTATCCCAAGAAGGTTCAATACATATAAAAAGAATGGGTGACAAGTATGATATATTTATAAACCATTACACCAATTTAATACATCAGTAGTAACTAATGAAAAAATGTGCTCAAGATTTCAAATTTAGTCTATTGAAGAAAAAGATGGAGTACTTATTTTTGTAGAGCTCAATACGAATTGGTTGGTAGCTAATTATTGATAAGTTGTTTTGAATCCTATTTAACTTGCAAGTATTTTGCTAATGGAGTTATATTATGTCTCAAGCTAAATAACATATATCGTCACAACAGTTTTAATAAGTCCATAGTCTCATAAATAAGTTAACCCAAACATCCTCTCATTATTTATTGGCGTTCACAAGTTAACTAAAAAGAGATGTGTTTTGGTAAGCTTACTTGTGTAGTTTATGAGCTTAATTATTACTCCGTACATTTTTTTTAAAAGCTTTTGACAACTTTTGGACGAATGGGTAAAAGCAGTCCAGTTATGTTGATGAGCTCATTTGTACAACTTTTGAGAAGCTTTTTTTAGTACGTGTTGCTTCTTAGTAAAGCTTGCAACTTAGTTGAGGATGGCTTACAACACTTCTACAACTATAGACTTTTTATAAAATCCGAACACTATATGATGATGTCTTGTGTTAGGATACAACTGAAAGTCAATTAGTTAGGGCTTTTTTTTTTTTTTTTTTTTTTTTTTTTTTTTTTTTTTTTTTTTTTGGCATAAGCCCACGCCCAAAAAGTGTTGAAAACTTTGTATATACTACATGTACGTAGCTTGTTTACTTCCAAAATATATGTTGTATCAAATGTAACAAGTGTCACACGAGCTAAGACTATATGATAGTCAAACTTTTGTAATATTATGAAGATGAATGAATGCAAAGGTTTCATTCATTCACAAAATCACAGTTTATATTTGTGTTCTCGAGTTATTGTTAGGAGGGGAAGAGAAGAGAAGACGATGAGAGCAATTTATCTACAAAAATGCATGCATATTTTATATCCATGCGTATCAAATTTCTTTTTACTTTCTTATGTATGTGTACCGCTAATTGAGTCGCCTCCAACAAATACATTTTTTTGTAATATTTCAAGTCACGCACTATCAAATACTTGTTATTTGCTTTTAGTTGGGTTAAACCATTTTTGTTGGTTTGAAGGTGAAGTGTGTGTATATATAACATAGCTAATTCTTTTCCAAAGTAGGAAGAAGCAGACCAAAAGCAATAGTACTCTGCAGACCAGTCATGCACAAAGTTTTTGTTTTAATATTGAATTGGCTGTTTATATGTATTGATAGGTAGATGATCCATCCAAACTAACTCAAAGTTTGTTCTATTCTTTTTGTTAGGTTTTGTTATTGTACATGGCGATTCAAGTACACATTGTCATATTGAACTACATTAAATGAATAACATATCATCAAATACTCTAAATTCGAAACTATGTCAAGGGGCAACAAAAATGCATACAACAAAGTTTGTGCCGTCATGACTTGTGATGGGTGACTTCTCTGTCGTGAGGGCTATGTCACAACTAATTGATAACTCGTCCTAACAACCTTCATCATTCTACTGACAACAGTGTTGATTCAAACTGAAAACTCCATAGCTTTTAGATAATTCATCATCATTCGCAGCGATAAAAAGATATTACAAAAAAAAAGATATTCAAGACATCAAATTGAAAAGAAAAATCAACATGATTCGGGTTTGACCTGCCAAATATGATCGAGCACAACTTCTAAACTAGGCTTACATTAATTCTTACCGTACTACATATGCACGTACACACCACTTTTACGACCCATTCTCCATCCCACCACTACTTGTACATATTGTATTTCATTGATATAAAGTCTACCTCCATGAACATATTATAATACCAATTCAAATAACACTATGATAAGAACGACTTGCTATTCTCTCATGTGCATCTTAACTTAGAAAACTAAAACGTCTTGTATAGAATATGAAGTGATCAAATGAATAACTACAATTATCATATGATGCTTTGAGTTTAATCACACGTAATGGAAAAAGATTTACCAAATAAACACGATTTTATGTTGCAATATCACGAGTCGGACTACATGTTAATTACTTATAAATTGCAATCTTTATATGATTGTTTATGTATTAATTTAGTCACTCGTCAATAAAATAAAAACAATTAGACGAATAGTCGTACACATTAATTAAATAAAGAGTTGGTAGTTAAATATCTAGACAATTACAAAAGTACGAAAGATGCTTTTAGTTTAAGCTACATGATCGAATAAAATAACTAAAAATCTATGTTAAATTTGCTGACTTTGTCTTGCAAAATTCGTGGTTGTTAAACTACAGAAATCATTTGTTGGCATCCGATAACTTTGAACTTAAACTTCCAAGTCATAGGAATAAGCTTATTTGAGTTACGATAGTTCTACTTCTACATATCACTTTGGTTTTTTGTAACGAGAAACTGATTGTAAACTATCGACTGCCAAGGCATCACGCATCAGTGACTAAAAAGATCTTGACTTGATGCGATTTATAGATGAAACATAATTAAAATAAAAAACCAACATTTGCTAAGTGATCAAGGCATGAGGAAATCGGCTCCGGTAGTTGGATGTATCGTGCATGCCCTGTAAACAAGAATTAAATTTTTAAAAGTCAACCACCCATATGCTCGTACCTATTTCGCCTAACCGTACTACATTCATCATGCATAAACACCACTTGTACTAATATATGCTTAATACTATCAACTTACCTGAAGAAACATATGAAAGTTGCAGTTTATATATAAATAACAGAACAACAAACTATTAAAGTATTGCAAATATATATGTCATTACTCACACCTCTACGCCTTAACTTTGCAAACAACGTGTATTGAATATAATAACAGTTTAATAACGTAATCAAGCAAGTAACAAGTGTTGTTATACGACATACAGGCTAGTAAATATATCTAGTTGTCTCTTTACAAATATGGTGAAATTATGAAACTATATTCCTACATTTGCATCATGGCACTCATGTATGTTCCTAATATATTCTTGACTCTCTAGAAATGCTGAGTTCTTGACTCTCTAGAAATCCTAGTGTTCTAATATGGACGAGCCAATAGAAGCTAGCATCATGGAAATGCCATCTTACATGAAACTAAGTTTTTGGGTATATTTAGTCGTAGCTGCCTCAGCTTCTTCTGAATGCTTTCTTCTGCTGAATGTTTTCTTTTAAATCCGCTTTCAATATAAGCAAAAAAAGGGATCAGCAGAAGAAGGAAGACTAATGTTCCTTAATCCTTAGTTCTTTATTATACTTGATGATGACAAGCAAGACTTAGAAATATTACCAAAGGTTTTGTGTTCCAGTGTTACCTCTTGTTGTGTAACCAAATGGTTGTGGGATAATTAGTTGCCGTTAAAAAAAAATAATAATAAATAAATAGTTGTTGTATTACATAACTTGTCTAAACATCGGGCTATAGACATATGGGTCAAAACACAGACGAACACGATGCACGGCATAGCTGATGGACCAGGGTGGCCTACCGAGCTTCCTGTGTGGAAAATGAAAATTAATTCCAGTTTATAAAAATTGCCACTCAATGGAGCTTACGTTCTTGTTTTATTAAAAAAGTTAAAAGGATGAAGTTCTTTTATTTCCAAGTTCATAAACTGCCCCTTACTTTGGGGGCTTAATTTGTGTGAAACATGTTCTATGGAAATGGAACAAATAATTTTAATGAACATTGTCTATGTCCTTTCAATTTTTCTGTGAATATAAAAATATTTTGAGTGCGTTTGGTATGTTTAATGGAATCACTGTATATATAAGTTTGAGAATATAGTGGAATGGAAATAGGTATGTAGATATAAGTCATATAACTTTTCATGGGTATGTGGACACCCACAACATCATACTCCTACGAGAAAACCCACATATCATGGGTATCTTTATTTTATTGTGATGGACCCCATAACCAACCAAACAACATTAATGACTTTTAAAGTAATAGATTCATTCCTTTACTAGGATAGCAAATGCACCCTAAATCTTGTTTATCGGGGTTTTTGTTGAGACGTATAATGTATCATTAATCTAGATTCATAATCTTTTGTTTATTGAACAGCGGAATTTTATTAACTAAGACAAGCAAACAGTAAAACAAGAGTTCAGTCTCAAAGATTGAGACAACAAGCAAAGACGCTCGATCTCACACATATACAAAGGCAAATTGCAATTTGAAATTTTAGGTGCCACTTATAAGGTCGGTTTGTCGGTTTTGGTTATCAATTACGTCCATGTCAAGTTATGCTCCAATTCTCTCTTCTTCTTCTTCTTCTTCTTTATTTATTATTTATTTATTTATTTATTTTTATCACAATACCTGTTATCATAATGGATCATTGTTTCTTTGTGATCCTAGCTTTTTATTTTGAACAACTTCTTTCTTGTTCCTTTATTTAGGCATACTAATAATAACATGCACATCCAAAATATATATTGTTACGTACTTATAGGAAGAAAAGGATATGCAACAACATAATTGTCAAACAATTGACATCGAAAGAGCCTGTTTTCTAGTTATTTTTATAGATAATTACCAATTAAGGCGACGTTTCCTTAAAAAATGTTGATTCTATAAAATGAAAAACAAAGTGACAATAACGATAAGCTTCTGCAACTTTCAAACACTCACAACCGTTATCACTTGCTTGACTTAGTCTGATATATAATGATATGCTTGTTAAAAAAGAGTTGGTGGTTAAATGTCAAAACAAAATGACGATGAGGATATGAAAATAAACTACTAATTATTAAAAGAGCGTAGATTTTGTATGTATTAATTTAGTCAAACGTCACTAAAAAAATACATTTAGACAAATAGTCGTACATATTACTAAATAAAGAGTTAGTAGTTAAACATCTAGACAATGACAAAAGTACGAAAGATGCTTTTAGTATAACTCTATAAGTTAACATGATCGAATAAGATTCTGTAACAAATTAAGATAATCAGATGATAACGAAATTGAAATTTGTTATTATGAATTAAGTGACAATGAAACTAAAATTCTATGTGAAATTTGTTGGCTTTGTCTTGTTAAATCCGTGGTTGTTAATTTACAGAAATCATTTGTTGGCAATTGGCATTCGATAACTTTGAAACTTCCAAATAATAGTATAGTGACATGATCTCACCACTGATTATATCACAAGTGTTAGAGTAACTTTTCGAATTAGCTCCGTGTTCCGTAGATAAAGTATCCCGAAATGTGGTTGGGTAACTTCCTAATTAGCTCTGTGTTCCGTACATAGTATATCCGGATATGTGGTTGACCAACCTTCCTAATTAGCTCCATGTTTCGTAGATATCTGTTAGTCGATATTTAGATTGGGTTGGTTTATATGTTGGGCACTAGCGCAATTCTAGAATAGTCTTTCGTATGCTATTTATTGTAATCGAATATCATTGTATGAGGCATTCAATCAATAACACAATTCATAGACTTACAATATCATATCAGGACACGTAGAGAGCAACCTTTCGAATTAGCTCCATGCTCCGTAGATAATACATATGGATGATTGGTTGAGAAACCTTTCTAATTAGTTGTGTTTCATAGATATCATATCCGGACACATGGATGAGTAACCTTTCTAATTAGCTACATGTTCTATAGAGACTCATCTAGACCATGATATGTAAGCCGAATAACCGTCTTCAAGCTATAAGCTTGTGAGATGTCAATGGATTAACAATAAATGAAATCTGTCATAACTATGTAGTAGTTAGAAAGTGAAGCCACATCTACCTTAAAAAGAGGGATTGCCAATTTATAACGAGCAGCATAACTCTGTTATCCATTGGTCCATAGAATAAATATTACAAAGTAAGCTAATTAAGTCTCGAATAGATATTTAGAGCATGATTAACATATAAGCGTAGTGTTTAAGTCCCATTGACTTGGTACGTTAACAAATAGAAATAAGCATATCAGAGTACGATTGTTCTATGTACCGCTTTGGTTTTTTGTAACGAGAAAGTGATGGTAAACTAGCGAGGCATCAATGACTTGAAAATTATAGACTTCACGCGATTTACAAATGAACGGAACTAAAACAAAAACAACAAATCGCCAAGTTGAGAAAATAAAAATGAAGGCCTAAACACGAAATTAGCTTTCAGATAGTTTGGGCGCATGCCCTGTAACAAAAGCCTAAAATTGAACAAGTCAACCACCATATCTATGGTCTTAAGTCTTATCACTTTTCCATGCCATGCTACATGCGTACATAAACACCACTAGTACTTTTATATCTTTCACTTTGATTAACCTTTTTTTTTAAAACCAAATCCATTTGCCATTATAAAACCATAACCGACATGATGATCAAAACGGCACATCACAGAATCTAATATCCTTTTACACATCAAAATATGTAGAACAAACTCGTCTTCAAAAACATAAATGGCTCAATCAGCCTACAAAGAGTTCAAAACTGATTTGTTAAGCCTTGTTAAGCAAATCCAAAATGCACTTGGCTGACTTGGTGGGCCATCAACCTTGACCATTAGAATGTCTGTTCTTGGGCTGAGCAGTACGCCAGACACCCCTGCAGAAACGGATAAATGGAATAGCCTGCTTGTGGACCAAGACATCTTCCAAATACCTCTTACCCTTGATCAAAGGCATCTTCCTGAGTGCGTGTGCGGTTTCTCTGGTGTTCTTGAAGTGACATCTGAGACCAGAATCCCTATACTGATTTTACCTCATGATTTCCTTTGATTCCTTACTCATCTCCACATACTTGTGGTTGGGGTTATCTACGTGGGTCGCCAAGCTACCTTTACATTTTTCAATTGCCAAATTGAAACGTTCGCCATCAGACTCACAGTTATATAGATTAGCTATATTCCCGTGGTTGCTAACCAAGTGGTAATTCTTAATAGCATTAGATGAATTATGACAAGTACTTTTTTTAACCTTTTTTATAACTACCTCTATTTTGTTAAATGATCCTTCCACAAAAATCGTTTCTTTATGCCCATGAGCGAAAATCGGAGGAGGGTACGGAATTACTATATTCCTGCTATTAAGAACCTTGTTCATGAGAATACGTAGCCCAGTAGTATTTTTTTAGGTAGCCGTGGAGTATAGTCTTCGTGTACTTCAAGTAAGTCGGTATATTTCCACGTATGACAGACCACACGCTCAACACGAGTCTCGTCGTCATGATCAAATACAGCCGGAAAGAGTACCTTAAATTTGGCATATTTTAAGAGCCACGGTTTCGGTGAATTCTTATGGAGTGTGTAGTCCTTTCTTATGACAAGGAAAGCCTTATTGCTAGCAGTAACCAAATTACCCTTATTATAGTCGACATACATTTCTTGTACCCCTACGGATGCAGTTATTCCTATTCCAGGATAGGCCCACTCCAAGTATTTTTGCAGATTTTTCTCTTCATTTATCTCATCATCTTCGTAATATATGTGCTGGAGAAATCAAAATGGAAATAGTCAAAAGTAAACCTACAAATCTACAACCCCAGAGAACAGTTAATAAACAAGAACAGACAATTAAAGACAATATATTATAGATAAGCGATATTAAATACTACCTTTCTTCCACCAGAAGTGTACCGATACATGTTTGTGTCGTTTTTTTTTCCTTCCCGACGTCAACATAATCGTCGACATCATCAGGTTTCCAAAAAATGTAGATGTTTTTTCCAGTATTGAGACCCCACCAAATCTTCCCTTCCTTTTTGTCTCCAAGATATAAAGTTCCATCGTTGGATGCGATCGCCCATATAGGCCTAAATGAATAGCATAAGTCAGAATTACATGTTTAACTCAAACAAATTAAACAAAAAAGCTACGTAACTTATTATTATCCTCTATTTATCATCATTAAGGATGTTTTATTTAAAAATAATTATATTTTAATTTGTGTTGGAGCTTCATCACCCAAGACTACTCGCAAAATCAACATAAGAAAATGATGATTCTTTCTAGTTGTGTATAAATGATGCTTATAATTTTTGGTCAACAAAGTTATCTCCTTTTTACATATGCAGAAATCAGATCTGTTATATACTTAAGAAAAAAATGCATTTATTGACATTGATTCATCAAACTAAGATAATAAACTATATTTCCTTCGACATATATATAGTGACACAAACCAAAGACCACGTTCCACTAAAAATCTACTAGTAACATTTATGGTTTTAAACAAGTGCAAAAAATTTACTAGTAACTTACTTGTCAATATATCCAAAGAATCGACATCCCTAGATAACGTGAAGTCGTGAACATATTCTTTGGCTTAAATATACGCGACTCAACCCCAATATCCCAATGATCATTTTATAAAGTACAATATGTATTATGACTAATTGATTATCATCAACTCGAAACACACGTACATGTCTTAACAATGTTGACAAATACATATTATTACATCAAATGGGTAACTGCCATACACACTTGTGGACTACTTTAGATTGTCATATGCATCCAAACCGAAAGTAAACTACCAAGTGCAATTTAATGATGTCATTTTTTAAAAGAGATTGATTATGAGAAATACCTATTTAAACAGGGGAATCATGGTCGAAAAAACATGTAACATCATCATCTCTGAGAAAACATCCACAAAACCAATGATTCCAACTTTGATCAACATAAGTCAACGCCAGAAGTAGGAGCTGATCTATATTATATCGTGAGAAGGCACGCAGTTAGAAATAAAAGTAATAGTTTGAAGGCCAATACTAAAAAAAGAAATAACTCACCTTACTAAGAACTGCTTTCGGAGATGAAGAAAAAAAATCTCGTTCAACTTATGAGTGTACTGTGATGAAACTGGAGAAAAACTCAAAAAATTAAATGAAGATCTAGAGGTGGAGATGGGCGGCCAGTGGTATGTTTTAGGGTTTTAAGCTTTCAAATTAAGTAGGGTGTGATAATGAAATGCAGGTAGGTTAGGATGAAAGTAAATGATGTACCCAACAACCTTACTGAAATACACATATGAGTTATGAGTGAAGTAGATGTATATGTAAGTTATTAGTGAAAGCTTTTATTATATCCGAAGCAAAAAATATTCTGCCAAACACTATACGGAGTAATATTGATGTTACTACACTACACAAACATGGGTGGGGTGGGGTGGGTACACTAAACAGAACTAGCAAGTTAGTTAGAAAAAAATAAATAGTTTAAAGGCTAATTGTAAAAAAGAAAAGAAATAACTCACTTAATTTTTTAATAAACACTGTGTTTGTATGGGGTGTAAACAATATTGAGCAGTGCTAGTAGGGTTTGTTTGAAAGTGTTTGGTGTGTTTTGTGGGTAAGTTCATTTCCATCGATTATTTGCACCAATCAAAGTTGTTGTGCATTTAAACTGGAATAACCATGGTATAAAAGATCTTGAGTACCTTAAGTTTTGAAAAATGAGATGCTCTTGGTTTAATATTAATAAATGAGATGCATGTCTTGTGTGTTTAATAACAATTTTTTGAAAGTGTTTTGCGTGTTTGGTGGGCAAGTGTATGTATGACCATTAATTTTTTGCACCAACCAAAGTGGTTGGGCATTAAAAAGGGAAAAACCATGGGAAAAGATCATGAGTAACTTTAGTTTTTCCGGTATATGAGTTTATATTAGTTCAGTTATGACAAATTAGATGCTCTTGGTTTAATATTAATAAATAAGATGCATGTCTTGCCCATTTTGGTTTGATATTGACAAATGAGATTTAATCTTTTAATCGTATTCATTAGCACCATGTTTAAAGATGTCTAAGTAATCAGTTGCATTCCGTAAATGATTACTTCCCCGACCTTTTTTTTGTTTGTTGTTAATGCCCTATTTCACCCTCACTTCCCCTACTTTATCTATATATACACGGGTGATGTGTATCATTTCATTTGTATTTACATGTACTTCAATTGGAAGTAGAATTGTTTTAACTAGGGACTTTGCCAAATGTAGCTATTAAGGGCATGCTTAAATAATAAAAATATGCATTGTGTCACATTAACTTGTGATTTTAGAGGCTTTTGGCATATATTGACGAGGTCATTGAAGCTTAGTGCTAAAATCCTCTAAAAGTGTGAATTAGCGAGAACACTCTGATCACAAGTGCCTTTTGACACCAGCAATTGGGTCTCAATATAAAAACCTTTTAAGTACCAAAGTTGTTGTGCATTTAAATGGATAAAAGAGTACCTCGGCATACGTATGACGATTAACCCCGGACAAAATTTACTTATGAGATAAGACTATTCGTATTCATGCGTGAGTTCACTGGTGAGTGTGCTTAATTACTCACGCATGAACACTCCTGTGCCCAACCATAGTCACGCTCCAACAAGGAGAAAAACTACTTATAACAAAGAGAAAAACAACTTATAATGTGTGAGGTATTTTATGGGGTAAATTTGTATAAATGGGTATCTAATTGAAATGTAAGGGTGGTGAGATTGATAAGGGTGCATGGTGAGTAAGAGTGTTAGTAAAATATTAGAGAAAGTTGATGTGACGCTGAGATGGAAGGTGAATGAGTGTGTTTTCTGTATTTTAACATATGATGAGTAAAGTAAATGTTAATGTGGTAGTTGCAACTTGCGAGTTAATAAAGTACATATACAACTACAAATGTTGTGAATCGAGAAGCGTATGCTAAATTCTCCGGACGAAACAATGACTAAATATGTTTGGGAATGCAATTTTTTTTTATAAAGTATTCTAACTGAATAACAATAGGAACATATTTTTATTAACCGGGTATATTTAAAATGTATTTAAAAAAGAAAAGAAAAAAATTGATTTTTTTTTCCAAATATTAAAAGAGTAATGTTCACTGAAAAATTTAAGGGTGCGTTTGGTATCAACTATGGGAATGGAACTATGACTATCAAAGTGATTAAAGGTGTTTGTTTAAGATGAGAGGGCCCGCCACTATGGTAATGAATGATAGATATTATCCATACTACATATACATCAAAAGTGCTAGGAATGGATCTTTCATAGGTGAGGGACCCACCACTACTATCAAACTCATACCCATTGTCATTCATGGCAATATACCAAACGCATCATAATTGTATCTTTCGCTTGATTAACGTCGATATACATTCTAAATTAATTTGGTTATGAAAAATAACTTTACATTAATTTAAATTAAAGTTGAGCCTTCCTGTGGAGCCATGCTCAAGCAGAATGCATAAATCATTTTACACTTGTTGACTCAAAGAAAGAGAGCCTAGTTTTACTTTGATAAATGAAAATATTCGCGAAGCGAAGCAAGCCGTTAATCGTGCCACACACGATCTAAAATCTTGGATCCGCCACTGTTGTTGAGCTTAGTTAAATAAATTGGGTATATAGCTCAAACTACAATAAAATCTTTTATTTGAAAATATAACTTAAATTTTTATCAACTCTATATTTCATTTTTAATTTTTTTAGATTATCTATAATTGAGTCTAGATTTTTTTTTCTCGTTAAAATTGAAATTATTAACTCCCAAGGTGGATCTAAATATTCATAATCAAGTGTTTTTAATTTTAACGTTAGACAAACATTTAATTACTGGAGAAAGACAAACAACAAAATGAGGGAGTGGCGGTCCATGCAGTATCGAGCTTCGGCATCACCCAAAACCATTCGCTCGGCATGGGATTTTCGGCATGCAAATCGGTATCACATACCGATTCGGCATGGTTGTTTCCCTATAAAATTCGAACGTTGGAGCATTAAATGGGGGATCCGTTTGAGGCTAATATTTTGCAGAAATATAAAAAAGCCTTTTAATTTCTTGATCTAATATTTTGCAGAAACAAACCCTTTTATAATTGTGTATTTTTCTTATGATGGGTTTTGGGGAGGTTTGTGAACTTGTGATTCGCCGATAGTGACATATGGCGGTGGTGGAGGTAACACGAAGTCAAGTATTTTTTTTGTGTTAAGTTATTGAGGAAGAAGGGGAGACATCGAGGAAGAAGCCAAAGGAATAATGAGTTTTTGTCGTGAGGTATAAGGAAAAGAAATAGAGAGAATGAAAGTGGGGTACTTTCTTTGAATTATTAATAAATTTAATGTTTTTGTTTAATTTATTTAATATAATTAAGAATAAAATAAATTAAATAATATATTTTGAATTTTTTTTGCATAATGAATGCCACTAAAAAATGAATGAGAGGCATGGTGAATTATAAAGTGTGTTGGCCACATTTGATTGGTTAAAATTGCTTAAAGATGAATCATGGTGCATCATGATTGCCACCCTTGAGAAGTCATTTCCGCAGTCACTAGTGATAACATTGTTTTTCAAGATGCCATTTCCGAGAAGGTACATACCTTTTATTTTTCGCTTATTTGTTATCTAAATTTAGTTGGAAGTTAATTAATTTCTAATACGTAGAATATATGGTGTTTATTTTGACATATAAAACACTTTATGACATATTATTAACGAGCGGGTTTGCCCGCGCGTTGCTGCGGGGCAACCGTCTTTATGTTTATGACAATATTGAGATTACTTTTTTGTGACATTCTCATTACAACAATAAAATGGTACAAAGATGCATCCAACGTTAGGGCACCTGACTCGTTATGGTAATATATTTGCAGAAAACGAATTCATTTACAAAATCAACTGATACAGTTATAGATTGGACATGATCTCGGCTGCAAAACACTTGTAGTTTACTTTGCAACAAACATCACCAGCTTGTAACCTAGCAGTCACTACGGAAATCAATCTGTCAAAATGTAGCTGGTCATCTTTTTTTAGCACTTTCTCAAACTGCCTGTTGTTCTCATATACCAAAGACAGGTTGCATTGCCACATGGGATGCAAAAATATGTATATTATATAAGATGTAGAGATCCTGGCGTAATTGATACATATCATGAACTTAATAAAAATGTAGTGTTACTGAAGGGCTAATATTACATGTGCTCATACCGCTGCATGTTTTTGCTTTCCATCCTCCCTAGTCTCACAACGAAACCACTAGGCGCTAACCTAAAAGTGAGAAAAAACAAAGTGTGCTACAGTAAAAGAATAGAGTAGTTTTTTAAGTGTCTTATGTTAGCTTAAAGGTACCTTTCCGTGTCCAGAGTAGGGTATATCGAAGTGGGAACTACCTCTCCAGAACCTTTAATGCGCCAGTAATGTTTGTCCAATGCTACATCTGCCAATCTAACTATTTGCTTGTCTTTGCTGTTCTTCCCTTTACTCAGTTTTCTAATAGCAGAAGCGCACTGCATATACAAACATAAAAATAATATAGTTATATATCCCTTCTGTTAAGAAGCAAAAGAGGTGTTAATTCAATACATTCACATGAAATGGGTGAATTTAGGTTGTACTTTCTTAAAAAAAATGCAGAATGTCAAAAATAGGAAAAAGAAGTAGGCGCAATGACACTTCACATCCTAGCAAACGAAAGTCTTACTTTTTTGGATTGGGAAAGATAGATTCATATTGATTGTTGTAGACCACAGTTGTTGTATAGTTGTCACAATAGCAATGAGTGAGTCAAGTCATTTAACCTGAAGACGACTTACCAAAAGCACTCTCTAAATGCTTAAATTAGTCCTAACCAAAAAATAATTGCTTGGAGATACCAATGTGTGTAAGTCGATGCCCCGTTTTTCTAATTCCCCCTCACTGGTAGCCTGCCTCAAACTGCTCCCCATGTAAAAAGAACTCCTGAAAAGAGCAAACAAAAATGCTAACTCGTAGATGATATGAACAGTAGCAAATACTATTGAGTTAAAGACCAAAAGGAACAGTTTTTAGCCAATTTTGAAGTTAAAAGTAATTTTCATATTTTTATGCAAATACATTGCGTCCTGACCAATACTAAAACATGACAATGAAATGATGCATTAAAGTTTACTACATCAGCAACCGTGAACTATGTTGTCCAATAGCATGTACAGTATCGACATTCACCTTATTTAAAAAAATACTGCATTTTTTTCACATAAACCGACCAGGAAGTTTCTTATAGAATTTTCTCCCAGATGCTATGTTTGGTCGAGAAATTATTTACTTTATAGATAGATTAACTCAGTAAAGTGTAAAATCATTTGAAAAGGTGTTTATATAAACTAATTAGATTATAGAAATGCTTGTAGTAAGCTCAAACATTAAGTCTTACCACTGATGTATTTTGCATTTCGTTTCTCGACTTTGGAAAATCAGATTGAAGATAGTATCATGATAATTACCATAGAATGTAAGAAATAATTTGAAAGATAAGCAAAAGAGAAACTCAACCAATTATTGACCGTTTAAACTCGCCTATTTCAGCCCCTAAACCACATGTTTCAGGACCCAAACGCGCAGATTCCAGCCCCGTTTCAACACCCAACCCCACCCATTTCAGCCCCCTAAACGCGCCCATGTGAGTCCCATTTCAGCATCCAAATGCACCTTTTTCAGCCCCATTTCAACACCCAAATCCACCATTTTCAGCAGATTCAAACACCCACAAAAACAACAGCATCCTACCCAAACACCCGATTAAAAAAGTGTAGTATGTGGCAGACCAGACACCCCTTAGAAAGTTAACAAAACATGTATTGGTTGCAGATGGTAAGATTAAAAATGAGAACAGTTGCAAATGAGTAATATCACAACAGAAAGTTAGCAAATCATCCGAACTTCGCATTATCAAGAATAGAACATCATAAGATTTTAGACCTTAAAATATGCGAAAATTTGTAAAATCAAATTAGCTTCGCAGGCATCATCCTCATGTCTTCTTCGAAGACGATATTGTGATGTTTCTACTTTTAATTTTAGCCTTATTTTGAGAATTCCTTTGTAACTGTAAAGCTACTTATAAGAAGATCAAAGGTAAAAGGAGCTGAGAAAGATACGTATAGGAATTACCTTACATAAATTGAAGCTTCAGATTTGTGTGATCGGGTGTCACTGTGAAAGCAGTTCGTCTCTGCAAACCTGATCCGGAAGCGATGCATCAATCTAAAACATTAAAACACCATTAATGAGAACAACATTGTGTATTATATGTAATATTACCATATATACCTCATACGTTCTTCCATCGATGGCTGCTGCAAGACACTTCATGACTCACTCACGGCCTGCGTCTGATTAAAACAGATTTAAACTTAGAACATAATCCAAATTATAATTTGAAACAAATTCGGTGAAAAAGCTGAAACAACCCAACATGTAATATTGGGTATAAGTCACGCCCGTCTCCAAGCCTGTTCATGTTTGCCCATGAATCCAAAATGTTGGGCATAAAACAGAGTTTATTGTTGACACGGTGAACAAACAGGAGTCCCTCAGACATCATTACTCACATCAGTAACAGCAAAGTGGAGTAGTTACCGGATTGCTCTGTTATTTGCTGTTCCACTGTATGCCAATGCCAATACCAATGCATTCATACTCCAAAAGCATAGTATAGGATCGTCATCACATGTCATTTGCTCAATCAGAGTGTCTGCCACCTTCAAAACAAATAAAAAATTTAGCATACAGTTTACCCTTTACAAATGCGATTAGCAACTACCAAACAACACCAAATATCGATTATTTAACCAACTGATAACTGTTTACCACGCATATTACAAACCCATTAACGAAATGAATAGACAATCACCAAAATAACAAATTTATGCATCAAGGGTATAAAATAACGGTAGTTATAAGTATTTTTGCATATCCACAACAAACACACACGTAAAACCAAATATCAAAATGTTACCCAAAAAATCGAAATCTTACCGACGGCTTAATGCGAACGGCAGGTTTTCAACTAACCCTAATCCCCATTGTCCCTCCTCCTCCTACATAGAAATAACAAAAAAAATAATAATAATAAATAAAATAAAATAAAATAAATCAAATGTCATATCATAAAAGGTAAGAAGATTAAACCAAAAGGCCATAGGCCTGATAGATAAGCTAAGGCAAACACCCCAATAATTAAATAATCAGAAACGAAATCCAAATCCCAAACAGGCCTAATTTCATAAGAACCCTAAAATTTAAAGGAAACCCTAATTCTTATGAACCATTTGAGAAAAATCCCTAAATTAACATAAAACCCTAATTCTTTATGAACCACATAAACAATAAATATGTTATCTAACTAAAATCAAACCTGTGATTTATGATTTCCTTGTTGCAATATTCGTATTTTTCATCTCCATCTTGGAACCTAACATTTTTTGCATCTCGAATACCGGAATAAGATTGACAACAAACCTTAGTAAGTAACAATCATCATCAACTGCGTTTTCCCCCTCTTTTTTAGCTTTGAGATTCTTCATTAGTTGTTGCTATCAAATTTTTAAGATGGAGAAGACTGAGAGAGAGTGGAGGAATGGTGTGCGGGGTTTCTGTTTGCGTTTCTGATTTGTGAGTTATGGATGGATCTAGAATTTGTGAGAGTGGGAGAGGGAGTAATATCATTCACTCTCAAAAATAGTACTCAATGTACGATGGAGGTCATTACGGCCCTTAATCCGTGAACAGGAACATCCCATATGTTTCTTGGCCAATGGCCTTTTGCCAAAGTGGTATGTTACCACTGTTGACCCTTTGACTTGGGCTAATATCACTTTGTCAACCAATAGGAATAAGAATTAGCCACTAATAAGGAGTTTAAGCTTAATAATTACTGTCACATCAACTTTAACGTTTATATTATATTATAATGACCACATGCCTCGACTTCTTAATAAGCTAGAGAAAAATTAAAAGCTACTTTTAAAGGCATATATAGGTTCTGAAAAGCAAAGAAAAAATGTTAGAATTTTAATGGGAGTTGCTATAACAACACCTCTTATAGGATACCGTACAAAACGCTATGCACACAGTACAACACCGCTATGCATACAGTACAACCTCGTTATGCATAAAAGGGTGTGTATATAAGAGATTTAAGGTGTGTGTATAGTACAACCCAATTTGAATGAAGAGAGATGATTTGCACACTCAACGTTTTGATTGGGACACTCTAATGTACAACCGGTCAAAGCAAAATGTGTTTAATGCATATGTTGGACTGTCCAATCAAAAAGTTGAGTGTGCAAATCATTTCTCTTTAATGAAAGTTGTAAATATATAATATTAATTTTAATTTAACGCTATAGTACTATATATATGCACAATGTGTTCTTGCAAAAAGTTTATACAAATTTATATTTTTCATCAATGGAAACATTTTAAAATAGTACTAATTCACTAGTTAATGTTTAAAGTATTAGATAGTTTTTTTTAAAAGATGAGAGTTGAAATCTACAAAAAGTAAAACATTTACATACCATGATACCATAAGAAAAATTACTACTCTACTTAATTTGGAAAAGTACATTTTTATTGTTTGAATGATATATAACGGTATCCTATTATGATTTATGCTAGAAAATGGTTTTTGGGTTTCTTATAGAACATGGTGGCAAGGTAACTTAAGTTCTGCTTATTGCGGATATGCTATCCTAAACACACTTGTTTATATACTTATTAGTGTAAATAAGAACTTAGTACCTGCTTATTTTCAAAGTAGTTATAAGTGGGTGTAGGAGATAATTGCGTGCTTATGCAGTTTGAAATTGGGATAATAAGTTGGCTAATTCTGATTATCAGAGGATTTGTGTATAGAATGACCTTGATTCTGTTTTTTTTTTTTTTATAAGAATGACCCCTGATTCCTCGATTTTTGTTGCAGCTACTTTTAAATTGATTATTTAGACTCTCAAATAATCCGGATTGTACTTATGAAAAGCAATGGCGAACAATCATGAGATAATTACTTATGAAAAGCAATGGCGAACAATCCCTAGGTTTCAAGTGCTTTTTACGTTTTAATGTTTTCTAAGCTAATTTGTGATATGCGATATGAACCGGAATACCATATGTATCTGCAGATTGCTACCGCGAATAAGGTTATTATTCCTGCAATGGCAGCTAAAGTTCCCTCAACTAGAAGTAAACTATTCAAATGGAAAATCCTTTAAGCTACCGATCACTAGTTATGGGACTGGCACTAAATCAATGAAGGCTGATATCCCAAAAGCAACTTTGATGTGTCTTTCATTCCGTGCAGCTTCACAGGTATATAATGTCATTGTTTTTCTCCTAAATTCAGTAAACATCATGTGTTAATTTTACATTTTAAGGTGGTGATACTTGTATATTTGTATTCCCAAAGGCATTTGAGTAACATATTTGTCAACTGAGCTAAGTGTCACGACCCGCCTACTTGATTCGATTATTTTCGAGATTGATCGGGATTCCGGATTGTTCCACACTTTTCTTGGATAAGCTTGGAAGCCTTTGGAAGATCTTAGAAGATAATAGAAAGTGCGGGAAGCTCTAGAATGTCTTGGAAGATCTAGAACCTCACGGAAATCTTGGAAGCTTCATGGAACTTGGTAGAATCATGTACATACTAGTATAAATAGATGTAAGGCTCATTTGTAGAAATCATCTAACCACGGGCGAAGCTTGGAAATTTCGAGTGGGGGGTCGGGATCTAATTTTTTTTTTCGTAACACTATGGGGGGTCGAAACCGAATTAAATTGGGGGGGGCGAAACCGAAAATACCGAAATTTTTCTACAAGAAAACTATATACCCCTACATCGCAAAAAAAATTTCGGGGGGTCGGCCGCCCCCCCCCCCCCCCCCCCCCCCCCTTAGAAGTTGCGCCCTGCATCTAACAAAGTGACTTGTAAAGCTCTCTTGTAAAAGTCTCTAATACAAAGTATTTTTCATATTCCACTTGTTCCTTTCTTTGAAGCTTTCTTAGTTGCATACATCGTTGAGTGTTCGAGCAAGGCTGAGCTTAGTCGAGACTAAGTGCCGCACGGAATACCTTGTAGAGACAAGTCCGTGACATAAGTAACTAATACGCATACTGAAAAGACGGCATCTTTTTGCATGAAATGACTGATTCTTAGTTTTCCTTTTGTAAATTGCATTATAAGAGTGCTAGGTGTAGTGAGTAACTCAAATTACTCATTTGGGGCCCACATGTATCACATTATTTTAAACTCTCTTCACAACTAACCCTTTCACCAACAACTAACCTCAACTTACTCATTTGGGGCCCACCACTTACAACTTCATTTTTTTATTCAAATTACCAAATAACATAAAATTCATTCATTAAATAATACAAATAATAAAAATAACATTTTTTATTTAAAAATGAATAGATAAATAAAAATTCTACCTGAAACACACAAACACAAATAGAAACCAAAGCAGCCCAAATTTATTTGTCCTACCACTTAATAACTAGCCCACTTCAGCCCAAAAAAAATAAAATAAAATAAACGTGTACGTCGTCTTCTTCACGCGCACACACACACACTCATATTACACACATACAAAAACACAAACACAAACACAAACACAATTACACAAAATACTTTATAGATCTGGAAAAAAATGAAAAAGAAAGAAACCAGAATGAAGTACAACACCAAGCCTCGTCGTGCAGACGAGTAGCAAGCGACTGGCGAAGAACGGCAGAGGTGGCGGTGCAGCGGCGAAGCTCGGTGAGGATTTTTTTTGTCCACGTTGGAGTGGCGAGAGGTCAACGACGAGCTACACCTTCCTCTCTAAAGGCTTAATTCACCACCTGCTATATATTATCTTATTAACTTCTTGCTTTGGGTCAATCGTAATCACACATCCATAAACAACTAATGGTTTACAAATCAACCACATACAAAATGCTTACTAAAACAAACAAAAAGCTTACTAAAAGTTTTGAACAATACTCAACAATTTCAAAGCTTACCAAAAATTAATACTCAACAATTTCAACAATACTAAACAAACAAAAAGCTTACTTTTTTTTTCAACAATACTCAAAACTTGCTTTCAAACTCGGCTAATTCATCATCACACACAAAAAAATCTAGACCTTCAGCTGATTTCAAAGTCTCCCAGCCAATTTTTGAAAGAGAAGGTACAATGAGGAGCACATTATACCCCTCATTTTCAATCTCTCTATTGGTGCTGCAAATCTCATCATCTGTTAGCAAGACTATATTTGCTGGCGCAGGGCAGGTAATAGTAAACTGTAAAAGATCTGCTAACATTCTATTTCCAGCCTTTTCGTGCTTTCGGCGTGAGATATGAATATGTTTCATCTCGGGTCGGAGATGCTCTGTTATGTCCGTGCTATTTGAGTAAGCAAAACCACTGGATTCTAATGCTGAAAGAGTATTATTTAATGCCAATATATTGTCAATACAATTGAATGCTAGTTTGCACTGCTTTTCATAAACCCTCTTTTTGGCTAACTTATACCTCCATGCTGGGACACCATCTTTAATAAAGCCTGATAAGGAGGCGGGCATGTATCAACATTCCACAATATGGATGTATACAACTTGCTTCTATCTATAGCTTCATTTACCCAATTAGGCATTTTTTCGATGAATGGGTTGACAATCAGTTTACCACTTGATAATTGATCCCAGGAAATACTATATTCATTTCCAACAGATTATTGACACTTTTTTCAGGATACACAAGAATCACTTTAAGCCCCTTATCTTGTAAAACTCTCACCGATTGGTAATAATCAAGATCTCCAGCTATTAGCATTACGTAACTAGCTTTTGGAAAATCTTTTGTGATCGTCATCATGTCAGACATCATCCTATGGTCGCTTGCGTCTTTCTTGAGCCCTCACGACATCCTCAAATGACACTGCCTGGAAACTTAATCACCTGTCATGAGTGGGTACCAATTTTGAAATGAAATGTTTAAATATAACTATGCTAAACTTTTGCCATTATGGAACCATAATAAATCAAAACTGAAATGTTTTAGAAGATTGTCATATGCATCTAAACCGAAAATAAACTACCAAGTGCAATTTAATGATGACAATTTAGAAAAGAGATTGATTATAAGAGTTATACCTATTTAAACAGGGGAACCATGGTCGAAAAACATGTAACATCATCGTCTCTAAGAAAACATCCACAAAACCAATGATTCCAACTTTAATCAACATAATTCAACGCCAGCAGGAGCAAATCTATATCATGAGACGGCACTTAGAAACAAAAATAATTCATGACAAATAATCATTTAATTTAATCCACTGTGTGACACACATTGTCTCAAATAACCAAATTTTATTTAATCCACAACTGATGTTGTTTCATTTGTTATTAACACCAACATTTTATGTACTATTCATGTGTCTCATTTATTATCTCCACCATATTAGTTAAACATATGCATTCAATATCCTCTTTTGACAAATTGTTCCAATAGCTGCTAAAATGCAAAATCAGTTTAACATTACAAAATTTGAACACTAATTTGAAGAAATTTACTAGTATCTAAAATAGTTAAACAATTAACGCCTATAAATAAAATATTCTTCAACCTTTAGACCAATAACAACCATGACAAATACATACATATGAAGTTCCAAAAGTTGAGATTAAGAGCTCTTTTTCTAATATTAGCAAACTATGCACCTTTAAACCTTAACCAAACAAGATTTTTGTAACCAAAACATGTAATACTTTATATTTAAACAATAAATGATAATATAATACAAGAAACTACCTTGTAACAAGCATCAATTCGTGAGTGAAGATGGTGAAGTGTGAGGAGACTAGCTAGAGACAAAAGAAAATGTGAGATGTAAGATGAAAGAGATAATATTTATAGACAAATTTATGGGTTATTGTGACTTTAGAGAATATATTTACTAGGTGAACCGTTGGATACATTGATTCTAAAATATATCTTTTGTTATATTTTTTTCGAATTACAGTTGAGTGCCTTAAAGTTGATGTGATAATGCATCTTTGATTTACCTTCAATTCGGGTAAATATCAAAGTTTAAAGTAATTTGCAATACCCATTTAATATGATTGAGACTTGTCATCTTTTTATTTGTTACTTTAGTTTGATTTTGAATTCAAAATTTGCGAGTTGATGGATGAAAATGAAATTTGTGCATGGCTGGTTTGGTGAGACATTTATGTAGACAACAATTCTAGTAGTTCTTTGTTATTGTTGTCTTTATACATATATGTAGGACATTGTGGCATTTTTATGGTAGTGCGTAAGGTATTATTGGGGTCTGGTTGTCGGGTTTATTGGGCCGGGTTAAGCCGGGTTTTAAATATGAAAAAGTGACTCACAACCCGAGTCGATAAGTAATCAGGTTGTCGGGTACGGGTTATTATTGGGTCGGGTGATTCGGGTTAAGTCAAGTTATTTAATATGAAAAAGTGACTCGCAACTCGACTCGATGAGCAATCGGGTTGTCGGGTTCGGGTTATTGTTGGGTCGGGTGATTCGGGTTACTCGGGTTCCTTATATGGTGTTGCTTTGTTTTAGTGAAACCTCTTTTGTACCAATTTTCTTCATTTTGACTATAAAGAAAAAGAAAATCAGATGTTACATTTAGAAAGCGTGTTTGATAAGTACTTATTTTACTAAGAACTGTTTCACAAAACATAGCAGTAGACATATATATCATTTAACACGTAGATCTTGACTTGTACATATTATATATGCATGAAAATTCTTTGTTTTCTAATTATACAAAAATTTGCAACTGCTAAATAAAAGATTGGTACTTCTCATCACTCATTACGAATCGATCGGAGCATCACGTCATCAACGAAACACTGGTTAAGCAACGGCCAAAAAGATTCCACCCTTGGAACCAACTGTTAGTATATATAGCATCGTAACCATTCATGTTAGCTGCCTTAGCATAATTTGTAGCATTTGATGTTGAAGATTTACATGTATGGTTATAAGTAGGGGTCCTGTATTCTCCCACAAAAAATGTCTGATAATATGTTTGTAAGAGTATTAATATTAAGATTGATGGGTTTTGGTGATAATACCTAGCTGAATGGTATTGTAGCTTTATACTTTCATGTATACATGTGTAGATGGCGATCATGATATTCTAATTGAAGTACAAATGAACTGCTTTTACATGTTATATTTGGTTATTTCAGTGTAGAAAAAGATTGTACTTTGCTCATGTTGTAGTTAAGTATTGGGTGTTTACAACATTTTATAATGAACTGTCTGTGAATTGTGTGAGTCTAGACGACTAAACGAACGAGCTTTTACAAAACTAGATACTCGAAGATATGTGAAGGAAGATGTTAGGCAGGAAACTCATATATGGGAACTCAAAAGTTTGTTATGTTGTTCAAGGAAAGTTTTCTAGTACTGATCTATACGTTATTATATGGCACCAAGACGACAACATGGTTACAATGTAACATTTCATAAAAAAGTTGAAGATCCTCAATGGAAATCATTTTCAACCATGGTGAGTACAGTTCTTGTTCAAGTTCGAGAACTTTTTTGATTGGTTAGTATGAAGTGAACACTTATTTTGACCCAACACAATTTAGAAATATAAACACTTGTTTTGATACGGGAGAAGCATTATTTATCTAAGGTGATGCACAATGATACCAAAGCAACAAAGTAGACTTGAGCCTTTTTTTTTTTTTAATTCCATCCCTGAACGTCTTGTCACATTCATTGCTAAAGCTGATATTGCAGTAACTCAAACCAAACTCATCCAAAAGCCATCTGCCTACTAACACGGAAATAGAACACACATTGAATGAAGCAAAATTCAAGTTACCCGAAATGCCTAGTTCTTGGGTGAGAGCAAGAGTACACGATGCTTTCAAAGTTCAGATAAAGTTCAAGCTACCCTAAATTTTGATTGTGTAACTGTAGAGTGTAGACATGTTTTTAGGGATGGCACCCGTGGGTAATGTGATACGACCCGGTTAGGGATTGTATCGGGATAGGGCACCACTTCAAGCGTGTGCTGGCTCCGTCAGAAAATAGAGGAAGAAAACTAGATATATTTTTATTAGACAAATCATACTTTTCATTAATGAATGACGTGATATATAAATACCGAATAAACCCTAACTTGTATCACAAGTCGATACAAGATAAACTCATAAAATAAAAGATATTTTCCTAGATAATGACTCACATGACTCTTTCCTAATATGACTCGAATACGACTAACTAAAAGAAAGATATCCAAAGGCATATCATTCCTCACTCCTTCGAAATCACCTTGTTCTCAAGGTGTGGTCTTGAAATATTTCTCTTGATTCCTGGATCCCATATCCTAATCCTAATCCTAGTCCTACCTTCCACTTTCGTAGTTCTCCTGCCTTCCACTACCGCAACCAACACCTTTTTCCCCTTCCGCCTTCCACTACCTTGGACATAACACAACACCATTCTTCCGCCTTCCGCTACCCATTTCGTAACACTCCCCACTCCTTCAAAAATCACCTTGCCCTCAAGGTGATACGAAGAATATGCAGATTGAGAGTCTGTTAATTCCTCGCTTAAATCCAAATTTATTTCATCCAAACGACCATCAAATTCACCACCTCCATCCTTAAGTGTCGATATCACTCTATTCAACTCATCCTCGCCAACTTTAAGCACTTCGCTACCACCCACAACCTCTTCAACTCCAATATACTCATCAACATTAAATGACTCTTCAGCTTTCTTAGGTGAAGCAAATTCACCCTCTAATGGTAGAATGACATCTATTTTCTTTTCAACGATATGCTCTTTCTCTTCCCTTGCAATTGTCTCAAAACGAACTTCGGTGATACGAGCTTTGAAGAAGTCTTCTCCCAAAGTTAAAGGATTGGACCTCAAAAATTCCCAAATATCTAGGTTTGCGAAGCGTGTTTCCGCCGCACGGGTCAATGAAAAAGCTTCTTCTAAAGTTTTGGGATTTGACCGTAAGAGTAAACATTGTAGATCCAGTTTAAGTCCGGAGATATAAAATGATGTAAGTAAAGATTCAGAGATCCCTGTTACTCTATTTGCAAGTACCACAAACTCACTCTCATATTCGGCCACCGTACCCATTTGCAAGAGTTTAGAGAGTGCGTATTTCGCGTCCTGATCGCTGCCGTCTGATGCCATGAATAATACTCAAGCGATTAATAACTAATTTTTTTTCCCTGATGAACAGTACCCCTCGATGAACAGCATTTTTTTGATGAACAGTAGCGTCTAATGAACAGTTATGCTCGATGAACAGTGATTTTTTTTTTTTTTATTATTATTTTTTTTTATTTTTTTTATTGGAACCCTAATCAGAAGCCCTCTCAACGAGAGCTCTCAATGAAAGCACCAATTGATACGACCCGGTTAGGGATTGTATCGGGATAGGGCACCACTTCAAGCGTGTGCTGGCTCCGTCAGAAAATAGAGGAAGAAAACTAGATATATTTTTATTAGACAAATCATACTTTTCATTAATGAATGACGTGGTATATAAATACCGAATAAACCCTAACTTGTATCACAAGTCGATACAAGATAAACTCATAAAATAAAAGATATTTTCCTAGATAATGACTCACATGACTCTTTCCTAATATGACTCGAATACGACTAACTAAAAGAAAGATATCCAAAGGCATATCATAATGGGCACGGGTACCTCTAACCCGTCACCCACCCACATAGTTTTTTTATCACCCATCACCCACCCGTCACCCACCAATGGGTACAAATTTCTACCCATGCCCTTGCCCGCGGGTATTTGTTGCCCATGGGTAAACCCATGGGTTAGTGTTATGCAACAAAATTACAAAACGATGATATAAAAACTAACTATGAAACTGCGTAATAAGATACCAATCAATTTGCCAAATACAACTTTGATTATTTGATCTTTCATACTATCTTTTTAGTCTTGAAACTCAAACATACTTTTAGATTAATGTATTTTTTTGAGACTTGGTGGTAACTGTTAAATATATACCTGCAACATCATAAATATTTTCGTTAGTATAATTAATTTTAACATGGGTTTATGGGTACACCTATGGGTATCTTGACGGGTATACCCATGGGTATTTTAAATGGGTGTCATGGGTTTACCCGCGATAGGTATGCCTCACCCGTCACCCACCCGCCACTCACTGATGGGTAAAGATTTTCACCCACGACCCACCCGTGGGTGAAAATTGACGCGTTTACCCACCCATTTATGGCGGGTACCCACGGGTTGTGGGTTTTTTCTCGCCCATTGCCATCCCTACATGTTTTGAGTTGATATAATAAGTTATATTTATTATGTTTTATAAACATTTGGAAATAAAGTTATAGCTTTCATAAAAATTACTGTTTTTAGTGAATGTAATACTCTCAAGATTAAGCCATTAAGTTATTAACAATCAAACCTTAAACAACATTATTAGATCTAGACAAAGCAATGGTTGAAACTACTTAACATTGACATGTGGAGGTTAACTTTGTCCTTAATAAAATCTTGCAAATATTTCCTTGTTATTTCCTACGAATACAACGCAAGATAAAAGTTGTCCTAAATTTCCTCTACTGCTAATACGGTAATATCATGATAAAGTTCCAAAATACAAACAGTCTAAATAGACAAGTCAAACTTTGATTTATTAAAGCTCCAAGTTACTCAAGCTCATCCAAGTTTCAAACTACGTCAAGCTATCAAATAAAAGTTGTTTAACTATCCTTATTTCAAAACAAATATTTTCGAGCTCTTGAGCCATGCTCTATTCTATATCATAAATATTTTCCAAGTGTTCGGTTAGTTTGAGTCTTTGAGGATTTTTGTTTTAAGTGACACGATAAATAGGTGGAATTGTGAAATCATCAAAAGTTTCAAAACATGTATATCACTGCAATTCATTAAATACAATTCTCAATTATTGCCAACTACACCCAACCGCCTATTAAAAGAGAGGTGATATGCACACTACTAAAAGTGATGTGCACACCACAAAATTACATAAGTGATGCATATAATACAACACCATATATGCATGAATCTAATCGAGCGGCTGGTATCAAAGCTAACATCAATCCGTTTGCACCTTCTTGAACCGGTCATAAGGTGATATGCTATATCATGTGTATACAGTGTTCTCTTTTTATTTGCTTCATGTTGTCCAAAAAATTGCTTTAGCTTATAGAACATATTTTTAGGGTGCCTAAATGGTAGTCTTTTAGGTTTATAATAACCTGTATATTTGAAAAAATATACATTTTATGTTGTGCTATAGTGTGTAGCTAATACTTGGATTTATGTATCTTAATTCTAGTTATAATTATATCGGATAATCACCTCTAAATGTATTTTATTTGTCACCAATTTCTTTTACACGTATCAAATATTTTTTATTCCAAATAACAATAATACATTTTGCATCTTTTGGGTGTACTATTTGACCTGCATATGCAGGTTGTGGCACGCTAAACCGGTTACCATGTGACTCACTTTTCCATACGCATTTTTTTTAATTCTATATCTTGGCTACTCATCGAGTCGTTTCATAAATTCTTATAAGCATATTTTTTTTGTTAATTTAGTAAGTTAATTCAACCATAATTCAACACACCATCACAAATTCACAATCAATATTATCAATAGATTCACATTTTTTTTTTACATGTTTTGAGTTGATAAAATGAGCTATATATGTTATGTTTCATAAACATTTCAAAATAAATACGTATAAGTTTTCCTTGCTTCAAACCTTTAGCAGCAAATACCTTCGGTTTAAGTGCATAACCATTTGTTTGTCTGAGCCAAGTGCAGCCGATATGGAAACTCACTCCAGCTCATTTTCTAGGAGTTTTGATAGGCATCCTCGGTGGAGGAAGAACAATCACATACAAATAATTTTGTCAACCTTACTTATCAATACTTTATTTTTGGGTAAAAGGTCAACGACCCGGTAAATATATTACTCCAAAAAGCGTTTAAGTACAACGGATATGGGTGAATCCCATATCTCAGCCCGTTACATAGGCGAAAAGCTTACATAACAAGATACTTCCTATTTTCAAAACCATTACTTACATGATAGTAGTGACTCTGACAAAAGATAAACTACTTCCTACGACCTTGGAGATTAAAACCATAAATGTCATTAAGAGCATCCAATTCCCCTGGAAGATCATAAATTTGCTTCGAATAATCATCATAGTCATACTCATCTTCACGCTCATGACCACCACCAAAAAAATTTGCTGATTCTTCGAACGAGTTAAGAACCTCATCCTCATCACTATCAGAAACCACAACCTCACCCACCTTAGAAAATGGGTTAGCCCTCTTAGTGACAGAGGTAGACGGAATAGGATGACCAGCATCATCCACAAGAGTAGCTTTCCCATCGATCAGTAGCTTTTCAAGCTTACTAATTTTCTCAACAATAGGAGTAGAACCAACTTCCATTGTTCCCATAGAATCACTCACAAGCGGTTCTTGTATATCACTCACAAGAGGGACTTGTGATGTAGTACCAGTCTTAACCGACTCATCCTTATTAACTTCCATTGTACTTCCAGCATCCACATTCTTGTTAGTAACAACCACAGGAATACCAAAACCATCTGTATCATCCATGTTAAGAGCATCAAACTGATTAGAAGTAGTGATCTTGGTTCCACTCGTACTAGCCACGTCAGAAGCCTTCTTCTTACTGACATTAGCTTTCTTTGGTTCAGGAAGAGTCTTTTTGGGCTGATATTCAAAACGCTTACCCACCACAGGTTTGGTAAAACCTCCTCGACCCGGATTCGAACCAACTTGCTTTCCCTTCTTCTTATTGTTAACAGGCTGGAACCCATCACTTGCGTTCATAGTAGGTTGAGCATTCGGTATGACAACCTTAGGGTACTCAACCAAAGTATGTCTAAATACCTTACATTTATCACAGCGAGGCGGTTTCCACTCATATTCTACCCGGATCTTTTCAATAGTCGAACCCGTACCATCAAGTAGAGGAATCTCAACAGTGAGACTGTCCTTTAGTACCTCATCCGACTTTACTTCAATCATACACCTAGCAAAGCTACTCCGGCCCCAAGATTCCTTGCACATTTGACTAGTAAAGGCATCTAACCTTTTGGGCGCTTATCAATACTTTATTTTATCTACTTGCTCTTGTTTTAGTTCAATCATCATCGATGAGCCTTGGCGGTATGTGCATCTAGTTTACATCTCCAACATCATGGTTTAAGACCCAATAAAGGTGACGTCTTACAGTTGAAACCTGGAATTTTAAAGAAACGGTGACAAAAAAAGTTGCGACATGCAATAAAATGCATTTGTATTTTATGGTAAACATTATAGGTATATAACTATAACTTACTTATATATTACAAAATGAAAATAAACCTATAATAAGACAAGTTTTAGTGACACACAAAGAAAGTGTTATTAAATTTATTTTATAGTAAAGAGTTACTCCGGTAAAATATGTTCAAACCAAAGAAATTAAGTACAAAAGAATGTGGATGATGTACCACAATAACCTCAAGCACACACGCTTCATAAACAAAAAAATAAAATAAAATAAAATAAAGTTTTTGACGTGCCAAAGACACAACTAATCTAGCTATACATTACAAAAAGAACCATGAAAAATCATGCATAACTAAAAGAAATCCACTTATTACAAATGTAGATGTTTCATCATAAACGTTATCCACTTTCGCATCATTATTCACTCTCCCGGAAGACCAAGTAAAATACTTTTCCATTATCCTTTGCATCTTCATTACTATCATCAAACTTCTAAAGGATATCAAAAGGGTTTGGATAGGTGAATCCAAATTTACTAAGTTTTAGCGACTTCCCATCATCACTCACTAACACGAGCTTTCCATTAAGCATCTTACTTTCTTGTTTATTAATGTTTGCTACCAAGGGTGTAGTACTTGGACTGCTAGATGCCGTACCAACCAAGGGTGGCATACTATTTTCCTAACTACTTCGCATAGAACATTTTTATGCGTTTGGTTTTTAAAATGTTTATTTATAGAGTATTAATTGACAAGTCTAATTTATGTGCCTAATTATATGTCTAATCTTATGTGGCATAATTCTATTGGTTTACAAAAGGTTATGATGAATGCTAAGGGTTTCTTTTTCTTCAAGTTTACTTCGAAGAAAGGTGTCGATGATGTCCTTGATAATGGTCCTTGGTTGATTCGCAATGTCCCTATTATACTTAAACCATGGACATTGAACACCAACTTGCTTAAAGAGGATTTGACTAACATTCCGGTGTGGGTTAAATTCCATGATGTTCCCTTAGCTATGTTCTCCGATGACGGACTTAGCCTGCTTGCTACTGTGATTGGGACGCCCAAAAGGTTAGATGCCTTTACTAGTCAAATGTGCAAGGAATCTTGGGGCCGGAGTAGCTTTGCTAGGTGTATGATTGAAGTAAAGTCGGATGAGGTATTAAGGGACAGTCTCACTGTTGAGATTCCTCTACTTGATGGTACGGGTTCGACTATTGAAAAGATCCGGGTTGAATATGAGTGGAAACCACCTCGCTGTGATAAATGCAAGGTATTTGGACATACTCTGAATGACTGCCCTAAGGATGTTATACCTCCTGCTCAGCCTACTAAGCCTGTTAATGATAGCTTCAAGACTGTCAATAACAGGAAGAAAGGAAAACAAGGTGGTTCTACAATTCCGGGTAAAGGAGGGTTTACTAAACCTGTTGTGGGTAAGAAGTTTCAGTATCAACCCAAACAAACTCCTCCTGAACCCAAGAATGTTGGTGGCAATAAGAAGAAGACTCCTGATGTGGCTAGTTCTAGTGGTACAACGATCTCTACATCTAACCAGTTTGATGCTCTTAATATGGATGATACGGATACGTTTGGTATTCCTACTGATGACACCAACATGGATGTGGATGCTGGCTGTACAATGGAAGTTAATGAGGATGCGTTGGTTAAGACTGGTACTACATCACAAGAACCCCTTGTGAGTGATTCAATGGGAACTAAGGATGGTGGTTCTACTCCTATTGTTGAGAAAATTAGTAAGTTTGAAAAGCTACTTATCGATGGGAAAGCTACCCTCTTGGATGATAAAGGTGTTCCTATTCCGTCTGCATCTGCCAATAAGAGGGTTAACCCATTCTCTAAGGTGGGTGATATTGTAGTTACTGATAGTGATGAGGAGGAGGTTCTTAACATGTTCGACGAATCAGCAAATCTTTTTGGTGGAGGTTATGAGCGTGAAGATGAGTTGGATGACTATGATGATTACTCGAAGCAAATTTCTAATCTTCCAGGGGAATTGGATGCTCTTAACGCCATTTATGGCTTTAATCTCCAAGGTCGTAGGAAGTAGGTTATATTGTTGTCCGAGTCTTTAAATGGTTTGTTTTCTTGTCTAGAAAATTGGAAGTATCTTGTTATGTAAGCCTTTCGCCTATGTAACGGGCTGAGATATGAGAATCACTCATATCCGTTGTACTTAAATGTTTTTTGGAGTAATATATTTACCGGGTCGTTGACCTTTTACCCAAAAAAAAAATAATAATTCTATTGGTGATGGTAGATAGAACCACATCGTCACAAACCAATAAAACACTTCCACCTCCCTTTAGGCATAAAATTAGGCACATATTTAGGTTTCTTAATCATTTTCCTTATTTATAACCTTGTTTTGTTTATTTTAAATGGAACTAATTACCTTGTGTTCTAGTTTTGTCTCCAAATATGATGATAGACTTTTTGGTTGTGGATTCCAGGAAAAACAATTTTCCTATGATTATTAAAGAAGCGAAATTCAGACATTGTGGGGCTGTTCTTGTTTGTAAGAATGCTATGTCGGATTTAAGGTTAAGGAACTTGTTTGATGGCGGGGCAAGAAGGATTGCTCGGTCGGTTTTCCTGCCGGTGAGTAAAGGGTTGGATATTGCACATGTGGTACTACATGCGTACATAAACACTACTAGTAATTGTATATATGCTCTTAAGTCTTATCACTCTTCCATGCCGTACTACATGCGTACATAAATACTACTAGTAATTGTATATTTCAGTTTGATTACTACTCCAACTCACCTGAAAAACACTACTAGTAATTGTATATTTCAGTTTGATTCTATAAAATGGAAAACAAAGTGACAATAACGATAAGCTTTTGCAACTTTCAAACTCTCACCACCGTTATCACTTGCTTGACTTAGTCTGATGATAAGCTTGTTAAAAAAGAGTTGGCTGTTCAAGGTCAAAACACAATGACACATGAGATATGAAAATAAACTACTAATTAAAAGAGCGTAGATGATAATGAGAACGTACAATTTGTCTATAAACAATTGGCATGTATGTATTAATTTAGTCAAACGTCATTAAAAAAAATACAGTTAAACATCTAGACAATAACAAAAGTACGAAAGATGCTTTTAGTATAAGTTAACATGATCGAATATTCGAATAAGATACTGTAACAAATTAAGATAATCAGATGATGAAGACGGTATTGAGACCCAAAAACCCGTGAAAAACGGTATTGGGAGTTACTTTTTAGTTTTTAGATGATAACGAAATTGAAAATTGTTTTCATGAAAGTGATAATGAAACTAAAATTCTATGTTAAATTTGTTGGCTTTGTCTTGTTAAATTCGTGGTTGTTAATTTACAGAAAGCATTTGTTGGCAATTGGCATTCGATAACTTTGAAACTTCCAAGTAATAGTATAGTGACATGATATCACCACTGACTATATCACATGTGTTTGAGTAACTTTTCGAATTAGCTCCGTGTTCTGTAGATAAAGTATCCCGAAATGTGGTTGGGTAACTTCCTAATTAGCTCTGTGTTCTGTACATACTATATCCGGATATGTGGTTGAGCAACCTTCCTAATTAGATCCATGTTTCGTAGATATCTGTTAGTCGATATTTAGATTAGGTTGGTTTATATGTTGGGCACTAGCCCAATTCTAGAATAGTCTTTCGTATGCTATTTATTGTAATCGAATATCATTGTATCAGGCATTCAATCAATAACACAATTCATAGACTTACAATATCATATCAGGACACGTGGAGAGCAACCTTTCGAATTAGCTCCATGCTCCGTAGATAATACATATGGATATTTGGTTGAGCAACCTTTTCTAATTAGCTGTGTTTCATAGATATCATATCCGGACACATGGATGAGTAATCTTTCTAATTAGCTACATGTTATATAAATGACACATCTAGACCATGATATGTAAGCCGAATAACCGTCTTCAAGCTACTATAAGCTTGTGAGATGTCAATGGATTAACAATAAATGAAATCTGTCATAACTATTAGTTAGAAACTGAAGCCACATCTACCTAACTACCTTAAAGAGAAAGGGATTGCCAATTTATAACGAGTAGCATAACTCTGTTATCCATTGGTCCATAGAATAAATATTACAAAGTAAGCTAAGTCTCTAATAGATATTTAGAGCATGATTAACATATAAGCGTAGTGTTTAAGTCCCATTGACTTGGTACATTAACAAATAGAAATAAGCATATCAGAGTTACGATTGTTCTATATACCGCGCGCTTTCGTTTTTTGTAACGAGAAGCTGATGGTAAACTAGCGAGGCATCAATGACTTGAAAATTATAGAATTTACTCGATCAACCTTGTTGCTTGCTTTATTTTGATCATCACGTGATCAACCTTGTTGCTTGCTTGCTACTTGCTACAAACCCGGAACTTTCTACTTGCTACAGACTATGCAACAACCTTCATGCTTGCTTTGTTTCTTGTCTGCTTTCCTGCTTTCAAGAAAACAGTTCTTGCTATCTTTCTGCTGCGTTATTCTCATCACCCACTGTGATCAACACTTGCTCCTTGCTTTTGTCTTTCACTGCCTGATAACATAAAATGCAATCAGTCCTTTCATTCTTGCTACACACCAGCATGAACCCCTAAGCTCTTGATACCACATGTTGGAATTCAGTCCCTTCCCCTCCCCGAACTCACACCCACAAACACCAATCAAAACAGTAATCTGCATCATCTTTTCTGCATTCTAATAGTGCTCGCTTGCATTCTGGAAGTCTGTACACTTTTTCACCTCATTATATACGGTCATAAGCAGATTTGGGTTACTTTGCCGGTATTTTTTTTCTAGTAAATCTTCATTCCCCCCCCCCCCCCCCCCCCCCCCCCCCCCCCCCCCCCGTTTTCTATAAGGTGATTATAACCATCACGGATACCCCATACAACAACCATGTTCACCGTTTTAAGAATAGCCTCACTTCTTGCAGATATTTTCTTGGTTTTGTTTTTCCATCCCTCTCGAAATCGCTCACATGTTTGAAGAATTCAAGTCTTTCCCTTACTGTCATAAGCATGGGATGTTTCAAGACCTGTTCTGCTGTTGGTCTGGACGACAACATTATTCCAATTCCAATAACATATTAGACTAAAATAATAATACTAGGAATAAAGTAAATATTTTAGCTAGGGTCATACCTCTCTGAAGGATCAATCTTAAAAAGTTTATAGAGCAAATCTACACCTTCATAACTCCAACTTTGACTCTTCTTTTTTCTAAGATCCACATAATGAAAAATATCCTGATCGAACCCAACTTGTTTCACACAATCGGCCTCTAGACTTTTCTGCGAATAGCCGTTAGGTTCATCTGGGTACTTGTGAGCCTTATTATCTTTCCCATCATTGGACATATAGGTCAAGAGTGTGTGACCCAATGTAAGCATTTCCGTGGCCATATCTATTGTACATAAATGATATGATCAAAACAATTAACTCGAGTATAATAAACAAATAAAAAACAGTGAAGATCTTGTTAGCAAGACTATATTTGCTGGCGCAGGGCAGGTAATAGTAAACTGTAAAAGATCTGCTAACATTATATTTCCAGCCTTTTCGTGCTTTCGGAGTGAGATATGAATATTTTCAATTTTGAAATGAAATTTTTAAATATAACTATGCTAAACTTTTGCTATTATGGAACCATAATAAATCAAAACTGAAATGTTTTAGAAGATTGTCATATGCATCTAAACCGAAAATAAACTACCAAGTGCAATTTAATGACGACAATTTAGAAAAGAGATTGATTATAAGAGTTATACCTATTTAAACAGGGGAACCATGGTCGAAAAACATGTAACATCATCATCTCTAAGAAAACATCCACAAAACCAATGATTCCAACTTTAATCAACATAATTCAACGCCAGCAGGAGCAAATCTATATCATGAGACGGCAGTTAGAAACAAAAATAATTCATGACAAATAATCACTTAATTTAATCCAATGTGTGACATACATTGTCTCAAGTAACCAAATTTTATTTAATCCACAACTGATGTTGTTTCATTTGTTATTAACACCAACATTTTATGTACTATTCATGTGTCTCATTTATTATCTCCACCATATTAGTTAAACATATGCATTCAATATCCTCTTTTGACAAATTGTTCCAATAGCTGCTAAAATGCAAAATCAGTTTAACATTACAAAATTTGAACACTAATTTGAAGAAATTTACTAGTAACTAAAGTAGTTAAACAATTAACGCATATAAATAAAATATCCTTCAACCTTTAGACCAATAACAACCATGACAAATACATACATATGAAGTTCCAAAAGTTGAGATTAAGAGCTCTTTTTCTAATTTTAGCAAACTATGCACCTTTAAACCTTAACCAATCAAGATTTTTGTAACTAAAACATGTAATTCTTTATATTTAAACAATAAATGATAATATAATACAAGAAACTACCTTGTAACAAGCATCAATTCGTGAGTGAAGACGGTGAAGTATGAGGAGACTAGCTAGAGACAAAAGAACATGTGAGATGAAAGAGATAATATTTATAGACAAATTTATGGGTTATTGAGACTTTAGAGAATATTTGAGTATTTACTAGGTGAACCGTTGGATACATTGATTCTAAAATGTATCTTTTGTTATATTTTTTTTGAATTACAGTTGAGTGCCTTAAAGTTGATGTGATGATGCATCTTTGATTTACCTTCAATTCGGGTAAATATCAAAGTTTAAAGTAATTTGCAATACCCATTTAATATGATTGAGACTTGTCATCTTTTTATTTGTTACTTTAGTTTGATTTTGAATTCAAAATTTGCGGGTTGATGGATGAAAAATGTGTTAAAAGTTACGTATAAATATTAATATGTAAATGACTAGTATCGAACCCGAGACCTCGGTATTGCACACAATACAAACGAGAGTCAAAGATTAATAAATATTAATTGTTAGTTATATTTATTAATAACACAAGTTTAAGGATTAATGATCGTTAGTTATTAAATGTATGGACTAATTATCGTTAAACAATAAGGAAAGGGACTAGAATGTAATTTGGAGGACAAGAAGGATCCGGAAACCCCTTGTGGGGTGTATGGCCGGTCGACCCAATCCCATAGGGTCGATCCATGCCTTTGCCTTGGTCACCAAGTTACATCTAGTATATAAACAAATCTAGGGGTCATTCATTCACACCTTTCGTGCACACACAATACCCTAAGTTTGTGTTTTCCTTCTTGTTTTCTCCTAGCCGATCGAACCTAAGAACCCTTAGGGTTGGATCGAATTTTTCAATAACAAAACAATACTTGTGTTTTAATCTTGCAATTAATTTGATTCGGTATTAGTTTGTGTGTACAAGAACGAGGTAACAACTCATTATAGTTGTTATCAAGGAATCGATCAATAAAAAAGGTAAGAGATTGATCATTGATTCATAAACCCTAATTAGGGTTCATCAATTAATTCAAGACTTGCTTATTTGATTCTTGTTCGGGCTAGAATCACCACGGTACGTTCCTATTTATGTTTTAGTTAATCTTGTGTGTTATACTTGATCCTAGCTTCCGCAATATGTGTACTTTGATTGTTAAACTCTAACAAAATGAAATTTGTGCATGGCTGGTTTGGTGAGACATTTATGTAGACAACAATTCTAGTATTTCTTTGTTATTGTTGTCTTTATACATATATGTAGGACATTGTGGCATTTTTATGGTAGTGCGTAAGGTATTATCGGGGTCGGGTTGTCGGGTTATCAGTTTATTGGGCCTGGTTAAGCCGGGTTTTAAATATGAAAAAGTGACTCGCAACCCGAGTCGATAAGTAATCAGGTTGTCGGGTACGGGTTATTATTGGGTCGGGTGATTCGGGTTAAGTCAAGTTATTTAATATGAAAAAGTGAGTCGCAACTCGACTCGATGAGCAATCGGGTTGTCGGGTTCGGGTTATTGTTGGGTCGGGTGATTCGGGTTACTCAGGTTCCTTATATGGTGTTGCTTTGTTTTAGTGAAACCTCTTTTGTACCAATTTTCTTCATTTTGACTATAAAGAAAAAGAAAATCAGATGTTACATTTAGAAAGCGTGTTTGATAAGTACTTATTTTACTAAGAACTGTTTCACAAAACATAGCAGTAGACATATATATCATTTAACACGTAGATCTTGAGTTGTACATATTATATATGCATGGAAATTCTTTGTTTTCTCTTATTAATAATTATACAAAAATTTGCAACTGCTAAATAAAAGATTGGTACTTCTCATTACTCATTACGAATCAATCGGAGCATCACGTCATCAACGAAACACTGGTTAAGCAACGGCCAAAAAGATTCCACCCTTGGAACCAACTGTTAGTACATATAGCATCGTAACCATTCATGTTTGCCGCCTTAGCATAATTTGTAGCATTTGATGTTGAAGATTTACATGTATGGTTATTAAGTAGGGGTCCTGTATTCTCCCACAAAAAATGTCTGATAATATGTTTGTAAGAGTATTAATATCAAGATTGATGGGTTTTGGTCATAATAACTAGCTGAATGTTATTGTAGCTTTATACTTTCATGTATACATGTGTAGATGGCGATCATGATATTCTAATTGAAGTACAAATGAACTGCCTTTACAAGTTATATTTGTTTATTTCAGTGTAGAAAGATTGTACTTTGCTCAAGTCGTAGTTAAATATTGGGTGTTTACGGGTTTTTATATTGGTGAACTGTCTGTGAATTGTGTGAGTCAAGACGACTATACGAATGAGTTTTACGAAAACTAGTTACTCCAAGATATGTAAAGGAAGATGTAGTCAGGAAACTCATATATGGGAGTATTCAAGGAAAGTTTTCTAGTACTATATGTACGTTATTATATGTACCAAGACGACAACATGGTTACAATGTAGCATTTCATAAAAAAGTTGAAGATCCTCGATGGAAATCTTTTTCAACCATGGTGAGTACAATTCTCGTTCAAGTTCGAGAACGTTTTTTGATTGGTTAGTGTGAAGCGAGCACTTATTTTGACCCAACACAATTTAGAAATATAAACACTTGTTTTAAGACGGGAGAAGCATGATTTATCTAAGGTGTTGCACAATGATACCAAAGCAATAGAGTAGACTTGGGCCGTTTTTTTTTTTCTTTTTTCCTGAACGAAGACTTGAGCCTTTTTATGTACTGATTTTGAGTGTCTGTTTGAGAAATACCCAATAACGCCAAATGTTTATAGCTAGAACAATAACTTTAGGTGAATACAAAGTGTGAAGTTCCAAAAACTTTACAAAACATAAGATGCTAGATACCATTTATCTCACAAATAAGAATCTTTGTAGGCTTGTAGCATACCAAATCAAAGGAGGATTTAGCGTAAGTTATCTCAAAATGAGAACTTTTGGTATTGAATTTTGATATAAGCTAATCAACCGAAATTGCAATTTGGAAGTTTAGGTGCAACTGAGGTCGGTTGGTAGGTTTTGGTTATCAATTACGTCCATGCCAAGTTTTGCTACAATGAACCAGTTATAATAATCGAACATGGTTTCTTTGTGATTCTTTTACTTTGAATATATACTTTCTTTCTTAGGAAAATGATTTGTATGCCTAATAAACATGTCTAAAGATGTGCCTAATGGTAAAATTGTGACACTTGGCAAAATAAATGGTAAAGATAATTGTGACATTTGTATGCCTATATCACTACTCTATTTCTTATTCCTTTATTTAGGCTTACTAATGATAGCATGCACATCGAAAATATATATATTGAAATTTATGGGAACAAAAGGATATACAACAACAACATTATTGTCAAACAAATGACAATCAAAAGAGCTTGTTTTGTAGACTTTTTATAGATTACGATGGAAACTAAGTCAACAAAATGACATGTTTCCAGATTTTAATTACCAAGCAGTTATTTACTTCCTGCCAAAGGTATGTTTATTTGGATAATAGTTAAAGACTTATATATCATTGACTCGATTTCTTAGAACTTTAAATATGCCAACTTGTTGTTGACTTGAATATGAAATTTCGACATGCAAAACAAGATTTTTGCATTGTATGTCAATGTAAGATAAGCTAAGACATGATGTCAAAGGATATGCAGGTCATATAAAATTTTGGAATACTAAGATAATCTATTTTGAAAATTAATATGTTGATTTTGCTAACCATGCATAGTCATGTACATTTTGTAAGCTGCTCAAAGAAGTAACATATATTAGGACATGATATTACTTCCTACGTCTGTATTTTGAAAATGCGCACATTTTGATGAAAAATGTTAACTAGTGGGCATTTTAAGAACTTTTTTGATGGTTAAATGATGAAGTGAGCACAACACACTTACTATGAGACAACCCAATTTAGAAATATGAGCACTTGTTTTATGAAGAGAGAAGTATAATTTATCTGAGGTGTTGTAGAATGGTACAAAAGCAAAAGAGTATACTCGAGCCTTTTTGTGTGTACTAATTTTGAGTGTACGCTCGAGAAGTAGCCAAGCACGCCAAATGTTTATTACTAGAACAATAACCTTAGGTGAATACAAAATGTAATATTCAAAACTTTGCAAAACATACAATGCTAGATACCATTTCGATCTCTCACAAAATAAGAATCTTTGCATGCTTGTAGCAATGCAAATCACAGCAGAAATTAGCGTAAATTACTTCAAATGAGAACTAAAAATTGTATGTAGCAACAATGAATGTGCAGTAACAACCCTACATTTATTTCTAAAGCAGTGAGACCTTTTACACATATAAGGTGCCTAAAGTCTTTGCACATTCATTGCTAAAGTTGATATTGCAGTAACTCAAACCAAACCCATCCAAAAGCAATCTGCCTACTAACACGGAAATAGAACACACATTGAATGAATCAAAATTCAAGTTACCCGAAATGCCTAGTTCTTGGGTGAGAGCAAGAGTACACGATGCTTTCAAAGTTCAAATAAAGTTCAAGCTACCAAAAATTTTGATTGTGTAGAGTGTAGACGTGTTTTGAGTTGATATAATAAGTTATATATATTACGTTTTATAAACATTTGGAAATAAATTTCATAAGACTTATTGTTTTTAGTGAATGTAATACTCTCAAGATTAAGCCATTAAGTTATTAACAACCAAACCTTAAACAACATTATTAGATCTAGACAAAGCAATGGTTGAAAACTTGAAACTACTTGACATTTACATGTGGAGGTTAACTTTTTCATTAATAAAATCTTGCAACATTATTTCCTGTGACGCAGATAATGTCATCAAGTTTTGTCCTAAATTTCCTCTACTGCTAGCTAATACAGTAACACCATACTAAAATTCCAAAATACAACGAGTCTAAATAAACAAGTCAAACTTATATTGATTTATTAACGCTCCAAGTTACTCAAGCTCATCCAAGTTTCTAACTAGGTCAAGCTATCGAATAAAAGTTGTTTAGCTATCATTGTATCAAAACGAATATTTTCGAGCTCTTGAGCCATGCTCGATTCTACGTCAAAAATATTTTCCAAGTGTTCGGTTAGTTTGAGGATTTTTATTTAAAGTGACACGCTAAGTAGGTTGAATTGTAAAATCACCAAAAGTTTCAAAACTTGTACTCTTATCACTGCAATTCATTAATACAATCCGCAATTATTGCCAACTGTTTGGAATTTATATATCAAGTTAACCAATTAACTACGAGTACGCAGCTGATATTAGATCTAGTTAAGTAATTATAATTAACACATAAATAATAAACAAATTAAAGGAAAAGAGAAAACATGAAAATTAAATAGAAAACTAACCCTCGCAGTCACCCGCAAAATAAATCAAATAAGTGATTAAAACAATCACCTCTACGAGTGCTCACACAAACACGTCAAACAAATACGCCCGGAGTGCTAGCCGTGTACCACGTAAACCCAAACACTTGCTTGAACCGAATCAAATCCCAAAGAAGGATACGTTTGATTGGCTTAGAGAAGGAACGTACAAGACAAATAAACAAAGATGGAATTCTTTGTATATGTTTGCTACGTATGAATTACAAAACCAAAACAAAGACAAAACCAATATAGTATTGTGTTTGTCAGCCTTATATATTTGACCAAAAAGAAACTATCTTTTTCTTTTGATTTCAATGTAAAGTGAGTTTTGTATTTTTTGTGTGTCGTGTGATATGAGCAGGTATGAGGGTGTTTATATACCCTCCAAACCCTAGCTAATGATAAGCTTCAAGTATTAACTTAAGCCTTATCATAACACACTCCTAAACACATCATGATTCTCCTTCTCAACTCTTATCTCTTCACAATGAATCTAGACAGATTATATACACTTCCAGATCTTTCTATGAAACCAGTCACAAAGATTAGGACAAGCAATTATATTATCTAGTTCATTTCGTGTCCAAACAAGTCAATTTGAGCTTTACGTAAAATAACAATAACGTATTCTAATGTTTAATGTGTGTGCCCCCAATAGGCTCACACACCTTTAGCCGTATCGTGCTAGTATAACTCTCACATTCCAACAGCTCCCACTTGGGAGTTGGAGTAGCAGATAGCACAAATACCAATGACGGAAATGTCTATCAACGCTCTCACTCGCTATTAAACTAAAGGTGTCTGAGATATAGTTTCATAAATCATTCTCAGTAGCATGGTCATTTATGTCTTGCTTTTATCATCCTTTGTTATAGATACCGTTAAACCATGGATATGGATCTTAACTCATTCCATATATTTTAACCATTTAGATTCTCGTTATAGAATTTAATAAGATATACCAAATGTAATCAAGAATCATCTTACATTACCCTTTGGGATCGGCCGAACAATTATCTGATTAATTCTGGAGAGGGCCCATGGTATCTTTCTGCACATATCAAGTGGAGTAACAAATCCTTTGTTGACTACAAGTGTTGTGGATGCTGCTTCACATCACTCCGAAAAATAGCTTTTATAACTACCTTATTCAGGACAGCGTTTGGCATATAATTACAAAAGTGATATCCACACATAACAGAACTTGCTTGTATCTCAAGTCTAAGGATGACTTAACAAACCATTTCAACATTATACTCATGACAAGGATCCAAAAGTAAATGTTTGAAAGTGGGGGTATCCAATATGCATCCCTTGTGAATACATATGAGTTTGGCGGGAACAATCCACATTCTCATAGAATATAACCAACACTCACATTTGTCTTGCATAATAATATTCCCATATTGTTAACCGACAATGGACATATTTAGAACGATAAATCATTTCATGGATTAAACATGCAAATATGGAATAACAGGTTATATGAATAAAATAACAAATACCTCGTATCTTTATTTATCAGAAAATAAAACTGTCTTACAATTCCAAATTATCCAAATACTAATTACACACAGATTTACATGAGACTACTAGCTGGTATCAAACCAATATCCCTAGTCAATTTAGAATGCTTAGGATATGCTAAAGCCTTCGTAAATGGATCAGCTAGATTGTCATCTGTGTGAACTTTTGATATCTTCACGTCACCCATCTCAATGGTCTCTCGAAGATAATGAACTTTTGCGCGGTAATGTCTAGCACCCTTGGTGATTCCACTTTCATTAGCTATAGTAATGGCTCCAGTATTATCACAATACATATTTATGGGTTCTTCAATTGTGGGAACAATGCCAAGCCCATAAATGAACTTTCGAATCCATACAGCCTCTTTAGATGCATCATAAGCAGCTATATACTCAGCTTCTGTAGATGAAGTTGCATAAATACTTTGCTTTGTGCTTTTCCAGTCAACAGCACCTCCATTTAAAACGAATACATATCCAGTCTGAGATTTGAGGTCATCAGCATCTGTTAGATATCCAGCATCAGTGTAGCAAGAAACTCTGAGCTCTCGTTTCATATCCCTTCCATAAACCAGAAACATATCCTTAGTATTGCGTAAATACTTAAGAATATTCTTAACAGCAGTCCAGTGAAGATCACTTGGATTCTGTTGAAATCGGCTTGTTATGTTCTGAGCGAACGCAACATCAGGACGAGTACATCTTACAGCATACATAATAGATCCTATAGCCGAGGCGTAGGGAACTCTTTGCATGCGCTCTTTATCAGCAGGTGTCTCAGCACCTTGTGATTTACTCAATTTAAGCTTTTCTTGCATTGGGATAGTTCCTCGTTTGGAATTTTCCATAAAATATTTCTTCAATATTTTCTCAATGTAAGCAGTTTGACATAAACCAATTAACCGTCTTGATCTATCTCTATAGATCTTGATTCCAAGAATATATGCAGCTTCTCCTAGATCTTTCATGGCAAAACATCTTCCAAGATAGGATTTTACATCTTGTAACATTGGAATGTTGTTTCCCATGAGTAATATGTCATCAACATATAGAATTAGGAAAGTGACATAACTCCCACTAGCTTTCTGATATACACATGGCTCATCTTGATTTTGAGTAAAACCAAATTTCTTAATCTCATCATCAAAACGTTTATTCCATTGCCTAGATGCTTGCTTAAGTCCATAAATGGAACGCTTGAGCTTGCATACTCGGTTAGGATATTTTGGATTAACAAAACCTTCAGGTTGCTCCATATAGACTTCTTCGTAAAGATGTCCATTGAGGAAGGCGGTTTTGACATCCATTTGCCAAATCTCATAGTCATAGAACGCAGCTATGGCTATAAGAATCCTTATAGCTCTAATGTCTGCAACATGAGAAAAGGTCTCTTCATAATCAATCCCGTAGGTTTGAGTGAAGCCCTTTGCTACAAGACGAGCTTTAAAGGTGTGTACTGTACCATCCATGTCAGTCTTCTTTTTGAAGAGCCATTTGCTACCAACAGTTTTACAGTTAGGAGGAAGCTCAACTAATTCCCAGACTTCGTTGTCTTTCATGGATTGTATCTCCACATTCATCGCACCAAGCCATTTCTTGGATTCAGGATCCAATAATGCAGCTTTATAGGTTTTGGGTTCACCAAGATCCCCCAACTCATGCTCCTCAGCATCGATGTATATGCACATTCGATCTGGGGCACGACGTGTCCTAGCGGATTTACGAATGGGATTGATATCACTTTGAGGTTCATCAATTTCTTGATTATCCTCATCATGACCTAAGCTAGTGTCTACAGAAGGATTTGTATCTTCTTCTTGAATAATTTCAAGATCTTCTAAACTCCCACTTGCTTCTTGATCCAAGAGATTTTTCTCAAAGAACTCAGCATTTTGAGCAACAAATACTTTGTTCTCAGATGGAAGATAAAAAGAATATCCAATTGTTTCCTTTGGGTATCCTATGAAGATACACTTAATAGATCTGGGTTCTAGTTTGTCGGGTTTGGTAAGTGTATCACGCTTAACAAGTGCCTCACAACCCCAGACTTTTAAGTAAGAAAACTTAGGGGCTTTGCCATGCCATACCTCGTATGGTGTCTTATCAACCTTCTTAGTTGGAACCATGTTGAGAATGCGTGCAGCAGACTCAAGGGCATAATCCCAAAAGGACTTTGGAAGAGTAGTTTTACTCATCATGGAGCGAACCATGTCTTGCAGTGTTCAATTTCTCCTCTCAGACACACCATTATGTTGTGGAGTGTAAGGAGGAGTGCGTTGGGCAATAATCCCATGCTCCTTAAGATGATCCAAAAACTCTTGACTCATATATTCACCTCCACGATCAGAACGTAGTGACTTAATGGTCTTCCCGAGTTGGTTTTCTACTTCCTTTTGAAACACTTTAAATGTTTCAAACACTTCATGTTTATGTTTCAGCAAGTAAACATAACCATACCGACTATAGTCATCAGTAAAAGTGACGAAGTAACTTGCTCCTTGTCTTGACACAATTCTAAATGGGCCACATACATCGGTGTGTATTAGTCCAAGTAGATCCTTAGCCCTTTCCACTTGATGTGAATAGGGTTTTCTTGCCATCTTACCAGACATGCATGAAACACACTTTTCAAATGACTTAATGTCAGTTGAGTTGAGAAGTCCATCATGTTGCAACTTCTCCATGCGTTTCTTGCTAATGTGTCCAAGACGACAATGCCACAAGAGTGTAGAGTCCAAGTCTAGCTTGGCTCTTTTATTGCTAACAGCATACATAGAACTATCATTTGTTTTAGAACAAGACATATCAATTTCATAAATACCATCCCTTGGGATAGCACTAAAATAAACAACATTATTCCTAGAAACTGAAATTGTATTATTCGATTCAAAGCGGTTAATAAAACCATCGTCAAACAAACGAGAAACTGAAATAACTCCTCTAGTAATAGAGGGAGCAAAATGAAAATTGTTCAAAACAACTACTAATCCACTTGGGAGACATAAATGATAATTTCCAATAGCTTCAACTCCTACCCGTTGACCATTGCCCACGTACAGACTTAAAGCTCCTGGCTTCAGCTTCTTACTTCCCCTGAGACCCTGAATAGTATTACAGATGTGAGTACCACAACCCGTGTCATAAATCCAAGATGTACTAGGAAAAGTATAGAGTTCTATGGTGAAAATACCTGAAGTGCTAGCTCCTGGAGATAGCTTCTTCTTTTTCAGCAACTCGGCGAGATACACGGGACAATTCCTTCTCCAATGACCTATTTCACCACATTGGTGACAGGTCGCGTCCTTTGCAGGGCTATCCTTCTTGGGTGGTGGAGTTTTCTTGGGCTTGGAGGCATAAGATGGTTTATGCTCAGGAGCATAAGCCAACTTATACTTTCCATTCCCTTGATTCCCCTTAGCAGCCTTGAACGGTTTTTTACCTTGGTTTTTCTGGACCTTTCCTGCACGTATAGCATGAAGTGCAGGTGCAGCATCTTTCTTGGGTAGCGTCTGCTCATGTTGTTTAAGCATAGCATGTAATTCATTCACAGTCTTCCCCATGCTGTGCATATTATAGTTCTGCACAAAGCTGTCATACTCCCTAGAGAGTCCAATTAAGATTAGACTTACTCCAAGGTTCAAAGTGACGGGATGACCGAGACGCTCCAAGTTATCAATGTAGCTCTTCATCTTTAGAACATATGAGCTTACAGATTGACCTTCTTCTTGCTTGCACGAGTGAAATTCCCTCGCTGTTTGCAGAAGTTCCTGTTCTTCCTGTTGAGCAAACATGCTTTTCAACTCCTGTAACATGTCATATGCACCAAGATGGGTTAGATTTCGTTGGATTTCTAAGTCCATGGTCATAAGCATGAAAGCAACAATGTCCTTTGACCCCTTGACCCAAGCAGTATGAGCTGCAAGAGCTTCGGGAAGGACTGGGTGTCCAGGAGTTGCAACAGGTGCAGTAGGAATAGGATGCTCCAAGTAATTTTCCTTATCTTCAGCTGACAGGATATTGTGAAGCTGACGATACCAGCCAATGAAGTTAGGTCCAGTGAGTTTTTGTTTCTCAAAGAAACTCCTGAGTACCGAATTGTTTCCGACTGAGGTAGTCATCTACAATATAAGAAAAGTTCAAATAATTAGTATTTTCGATAATTAAATTCTTAATAGAATTAACTACCCAATTAATTACTAATTAAGACTAAGATCCAACTTGACCTCCCACTTATTACCAAAGGTCTGACCAATGTGCAAACAAATGGGGCAAGAGGTAAGCGACGAGCGTTAATTGCATAAAATGCAACTCTTAGACTTATGAGACTGATCAAGACATTAGTAGACAAGTAGTAATGTCACGAGCATGTTTAGTCTCATCTTATGCCTCAGGTCCAAAGCCTGACCAAGCATACTCGAAATAAGTCGACCAAACAAGAACGTGCAAATATAACCAAAGGTCTGACCAATGAGCAATATTTGCCATGGATTTGGAATGGCCCTAAGGTCTGACCAAAGTGGTCAAGCCAAAAGCACGTCTCCTTGGTTGGTTGGCATAGACTTAAAATTTTCACATAGGGTAAACACATAAATGTGGTAAAATTTGTGTACAAAGAAGCATGCAAAACAACTTTGTAGCACTTTATTTTAAAAACTTTAGTAATGACACTGTAGTGATCATCATGGTTCACGGTAGCTCCAATCGAACTCGCAAGGTGGCGGAGGACCAGGTCAGCGCGAGGCAATGTCCGAAAATCCTTTAGGTGTGATTGTGCGCACCATCCTTAAACCCCCCTTATAGTTTGTTCTAGTGGGTGAGCCGTACTTCCCAAGTGTCCATAGCGTCCAATTTTTAATTTCATGAAACCTTGTTTCAATAATTTAGGTCACTTAATTTTACAAAAACAATTTTCCACGAATCAAATAGCAGGTCACAATGAGCATGGTATTTAAGCGTGTAAATTAAGTCCATTTTAATTTCATGATTTCGATATGTATTATTCCATATTGCATGCAATTAGGTGTATAAAACATGTAACAATTATGCAAATAAAGAATCAAGTACATAGACAAAAACGTTAATTAAACATATAACAACCGAGTCCACTAGGAGTCTTCCCCAAATGGAGAACCATAAGACCCTCACTAGGTTTTCATCAAGTGCCTAGATCGCCACATGCATCAAAAAATTGATTGCGTAGGTCTTATAGCCGGAATGCACACATAAAATAATCATGGCAAACAAATTAACTTTTAATATATTTTGCTATTTTATGTATCTAATTAACAATTAATTTTAATTCCTTTGTGTCTAGGTATTTTTTATTAATTAATGACAAGTATTGCATGATAGTTGTCAAAACAAAAATAAAACAAATAACTAAATTAGATTTCATGCAGCCTTTTCGCATGTTTATTAAATTGTGTAACCCATAACCACTAAACGAGTTGACTCGTGATGCCACTGTTGGAATTTATATATCAAGTTAACCAATTAACTACGAGTACGCAGCGGATATTAGATCTAGTTAAGTAATTATGATTAACACATAAATAATAAACAAATTAAAGGAAAAGAGAAAACATGAAAATTAAATAGAAAACTAACCCTCGCAGTCACCCGCAAAATAAATCAAATAAGTGATTAAAACAATCACCTCTACGAGTGCTCACACAAACACGTCAAACAAATACGACCGGAGTACTAGCCGTGTACCACGTAAACCCAAACACTTGCTTGAACCGAATCAAATCCCAAAGAAGGATACGTTTGATTGGCTTAGAGAAGGAACGTACAAGACAAATAAACAAAGATGGAATTCTTTGTATATGTTTGCTACGTATGAATTACAAAACCAAAACAAAGACAAAACCAATATAGCATTGTGTTTGTCAGCCTTATATATTTGACTAAAAAGAAACTATCTTTTTCTTTTGATTTCAATGTAAAGTGAGTTTTGTATTTTTGTGTGTCGTGTGATATGAGCAGGTATGAGGGTGTTTATATACCCTCCAAACCCTAGCTAATGATAAGCTTCAAGTATTAACTTAAGCCTTATCATAACACACTCCTAAACACATCATGATTCTCCTTCTCAACCGTTATCTCTTCACAATGAATCTAGACAGATTATATACACTTCCAGATCTTTCTATGAAACCAGTCACAAAGATTAGGACAAGCAATTATATTATCTAGTTCATTTCGTGTCCAAACAAGTCAATTTGAGCTTTACGTAAAATAACAATAACGTATTCTAATGTTTAATGTGTGTGCCCCCAATAGGCTCACACACCTTTAGCCGTATCGTGCTAGTCTAACTCTCACATTCCAACACCAACTACACCCAACCACCTATTAAAATCTTAAAATCTCATGAATCCAATCGGATGGCTAGTATCGAAGCTAACATCAATCCGTGTGCACCTTCTTGAACCAATCATAAGGCGATTTATGCTATATCGTGTGTATACCGTGTTATCTTTTTAGTTGTTTCATGTTGTCCCAAAATTTGGCCCTCAAATGTTCTTTAGCTTATAGAACATATTTTTAGGGTGACGAAATAGTAGTCTTTTAGGTTTAAAAAACCTGTATATTTGAATAAATTTGTCATTTTATGTTGTGCTATATTGTGCAACAAATACTTTAAAATAAAACTAACACCCAACCTAAGATATACGGAGTATCCTCTATGTCAATCAACGTCGAAGGGGATGTGTAATGAATATATAAATACGTAATCAAGCAACTACTAAGTGTTGTCGCATGACATATACACGCCTCGCAAATTTATCTAGTTCATAGCCAATTGTTGACTTACTTCTTACAGATATGGTGAAATTATGAAACTTTGTTCATACCATGCATGGAATCAAGGCACTTGATCATGCATGTTTGTGATATGTATATATTTTTTTCAGAGATGGAGCAAGCATTTTATAACAACCAAAGACAAGCAAACGTATGACAAGAGTTCAGTCTCAAAGATTCAGACAACAAGCAAAGACACTCGATCTCACACATATACAAAGGCAAACCAAGAAAGCTAACAAGGACTAAACATGATGGTTATTAATTAGTGCGTGAATGAGACATTTAACAATAGCCCTGATGAAAAAGGTAGTAGTTCGATAAGTGTATATGAGAAGAGTTATTGCACTACTACTATTATTTACTAGTAATTAATTAAACCACATCAATATTTTGAAGCTGAAATTCAAAGGATGTCTAAAAAAGTCAAAAGGAATTCAATGAAGCTTTGTCATGTCTCTTCTCATGACCTACGACATATATAAACGTGATGTCAATTGATCCAAACACACAAAGAACTTTTTACCCTGAGTGAATTCAATACGATTTTAGGAAGGTTGTTGGATAATGATACGCCTGGGCCCGAGCCCATGGCTTATTTAGGTCTTAGGGTTTACTTTGTCTTATAAATACTCTTGTAATCATTTATTATAATCAATCAATCAAAAGTTAATAAACAAATCTCTAGTTCTTCTCTTCTATTTTCTGACGGAGCCAGCACACGCTTGAAGTGGTGCCTTATCCCGATACAACCCCTAACCGGGTCGTATCAATTGGTGCTTTCATTGAGAGATCTCGTTGAGAGGGTTTTTGATTAGGGTTCCAATCTTTAAAAAAAAAAAAAAAAAAAAAAAAAAAAAAAAAAAAAAAAAAAATCGAGCACTGTTCATCGGGTACTGTTCATCAGCACTATTCATCCCCCGATTACTGTTCATCGATCACTATTCACGGCTACTGTTCACGAGTTACTGTTCATCGGAATTTTTTTTTCCTTCTTCGAGATATTGTTCATGGCATCGGGTAGCAATGATCGGGACGCACTATCTAAGCTTTTGCAAATGGGTACAGTGGCCGAATATGAGAATGATTTTAAGATTCTTATAAATCAGGTAACGGGGATCTCAGAATCTTTACTTATATCATTTTATATCTCCGGACTTAAACTGGATCTACAATGTTTACTCTTACGGTCAAATCCCAAAACTTTAGACGAAACTTTTTCATTGACTCGTGCGGCGGAAACACGCTTCGCGAACCTAGATATTTGGGAATTTTTGAGGTCCAATCCTTTAACTTTGGGAGAAGACTTCTTCAAAGCTCGTATCACCGAGGTTCGTTTTGAGACAATTGCAAAGGAAAAGAAAATATATGTTATTCTACCATTAGAGGGTGAATTTGCTTCACCTAAGGCTGAAGGGTCATTGAATGCTGATGAGTATATGGGAGTTGAAGAGGTTGTGGGTGGTGGCGAAGCGCTTAAGATTGGTGAGGATGAGTTGAATAGAGTGATAAAGACACTTAAGGATGGAGGTGGTGAATTTGATAGTCGTTTGGATGAAATAAATTTGAATATAAGCGAGGAATTAGCGGACTCTCAATCTGCATATTTTTCGTATCACCTTAAGGGCAAGGTGATTTTTGAAGGATTTGGGAGTGTTATGGTATGTGTAGCGGAAGACGGAAGAATGATGTTGTGTTATGGCCAAGGCAAAGGAATACGAAAGAAGGAAAAGGTGAAGGCTGCAATTCAAATAAGATTATGGGATCCCGGATTACGCCAATGTTGCAGGAGGACGGACTGCACAAACGACTCAAGAAGTCCAAACGTATGGCATAAAGATTATGTCATATAATCTATCTTTATTTACATGTCTTTGTTTAGGATTATTTTCATGTTTCTTTAGGAAAGTCGATTAAGAATGTTTTAAGACAACACCTTGAGGGCAAGGTGGCTTTGAAGGAGTGGGGAATGATACGCCTGGGCCCGAGCCCATGGCTTATTTAGGTCTTAGGGTTTACTTTGTCTTATAAATACTCTTGTAATCATTTATTATAATCAATCAATCAAAAGTTAATAAACAAATCTCTAGTTCTTCTCTTCTATTTTCTGACGGAGCCAGCACACGCTTGAAGTGGTGCCTTATCCCGATACAACCCCTAACCGGGTCGTATCAGATAAAGCCATAATGCCAACAATATGCCCAAACACCGTCCTTTTTTTTTTTTTTTTTTTTTTTTTTTTTTTTTTTTTTTTTTTTTTTTTAATGCCAAAAAACATATACTCCGTAATATATAAATATAAGTGTCTTACATCTACCAAAGTTAAGGAGAGCACGAAAGTATATGATGAGAGCTTGAGCAACCACACCTTGCTAACTTATGACAGCTTATATGAAAAACTAACCAAAACTACATAAGATACAACTAAAAAGCTTTCAATGCCTTTTCACTTGAGCTCAATCAGATGATTTAAACATTATTATCGCATGAAAGATCTTTTGATACATTAGTAATAGATTGAGGCAAAGTACCAAATGACAAAGAGGATTAGTTGTAATTGCATCTTTTGATACATTAGTTATAGGTTGGGGCAAAGTAGAGTTTGGTACTAGCTTCCACATGACAAATAGGTGACGACTAAAGCTTAAACCTGGATGTAGATGTAGGCATGATTTTGAATGCCTTGAGAAGACCATTGAAGCGTATCAGTATTAATGGGTTCACATGAAGATGAAGATATATTTTGAACATGATAGTTGCTAGCTTTTGATGGTTGGGTTTTAAAAATATTATCATCACAACGAGATTTATGTTGCAACCGATCACCAAAAATCCACTTCCCTTACTGAAACCAACATTCTCTTTGTATCGTTCAACATTACTTCAGCCACCTCGTTTATCATCAGGTGCATGTGGAATTCCATAATAATTATTATCGCATAAAAGCCAACACTAGCTGTAGATATTGAAAGCGAAACAACCAACCATCAACAACACTAAACTTCGATTCATATCTTTCTTATTCATAGTAATGAAGAGATTCGAATCTTCATACGTACCCAATGTTTGCCCCTTTATATTTCCATCTAAACACTTTTAACCCTAAAATAATATGATGACCATATAGTATAATCTTTCGGAAATTACCTTCATAATTGATTATGGTATTTTACAAAACGGTAAAGTAATGAGGTCTCATTCATGCATTTTCAGGTTATCCGAGGATGTCGATTCTTTGGCTTAATCATATATATGCGAGTCGCGACTCAACCCCAATATCCCGTTTCATACGTTTTCTCTAGATACCTCAAATATACACCTAATGAGATTTCAACTTTAAAAAATGCAATAAACTTAGATGGTTACTATCAATGTTATAAAGTACAGATTCTTTATTGAAGTAAACCGTTAATGTTCATAGTTCATACAAGCAATTGGATAACATGATAAACATATCGAACCATATAGATAGCAATGTGAAAAAATGAACAATTTTTGAATAAAAAAAAACCGAGGACATCACTAGAAAGCACGCCAAATACTAACAACCTTTACTTTAATCAATATAAGTCGAATATCTTGAATCAGTGATTGTGATGTATGAGATTCAACATTGTTAAGACATTTGTACGTGTGTTTCGATTGACTTTGGAACGTTTAAAAAGCACCTGAAATTTAAAACAAACAACGTGTCTCCATTACTCGTAGTAAAAAACTTATGCAGAAAACACACATTAATTTAGTAAATAAATGGACTATTTCATCGATTAATGACACTAAATTATATGATCATCTACCATAATTGGGTACCAATTTGAATGAAAGTTTACATTGATGTTCTTTGGTATCCAAACCGATTACAATGTACGAATTGATTTGGATTATGTTAAGTGTGGTGGCAATGGGAGCGGGGTGGCCAACGGTTTGCCCCAAACCGCCGGGGAACACCGCCGCTACCCCAGCGGTTTGGTCCAACGATTTGCCACAGTGGTGATAAACAATTCCACGGTTTGAAACATATTCGAACGTTAGAGTTGAAGTGGAACGTTATTATTTGAACGGTTGACATTAATGTGGAACGGAAAAAAAATCCTTTATAAATACAAAACTATACCAATTCAAATACCACATCCAATACAAATTACCACTTCATACTCTATATTTCATCCTTTACAATGTTATCATCTTCTTCATCCGATGATTTCTATTTTCCTGCTGAGTCTTCCGAACAAATTATCGTCTCTAATATGATCTTACGGAGCACGTTGAGGCTCAAAACTTAGCATACCTTGATGACTAGTTATTTATTTTTTATTTTTTTTTACGTATTATGTAATTTTCTATTAATTATGTTTTTTTTCCAAGTATTATGTTTTTTTTTAATTATTAATGAAATATTATGTTTTTATTAATTTATTTATTTATGAAATTAAAATAAAAAATAAAAAATAAAAAGTTGGTGGGTTGAGAGTTATAAAAAAGTATGGTTGCCACTAAAAAAGGGTTGGGATGTATGAAAAAAGTGTGAGTGAGGTGGAATGATATTATTGGTTGGTTGGGAGGTATGGGAGAATTTGGGAGTGACAACTGCGACCACCCTAAATTATCATGGAAGACATTTATTGTTTCCTACCATAATTTTTTCATTTATGCACAAAATTAAATTCTAGTCAATGCAGTAACTCAAACCAAACCCATGCAAAAGTCATCTGCCTACAGACACAGAAATAAAACACATATTTAATGAAGCAAAATTCAAGCTACCCGCAATGCATAGTTCTTGGGCGAGAGCAAGAGTAAACGATGCTTTCAAAGTTCAGATAAAGTTCAAGCTACCCAAAATATTTTGATTGTGAAGACTTGTCTTGAGTTGATATAATAAGCTATATATATTGCGTTTTATAAACATTAGAAGTAAATACGTAAAAGTTTGCCTTGCTTCACGTCTTTAGCAGCAAATGCTTTCGGTTAATTAGAACTCATTTTGCAAGTGGATCAATCTTTTAATTTCTTTCCCAGCTGGAAGTGGATTATTTAAGTTATAGCTTTCATAAGACTTTCTGTTTTTAGTGAATGTAACACTATCAAGATTAAGTCATTAAGTTATTAATAATCAAACCTTAAACACCTTTATTAGATCTAGACAAAGCAATGGTTGAAGCCTGAAACTACTTGATATTTACACCTGGAGGTTAACTTTGTCATTAATAACATCTTGCAACTATTTCCTTGTTATTTCCTATGATAAAAGTTTTGTCCTAAATTTCCTCTACTGCTAATACGGTAATACCATAATAAAGTTCCAAAATACAAAGAGTCTAAATAGACAAGTCAAACTTTGATTTATTAAAGCTCCAAGTTACTCAAGCTCATCCAAGTATCTAACTACGTCAAGCTATCGAATAAAAGTTGTTTAACTATCCTTATTTCAAAACAAATATTTTCGAGCTCTTGAGCCATGCTCTATTCTATATCATAAAAAGTTTGCAAGTGTTCGGTTAGTTTGAGTCTTTGAGGATTTTTGTTTTAAGTGACACGCTAAGTAGGTGGAATTGTGAAATCACCAAAAGTTTCAAAACTTGTATTCTTATCACTGCAATTCATTAAATACAATCCTCAATTATTGTCAACTACATCCAACCACCTATTAAAAGAGAGGTGATATGCATACTGCTAAAAGTGATGTGCACACCACAAAATTACATAAGTGATGCATATAATACAACACCATATATGCATGAATCTAATCGGGCGGCTGGTATCAAAGCTAACATCCATCCGTTTGCACCTTCTTGAACAGCTCGTAAGGCGATATGCTATATCATGTGTATACAGTGTTCTCTTTTTATTTGCTTCATGTTGTCCCAAAAATTGGCACTCAAATGTTCTTTAGCTTATATAACATATTTTTAGGGTGACGAAATGGTAGTCTTTTAGGTTTATAATAACCTGTATATTTGAAAAAATATGTCATTTTATGTTGTGCTATAGTGTGTAACTAATACTTGGATTTATGTATCTTAATTCTAGTTATAATTATATCGGATAATCACCTCTAAATGTATTTTATTTGTCACCAATTTCTTTTACATGTATCAAATATTTTTTATTCCAAATAACAATCTTACATTTTGCATCTTTTGGGTGTACTATTTGACCTGCATAGCAGGTTGTGGCACGCTAGACCGGTTACTATCCGACTTACTTTTCCATACGCATTTTTTTAATTCTATATCTTGGCTACTCATCGAGTAGTTTCATAAATTCTTATAAGAGCTCTAGGTGCAGTCAGCGAAGAGGGGCTCGCCGTCCGACGTGGAGTCGTCAACGGCGAGCCGTTCTTCTTCACCACACCAAGAGGGGCTCGCCGTTCTTGCCCATAGCCAATCTCCCCGTTGTGACGACGAGCTGGAAACACTGACAACCATCTGTTTTCGTTTTTTTTTTTTTTTTTTTTTTTTTGAACTTTGAAGAAACATAACTAGCAAGATTTAAAACAGTAAAAGAAGAAATAAAATGAAGAGCTACCTATTTGTCTCTCTTTTGTTTGTGTTTGTGAGTTGTGATGTGTCTTTTTTTTTTTTTTTTTTTTTTTTTTTTTTATTTATTTTATTTTTTGCAGGTTTTAGAGGAAGAAGGTAAGATGAAGAAGATGAAGTATAAGTGTGGCTGCGTGTGTAATGTTAGGTATATGGCTGTGCAATATATTTGGCCTTTGCAGTGTTACGTATAGAGTAAAAGTTATACTTGTTAATTGGGCTGTGCAATATTTTCTTAGGCTATTAGTTGGGCTAAATTTTTTGTTTTTGGCGTTGGTAATTTCTAGCTGAATTTGTTTTTGTTTAATGATAAGTTGGGTTGAAATTTAGCGTATTAAGTGGTTAATGGTAATATCGTATTTATCGGTTTATTTATTTTCGTGCCGTATCGTATGTTTTTTTTTTTTTTTTTTTTTTTTTTTTTTCGCAAATCGTATGTTTTTTTTCCCGTATTGTAACTTTTTTATTTGATGAAATAAAATTAGTATGTTTTGTTATTTTTTAGTATTTGTGAAATTAATTTAATTTATTTAATGAAATGAATAAAAAAATAAATGTGTAAGAGGTGGGGCCCTAATGGGGAAGTTGAGGTTTGTTGTTTGGTGAAGAGGGTTTGTTGTGGTTAGTTGAAGTTGAGGTGTTTGGTGATGTGGCATGGGTGAGGCCCGAATAAAGAGGCTAAGCCTCTTCACTGCACCTAGAGCTCTAAGCATATATTTTTTGTTAATTTAGTAAGTTAATTCAACCATAATTCAACACACCATCACAAATTCACAATCAATATTATCAACAGATTCACATTTTTTTCCTGACATGTTTTGAGTTGATAAAATGAGCTATATATGTTATGTTTCATAAACATTTCAAAATAAATACGTAAAAGTTTTCCTTGCTTCAAACCTTTAGCAGCAAATACCTTCGGTTTAAGTGCAGCCGATATGGAAACTCACTCCGGCTCATTTTCTGGGAGTTTTGATAGGCATCCTCGGTGGAGGAAGAACAGTCACATACAAATAATTTTGTCAACCTTACTTATCAATACTTTATTTTTATCTACTTGCTCTTGTTTTAGTTCAATCATCATCGATGAGCCTTGGCGGTATGTGCATCTAGTTTACATCTCCAATATCATGGTTTAAGACCCAATAAAGGTGATGTCTTACAGTTGAAACCTGGAATTTTAAAGAAACGGTGACAAATAAAGTTGCGACATGCAATAAAATGCATTTGTATTTTATGGTAAACATTATAGGTATATAAGTATAACTTACTTATATATTACAAAATGAAAATAAACCTATAATAAGATAAGTTTTAGTGACACAGAAAGAAAGTGTTATTAAATTTATTTTATAGTAAAGAGTTACTCCGGTAAAATATGTTAAAACCAAAGAAATTAAGTACAATAGAATGTGGATGATGTACCACAATAACCTCAAGCACACATGCTTCATAATCAAAAAATAAAAAATAAAAAATAAAAAAAAGCTTTTGACGTGCCAAAGACACAACTAATCTAGCTATACATTATAAAGAAGCGAAATTAAGACATTGTGGGGCTGTTCTTGTTTGTAAGAATGCTATGTCGGATTTAAGGTTAAGGAACTTGTTTGATGGCGGGGCAAGAAGGATTGTTCGGTCGGTTTTCCTGCCGGTGAGTAAAGGGTTGGATATTGCACATGTGGTACTACATGCGTACATAAACACTACTAGTAATTGTATATATGCTCTTAAGTCTTATCACTCTTCCATGCCGTACTACATGCGTACATAAATACTACTAGTAATTGTATATTTCAGTTTGATTACTACTCCAACTCACCTGAAAAACACTACTAGTAATTGTATATTTCAGTTTGATTCTATAAAATGGAAAACAAAGTGACAATAACGATAAGCTTTTGCAACTTTCAAACACTCACTACCATTATCACTTGCTTGACTTAGTCTGATGATAAGCTTGTTAAAAAAGAGTTGGCTGTTCAAGGTCAAAACACAATGACACATGAGATATGAAAATAAACTACTAATTAAAAGAGCGTAGATGATAATGAGAACGTACAATTTGTCTATAAACAATTGGCATGTATGTATTAATTTAGTCAAACGTCATTAAAAAAAATACAGTTAAACATCTAGACAATAACAAAAGTACGAAAGATGCTTTTAGTATAAGTTAACATGATCAAATATTCGAATAAGCTACTGTAACAAATTAAGATAATCAGATGATGAAGACGGTATTGAGACCCAAAAACCCGTGAAAAACGGTATTGGGAGTTACTTTTTAGTTTTTAGATGATAACGAAATTGAAAATTGTTTTCTTGAAAGTGATAATGAAACTAAAATTCTATGTTAAATTTGTTGGCTTTGTCTTGTTAAATTCGTGGTTGTTAATTTACAGAAATCATTTGTTGGCAATTGGGAAGTAGTTATTTTTGTTCGAGTTTGTTTTCTTTATGATGTGGTAGTGGCTTTGTTTTCTTGTCTAGAAAATAGGAAGTACCTTGTTATGTAAGCTATTCGCCTATGTAACGGGCTGAGATATGGAATTCACTCATATCCGTTGTTCTTAACTGTTTTTTGGAGTAATATATTTACCGGGTCTTTTGACCTTTTACCCAAAAAAACATTAGATAACTTCAAAACTTACAAGTAATAGTATAGTGACATGATATCACCACCGACTATATCACATGTGTTTGAGTAACTTTTCGAATTAGCTCCGTGTTCTGTTGATAAAGTATCCCGAAATGTGGTTGGGTAACTTCCTAATTAGCTCTGTGTTCCGTACATAGTATATCCGGATATGTGGTTGAGCAACCTTCCTAATTAGCTCCATGTTTCGTAGATATCTGTTAGTCGATATTTAGATTGGGTTGGTTTATATGTTGGGCACTAGCGCAATTCTAGAATAGTCTTTCGTATATGCTATTTATTGTAATGGAATATCATTGTATCAGGCATTCAATCAATAACACAATTCATAGACTTACAATATCATATCAGGACACGTGGAGAGCAATCTTTCGAATTAGCTCCATGCTTCGTAGATAATACATATGGATATTTGGTTGAGAAACCTTTCTAATTAGCTGTGTTTCATAGATATCATATCCGGACACATGGATGAGTAACATTTCCAATTAGCTACATGTTCTATAGAGACTCATCTAGACCATGATATGGCCGAATAACCGTCTTCAAGCTATAAGCTTGTGAGATATCAATGGATTAACAAAATGAAATCAGTCATACCTATTAGTTAGAAACTAAAACCACATCTACCTAACTATCTTAAAGAGAAAGGGATTGCCAATTTATAACGAGTAGCATAACTCTGTTATCCATTGGTCCATAGAATAAATATTACAAAGTAAGCTAAGTCTCTAATAGATATTTAGAGCATGATTAACATATAAGCGTAGTGTTTAAGTCCCATTGACTTGGTACATTAACAAATAGAAATAAGCATATCAGAGTTACGATTGTTCTATATACCGCGCGCTTTCGTTTTTTGTAACGAGAAGTTGAAGGTAAACTAGCGAGGCATCAATGACTTGAAAATTATAGACTTCACGCGATCAACCTTGTTGCTTGCTTTATTTTGATCATCACGTGATCAACCTTGTTGCTTGCTTTGTTTCTTGCTTGCTACTTGCTACAAACTTGGAACTTTCTACTTGCTAGAGACTATGCAACAACCTTCATGCTTGCTTTCTTTCTTGTCTGCTTTCCTGCTTTCAAGAAAACAGTTCTTGCTATCTTTCTGCTGCGTTATTCTCATCACCCACTGTGATTAACACTTGCTCCTTGCTTTTGTCTTTCACTGCCTGATAACATAAAATGCAATCGGTCCTTTCATTCTTGCTACACACCAGCATGAACCCCTTCTTGCAGTCTGCCACAGCCCTCGCTGTATTCTTTGCCATCTGCAGACTTGGGAGTTTTATAAGAAATTTTTTTGCAATCCCAGGAGGCATCCTTCCAGCAGTTACAGCTATTGTTGTTGTTTTAGCAACTGCATTCCCAAAGCAGTTCACTTACCTTGCACCTGCTGGCGAGGTTATGGCGTTGATTTTAATGCAGGTTAAGCTTCCAACTTCAAGCATCAAATATTTCTTTGGCATAATGTGAATGACATTCAACCCGTTTTCTTTCATAATTGGATAAATCGTGTTGCTTAACCTGTTAGACCCATTAGATATCAAACATTACCCAAAAATCGACCCATCTATGGATAAATGAGTCAAAACTGGCACATCTACTCCAAAGGATGCTCTATAGTAAGCAGATTTATTAGAATGATACTATAGGTACCATTTGGACGATGCATCACTAGATTTTTCCTTTTTCTCCAGGTATTTTTCACGGTCATTGGTGCAAGTGGGAATGTATGGAATGTCATAAACACAGCACCTAGTATATTCTTGTTCGCTCTCGTCCAGCTGGCGGTTCATCTAGCAGTTATTCTAGGTTTAGGAAAGCTGTTTCGCTTTGACCTGAAGTTATTGCTGTTGGCATCAAATGCAAACGTAGGAGGCCCCACAACAGCCTGCGGAATGGCCACAACCAAAGGATGGCATTCATTGGTTGTTCCTGGAATTCTTGCTGGTATATTTGGCATTTCCATTGCTACATTTTTGGGTGCTGCTTTTGGAGCTAAAGTTCTTCAGTATATGTGAACTGTATGTACTTAGATGTTTGTATCAAATTGATGGTTGACTCTTTGACCTGAAAGCACTTTCCCAATGTCACTCACACACAAGTTGAAAATGAATTGCTTGCAAACCCTAACTCCATTTCCAAAATTCTGGTAAGACTCTGATTCTTCTTGTTGCTTTAATTTGCAGTAGTACTTTTTTTTAAGGTTTGTAAATTGAAAATGGAAGGATCATGGGAAACTGTGTTAGACTGTGTTGTACCTTACATACACGATGGGGATGACCTTAACTCTATTTCTTTAGTTTCCCGTAAATTCTATGACCTCGATTCTAGAACACGTAAGCACGTAACTGCCCATCTGTTTTACGCCTTAAACCCGTCTAGTTTAAGTAAGAGATTCCCTTTTATCGAGTCCTTAACACTCAAGGGACTTCCTTATTGGGCTTTTCCACAAATGTCGGGCATTCACATCACCCCATGGATTGAAGAAATCGCTGATAAGTTCAAGTCTTTAAAAGCACTTCATATCCGTGGTTTGGTTGTTGGTGATGAACATCTCGAGCTCTTGGCTAGAACCAGAGGTAAAGATTTAAGGAGTTTGAGGATTTACGATTGTCAAGGGGTTTCCACAGATGGAATAATGCATATCTCTAAGTATTGTAATGATTTGACAACTTTGTGTTTCGAGCTGGATGGTAGTGGAAATATGGCATGGCTATATGAATTGGCTTTGTGTAACACTCGCATTGAAACGCTTCATTTTCAGTTAGACATTGAGGATGGTGTAGATGCATCCGAAGCTGTTACACTTCTTGCAAAAAATTGTAGCGAGTCTTTAGTATCTTTGAAGGTTAGTGGATGTTGTTTATATGTGTTAAAAGATGTCTTTAGCCATGCCCATAAGTTAGAGTATTTTGATGGGGCTTGGATTGACGAAAACTGTGACGATAGTAGTTTCTGTTTTCCAACGACTATTCGTGGTTTAGCTATTAACGACTTGCCTGAAACTTCATTCCGGTTTTTACTACCTTATCTTAATCAGCTACGGGTATTAAAACTTGAAGGAGTACAAAATTGCCAGTGTTTCTTCTTTAAAAGGTGTCCCAACTTGGAAGTCCTACATACTGAGGATGTATGTGGAGATAAGGGATTGCGAGTTATTGGTCAGATTGGCAAGAAACTGCGCAAACTTGACCATTCTGGGGCTGTGACTAACAAGGGACTTATTGCTCTGGCTCAAGGATGTCCCAATTTGGAGAGTTTAAATGTTTCTCTCAAAGACATTTCAAATAAGGCTCTCGAGCTTGTGGGAACTCATTTGAAGAATCTGCATGATTTTAATATGTATATGGTTGACGAAAAGGGTATAACAGATTCATCGCTAGACAATGGGATCCTAGCTATGCTAAAGGGGTGCGTCAAACTCAAAAGGCTAACTCTCAACCTTGGTAAGGGAGGATTGACGGATGTAGGCTTGGGGTACATTTGGGAACTTTGGTCATAATTTAAGATGTCTCTTTCTCAATGGTTGTACAGGAGAGTCTGATGCAGGACTTCTAAAGTTATCGCAAGGGTGCCCAAAATTAAGAAAGCTATGTATGCATGATTGTCCCTTTAGCAAGCAAGCTGTTGCCACTTTTCTGTTTAATATACAGTCGCTAAGATATATTTGGTCTGAAGAAGGTTATGATTTGACACTCACGCGTCCACTCATTCCTCCAACGTTTACTGTTGAGGTAATACTACTCGAAGCTTAATTTTTAATTTTTACTTGCTATAAATTATTAGACATAAGAGGTTGTACGAATCATTTTTCCAAACAATTTTTTTTTTTTTTTTTTTTTCATTGTGTTCAAAAGGTTATGCCTTAGATTTGGTTACAAAAATGATATCATTAGAAAAATGGGCAGCTTGTGCATTACTTATTGTTATTGAGGGTGTCGATATATGTGGTTTGGTCGGTCTAAGTAACTCGTTGAAACGGACCGGTTTTTTGTCCATTTTTCAGAACACATTATTAGTAACTAATGCGCTATTTAGGAGTACAGATCAATGATTTTACAAGAATAATTTTAAAAATTTATAAATGATTTGAGACCGTCTATATATTAGAAACAAACTTTTGGATACTTTAGGCATGTTCGACCCGTTTACTTTTTACCTAAACATTTGACCCATCTGATATAAACCCAACTTAAATGACCCATTTTTATGTAAATTGGTTGAAACTGTTGTGTACCATCATCAAATGGTCCGTGCTGACCCATACATCATTTCTATCAACAAATATGTAGTGTATTTTGAAATGAGAAATTACAGAACTCGTCAAATTTCACCTAACCACGAGGACTATATCTAGTTTTGTAGTCCTTCAAACTTTATCAGCTTCAAGCTTACAACTCCTTTTCTAGCCTTTCTTTTCCCAAAAGAATGAACCATCTGTTGAGAAAATCTTTTATTCAAAACTTTCTAGTGATGTTATTCATTTTGATGTACTGAACTTCGCTGCAGGTACTTACAGAACTAACACAGTATGTTACACTTGCTGAAAAACTCCATAAGTTAGCCGTACAATTAATAGCGGATGGAAGTGGTTTAGGATCTGTAAAAATAACATTTACATCCTCAAGAGCAACAGATAATTTCAATACCCCATTAGTCCGCTCTATGGTCGCCAAAGGTATCTGTGTAAATGGAGAACAAATCATTGTAGACGGATCATCTGACAAGCCACTCGAAATCATAAAAGTCCAAATTGCTAATGTCGAGTCACGTCTTGCAGTTGCAATATCCGAGTCTGGTGAAATTAAAGTAGAAGGGAGGGTCAAAGATGGGGTCCCGCATTTGACGAAAGTAGGTGCTTTGGATGTGGATGTGAGTTTGGAAGGAAATATTATACTTTGTAGACAAGCTGATCAACCTAATATAATTGTAAGGGTTGGAAGTATATTGGATGAGGAAAATGTGACTATTAGTTCTATTAGTTTTGGTAGGATCGCACAGAGGAAACAAGCTGTTATGGTGATTGGAGTTGATCACAAACCGAGCAAAAAGGCTTTGAAGAAGATTGATGAGATTCCGGCTGTTGAGGAGTTTGTTTTCCTTGCTTTATAGTCTTAGTTTTGGTCAAATCTTGGTGGCAAAATGAGTAGAGTGGACGATTGACTGACAAGTCAAAACATTTCTTATTTTGTTGGCCAAAACATGTCGAACTTGGTTCTTTTGATACACTAATGTTGAAAACTTGAAATTGTCGTTTTGTTAGACTTATTATTCATGATTAAGCTATAAAAGCTGACTAATTCTTATTTACTACTATGATATTGTTTATAATAGCTGAAGGGCATGGAATACCATGTTATTGTTAAAAAGGAAAGCATCTTAGTGTTGAAATTAATATGATTCAGGTGATTTTTCATTGCAGTTTAGCTGCTTCATCAAATTCTACAAAAACATATTTTTATCAACTTCTACTGATTTGGTGATCTACAATGTGACCATTCAGTACTAAACATATTGAAAAATTGTTTGCTAATTGATTGCGAGTCAACTGATCCTATACATGTAGTACCATTCTCAGTTTCGAGTCAAATGTGTGATGCAGATATCACACCAGAAGGATTCTCATTTACGTCACCAATTCATATGGAACTTAATCAGAGAGGCTATATATTCCAAATTTTAGTAATTTAATTCGGCAAGTTCAATCTTTGTAAAATATTTGCCCATGTGTACCAACCCCTAGAGGGATAATCTACCACTGGTACTCTACCAGTTTCACACGGATTTGAGCTTAGCTGTTTCGCTCATGAATGGTCACTGAAGTAGGTTATCTTCAACACCACGACCAAGAGGACCAAAATAACAATGATGAGCTTCATGGTTTCTATATAAAAAATTATTAAAAAGGGTATTTATCACCGTCTTACGTTTACCACCTTTAACCTCATCTTCAATGTCACTTTCTGCCATTCTAAGTGAAATGGGTCCGTTCATTCATTTTGGGTCTATTGACACATTTGTGAATTGGATTTTTGTAAGAATTGAAGAGTTTGGAAATGAGGGGGAATTTTAGAGGGAGTTTGCTGTAAAATGAGGTGAAAATGTAGTAAAGATTGAACTTGGTCGATTTTTAGCTCAATTAATGAGCCTCAAATTAGGCTTGGACTCGAGTTTGTTTAGGCTGCGCGCGTTTCAAGCTTTTATTGAGCTGATCTTAAGTAGTTTATTAGCCGTTTGATTCATTATACTTTTAGAGAAGTCTTGAGAAATAGATTACTAGTTGTACTAAAGACAAATGATAAATGCTCCTTGGTTATAAAATGTTATTGCGAGTATGGCTTATGAATTTGGATTGATGTGTAGTTACAAAGGCGTATGAGATGGCTTGTTATCTCGAGTCTTGGATACCATGTGTATTATTTATAGGCAACAACAGACTCAACTATCGACACCTTTTAGGGAGTACCTTTTGCACACTTAAACTCCTAACCAAGGCTGTCAAGATCGTGATCCCGCGCAGGATCGTTTTTGTCTTTGCAAGATCGAGATCGTAGGATCGGATCGCGATCCTACGATCCTACCAATTTGTCATATAGTGTAAACAAATGATATACGAGTCAAACTGTTTTACATTTCTACTCAACGTCAAAGATAAATTCATATAATATCCTTTTAAAAATGACAAAGTTCAAATTTTAAACACTAAAGTAATAGTAAAACACAAATAAGTCAAGTTTCAATCGTTACATTAATGATTTAGTGGAATAATATCACATAACATAGGTCCTAAATGTCTCAAAGCATACGAGCCATTAACATGATTTCAAGAAAACAAACGTTTCATAAGTGGCATTCCAAAACACACCCTTTGATTAGTTTAATCAACGTGAAGTAAAGTAAATTAAACTATTAAACACTTTTAGACTATAATTTATTTAGAAAAGTAGAAAACTATGTATAAACTATAATCTATTTAGAAAATGAAACAATATTGGTTTACTCATTAGACGTTAGTAAAACACGCGTTTATTTTTTGGCCTAAGCAAGTGGGATGGATTTAAAAGATTTAAAAAAAAAAAAAAAAAAAAAAAAAAAAAAAAAAAAAGTGGACTCGGATCGCTTGTCGATCTTACGATCTTACGTGCGATCCTACGATCTTACTTACGATCCTACCTCAGATGCGATCCTACCACGATCCTACACGATTTTGACTGGTGTGCACGTAAGATCGTACGATCTTACGTGTAAACTCGCGAGTTTGACAGCCTTGCTCCTAACCTTCTGGTTAATAGGTCACTCAAATACCTTTATACGAAATGACTTTTAATATGCCGTGCACATGTTATAAATGCTTAGTTTATGTAAAATTGATTTGATAAAACTACATGCCCAATATGTTGGTTTGAACAACTTAGGAGAAGTAATGAATAATCGGTCCGACCAATTTAGTTCTTCTTGGTTTATTTGACATATCGATCAAAACTACTCACTTATCAACTTCTTAAAATGATAAAGACTCTTTACCTGGGTTGAGTCTGTGTGGCGGTCAGTTCAAACCCCGTGAATTAGTCGGCCAAAAGGTCGGAAATCATGGTTAAAAAAACAGGGGGGGGGGGGGGGGGGTAAAGACTAAAAGGTATGTTGTGTGTTTCCAAAATGCATAAATTGTTTTTAAGAGGCTTCAAATCAAACGCATTGCACTGGTTTCTTCATCATGAAACGTGGACATGCACCATATTCGTCAGTGTCGTCACTCAAACATTCCCGACCTCGGTACTCACTTTCTTATTCTCGGGAAGAATCTCTCCACACTTATAAACTCTTCCGCTAACAAACGTAACAGACCCCCTAATAGGGTGTAAACAAGTCCACTACTACTAAGCTCGAGCTTGGGCGAGCTTTAGGTTTCAAACTCAAGCTCGACTCATCTTCTAAAACTCAAGCTTGATTATTTCCGTATCACAACCTCGAACTTGATGCAATATCGACATATCAAGGTTGACTCAACTTGATTTTTATGCAGTGTTTGCAAAAAAAAGTCTACAAGGCCGATTAATCACCGCCTAGGCGCTACAGGGCCACCAACCTTGCCGATTTATGTAACTGAGTCTAACAAATAGGTCAACCATGTTCAACGGCGATCAATGGCGGTCAATGGTGGTCAAACTTGCCGGAAACTTACAAATCTTGCCGGAAGTACACAAAACTCACCGTAAACTTATTTTGATCACTTATAGTAACTGTTTAAATCTATTACATGTTGTTTTTAGAAAAAATATTGCCGAAAATACCTAAAACTCGCCGAAAATACCCAAAACTTTCTAGAAATGCCCAAAATTTGCCGGAAATGCTAATCCGATTAATCACCGATTAATACTGACTAGACCGATTACAAGCTACAAGGTGGTCGACCGCCTCTTACCAAAAAATACGCAAGAAGTTGTCAGAGAATGCGCAAGGCTAGAGAGAGAAATAACAACGGTAAAAATGAGATGGAGTGGACTATTTATAGGTAAAAAATATGAGCATAAAACGACACGCCGTACAGATGGCTGACGTGTCACCATTCAGGACCACACGATGCAAAGACACGCATAAGTGTCATCATCTGAGCAACCCGGTAAAAACGACGGCGTTCCTGAATTACGTTTGGCATTTTGTACACGCACTTAACACGACAAAATCAAGGCATACCCTCCGGAAAACAACAACAAACAACTTTTTAGTATCACACCATTGGCACGACCAATACTATGATACTGAGGGGACATGTTGGCGTATGTATCCTCCGGATCCGTGCCTCCCGAATGAGCTCCGGATTTATGACAGACGGAACAGACCAATATCCGGACGGAGCAGATCAATATCCAGATGGAACGAACCAATATCCGCAAGACCTCAATACCCGAATGACCCAGACCCTCCGGATGACCCGACCATCCGGATATGTGATAACTACGCAAACCAAAGTACAAACAAGTGCGAGGTAGTGGAGCATAAACTAGCGAACACTAAGGGATTAAATACAAACCAGCCTGGCACTCCATGTGAGTAGCCTATAAATGAATAAGGTTAACTAATTCTCTCTCTGTCACTTTCTAACTTTTATTTATACTCTCTCTCTAAAAATACTTACTCTCACGACAGATGTTGGTCTTGGGATACATTCCCGGGGCGAGACTAACGGACTTTTCTGTCTTATAGGTAACCGAAGGGACAGGGGCGTACGAAGGAACACAAAGAATCCGAAGGACCAATCGTTGTCGGGAGGATTCACCTTGCTTGCTTGAGGTAGACACAAGATTTTACCTCAACACCTATGTTCACCACCCGTGATTAATCTGAACCGTCAATTTGTTAAAGTCAACTCAAGTTTGAATTTCCCGCTCATTTCACCGTCTGATCATTGGGCCAACTGGACTGCTTTATTTTCTATTGGTGCTATTGGTAGCTGGTAATATATCTCCAGCTTATCTGTTTTCGGCTTGTTTTTATATTTATATAAGCTAATGGTTTTCAAAATGTGTTTGTTTAAAAGCTTATTTGTGGGTGTATGAGCTTATTTGATTTCGGCTTATATTTTATAAGCTCGTATTTTGAGACTTGTAAGTTTATTTATTTTGTTTGTTCTAGCTTATTTAGTGAGCTTAATTATGAGCTAATGTAAGTCTTGAAATATGCTCGTAAGCTCACTTTTTTCGGCTTTGAGCTTACTGCTTATTTAAGGTTACAAGGTCAACTTGATAAGCCGGAAAAAGTGAGCTTACAAGCATTTCAAGACTTTACATTAGCTCATAATTAAGCTCACTAAATAAGCTAGCACAAGGGCTTCTATAAGCTTAGCGTGACTTAATAAACTTATAAAGCTTTAAAATAAGCTGAAAAATTAACTTGTGAAACATAAGCCGAAACCATATAAGCTCAAGCTCAAACCTAATTTAAAGAAATTTATGTTATTGTTATGTTTTAGGTCAGAGAAAACAAAGATAGGGAATATGTTAAGTGGAGCATTGATGAGTACATTGATTGGGCTTGCTGCTAGTAATTTGGGACTTATTTCGTGTGAAGCAAAGGCGTATTCGGTCGTGTTAGAGTTTTTGTTACCATTAGCGGTTCCGTTGTTGTTGTTTAGAGCAGATTTGTTTCGAGTGTTTAGGTGGGAAGCTGCTTTTGGCTTTCTTGATTGGATCAGGTAAGCTTCACTTGGTAAATATTTTGTGTGGTTGTTATGGTGCAAAAAACGTGTTATCTATCTGTTGATCACTTAGTATGAATATGGACATAGTGGAACCAGGTGATTCCCATATAGACCCAGTGGTTGACTTATGATGAACTTTTTCTATAATAATGAGTACAACCTATAATACAGTTTCACAAGATTTTATACTAAAGAGTTAGATAATGATATTACAGTGTATTTGGTTTCACATTGGCACATTGCCATACTTTTGTTGATCTTTAACACGGGAAAAATGTTATAGCATTCGGCATTCCTACTGGAAGTCATGGTAATACATAGGATATATTGGTTTGTCGTTCGTGATTATTGCCATGGATTGTTTTAAATCAATCTGTAGTCAACCTAAAAGTTGGTTGTCATTGTCATGTGTAATAATACAAAGCTAATCGTAAGTATTCATAACTACGTGTATGGTTTTAGAATTAGGAGCAAAATCATGGCTTAAGGCATTTTGGCCACTAGGTCTACTATGAGGTTATGAACACCATAATTGGGCGATTTCTAGAGGTCATCCGACATCCATTGTATTATTAGACTGTTATTGATCAAGGTATAAAAGCAGCCACATCTTTAAAGAATTTTGATGCCTATGTAATGATAGATTTCCACTGTTACTGCTAATTATGATTTTCCATTTATATTGTTCATTTTTCTTTTCATAGTGGCAACAACAGTTGGAACAGTCGTGGCATACTGGATGGTTCCAATGAGACCACTTGGCCGAGAAGGATGGAAAATTGCTGTTGCTCTAATGGTCAGACATATTGGCGGAGGTAATGAACTTAGAAACCTTCACATACATGAATTTTGAGTACAAAAGTGTAACAACCAACTTCCCTTTATAGAATATCTATCTTATTGGTTACAGCTATGAAGATTAGCAAGAGATGTAACCTTTGCAACTAAGTTTTAAGCAGTCTGTTATTAAATGAGATGGGGTTAGTTATATCTCCAAAATTATTCTATACTCTCATATAGAACTATACCCCCCTTAGGAGGGATTGGGTACAGTTCTTGTTACATATACAGCTAATTAGAGTAACATTTTACGCTAATTGCTTTATGCCTTTGTATGGGTATGTTTTCTGCATCGAGTATTAACTAACGAGTTTCTTGTTTTTGATACTTTGTAGCTGTCAATTATGTCGCAATTGCTGAAGCTCTACAAATTACTCCTTCTGTTTTAGCTGCTGGATTAGCTGCAGATAATGTTATTTGTGCAGTATATTTTACCACATTGTTTGCATTGGCAGCTAAAATTCCTCCCGAGAGTTCAGCCTCAACCACTGGTTTGTATACTTATTTCCACGAATTAACTTTTAGCTAGCTGTGAAATTCTCATGCAAACACAGGCACAACACTTATAGTAACTTATTATCATTTCTTATTCAGATGTTGAAGAGGACGCAAAATTGGAGTCGGGGGACAAACTTCCCCTGTTGCAGTCTGCCACGGCCCTCGCTGTATCCTTTGCCATCTGCAGACTTGGCAGTTTTATAACAAAATTTTTTGCAATCCCAGGAGGCATCCTTCCAGCAGTTACAGCTATTGTTGTTGTTTTAGCAACTGCATTCCCAAAGCAGTTCACTTACCTTGCACCTGCTGGCGAGGTTATGGCGTTGATTTTAATGCAGGTTAAACTTCCAACTTCAAGCATCAAATATTTCTTTGGCATAATGTGAATGACATTCAACCCGTTTTCTTTCATAATTGGATAAATCGTGTTGCTTAACCTGTTAGACCCGTTAGATATCAAACATTACCCAAAAATCGACCCATCTATGGATAAATGAGTCAAAACTGGCACATCTACTCCAAAGGATGCTCTATAGTAAGCAGATTTACTAGAATGATACTATAGGTACCATTTGGACGATGCATCACTAGATTTTTCCTTTTCTCCAGGTATTTTTCACGGTCATTGGTGCAAGTGGGAATGTATGGAATGTCATAAACACAGCACCTAGTATATTCTTGTTCGCTCTTGTCCAGCTGGCGGTTCATCTAGCAGTTATTCTAGGTTTAGGAAAGCTGTTTCGCTTTGACCTGAAGTTATTGCTGTTGGCATCAAATGCAAACGTAGGAGGCCCCACAACAGCCTGCGGAATGGCCACAGCCAAAGGATGGCATTCATTGGTTGTTCCTGGAATTCTTGCTGGTATATTTGGCATTTCCATTGCTACATTTTTGGGTGCTGCTTTTGGAGCTAAAGTTCTTCAGTATATGTGAACTGTATGTACTTAGGTGTTTTGTATTGTAACATGCTATTTACTATGTCACAAAATATATTAATTCGCTATAGAATAAAAATGTGATTAACCTCTTGTACTTCATTTCCCTTTGCCAAAACATTAACCTCCTATAAGAAGGTTCGATTTGCCAATAACATTGAATTACATTTGAATTTAGCAAATGCATGTTTTCTTTTTATTTTTTTATTTTATTTATTTATTTTTTTTATTTTTTTATGTAAAATTGTGTGATCCCATGTAGTAAATATAAGTGAAAATGACCAAAAAAAATACCCAGTTTTACCAACACAAAAATCCGAAATACTCACAAAATACGCAAGGTGTGCGAATTTTTTGAAAAAATTCTCAAGGTTTGACTTTGCGAGGTCAAACCTTGCGATTTATTTAAAAAACTTGCGAATTTTTGGAAATTGCTCTCTTTTCCTTCGGTTTTCATGCTTAATTCAAAATACAAAAGTTGTAGATCTCTCTTTTTCTCAACAAGTGGCTTTTTAAATCACATAAAAATAAGTTCGTATGAGGAAGTTATGGCCAAAATACCACATCAACTAAACAACAAAAATTTGTTGGGATATTTTGGCCATAACGTTCTCATACGAACACCTTTTTAAGTGATTCAAAAAGCCACTAAACGTGAAAGGAGAGATCTAAAAGTTTTTTTTTGAGCTAAGCGTGAAAACCAAAAGAATTAGAGCAATTCGCAAGTTTTGACTTGAGGTCAAACCTTGCGAATTTAAAAAAAATAATAATAATAAAAAAATAAATTCACAAACCTTGAGAATTTTTGGAAATTTCTCCCTTTCCTTCTGCTTTCACGCTTGGCACTAGGGCTGAGCATGGATGACCCAAAACCGAACCGTGCTGACCGAACCGACAAAAACGAGCCGACCCGATAGCCCTTCGGTTAGGTCTCGGTTTCATGTTTTTTCTATTTTCGGTTTCGGGTCGGTCCAAAACCCACAAAGACACACCTAAACCGAACCGAACCAATCGAACCGACACAAAACCGAACCGAACCGACCGTATTCGGTTTATATTTTTTACGAGATCGGTTTTCGGGCCGGTTCGGTTTTTTTTTGGTGGTTCGGTTTTGGACCTTTGCTTAGCCCTAGTTAGCACATATTAAAAAGTTAAATCTCTCTTTTCTCGTCAAATGGCTTTTTGAATAAGACAAAAAGAAGTTAATATGAGAAAAGTTATAGCCAAAATACCAAAACAACTAAACGAGAAAAGTTGTTGTGGTATTTTTGGCCATAACTTCTCATACGAACTCTTTTTTGGGTGATTAAAAAGCCACCAAACGAGAAAATGGATATCTACAACTTTCATGTGTTTGAGCTAAGAGTGAAAAACAAACGGAAAGAGAGCAATTTTTAAAAATTCGCAATGTTTATAACATGAAATTGCCTTCTAAATTTATTTCTAATGTTACTGTTGAGTAGTTAATTTTAATATAATTGTTTATATATGTTGTAACTAATTTCGCACATGCGGTCAATAACACGTGCTTCAACTTGATATTTATAACGGATACCTTTACATACGATTTAGTATTACCGTAAGCCAATATTCATACCCATTACCAGCAATTGGCTTCTTTAAAAAAAATGAGTCATTTAGAGCCTTTCTTTTTGTTGTTTTCGTTTGTTTTGCCTTTTGGCTAATGATAGCGTTGCTTAAAAAAAAATAGTGATGATATGTAGGCTTAACAAGACCTACTCCGTTCATCTTTTGAAAAGCCAAGAAATCCTCCATGGGTTCAATGCTGCATAAAATCTTATGCTATTGACGAGACTGAGCTCTGGAAGTTTCGAACATATGGGATCTTTGATACCACAATTGAAGGATGCATTGGTTTAAAACAGATCGAGCCTCTTCATGTTGTATATAACTAACATATGCATCTTTTGAACTTATCTAGTAGGTGTGGGTGTATTGCTTTGATTAGATACTTTTTGCTCATTGATCAGCAATGCAACTTTCAGAAAATCCTTTATTTTTTTTACCAAACCATCGATCATTTAGCTCTATATGTGTAAGCAAATTTTGCAAAAAAATCAAATGCCTATTCTCACTGTTTATTCAATCCATTATAACATTCTTGAAGAACAAAAATACAGAAGATACATTTTTTTTTTTTTTTGAAAGGCTAAGATACATTTTATGTAAATGGCTGATGAAACCAAAATATGGAAATGCCGAATGATGGGTTTGGGTTATATCCGATTTAAGCAACATAGTAAAGAGAATTGGGGAGCTTGATTGTCCTTCTAGCAGTTGGTGTACCTCTTATACGCTCCATTGGTCTCCCAATATCCCCAAAATACGGTACCCATCCGCTATCAACTCCCTCCTTACACTTGTTTTGTATTCTTGAACCGTTCTAAATTCATTGTCGTCACTCCTAATTCAATAAAACAAATGTGTTAGTTTCAAGTGATTCAACATGTGTTGTGTAAAAGAGTAGAAGGTTAGTTTGCATACCTTAGGTAAAGACTCTTCCAACCATAGAAACCAGCATCGACAAGATTGCCGATGGTGGCATCTCGAAGATGTTCTTTTCTTGAAGAAACCAAAATGATTTGTATTCCTCTTTTCTTAATATTATTGTACAAGTCTAGACTGTAGTCCATCACTCTACCCTTTCCCTTGCTCATCCATTCTTCAAGAGCAGTCTTGTTCAGCGCCTCTCCCCTAAATCATGGTTGATTATATATGCATAAAGTTGCATGATTTGATAACGAAAAAGAGATAATTGCTATTTGCCACTTTCCCATATTCGTGATTCTTGTAGTAAGAAACAGTTGATAGAAGGGTGTCATCAATGTCAAAAATCCAAGCATCTTTGCCATCGTTCTTTAAGTCGCATAGAGTGTTGAGGTAGAGCGTGCATTCATCTATAGTGGCCTCGGAATCGATCTTGAACTGACATCCGGTCATGTACTTTCCAATGTAACTAGTACATTCAGCTGGAACCACTGTGAAATCACCAACATTGTTTAGCGCAATTCATTCTCCAACCCTCACAATAGTTCTTTAACGTGATTTGAAGGCCAGACTTGGTCGAGTTAAGTTTTTGATCTATAATGTTCCAGTCAACGGCTGTTAAGACACTGACGAGGCACATTGTGGTCAAGAAAAAAGCAATAAATTTCGCCATTTTTCTTTTCGCTATGAATCAGAGATGGAATGAACTTCACTAATATAGGCAGGAATGGCTATGATTTAAAAAATGGTGTACACCTGGATATAGGTATATCTGGTAATCAAAATCATGTCGTATGTCATACATCACATGGCGCTACCGCGCTAGGGTGGCAAATTGTTTCAGAAATTTTTTGTTTTAGGTTCAATACACAATGGACAGCATACAATACACAACAAATGGATAATGAAACACCATTAGTATCTATTCTAGCTAGCTGGAGTCATGTCATTAACATATTTTCAGCTATCAACTGTCTAGCATTGATATAATAAGAAAAGAAAAAAAGATCATAAGGTATTCCAGATGAAATGATTAAGAAAAGTAAGAGCCAGTCAACACTTTCTATACAAAATCACATAGAATATAACCATAGCAGATATAAACTTGGTAACGTATGTGGTATGTATAAAATCTCTACGTAACAGAATCTGCACAACTGAAAGCCGTAGATCAGCACAGTGATAACAGGTCCTGTACAATCAAGAACAAAGTTAGCAATCAAGACAAGCAAAATCAAGTATTGTAGATACAATGTTGGTCCCATCCGGATCATATATGTATTCGAATCAAACAAGTCTATGAACAAAACACACGACACACAAACTCACACTTTTGTATATAATGAATTCTGTTACGAACCTTTTATAAACGATATTTTATTAACTGAAAAGGTTAACTATTACAAATGAATCCTAACCCTATATATACTTATTGAAACGACATGACTTATCAAGCCAAACATTGTGTCGCTTCAAAGATAACTGTCAATAATTGTCAAACTAATAACTAACTTATCTAAAAGGCTGTTTGGTTCGGCCCAAACATACAGATGCCTTTTCTGACCCATTCGACCCAATACTAAATAACATAAACAAACAGTAAATCGTTTCTAATAACATTACAAGACATTATCTGGTTTACATACAAGTGTAAATATAAAGCACAAAGAAAATATTCCACCATGCACCTTTCATTTCTCCTTTTGGGACAATAGCACCAGCCTCATCTATTTAACAAAGAAAGGTCATTGTACGCATTTGCTTGTGTCCCAAGCCCAACATAAAGGGTCTTTTTGCTTGTTATCACAGCCGACCTTGTGTCCTTCTACACAAGCCGGGTTTCCTTCTCGCTCATGTCTATAAATGGAGGTGGGGATTCTTTCAAATCACAAACTTTAATATACTTTTAACTGTTTGGGTATTCCTTGTGCGAGTCCTACATCTATACTACTTATAATGAAGGAAGGACTCTCTCTAAAAAAAATTCACATGTACAAAAAATGATGCATGGTTTACAACACTTTAAACCAAGAAATTTTCATAATTACAACAACCAAAGCATTGTGTACAACAAAAACTAGTATGAATCGAAATTCAGACCACTTTCCTTAAAATTCTACATTAATAGCATTAAAAACACCCCTACACCCAATATTACAATCATTTAAACACAATGTACAACCCTCATTCTACATTAATATTCTACATTAATAGCATTAAAAAGACCCCTACACCCAATATTACAATCATTTAAACACAATGCACAACTCTCATTCTACATTAATAGCATTAAAAACACCCCCTACATCCAATATTATAATCATTTAAACACAATGTACAACTCTCATTCTACATTAGCATTAAAACCACCCCTACACCCAATATTACAATCATTTAAACACAATGTACAACCCTCTATCTTAACCTAGACACGAACCTGTGACCAAGACTCGGCTCAATAAAACTCGACTCGTTACACAAGGTTGTGAGCTCAAGCTCACGACATCCCTTATTTTCGTGACTCAATAACGACAACAACAAAAAGAAAGAAAATGATACCAAACAATTATTTAGCGTCATATTTATTAGTTTTAATCTTTATTTAATAAAAAACTCTTGAAAATTCATGTACTTATCCCCCACCGTCGCTAGAACGACAAAAAGGGTGGTGGGTTTTCCTACCTTCGACCGCCGGTATCAACAAAACGAGAGAGATATGGTTTTGGTGATGAACTCGAGCTGTGGTGGTGTTAATCGTGGTGTTGGGAGGTGTTTCTTGGCGCGTGATGTACGTCAAAATGATGGAGAGGTTGTAAGGAGTGTGGTGGTGGTGGCGGTGAGTTTAAGTGGCCAGGTGTTTGTTTGGCCGGAAAAATGACTGGAGAAGAAGAAGAAGAAATAAGGTGCGACTGGTTTGAGAGAGAAAGAGTGATAAACACTATGTGAGGGTATAATGAGGTCTATATAGGTAAGTGTTTTGGACCTTTTGTGAACCCTATTGCACCTTTAGGGACTAAGATTGTAAATATATGCTAGGGTGGGAAATGTAGTTTACCAAATCTTTTAGTATTTCGTTCTCGAGTCAAATTTAGGTGTCGGAATGATTTCCCGTGACATTTTCATTAATTCTATCGAAAAATTTTATTTTAAGGTACCCGTCGCTGCAACGCGCGGGTACCCTGCTAATATATATTTATAAGGTAAGGTTAAGATTTAAGATAACAATGGCGTGAGTCCCACATGATATCATCATCAACATTCTATACCGTCTTCCACCCAAATCTGTAACTTAGTTCCGATGCGTTTCAAAAGAATGGCTATCTTTACTTTCAGAACCCCAATTCATCCAAACTCATCAAAAAAACACTTAACGGATATCACTTCATGATTGAGTCTAACTAACCTCATTCAGTCCCATACAATAACGACCATGAAGAAGCAGTGTGAACCATGACCCAACTCCAACATGATTAGAGAATTTCTCAATAGCATCTAGGGAGTCCAATTCAATGAGAACCCAGAGACCTCCAAGGTATGTTAACTTAACCGATTGGAAACCCTCTTTTGGAGATAATGATGTAGAGATTAGGAATAGCAGAAACCTCCTTTACTTTACTCATTAACGGCAGACTAAAGTCTCTCCTTAGTGCATGAATCGTCCAAAACTAATGCGGGTTTTGACTCAATAGACGAATGGTTCAAAGTGTCTCCTTTGAGAATAGAAGCAAAAGTACCTTTGTCGTTACCTAAGTGAGTATCAGTAGGAACATGAACCCTATTGACTCCTGTACGCTTGTCGTTAATATGAGCCCTAGATTTTTGCTCTCTTTCAAAAAGAACCTTGTTTGCATGCAGGCGATAACTTCCCATCCGTATAGTGTTAAGGTTATCAATCAAGCGTTCCAAATTAAAAACCTTAATGAATAGAATGAAGGCATAACGCTTACCTGATTTCGATCTTTTGGAAGGAATATAAGCATCGACTACTAAACCGTATTCATTACATACGTTCCAAATTAAAGATCTCAAGCACGAATGTGATCAGGGAAGTTTGTGACAAAGACAGATTTGGAGATTTTGCTGGTTTGATCTTCCTTAGAATTAAACGATTTCCAATTATGATCACCCATATGCAATAAAAACGAAACATACAACAAAAAAAAAAAAAAAAAAAAAAAAAAAAAAAAGACCATACAACAAAAGAGAAAAAACCCTAAAAACGACATCTAATCCCTATAGTTCCTAAGCAAAACCAACCTGTAATCATTAATGGAGATTGAAACCATCACATTAATAGGGCCTTAGCAAGTACATTTTTTTAGGATTTAAAGGGGAGCACCGCCGGTAGGATTTTTTTAGGCTTTTTTAATAAAGAGAGTACATTGTTTATGTTTCAAAAATTATGTTTAGAGGAGAATTGCATCAAAGATGGTTAAATATCTGCTATTTTGCTTTATAAGTTTTTTATTCGTAACGTGTGATAGTATATATGAATTTTTTATAAACTAGACGAGTACCCGTGCATAGCAACGGGATTTTATAGCGACAGATAGTTTATTGATAAAAAAAGTTTATAGGTTATAAACGAAAAATAATAAAAGGTTGAATATTTGGGAATTTAACATAATGTTTTGAAACCCGGTTCGACCCGGGTGGTTCAACCGGTTGAACCGTTCCGGTCGAAAAATGAGTCAATTTAAACCGGGTCAACTTGCTAGGTTGGGTCGAAAACGGGGCAAATTAAACTGGGTCAACCCATCCGGGTTTGAAGCGTCCCGGGTCAACCCGTTTTTGTTTTAATTGGTTGTATTTAATTTGATAGATATGTTTTTAATTAGTTGTACAATGTGAATAAATCGTTGTACTTTTAAGTAATGGATAATGTTTTGAAACCCGGTTCGACCCGGGTGGTTCAACCGGTTGAACCGTTCCTGTCGAAAAATTGGTCGATTTAAACTGAGTCAACTTGCTAGGTTGGGTCGAAAATGGGTCAAATTAAACCGGGACAACCCGCCGTGTTTGAAGCGTCCCGGGTCAACCCGGTTTGTGTTTTAATTGGTTGTATTTAATTTGGTAGATATGTTTTTAATTGGTTGTACAATGTGAATAAATAATTGTACTTTTAAATAATGAGGTATTTTAATAAGAGTATTAAATGCATTTCAATATTTCCTTATATACATTTTTCAACATTTCACATTTCACTTTCTTGATTTTTCCACTTTCACCTTTGACCATTTTTCTTTTATAGATAGTAAAGATATACGAGTATAGAAGGTTTAGTAAGTACATATGTAATTGCCCTTATCTTTAATCATTTTATACAATTCACTCACAGCAATGTGTGAAATAGTGACCAAAATTTCGTCACTAATGTTTACCATGTTAATGACCAAATTTCTTGTCACTATTCTAGATAAAAATACCTAGCATGTAATTTAGTAACTACATAGTGACCATTTATAAGTTTCGTCACTAACTTTTTTCCGATGACCAAAAATACCATAAATTATATCGTAACAAATTTCATCTAAATATTGACCAAAAAATTTCTCATCGCTAAAGTCACTTTTTCTTGTTGTGTTATAATATAATCAATATATTCTATAATAATAGGAAATAGGTTTATGTAACTAAATAATAATAATAATAATAATAATAATAATAATAATAATAATAATAATAATAATAATAACATCTCCGGTTCATATCCCACATAGCAAATGCTAAATTTATATATTGTAATTTTGCAAAACAGAACAGAAAATTACTCCCTAATAGTTTTGAAAAAGCTATAAAAATTACTAGCTTGATTACAATTAACTCTATCCTTTCACCCACATGGGTGACCCTACATTGCTTCATACACAACAAACAAAAAAATATTCCTCTTTTCGTTCCTAAATAAATGTAAACGGTTCACTTTTAAAGTCTTCTTTTTTTAATTTTGACCTTAAATTATTTCATTTGTGTTATGTAATATCTGATGAAAATTATATCCGTGAAAATACATTTAAAACCTAATCTATTATTTGCATCACGTATTACATAACACAAATAAAATAATTTAAAGTTAACGTTAAAAAATGAGTACTTTAAAAGTTAATAGTGAACAATTATTTAGGGACGGAAAGAGTATACTCTATTTTACTTTGTCTTTCTCTCTATATATCAAACAAAAAACAGATCCACTTCGTATTTTCTTTCTATCCCATAGTAACATGAATCTAAAATTTATACGTCAACACCATGCCCAAATATACATTAAAAAGGCCCATAAACGTTTCTCAAATGTTTCCTGCTCAACACCTCACGTTTCCAGTCAACATGAAACGTTTCCTTTTTTCCGGAAATGTTTTCGGTGCGTTTTGTAACACCCCCAATTCATGATGCAGCGGAATTCAACTTGGGTGTTACTCGACGGCACAACAGTCATAATAATAGAAAACGATCTCTAACCGAGTCGTATTAAAAAGAGTTGTCATTCATATTTATTCGAATATATCAGAGTTTACATAGTAAGGTCCCAAAAAGGTTCCATGTTTCAAAATACATCAATATAAAGTCTTTTGATGTTTTATCGAATGACAAAGTAGTTATAGCCTTCTTCCTTTAGTACGTGCCCTTCCGCTCCATTCTTGATTATCATGGACCTGAAATACATGCTTAAAAGGATCAACACAAAGGTTGAGTGAAATTCATAGAGTTTGTTTAACGGTTGAACACAATATGTTGGTAGTATGAGTTAATTAGACTCATACTCATGTTTAGAAAACAAAACAGTTATTATTATATACTAAGCTCATGCAACCAATACGTTAACGGGTACCAATATCAATCGGCGGTTTTGTTGCCCCGGTAAGTACTTTGCCATCATACTTAATGTTCAAATATAGTGCATTCGTTTGAACTAATCTGCTCAAACAAATGGGATTCGTCAATCCCAATAGGCCTATTCACAATACTCGCGCTCACTAGTTCTAGTGATTAAATGGTTCATGATAGGGGCCTAGGATTGGCAAGGTAGGTACTTAGTAATAATAAAACAATCAGGCAGCATACAGTTTCAAAGCATTGTGTTCGGTTTAAAAGTAGCATGTATTCCCCTCAAGGTTTGTAAAACATTGAAGTAATGTAAAGTGGGGCTATGAACTCACCTTAAGTAAGATAACAAGTAATGAAGGTAATGGTTGGATCGTGTAGGTTTCTACGAGCAACCTATAATAGAATGTTGCGACTTAGGATCGGAGAAAATAATATAAAAGGAGTGCCTATATATATATCTTTCATCTAGTCCATGATGTGGTATGATGTATATTGTAAGTCTTTGAAAGAAAAGTTTCATGAAACATGTATGTTTTATATATCGTTTACTACCGTTCGGGCCGATATAATTCAGAAGTCATGTTAGTAAGCGTTCGAGGAGCCAGGACACTTTAATTCGTAAATCCACAACTTATCTCGACGGCTTACATAATGAACTCCTCACATGAGGCTCCCTACTATTGTAGTAGTTGATAAAATATATAGATATAAGTTTTGATCCGAAAAGTTACATGTCCGATATTTGAATAAACTTAGGAAAGTTTATTTTTACATGAAGATTGTTATTAGGGGAAGTTTCATAAGTCTTGTATGACCATTTTCTCTTTGTATTATCTCATGGTTCTTTTTAAGTGAAGTAGATCCAAATTGTTTGTTCAAGTTTATCGCCAATTCCTTGTTTCATGTTATCGCCTACTTAAGTTTACATGGTCATTTCGTCATGGCCTTGCCATGACCTTTAGTCCTTGGTCCATGGTCATTAGACTCAACCATGGCTCTAGCCATGGTTGTGGTCTTGATTATAGGTCATAAGACCTCTTGTTCCTTTTAAGGTATAACCATAATATAGTGACTTATAAATATGTAAATAGCTGTTAAGAAACTGAGAAATATTTCATTCGTTATTGATTTTCTGGAGACGTACTCCTGAGTTTTTGAGGAAAACGTGATTCCGGACAACTTTCGTGTTTTAACTTTTTCATGAAACGGACCAGAAATGCCTCTTTTTGCGTGTTTTAAGTTTCTGTAACAGAAACATTTTAGGCAGTTTTGCCGCAAATCTTTTGTAACTTCAAATGGGCGTAACTTTTGACTCGTATACTCGTTTTAGGTGGTTCAAGTTGCTACGGTTTCCTTGTTAGGTCTGCTACTACAATATGTAATGATCCAATATCATATTTTTACCATTTTAATCAGGTCTTTCCAAGAAAATCACTAGTTTACTTGTTTTAATAACTTGTTTTAACAATCAATAACAATAACTTGTTTTGCTCACTTTTATACATCATGGACATAACTACAAGACATAATATAGCAAGAATAACATGTAAATAACATGAACATGATTATTTAACAAGAAGCATGTTAGGTTTTGGCTTACAACTTTTGGCTTTCTAATAAAGAAAGGAAGTAACTAGTAAGGATAGGACTTTGATAGACTTGCTTCAACCCACTTCACTTCATGCAATCTTTCTACCCTTGTAATCTTGAAAGATGGATGATGAAGGTTGAGGTGACTTGAGTGGATTCAAACTCAAGAGAAATCACCAAGTATATGAGGTTATGGAAGTGTTTTGGTAACCTAAGATCAAACTAGGGTTTCTACCTTGAACTTGCACTTGAACCTTGCTATAATTTGGAAGAAATAAAGCTAAGTGTGTGTGGTTTTGGTGTGTGGTGCGGATGGCAACAAAGGGGGAGGGAGGGAGTATTTATAGTCCTTTGAGGAGGTTAGTTTACTTAGGATATTTTTAGCAAAACTACACATGTAACCATCTTGGACTATTTTCCACAAGATCAAGCCACACCATGGGATGACTCCCCCCCCCCCTATAGGCGGTTCACAAGTCTAGGGGGTGAGGTGTGCTTGGTCTTGATAATATCCTAAGTATTAGGATGAAACTTGACTCCGGGAAATACCAACCGTAAATGATTAGGCCACAAAACGTAAAACCGGGTGTCGTAAATTTATGGAACTTGAAAGTATTGTTAAACATGTCCATATGTTCCATAATAAAATATAAAATGAGTGGTAGGTTCCATTTGGGTGGTAAAACCCTGCTAAAACTGGAAACGGGTCTAAAACGCGTAATACGTAAAATGTACGAATATTGCGTAAAATTGAGAAAAGTAAAATGTTACTTTTCTAATAGGTTATAAATGATTTAAAATGACTTATAATGTCTAGACTGGGCTCAGTCTAGTGTCGGTTGGTATTAAATGTCTTTTAGACATCAAACCGTAAGCCTAAAAATCACGAAATGACTTATAAAATCAAGGAATGATTTTTGGTCAAAGGAGGAGGGAAAAATATGTTGACTTATTCTAATAAGTTGAAAACTCAAATCATCTTAGAAACGCGGTGCAGGTATAGGCTAAGGTTACGGCTGAGTAAAAACGCTTAAAACTGAAAATTCCAGTTTTTCACGGCCGAGGTTTATTTTTTTGTCATATTTTTCTCAGTCATGATTTATTCTCAAATAAATCATGAGTGTGTCAAACATTTTTCTGATGTGGGGTCACTTGACGGGGTCGAATTTCGTTGTGCGTAGAATTTCTGAATGACGTTTTACCCTAAAACGTGTAATTCCTTAATAACTTTCACGAAAATGATCTGACGAATGTCAAACATTTAATTTGCCATGGAAATGATTTATCACTCGAGAATATGAAATAAAAAATCAACTTTCGGGAAAATTTCGGGAAAAATGAATAGTAAAAATGAATAGTAAATTTTCCGGGAATAGTAATTAACCTGAAATTGCGAATTGTTACACGTTTCCAGGCGTTGCTAGCTGTTTCCCATTTATGAAACATTTACGGTATGGGAGACGGCACCCCGATGGCGTTTTCGTGCAACATATATACATTCAATTTGAACATGGTCAAGATATGGTTACATAGACAACTTTAAATATATTCTCTTAAATTTAATTATTTAAATATGCAGCTAACTAATAGGAAATAGGTTTCTGTAACTAAACAAATAACATCTCGAGTTCGTATCCCACATAGCAAATGCTGAATTGATGTATTATAATTTTGTCAAAAATTGAAATATCTTTTACTAAAATGAAAATTACTACGTAATAGTTTTGAAAAAGCTATAAGGTACAACAAATTACTAGCTTGATTACAATTAACTCTATGGGCATGTTTGCTGCGCGAACTTATCAGAGCTTATCATAGCATGAGCTTATTTTTTTTAGAAAAATAAGCTGTCATTTAAAATAAGTCTCGTTTGGCTGACATGACTTAAAGGAGCATGTAAGCTTCCTACACAACAAACATAAAAATGTTATACTCTATTTTACTTTGTCTTTCTCTCTATATATCAAACACCAGGCCTAAATACGCGTTTAAAAGTCCCAAAAACGTTTCCCAAACGATTCCTGCTCAACACCTCGCTATTCCAGTCAACATGAAACGTTTCCTTTTTTCCGGAAACGTTTTCGGCGTGTTTCCAGGCCTTTCTAGCCGTTTCCGGTACGTGAGACGGCACCCCGATGGTGTTTTCGTGCAACATACATTCAATTTGAACATGGTCAAGATATGGTTACAAAAGTGTTGACAGCTTTAAACATGTAAAGATCTTTATTTGGGATGAGATCTAAAGAAAAATATGAGCGATAGTAAACAATGAGAATCATATATATTACCTGAAAACCTTCATTGGAGTAAAATTTGATTCCGTTCAGAACTGTTCCTTTCCATGTTGCTCGGAATTTGGTGATTTATGATCGGTTTCTGATGTGAACCCAACAGGTCCCGCCAAAAGTAGATGTTCTACGATGCTGCAAAGTCATACAATGGTGGGATATCATTTTTGAGAACGCTCAATCTGAACGGATGTGTATTAAAAAATATATATATAATTAAAGAAAAAAAGGCAGCCCAAAAAAGAGACAATATAGTAGTGCAGGATGGATCTTTAGCTTTCTGTTTTATCAGTGAAAATTTAATTTAAAGCCACTTGATTTAACAAGCTAAAAGATAGTTCCTTGAAAGTTCTTTGAGCCATAACGATTGTTCGGATATTAACGATATCGGTTTATTTTCGGATTTAAGAGTTTTAAGAGAAATTATAAATGTAAAAATTTATACACCGATTCTATATAAGAAATCTAGATTCGTTCCTTGAAGTTATCTAAAATTTGTGTTCCGATGACAGTTGCTTCTGCGAAAGCGGAAAATAAGTTTTTCAAAAGTAAAATTAACTAAATATTATCTAACATCGAAAATGTCATAAAAAGATTATATGAATTAGCTCATTTAACAATTGAAAATTAATAACAATATCATGTTGATTCTATAAACTTAATCAAAAGTTTTGTTTCAAAAGAAGCTAAGAAAAAAATTATATAAACAATTTTTCAGCATATACTTTGATATAAAAGCTCTGCTTTAAAAATTCGATTTCTTCGTAAAAGTGAGGCGACCCTGTGCGTTAGTGTATAAAACAAAAGGCATTAAATTAAAAATATATATTTACCATATTATCTCGTTTGGAATTAGGAAACTAAGGAAGGGCCATTTTAGTAATTTATTCGTCTATTCATATATAAATTATACGTTTCCATTCTACAAAACATATCATCCCAATAAACATATTTATCAACCAATTAACCATGGAGATTGGAGGCTGAGGTATATATATGATCGTTTCATTATTTATCTTGTTTCATTTTCGTACAAAAACTAAATACAGTAATTTATGCGTTTTTGTTTCATATGAAGTGTACAATCATATGTGTCGACAATTCTTTATGGCCACGACATAAAGAATCACGCTCCAAGATGAGGGATCAAGCTATTGCTGTTGAACACTTTTTTCACGCTAAAATCCAAGTAATTATTCTTTCAATATGTTTATCATTATCCATTAGTATAGGTTAAACTTTTTTTATTGGACTATATCATATTCATTCTTTTGTATGATCGAAAGTTAATTCATGTCTTATGATTGTTACAGTTTAATCCGGAGAATACTGTGGGCATACATACAACGGGTGGGGAAGATAAGGACAATCCTAAACTCTTGCTAAGACCTACTAATTATCGCACAGAGACAATCAGGGGACAAATTAATGGTAGTGAGCTTTTTATAATGGGAGATGATTTGCACACTCTTCAAATTGATTAGCACACTCAAATTTATAATGTTTTGACATTTGTACCCTTACAAGGTGAAAATGTATAAAAGTGATAATGAGGGTATAAATGTCAAAACACTCTAAATTAAGTGTCCCAATTAATTTAGAGAGTGTACAAATCACCTCCCTTTTATAATATATATATATATTTTTTAATTATTAGGTTCCTGTTTTATATTCATTTATAAATATAAAAAAATGGTTTCCATACCTCATTGAGAGAGGGCGATATATATTTATCCCAAAGAAAAATTGAAAGAAATCATAATATTAAACTGATCAAGTTTATTCTACGTTGCTTAGCTGTAACATATGGTGGGATGAACGTGCAAAACGCTCTTCATATGGCTCAGATGAAATTTGATTGTCATGACAACAAAAGATTACGACGGATAATTCTGTTTGCTGGAGGGTATGTTTATGTTTAAACATTGCAGCTTTTTTAGTATGTTTGATTTTAACATGTTTGTTGTGTGTTTTACCTGGCTTACAGTACTCTAAGACACAAAATGTGAAAAGCTTGGAAAATATAGTAAACATCTTAAAAATGAAGAATGTAGCTCTTGATGTTGTCAGAATTGGTGAACACGACAGCGCAACTGTGGAAAAGCTCGAGGCATTGGTTGCGGCTGTTGATAATAAGGGCAACAGTCACATTGTTCATGTTCCTTCTGCATCTTCTATTTGCCAAGCCATATTGAGGTTTATTATACGTAGTAATTATTTTCTTGAACTTATTATTGCTTGCTATTAATTTTTGGTTTTTCTTATATCTAATACATCTTGTGAACATTTATTATCAGTCCTCCAATCTTCCCCCATTTTGAAGAATGTATATGCAGACAGCACCTGGTGGCCGCCTTTTAATGGAAGAGGAGAGAAATGAGTCGTGGGTCGCAACTTTGGTATTAGCTCAAGAGTATCTGCAAAATAAAGTTGCTTGTTGAATTGTTGGAGTCTATCTGCCACTTAAATTTTAATGTTTCTCCTCTGCTGATTTGTGTTGTTCGTGTCATTCTGAAGCTGAATTGTTAAAGTTTGTTCGGAACGTTTAAATTAACTTTTGGTTATGTGCAGCTTACATCTTTCCATACACTTCCAAACACTGAATGCTTTAGTCATCCCATTATTGCTCATATCATTATTAGTCATCTTTCCATACACTGAATGCTTTAGCCATCCCATTATTAGTCATCCATACATTCATATCATTCTTTTCTTCACTTAACACAGGTATTTGTATCTGACTCGGAATAGGGAATTTACTATTCCATTCTTCTGGCCCAAATCCAATTTCCATCTTGTACAAATATCAGCAACACAATACTCCTTTGCTAATCTTGCAATGTAAAGATCTCTGCTTGTTATGAAACTGCTAAAAGGACCAATGATATTTGTCTCTGCTTTTTTAGTTGTAATTTTTATGAAAAAAAGTTCATCTTCCTGGAAAGAGTATTTGTATCTCTCTATTTCTAAATTTTTTATGCATGTGTTTCAGAGTTCCCTCATATTTGGTTGAGACGTTGTGTGCATGAACTTTTGTTTTTCCTGCGAAGTTATATGTATGAGAAAAAAGACCAATCTGAGATGGAATAGAATGAGTATATTCTGTAATCTGTAAGCATCATATCTATACTTCTTGTTCTGTGTCTCTAACACGAATGAAAATTTCTGGTGTCACATGGACAACTAAAGCACTAGAAATGTAGCTAGCTAGTTGACACAATGGAAACATGGCATTAGTAGTTTAATTGTGCTAAAGTCTCTATGTATTTAGTTGGATTTGGCCAAAAGAATGAAATTGGCATTAGAAAAACATCCTGCTTTTTAAGTTGTTCTTGTAAATGTAATATGTGAAACTATATATATGTGTGACTAAATATGCTATTCCAATATATTAAGCATCAAAGTAATTAATCTCATGGTTTGTGTACATATTAAGAGTCTCCTAATTAGCTTGTAAATAACTAGTAGCAAATGAGAGATGCAGCAATAACACTCATATGTAGCAAAACTCTGGATTTTATTTTGTCTTATTTACACTGTGCTCAGGCGGTTTAGCAATGGTAAGGTTTAATGATAGAGATAAAGGTCTATAAGCAGTGCAAGTTCTTCAGCACAAAAAAAGGCATGCAGTGTTATAACTTACAACGCAAAAGCAGATGTCAGTAAGAATTGGTCGAAATTGCATTGTAAACCATGAACAACAAGAACACTAACAACAAACAACTAAAGAAAAGATAACCATTAACAAGCATGCAGATATGCAACCTACTCATACAAGTTATCTGTGACACTTGCATATCATCATAGTTCAGTCTGCAAATCTAGATTTAACCATTAAAAGTAGGGAAAATGGCAGGAAAAGGCATCATACTTGCCACTTTTTGTCATTGTATGTAGCGTCATTTTTTTTTTTGAATTTGGCACTAACCTTTTTAAATCGTGTCATTGTATGTACTTTGCGACTTTTTCAGCCGTGAAATGACCATTTTACCCCTAAAAATTTTGAAAAAAGTAGGTGTAAAATGGTTACAAAGTACACACAATAGCACGATTTAAAAAGGTGGGTACACATAATGACACGATTCAAAAAGGTTAATGCCAAATTCAAAAAAATAAAAAGGACGCTACATACAATGACAAAACGTGACAAGTATGATGCATTTTCCTGCCATTTTCCCTTAAAAGTATACAGCAAACAACTCTCCAAGATGTAGAAAAGCCTACACCATAGTTACATAAAAACAGAAGTCTAAGCAGCAGTAGCAATCAACAATTTACGCATGTTTATTTCATACAACTTTTTAGAGTTTTAAGTTATTAAATTAGTAGGATAGCTCTAGAGCATGGCCAGATTCTTCATTGTTTATACATGATATTTCATCCCTACATAATGGCAAATAATATAACCTCAGGATCTTGTGGATCAATTCGGACGGCTTTCTTCTGAGCTTCATGAGCCTTGGTAGTCTGATTTAGCTAAAGATATATATGAGCAACAGCCTGCATCAAAGAAGTCCAAATCAGTCACTAGGACCATAGAAAAAGTAGAGAAAGTGTATAGCAAAGTCGCTTAAATAAATTTTTGACTTGCCTTCAATGTCTCACAATTTTCATGATTCTCAAAATTTAATAGAGAGCTTATAAAGTCACCCAATTTTAGTTGTACTTGTCCCAGACCTGATTAAGCACAATAATATAAGATGTATATCCGATACAAATTGGTATACCAAATCCATATCCATAATAGTTTATAAAGTAAAGCATGACATTTCAACAATAAATAGTAGCTATACTGAAAGGCTCTATCCACTGAAGATAAACAATGGGTGATAGAAGTCATTAAACTGGAATATTCAGTGATGCACATGTGATATTTCAAGAGATAAATACTTTGAGGAAACTCACTTTGATTTAAGGATCCCTTCTCATATCAGTAATTCCCCTTATGGCGAGTGTACTAAAAGCTGGCTTCCAGGTGTGTTTGTTAATGGATTTCTTCATTGGATTGTTAAAGGTCCTTCTAAATGGCCGGTTATTCTTGCTTTTAGTTTAGCAGATGAGAAATTAAGTGAACTGCCGCAACCCAATTTGTATAATGAAGTAGATATCGTGTCTGATCCCAATACCATGCTTGGTGCACTTGGTGAAAAGCTTGCTATATTCAATAATGTGAAAGGTGATATCTGGCTCATGAATGAGTATGGGGTACAGAAATCTTAGACAAAGATTGTACTCCATGGATTTAATGAAATTCCAATGGATAGACCCAAGGTTGTTTATGACAAAGGGAAAGTTCTGTCTCTAACCAACGATCTATTGTGGATATATGATGTTGAAGAACAAACTTTATGTAAAAGTGTTGATATATCTTATATAAAGTACCCCGTTTTGTTAAGTGCTTATGCGGAAAGCCTCACCTAACCAAAATTCGGCAGATCCAAATAAAAATCGTCAAATTCAAATGGAAGATAATTGTGTAGATGTAAGGTTCAAGAATGTTTATTATACTCTAAGTTTGCACTGTATAATTTGTTCAAGTTAAATTTATCTTGAGATCATTGTCATGGTTTTTCTCTTCTTGTATTGCTCTAATAATAAACACCCTTTAAATTCTTAGGTGCATTAGTTTTCCTTGTGTTTTTGTTGAATATGGATGCTTTAGCTTTTATTAGGATGTTGTACTTTATTCTTGATCTCATCATGTACAGTGTTCGACTTGTCTCTCAAGTTGGTTTCAATGTCACGCTCTAATGGAAGTTATTTAAGTTAAAGGTTCTTTTATGGATTTAAATACTAGCTAGCATTCTGTTTCTGCATATGCATTTTCAAACTTTGCAACTTTGGGTATTCAGCGCAACAAGACTTGAAGTGATTGGAGATGATTGTTATGAAGTTAGGCCAAAAGGTGTGATTGGAGATGATTTTTATGAAGTTAGGCCCAAAGGTGTTTATCTTTCGCTTACTATGAAATCGATCTTTCTATATTGTGCCTCGTGGAGTCCATAATTACCAATTTACCATAGCTCTTCATGTTTGTAGGTCGAGTAATGTCATGTTATACCAAATATGCATATATGTATTAGTATAAATGGGTCAATAAAAGCCTTACATGTATTCTGGTTTGGGCCAAAGGCCAACAAACCAAACAGTCGAATATTATGGTAGTTAGAAGGTAGGTTATTTGGTAGTTATCCATGAAAGGTCACAATGGTTCATTGCAACTGTTATGTCATTTCATGATGTATAATTTAGAGTCAAGTGTCTGTATTAAAAATATATTTAGTTTATAATCTCTTGTTACTATCTTACAAAATCTCCATACACCGCTTACATTTACAAATCAAATATGGTGAACTACAAACATCTTATGAACACAAAGTGGCTTCATTACAAGCCTGTGCAACATTGGTATCAGAGCGAAGGGATCCAAGATTACAAGAAGTTTGATGTACAGCAATTATGAAGAAAAGAAGTTGGTCACGCTGGTCACGGTGGTGCACAACCGGATTTACTAGCGGAAGTTGCAGATAGCAACAAACTTCAATCAAACTCTTGATAGAGGAGGAATAAACCGTTTGAAGGAATCAATTGAACCAAATCAAGTACCAGCGAAGGACAAAGAATTAGGGCTTCGTGAGACCAAAAATAAAAAAGGGCTCTTTGGGCTTCTTTGGGCAAGATCAAGAAAGACTTTTGTGGGAAACGACGTTTGAAGACCGATACAAAAGGAAGGGAGACTTTTGTTGGGAGCGAAATTTGAAGAACGACACAAAAGAAAGATCATTTTTTATCACAAGAAACCAAGTAAGGAAGTACACAAGTAAGAAAGCATGCAGGAACACAGGAATATCTACTGTGGAAGACATTGATCTTGACGAAGACAATGGAAAATGCATGATGACTAGAAAGGAAGAATAGAGAATTCGGAGAAGAGCATGAAGACTCGAAAAACAAGACTTAAACAACTAGGGGGAACTGTTTGACTTTAATTGCATAAGTCTTGTTGGACAAAGAATAACAATGTAACCGATATTATGTTGTTAATCATAAAGAATCAATTCTTGCCAATTTTGTGTTCATAATTCGATCCTGGAAATCAATAAACTTGTAGAACATCGGTATCAGAGCAAGGGCTCCAAGACTTGGGGGAAGCCGGTTCATAAACAAACACAGATGGGTCTCACTGTAACACCCCCAAAATTTGATAAAACGGAAGACTCAACAAGCTTTCGGGGTGCTACGGGGATTGGTATCCATTCCAAGTCATGAAAGAACGAGATAAAGTAAACATAATAAAAATACAACCACGCGGGGTTTTAAAGTTTACATTTATCCCAAAATCATCCAAAGTCAGGCCCAAAAGAAATAAATATAGGTCCCCAATAGTTATCAGAGTTTTAGAAATATAGATCCATAACCGGTGCCAAATACCAAGCCTCCAATCCCAAGCATCCGCAGAGCATCACTTAATTACCTGAGAAAACATGCTAAAAGTCAGCTTACGCTGGTGAGATCATAGGTTTAGCTTCTTAATTCAATATAGTGGACATATACGCAAAACGCTTGCTAGCTAGACTAGGCCTCAATCATCCAACCAAAATATTCCAACCAAAACAAATCATCCCTATAGGTGCACGCTATAGCTCAAATCAATCCAATCAATAGCTTACCTAGATCAAGTCTAGGCCTCGCCCTATAATCAATCCAATCAATAGCTTACCTAGATCAAGTCTAGGCCTCGCTCTAAAATCAATCCAATCAATAGCTTACCTAGATCAAGTCTAGGCCTCGCTCTAAAATCAATCCAATAGCTTACCTAGTTCGGGGACTAGGCCTCGCTCAACAACCAAATCAATAGCTTACCTAGTTCGGGACTAGGCCTCGCTCTATAACCAAATCAATAGCTTACCTAGTTCGGGGACTAGGCCTCGCTCAACAACCAAATCGATAACTTACCTAGCTCAGGTCTAGGCCTCGCTCAATAACCGTATCAATAGCTTACCTAGATCTAGTCTAGGCCTCGCTCTACCTAGTTCGATAAGCATAGCAAGTTTTGAAATCAAAAAGTGATAATAGTCCACATAAAGCATTTGCACGTTTCTCACCTCAAGCATTGAAAACAAAGTTCAAGAGTAAAAAGTGGGGCTATGACTCACCTCAAGTCCAGAAATCCTCAAAAGAAACAATAGAAGAAAGACGTAAGTAATCTCAAGCAACTCACGTAACGGCGAATACAGACTCGACACTCCTAACAATATCAAACTCGTTCAGAAATCATTTCCTCAAAATCAAATATTCCCATTCCCGAACGTGTTCCATTTTACTTTCCAAAAATATCCATTTCTCGAATTAACTTCATATTAATTGGAAATTCGACGTTTGGTATCCATATGGGTGGAGGGTCGACACAACTCAAACCAAGAAGTCACATCGAGGAAATAATAAACCATCTATAGGTCTAATGTTAACCCAACATATTATTTAAATAACTATTGAAGCTTATTAAATCCGTCGATTTGATAATCTCCCATATTTATTTACGTAATACATCGTTCCAAGACTATACCCAATCTAAAGCACATTGCACAAAGAATACTATATGGTATATATCGTAGTCCAATAAATTCCCTATATATATCGTCCAATTTGCCAAATTCGTCAATTTAGCCAATTCCACGAGATATATAGTAATTTATCATCCTAATACACGTACCACAACCTATGGGCGTCATAGGATACGATGCCTATTAATATACTCATTTTATATAGCTAAATAAACTCGATTTAACCCGTCGATTAAATAAGTTACGTAGTTATAGAAAATGGATATATTAATCGTCATATATCCGTGACAACATAAAAGTCACATAATAAAGTCCACTTGGACTTAAGTAACCACAACTCGTATAACTCGATAAGTCTTTCTAAATTTACAAAAAGTCATCATGTTTTTATTTATTACTTACCCGACTTATTAGTTTTCGACATTATTTCTAGTTATTACTTATAATAATACTCCGACATTTATTGCACTATTCGCATAGTGCAATAATTATCGTTATATTATTATAACGTTCACTCGTGATCATTTTATTATTAATATACGCATTTATAATAATATATATATACGTTTATCACGTCTATATACTTATATAAACGATTATATTACTAATAATATTATTACGAGTTTTATTATAAGCATTTGATTTTTAATATTTATCGAGTCATAAGAATTTGGTCACATGTCCGAGTCATCACTCTCGGCTCATTGTCCAAGTCCACAATAAAATAACTAAGTCATAAATAAGTAATCCATCTCCGTCCAAATCAATCCCAATTCACGTGCTACAACAATAGGGTCCGACTACGGCACCCGACTAACCTATCTCCGTCAATCTAATTTAACCGTCTCATAATCGGTTCCCATTACCACTTCGACAACACAACTCCATAATCAATCCAAAAGTAAATCATTGTCGAGACCACAAAGGGTCTCGACCCATCCAATGCATTCGGCCAAAAAGAATACCACAACAACAATAACACAACATGGAACAAAACGTGAAAGTATCAAGTTACACATCATCCGGGTTGGTTTACCAAGCCAAACCCGTGCCGCAAGACCCACTTGGGTCTCGGCTAGACTACGAGTCGCAAGGACTCCAAACCAAGGCTACTTTGGTCATGGCTAGAGCTCATCCGAGCGCTCCCAAATATGCCAAACGGACCCTTTGGGTCGTGGCACACAAAACAACAACAAACATCAAATCGGTAACCAAATCAAGCCAAGAATCAACCAATCAGACCAAGGGTCACATTAGACTCCCAAACGAGTCAAAGATAGCATCACACCGAGACCATGGGGTCTCGGTTAAGCTCTAACGAGCTATACCCATATCCAAACGCGACCCAATATCAAGATCGAGCACCAACATTAGCCAAATCGACACCCCAAGATACCAAACCATCAAATCCTTATATTTCTTTTAAAAACCCACTTGAATTACATGTGTATAACCAAAACCCACAAGAAAGATTTTAATTTCGTGACCCTAGGTCACGATTTCGCCAAGAACACGAGTAGGAACTCGTCTCACCTTCGATTTCTCAAGACAAAAACGTGATAACCTCAAAAAAAACACGAAGAAAATGATGATTCTTGTGATTTAACGTGGTGATTTGTGGGGTATTTAGGCGCGTGTGATAGTAGATCGAGAAGGAAATGAGATAGGGAGTTGATTGGTGGTGGTGGTGTTGATGGTGGAGCGGCGGTGGAGCTGTGGTGGCGGCGGCTGCCCTTTGGTGGCTAGGGTTTGGTGATGGTGTTGTTGGTATAATAGAGAGAGAGATGAAGTTGTGTTTGTATGTTTTTGTTTATGTGTGTGGTGTGGGTGTGATATCCCCAAGAAAACCAAAACCGGCCTTTAGGCCCAAAAAAAAATAAAGTAAATTTTAATAAAATGATAATAATAATAATAGTGAGTGTAGGGGATTTAGTAGCCCGGTGTCAATACACGGACCAAACCCGAAACTTAAATAACCAAATGTCTTTCAAACCGAACCCGTTCCAAAATACTAATATCCGATCCAATGATAAAATGTAATTAAAATTATTAGGTTAACCTAGTGCCGGAGTCAATGTAGTGCCAAAAATAACGATCTCAAAATAAATCATCACGACCGAATCAATCCAAACCATAAATAAATAACCAAATCTCATAAATAACGTACGATTAAAAATCACGTACCAACGTTTGTAAAATATCTCGTCACAATAAACATTCAAAAATTCCAAAATTATAATTTTAATGTAATGCGGGTTTTATAAATGGCTCCCTATTTTGCCAGTTGTCACATCCTCCCAGCCTCAGAAGGAACCCGTCCCGGGTTTCTCTCGAAATAACCCATCTACGAAGTGAAAAGCTTCGGATATCTCTTTCGAAACTCATCCTCACGTTCCCATGGGAATTCCGGTCCGTGCCGCGAATTCCAACGAACTTTGATGAGCGGAATACGCCTCCTCTTGAGTCGTTTGATCTCTCTATCCATTATCTCAATCGGCTCTTCCACAAAATTCAAACTCTCATCCACATGAATATCCTTAATTGGTATAACCGGCGTTTCATCCGAAAGACACTTCTTCAAATTGCTAACATGAAACACATTATGAACTTTACTCAATTCCGGTGGTAACTCCAATCGATAAGGCACGGGCCCAATTCTTTCCAAAATAAGAAATGATCCAATGTAGCGGGGATTAAGTTTCCCACGTTTCCCAAAACGTATCACACCCTTCCAAGGCGAGACTTTCAGCATCACTTTGTCTCCAACATGAAATTCTAGGGGTTTACGCCTCTGATCGGCGTAGCTTTTCTGCCTATCTCTAGCTGCTTGCAATCGATCTCGAATTTGCGTTACTTTCTCAGTAGTCTCCAAAATAAGTTCAGGGCCTGTGAGTTGGCTATCTCAAACTTCAGCCCAACCAATCGGCGAACGACATTTACGACCATACAAAGCTTCAAACGGTGCAGCTTCAAGACTTGTGTGGTAGCTATTGTTGTAGGGGAACTCCGCAAGGGGTAGATATTTCTCCCAGCCTTTACCAAAGTCTGTTATGCATGCACGAAGCATATCCTCCAAAGTCTGAATAGTTCTCTCACTTTGACCATCGATTTGGGGGTGATATGCAGTACTCATATCAAGTCTCGTCCCCAAAGCGGTTTGAAGTGATCGCCACAACGCTGACGTAAAGCGGCTGTCGCGATCAGAAATAATCGATATCGGCACTCCATGACGAGAAACGATCTCCTTCACATACAACCTTAGAGCAAGTCAAACACTTATTAACGTACAATGCTATATCTGCCTTCATATTTGGCCACCAATATAACTTTTTCAAATCCTGGTACATTTTGTCCGACCCAGGATGAATAGAGTATCTTGACTTATGCGACTCATGCATAATCAACTCTTGAATTCCTCCATACAATGGTACCCAACTTCGCTCTCCAAAACATAGTACTCTATCAGAACGTCTAACAAATCCCTTCTCATTTTCTGCCATCCCAAATATATTCTCAGCAGACCGATTTTCTGCTTTCAACGCTTCCGTTTGAGCTTCTAATATTTGAGACGGTAATGGCGATACGATAGTCATTCCTAATGACCTAACTCGTAACGGTGGAATTCTCTCCTTTCGACTAAGAGCATCAGCAACAACGTTTGCTTTACCCGGATGGTAGCGAATCTCACAATCGTAATCGCTTAGCAGCTCAATCCAACGTCGTTGCCTCATGTTAAGCTTTTTTTGGTTCAAAATGTGTTGCAGACTTTTGTGGTCAGTAAACACTACACACTTGGTTCCATACAAGTAATGTCTCCATATTCTCAAAGCAAAAACCACAACACCTAACTCCAAATCATGGGTGGTGTAGTTCTTCTCATGCTTCTTGAGCTGTCGGGAAGCATAAGCTATCCCTTTCTCTCGTTGCATTAACACCGCTCTTAAACCTTTATGCTTAGCGTCACAATAGACGACAAAATCCTCGTTACCTTCGGGTAACGCCAAGATAGGAGCACTACACAACATCTCCTTAAGTAACTGGAATGCTTCCTCCTCCTTATCTCCCCATTCATACTTAACACTCTTTTGAGTCAATTTGGTCAACGGTTTTGCTATCTTCGAAAATCCCTCAATGAATCTTCGGTAATAACCGGCTAATCCCAAAAATTGACGAACTTCTGCTGGGGACGTAGGTGCAGCCCAATCTTTAATCGCTTCAATATTAGCAGGGTCCACATGAACTCCTTGTCTATCAATCACATGACCTAGAAATTGTACCGTCGGAATCCAAAATTCACATTTCGAAAACTTGGCATACAGTTTCTCCTTCCTGAGCAATTCTAAAATAAGTCTTAGATGCTCCTCATGCTCCTTCTCACTCTTCGAATAAATCAGAATGTCATCGATGAACACAATCACAAACTTATCTAAATGAGGCTTACACACCCGATTCATGAGATCCATGAATACTGCCGGTGCGTTAGTCAACCCAAACGGCATCACCTGAAAATCGTAATGCCCGTAACGGGTTGTGAAAGCCGTTTTTGGAATATCTTCCTCGCGCACTCGAAGCTGATGATATCCCGATCTCAGATCGATCTTTGAATACACACTCGATCCTTGAAGCTGATCGAACAAATCGTCGATCCTCGGTAACGGGTATCTATTCTTCACCGTTTAACTTGTTCAACTCTCGATAATCAATACACATACGGAACGATCCATCCTTCTTCTTTACAAATAAGACCGGGGCTCCCCAAGGCGAAGAACTTGGTCTTATGAATCCCTTTTCGGCTAACTCCGCTAATTGTTTCGACAACTCTTCTAATTCAGTAGGTGCAAGACGATAAGGTGCTCGTGCTACAGGTGCAGCACCAGGTATCAACTCAATCTGAAATTCCACTTGCCTAGTAGGCGGAATTCCCGGCAAATCATCGGGAAACACATCCGAAAAATCACGAACTACAGGTACATCTCCAATGCACCTTTCTTTCTTCTCCTTCTCTCCTTTCTCAGAAATTTGGGCTAAGAAAAGGTAACTTCCTTTTTCCATTAGCTTCGGCAACTTAGTACAAGATACGACCGCTAATCTAGATGGGCCTCTCAAATCCTTTCTATCTCCTGGTATGTTCAGAATCTCCTTGCCGTATGGCACACGCACGATCTTCTCATCGCAAATTACATGAGCACGATACTTCGACAACCAATCCATACCAACAATGACATCAAAACTTCCTAACGTGACGGGTAGAAGATCTATGTTGAAAGGACGATTCAGAAAGTTTAACGTGCAGCCGCGAATGATAGTCTTAATCCTCTCTATGTTTCCATTAGCTAACTCTACATCATAACCAATTCCTAAGGCCATCGGGGTTTCTCAAGTAAGGGTGCAAACTTAGTGGACACAAAACTCTTATCGGCACCAGTATCAAATAGTATGGAAGCATAACGATTATTGAGAAGGAACGTACCAGTTACAACGTTCGGATCTTCTCCTCTCTCGTTCCCAAGTGCATACACTCTTCCATGAGCAGCTCCAACTTCCATACGTTGGTCCCCATTATCTTGTCGTCCACGGTTTCCTCCAGCTCCACGGTTTCCATTTTTGTACCCATTACCACCCGATCCTTGATTTCCTCGGTTCCACAATTCCCTACACTCATTCCTATAATGTCCCTTCTTTCCACATCCATAACAAGTAACATTTGCCTTACTCATAGTTTCAGGAGTAGCTTGAACCATAGCGAGTGGTCGAGCTCTACAATCCTTAGCTATGTGTCCCATCCTAGAGAAATTCTTGCACATCACCGTACATCGTCCAGAATGATTCCTATATCATCGGTTACACTTGGGTGCATCTCCATTATAGTTCTTCTTGTCTCCATCTCCCATAGCATAAGCTCTAGTAGTCGTTTGTCGCTTGTTTCGACGATCATTACCCTTAGAATGATTATCCCTCTTCCTCTTTCCATTCTTGTCTTTCTCAGCTTCTTCCAATACCAACGAGTCCATCAATTGTTGAGCAATAGTGATAGCCTCATAAATATTTGCAGGCTTAGCAGAAATCACATCGTTCCTTGTAGCTACCGGCAATCCATCCGTATACCTCTCAGTCCTTTGAGTCTCAGTCCTAACCATATCGGGACAAAGTAAGGCTAACTCTCGATAACGGCGATTGTAAGTTGCCATATCGGTACCTTTCACCTTATGGTTCCAGAACTCAATCTCCAGTTTCTTAATCTCATTCCTTGGGCAGTAAGTCTGAATCGGCAAAGACTTAAATTGCTCCCAAGTCATAGCATAAGCCACATCACTCCCAACCGAGTTACGGTAATTGTTCCACCAAATTAAGGCTTCATCCTTGAAAGTAAAAGAAGCAAACTTTACCTTCGTATTCTCCGCACAACCACGGACATTAAACACTGACTCAGTCTTCTCAATCCACCTAACCAAGTAAACCACTCCTTCAGTTCCACCAAACTCAATAGGTCCACAAATCTTAAACTCCTTGTAGTTACATCCATTAGCACGAACAGGTGGAAATGTTCCAGCAGAATTGTTGGAATGATTTGACTCAGCTAGTAGCTCAGCAACTCGTTGCTCCACAAGTTGATTGATCATTGCTTGATCCACAGTAGGTGCGTTAAGTGGAACATGATCATTGTCTCCCTGGACATCAACATTTTGAGTCCTGTTGTTGCGGTTAGTAGTGTCCAGGTTGTCAGGAGTAGGGGTTTCAACATTTCGAGTAGGACGGCGTCCTCGGCGACCAGGGGTAGTCGTTGCAGGACCAGTTCTGGTAACTCTAACAGGGTTTCGTCGTACGGTCATTGATCGAAATTACAATACAAGGTTCATAAGTCTCCAATGATACATACCATAACGTCCAACAAGAATCCGATTGGTGAAAGTCGAAATACGAACATAATACCAACACAATATCAACCACGCAAATAGGAACACAATTCTCCATGTACGCCAAAAACCGTAGGATATCATACGAAATCACTATCGTCCATACAAGTATCGATCGATACTTCGTTCCAACATACTAAAAGACATAATAAATACTAAACGTTCCATACGAGACGAACATACCATCCGATTATCATGACTTAAGAGATAGAATAACTAGCTCTCCTAACCAAGCACTCCCTCGCTTAGGAAGCAACATAACAACAACACAAATCCAAATCGATCTAACCATGATGCTGGCGTAGACTCCTCAACTCTGATCTCAAATTATCCAATTCTCTCCATAATGATTCCAACTCAACACTGTGAGTATCACTATCCCTCTTGAGGTCTGCAACCTCCTTCTCTAGCTCCGTGTTCCTCTGCCACAGCTTGCGATCTGCCTCGCGAGCCGTGAGGAAACCTCTTTGCAGAATCTCTATCTGCCCATGTATCTCCATCATACCTCTCCTAATTGCTGTCGTCCTGCCCATGACAATAGTCAAATCAACGCTCAACTCAGCAACAAACTCAGCAATAAACATCTCAAGTCGGTCAGACATCCGCGAGATCCTCTCGCCTTGTGCAGTAATCTGAGCCCACATCCTACCAGTCTCACCTAACTCTGCATGCTCAGCAGAAACCTCAGAAGGTGCATCCAACTCAACGGGACTACCAGGTGGCAACTCAACCAAAAATGGATGATCAGGTGAAACCGGCTCTAGCGGATGTATCGGTAAATCGGGCTTCGCAGAATGAGCTGAATGTGCTAGCGATCCATTATCATCAGGCATCTCCTCCTCCTGAGGATCATCCTCTTCCTCATCTTGAGGGTCATCATTCTCTTCCTCATCTTGAGGGTTATCATTCTGCTCGCCCTCGTACTCCTCGTCGGAGGGGTACTCCATCAATCGTCATCTCTGAGCAGGTGAACCACGAGGCGATAAAATCGGTGACTTAGGGCGTCAATGAGACGATAAAGTAGTGGCCGAACGCATGACCAACACGTATGGGTCATCAGGGGCCATAGTGATCTACGAGGGGCGATGCGTACTAGCAATAACAATCCTTAATAACAACACGTGCAAAGGAGGCTATGATTTGTGACAACGGCGTAGGGTAGGTGTAAGTGTTTCAAAACAACTAAACCGCGAACTCAAAATACCATATCCAAAAATCATCATATAATTCCAAATCATATATAATCAAGAAAGATTTAAAATACCGCATTACTAAAATCATTCGTAAAACAATTAAGCCATATAATTCCTCAAAACGCCATCATATCGCTAAATCAATAAACCTTAAATCCTTAAATCATCTCAAGAATCCCAATTCTAATAATCATCTCAATAATCTCATTCCAAGTCGATATCTCATAATACCTCAATAACAACAATGATGCTTCGGCTTGGCGGGCTGGCGGGCAATGGTCGAGGATCATTTTCTATAAAAATCGGTTATAGTTTAGGTGTCTATTTACCTAGTTCTCTATAACCTTGGCTCTGATACCAATCTGTAACACCCCCAAAATTTGATACAGCGGAAGACTCAACAAGCTTTCGGGGTGCTACGGGGATTGGTATCCATTCCAAGTCATGAAAGAACGAGATAAAGTAAACATAATAAAAATACAACCACGCGGGGTTTTAAAGTTTACATTTATCCCAAAATCATCCAAAGTCAGGCCCAAAAGAAATAAATATAGGTCCTCAATAGTTATCAGAGTTTTAGAAATATAGATCCATAACCGGTGCCAAATGCCAAGCCTCCAATCCCAAGCATCCGCAGAGCATCACTTAATTACCTGAGAAAACGTGCTAAAAGTCAGCTTACGCTGGTGAGATCATAGGTTTAGCTTCTTAATTCAATATAGTGGACATATACGCAAAACACTTGCTAGCTAGACTAGGCCTCAATCATCCAACCAAAATATCCAACCAAAATATTCCAACCAAAACAAATCATCCCTATAGGTGCACGCTATAGCTCAAATCAATCCAATCAATAGCTTACCTAGATCAAGTCTAGGCCTCGCCCTATAATCAATCCAATCAATAGCTTACCTAGATCAAGTCTAGGCCTCGCTCTAAAATCAATCCAATCAATAGCTTACCTAGATCAAGTCTAGGCCTCGCTCTAAAATCAATCCAATAGCTTACCTAGTTCGGGACTAGGCCTTGCTCAACAACCAAATCAATAGCTTACCTAGTTCGGGACTAGGCCTCGCTCTATAACCAAATCAATAGCTTACCTAGTTCGGGGACTAGGCCTCGCTCAACAACCAAATCGATAACTTACCTAGCTCAGGTCTAGGCCTCGCTCAATAACCGTATCAATAGCTTACCTAGATCTAGTCTAGGCCTCGCTCTACCTAGTTCGATAAGCATAGCAAGTTTTGAAATCAAAAAGCGATAATAGTCCACATAAAGCATTTGCACGTTTCTCACCCCAAGCATTGAAAACAAAGTTCAAGAGTAAAAAGTGGGGCTATGACTCACATCAAGCCCAGAAATCCTCAAAAGAAACGATAGAAGAAAGACGTAAGTAATCTCAAGCAACTCACGTAACGGCGACTACAGACTCGGCACTCCTAACAATATCAAACTCGTTCAGAAATCATTTCCTCAAAATCAAATATTCCCATTCCCGAACGTATTCCATTTTACTTTCCAAAAATATCCATTTCTCGAATTAACTTCATATTAATTGGAAATTCGACGTTTGGTATCCATATGGGTGGAGGGTCGACACAACTCAAACCAAGAAGTCACATCGAGGAAATAATAAACCATCTATAGGTCTAATGTTAGCCCAACATATTATTTAAATAACTATTGAAGCTTATTAAATCCGTCGATTTGATAATCTCCCATATTTATTTACGTAATACATCGTTCCAAGATTATACCCAATCTAAAGCACATTGCACAAAGAATACTATATGGTATATATCGTAGTCCAATAAATTCCCTATATATATCGTCCAATTTGCCAAATTCATCAATTTAGCCAATTCCACGAGATATATAGTAATTTATCATCCTAATACACGTACCACAACCTATGGGCGTCGTAGGATACGATGCCTATTAATATACTCATTTTATATAGCTAAATAAACTCGATTTAACCCGTCGATTAAATAAGTTACGTAGTTATAGAAAATGGATATATTAATCGTCATATATCCGTGACAACATAAAAGTCACATAATAAAGTCCACTTAGACTTAAGTAACCACAACTCGTATAACTCGATAAGTCTTTCTAAATTTACAAAAAGTCATCATGTTTTTATTTATTACTTACCCGACTTATTAGTTTTCGACATTATTTCTAGTTATTACTTATAATAATACTCCGACATTTATTGCACTATTCGCATAGTACAATAATTATCGTTATATTATTATAACGTTCACTCGTGATCGTTTTATTATTAATATACGCATTTATAATAATATATATATACGTTTATCACGTCTATATACTTATATAAATGATTATATTACTAATAATATTATTACGAGTTTTATTATAAGCATTTGATTTTTAATATTTATCGAGTCATAAGAATTTGGTCACATGTCCGAGTCATCACTCTCGGCTCATTGTCCAAGTCCACAATAAAATAACTAAGTCATAAATAAGTAATCCATCTCCGTCCAAATCAATCCCAATTCACGTGCTACAACAATAGGGTCCGACTACGGCACCCGACTAACCTATCTCCGTCAATCTAATTTAACCGTCTCATAATCGGTTCCCATTACCATTTCGACAACACAACTCCATAATCAATCCAAAAGTAAATCATTGTCGAGACCACAAAGGGTCTCGACCCATCCAATGCATTCGGCCAAAAAGAATACCACAACAACAATAACACAACATGGAACAAAACGTGAAAGTATCAAGTTACACATCATCCGGGTTGGTTTACCAAGCCAAACCCGTGCCGCAAGACCCACTTGGGTCTCGGCTAGACTACGAGTCGCAAGGACTCCAAACCAAGGCTACTTTGGTCACGGCTAGAGCTCATCCGAGCGCTCCCAAATCTGCCAAACGGACCCTTTGGGTCGTGGCACACAAGAACAACAACAAACATCAAATCGGTAACCAAATCAAGCCAAGAATCAACCAATCAGACCAAGGGTCACATTAGACTCCCAAACGAGTCAAAGATAGCATCACACCGAGACCATGGGGTCTCGGTTAAGCTCTAACGAGCTATACCCATATCCAAACGCGACCCAATATCAAGATCGAGCACCAACATTAGCCAAATCGACACCCCAAGATACCAAACCATCAAATCCTTATATTTCTTTTAAAAACCCACTTGAATTACATGTGTATAACCAAAACCCACAAGAAAGATTTTAATTTCGTGACCCTAGGTCACGATTTCGCCAAGAACACGAGTAGGAACTCGTCTCACCTTCGATTTCTCAAGACAAAAACGTGATAACCTCAAAAAAAACACGAAGAAAATGATGATTCTTGTGATTTAACGTGGTGATTTATGGGGTATTTAGGCGCGTGTGATAGTAGATCGAGAAGGAAATGAGATAGGGAGTTGATTGGTGGTGGTGGTGTTGATGGTGGAGCGGCGGTGGAGCTGTGGTGGCGGCGGCTGCCCTTTGGTGGCTAGGGTTTGGTGATGGTGTTGTTGGTATAATAGAGAGAGAGATGAAGTTGTGTTTGTATGTTTTTGTTTATGTGTGTGGTGTGGGTGTGATATCCCCAAGAAAACCAAAACCGGCCTTTAGGCCCAAAAAAAAATAAAGTAAATTTTAATAAAATGATAATAATAATAATAGTGAGTGTAGGGGATTTAGTAGCCCGGTGTCAATACACGGACCAAACCCGAAACTTAAATAACCAAATGTCTTTCAAACCGAACCCGTTCCAAAATACTAATATCCGATCCAATGATAAAATGTAATTAAAATTGTTAGGTTAACCTAGTGCCGGAGTCAATGTAGTGCCAAAAATAACGATCTCACAATAAATCATCACGACCGAATCAATCCAAACCATAAATAAATAACCAAATCTCATAAATAACGTATGATTAAAAATCACGTACCAACGTTTGTAAAATATCTCGTCACAATAAACATTCAAAAATTCCAAAATTATAATTTTAATGTAATGCGGGTTTTATAAATGGCTCCCTATTTTGCCAGTTGTCACACTCACAAGGAGGTATTTTCAAAGAGAAACTCCTCAAAGAATGTTACCATGGAATAGTCAAAGAAAAAAACTATCTCCTGAAAGTAAAGAGATGTTGAGGCGAAAGGTGAAGGAGATTAAAGCATTCAACGCTTCAAAAGTGCCTACAACTATTAAAGAACAAGGAGAAGGAAGTGCAAACACACTCAAAGAGAGAAGGGATCGTCTCTATGTATGCAAGAAACAGGGCCATGTGTTTTAGAAGTGTCCAAATAAGAAAAACAGAACAATAGTTGAAGTTCCAGCCAAAGATAACAATTCAAAGAAACAAACTGTCAAACGATTTGAAGAGAAGTTAAAGTACCCTGAGAATGTTTATGTGATAACTGATTACATGATTGAAGGGACGGATTATGCAAATTGGGACAACATTTGGTATGTAAGCAGCGCGTACAAGAAACATATGTGTCCAACCAAATCTTTGTTCAAAAGATTGAAGAGCAGTTTTAATATCGAAGGAACTCAACATGAAAAGAAGTTTATTTTCTCTCATGGAGTTGGAGAAGCAACAATGGAAACAAAAGATAGGATGATGGTAATTCCTTGTGTGTTGTACACACCAGAAACATTAAATGTACTGAGTATTGATCAGTAGAAGGATCAAGGGTATGTTGTCAAGTATGGACACAACAAGTGTAGTATAAACTACATGTTTGATGATAAAAGGTGTGATAAAACAAGAACAGAATGAGCAGATGAAGAAATTGGCAAGAAAAATGAGAAAGACCACATTCATGATGAAAAAGAAAGTGTGGTTGCAAAGCACAACAAGTATCTTGAAGCATACTTTGAGTCAATAGACCCAAAAGAAGAGTATTCACTGATCAAAGGTTTAGAAGAACTCAATTGGGACAGAAATGATGTGCAAGACTACTTGGATGAAGATTATATAAGCATGAATAGAACCTTGTATGCTATTAAGGTAAACTCATTCCCAAGGTTTATATCTTTCCTAAATTTGATTAAGAAAGACAGCGTTGTATACAAGAATTGGGAAGTACTCACGAAAAGGTTTCTAGATATGATCAAATGGTTTTATTTGGTATATCTAAATCAAGATGTGTTAGAACCACTACCACCAGTCATAAGGAATGTAGATATTGACTTATTAGGTCTTTACAAGATGATAGATAGCATGGGAGGCTATCTAAGTGTTACATTTGGAGATAAATGGAAGGAAGTTGTTGTGATACATGGTTTAACTAAAGAACAAGAGGATGAATTGAAGAGTTGCTACAAACGCACCATTGAAATGGTGAAGTGTTACTATGAAGCCCTGGTTTAGAGAGGAGTCTGTGAAATATGTGGTTGAAGGTGGGAGTGATTATGCCAAGGAAAAAAGTCCACAAGGTTGCGATGGGACATAAGTTGGAATAGGAAAAACACATGAAGAGTTTGAAAACTATCAAGGAAAGAAAATTCAGTTTGGTGTAAACTTGGAAGGCAACAAGACTAGGACTGCTGATAATGAAGACAGTGCAAGCACATCAGGAAGTAATGACTTCGTGGTCATTACATAAGTTGGAAGAAACCTTCTAAGGAGGAAATTTGGCATCAAGACATTAGGTGATTAGGAGGAACTGTAGGTCAAGTAATGTCATGTTATACCAAATATGCATATATGTATTAGTATATGGGTCAATAAAAGCCTTACATGTATTCTGGTTTGGGCAAAAGGCCAACAAACCAAACAGTCGAATATTATGGCAGTTAGAAGGTAGTTATAGTTAGTTATTTGGTAGTTATCCATGAAAGGTCACAATGGTTCATTGCAACTGTTATGTCGTTTCATAATGTATAAATTAGTAAAATCTCTTGTTACTATCTTACAAAATCTCCATACACTGCTTACATTCACCAATCAAATATGGTGAACTACAAACATCTTATGAACACAAATTGGCTTCATTACAAGCCTGTGCGGCTGTGCAACAATGTTTGCTATCTTTCGAACACAATACAAAGATTTATCAACCCGAAGGATGCATATTCTATATTCTAGCAATCAGTAGGACTGAAACATTCACTAAACCTCAGGGCTTTGTATCAACAACTCATTGATAGGATTCAATTTGTTATGTCACCCAACACATAAGACATAAAGAAAATAAAATAATTGTTTCTGGTCATTGTGCAGCCACATATCAGACTATCAGAGGGGTCAATAATGATTGTCTTTTTTCCTTCTAATTGTTGTCCTAGTACAAATAGTACCAATGAATTGAAATTTGTTCTTAAAGTTAATCAAGTTGCAAATCGCAAAGGCTTTATGCCTGTGTGGTAGAGCCAAACTCTGAAGGCATAACACTATACACATAAACTCTGCCTTAATTTATATTTGTATTCTTACAAATAGTCATATTTTAAGTAGATTTATGCATGATCTTGGTTTAAGACACGGATATAACCAGGCTAATCATAAGTCTCATTTATCTTAGGTTCAAAGAAGATTTTGCTGGTATCTCTTGAACTTTTGCTTTACAATTTTGTAAATTTATAAATATTCCTTTGTTTTTCAAACCATGTTATGCTTAGATTACACAGTCGTTCAGCTTTTATATCATCTTTATGACACTCGCACCTGACTTGATATATGACTTTAATAAGGCCTTCGATACTCTTCCCTATCCCAAATTGCAGACTCATAATTGAGCCTGGGTGAGCTCCCGGTGGTTATCCATCAATTTTTCCATCATCTGGGACTGGGATATCACCTCAGTTCCAAGGTGCAACCAAAGCCATTCGGAGTACCTGACGATCGGAGAGACCATCCTGGTGAACCCATTGGGGTGGCAAGGTGTGACATCATATCTCGACACACTTCAACTGTGCTTTGAGAAAATTTTGTGTCTCCTCCCACCTCGGATCAAAGTAGAAGGGAGGAAAAGAACCATTCGGTCCTCCTACACACAAGCTTAAACGTACAAAGACTTAGCAAAGATATGAAATTATCTCAACAAGATTGTTTGGCCACTCGTGATGGGGAAATGTCTGCTAGATATATGGGTGGACCGAGGGGATCCCCGGGGTGCCTGTTAACCACATAGATTTATCCTCCATAGTACAAAAGTTTGTCAACAGGTGGCCTGTTGTGGAGTTAATTTGTTACTTGAAAGATAATGGATCGAAACGAATTTGCCTAATAATAAATTTGAGAGTCATTACAGTACTTGAGTCGATAACAAATGGTTAGTTCTTGAAAATACATTTATAGGGTTACGTTGACACCACAAGCCCGTTGAGTGATGTGAAGCCGGTTACTAATCGGATCCATAGGTATGCTAGATTGTTCATAACACGGTGTTCATAAAACAAAAACTAAGTAATACAATCACTTTTCATGTTATATGCTATGATTTAAAACCGTTTAAACAAGAACAAGCAATAAATGGTTTTAACAAAATTTACAAAAGATGTTTTCAACGTTTAAATTTTTATTGGAAATGAATCAAATAATTTGACAAAGATTGTTTGCGGAATAAAAGTCTTAGTTGAATGACAATTGAAGCAATCTACTCTCTAACTTAAACACAAACCTAAGTTATTATTTAAGTATTAACTTATACTAACAGAAAAGATGTAATCAATAATAGGAAAAGCATGCCGACCTAGTTAATCTCGTGCAATGTTCAATCAAATTCTTGATTAGTGACTCTAAGGTAGTGTAGACTTAGTTTTAATATATAGCTAAAACCTACACATATGTCAAATAACCGTCTAACTCGATGATTCATGAAAATTATCTAGTTAATGCACATTCATTAAGTTCGCCGGCTAATTATTATGACTTGTTTGTGATCTTATATAACTAATAACAACACATAACTTATAATTTACCTTCGTTAACTCTACGTATAGAAGATGGAGTTGGAGCTGGAGCTGGAGCTGGGGCTGAGGATAAGCCGAACCTAGAATTTTTATTTTCATAAACTTGTTTGCCAAATTAGTTTAAGTTGGAGCTTATTATTGTAAAATTACTGAAAAAGACATATAATTAAATTAACATATGTATATCTCAAATATTTTTGTAGATAATTAAGTAATTTAATACTCCTTTCGTCCCATATTAAATGTTCAGTTTGATTTTTTCAAGTATTTCTTTATCAACTTTGACCTTAAATAATTTTGTTTGTGTTATATAAAACTTGCTGCAAGCAAACATATTTAAGGTCAAAGTTGAAAAAGAAATACTTGAAAAGTCAATATCGGACATTTAATATGGGACGGAGGGAGTATATTAGAAGCCCCGTCTAAAAATTTTAGCTTCATTTACCGAGGCTGGGGCTTATAATTTCAAAAGTATCCATATAAGTCTCTACGTCAAACGAAACTTATTTTTGAGGTGAGGCTTATTTTTAAAATTTAAGCCCCATAAACCCTCATATAAACCCCTCCCAAACACAACTTACCATTTGAAAAAAAGCTCACACTAACTTTAGTGTGTGATGTTTCCTTTATATATTTAAAAAAATTAACAAAAACATAAGTATAGGATGAGTTGGGCTCTTTTCCAATAGCTTTTAACCTACTCTTCATTCCTCGTCAATTTTCATTCTTTAAAACTGTGATTCGATCTAAATTCTAAACCCATGAGCTGAAGAAACTTATTATGTGATTTTGATATATAAATTCAATTTATTCGGTTGATAAATTCACACCCGTCACTCTCTGTTTTGTTTTTGAAGCTATTTTTTTTTCATTTTCATATTGTTGCAAATTTTGTTTTTAAGTTAGCAGCGGTGTCTAAATCGACCAAATTAGCACTTTTTTATTCTTTTTTTCTATTTAAAGATTGACAAATAGTTTCTTTAAAAAGTGAATTAGGATCTGTTTGTCTTTTCAAACGTTTTATGCATGATCTGCAAAACCATGTTTATAACAGAAGAGAGAATTTGATGTTTTAAAATACAATAAGTGATATCATTAAAAATAATAATAATAATAATAATAATAATAATAATAATAATAATAATAATAATAATAATAATAATAATAATAATAATAATAATAATAATAGTAATAGTAATAATAATAATAATAATAATAATAATAATAATAATAATAATAATAATAATAATAATAATAATAATAATAATAATAATAATAATAATAATAATAATAATAAATCTACAAAATTGAAGAAGAAAATGTCATTTTCTTCAATATGTCTAAAATTAAACAAACAAACCCCGCATAAGAGCAGGTTTATCTTCTCGCTTAACAAAAGTTTAACATTGTTGTGCACAAAATCTAGGCAACTTCATATCTTATGTGTAATAGTTCATCATTGTCGTTGTGATGACATTATTTAGCCTTCTCATTAGTGTTTTAAAACTCGAGTTGAACCGGTTGAATCATGGATTGGTTGGATAACTAGAAGCCTGTTTTAAGAAAAAATCAGTTGAATCACGAATCAATAGTTTAACCGGGTCAATCAAAAAAACTGGTTTTTAAAACATTGTTTCTTACTTGTTAGGTAAAAATAAATAAATAAATAAGAATAGTATACAATATTTAACATCTTAATATCTTATATAGAATTATAGACTTATGTATGTCCTTGAGTCGTGACCCTGTTATTACATGCCACATGGCATATTTTTCACCATCAAAATTAGCTCTCTCTTCACATAAAAAAGAGTGTTAGTTGTTTCGAGATAGCCACACAACAACCACAATTCTAAGTTTTTTTTTCTTCCTTCCTTTTTTAGTTTTATACTCCTTCGGTTCCAAAATATAAGTCTATTTTGACTTTTTCAAAGTTTTAATTCCAACTTTGACCTTAATTATTCTTTTTTGTGTTATATAATACTTGATGCAAAATATATAAATGGACTTGTGTTTTAAATGCATTTTCATTGGTATACCTTTTATCAAATATTATATAACACGAAAACAAATAATTAAAGTCAAAATGAAAAAGAAATAACTTTGAAAAATCAGAAATGGACTTATATTCTGGGACGAAAGGAGTAGTTTAATTTTAACATTTTTAAAAATAGTTAAACTCTATTATGATCTTTTATATTTTAAATTAAGGTTTTTTAACAACACCCTCAGGGCTATTGTAAACAAAATCTTTTAAATTAATAATCGATTTCAAGCTTTCATCTCAACTTTTTAGATAATGTTTTTTTTCCCACTTAATCTTTATTCTTATTTTTTAATCAACTTTTTTATAAACTTTTTTTATACATCTGTTAGTTTTGCATTTTATGTAATAAATTTTCAAACTTTTTGTTATAATTTTTATTTTCAAATCATTTTCTTTATTAAATAATTTTATAGGTTTTATTAGTTTTCAACCAAGTATCAAATGAAACTTGACCGTTGACTATTCTCCGGGTGTAAAAATATTTTTCCCAAAAAAAACTTAACCGTTGAACATCAATTCACCACTCTTTTGTAACGATACCCCGATGAAGTATGTGATAATCATATTGCTAAACGTATAACAATCAGTTGTGCTTCCGTTTAAAGATGTGATAACAATTTCACTTGTTACAGTGTTTGGCAAATTCTAAATAAAATATTAAACTAATTATTTGTCACTTGATTATTATATAGTCACTTTCAAACCGCAATGCAAATCATTACCAAGAGGGATATATATGAAGCAACTAATGAGTAATATTCAGGTTCAAGTGTGGAATGATAAATGGAGCTCAATGGGTCTTTTATGTAATATCATTACCAAGAGGGATATATATGAAGCAACTGATAAGTGTAATCTTGCTGATGCTGTGGAAAATGGTATTTGGCCAGCTGAATGGTACAGGTAATATCCTGGTGCTGACTGCTGAGTAATATTCAGGTTCCAGTGTTAACTGGATCAAAAAAGGATGAGGCTAGGTGCGTTGATAACAAAGGGAAGCTGGTGGAATTCAGTATAAAGAATGTATGGAAAGACAAGATTGATGAGGGGCTGAAAGTGACATGGGAAAAAATGGTTTGGTGTACTCAATGTATACCAAAGCATAAGAAGAAAGGATACCTCCGTTGGCGAATTGTCTTTATTTTGAAGCAAGATATCATCTTCAACCAAATGAGGAGCCTTTGGCTTAGGTGGCCTTCCCCTTTTACCCTTTGGCTGCGACGAATCAACAACTCTTATCCTAGGCTTCGGCTTACTAATCTTCTTAGGTCTTCCCGGTTTCCTAATCTTCTTAGGTCTTCCCCGTTTTCGTTGTTCCGGTTCCTGCAAAGATACAAAGTTTAGTTCAATTCATTTGATAGGTACCAAAACACAATGATAGGATTAACAACCAGGATTACTCGAAGTTGTTAAACCAATCAGGATCTATCGAAGTTAGAATCAAGATCAAAATGTTGTTTCTTGCATTATTGTAACTGAATGTTAACAATTGATATGAATGAGAGAAGAGAGAATTTTATTAATCAAAAGCTGAAATGAAAATTAACATCTAATGGGTATTTATACAGAAATGGGTAAACTGAAAATGGGCGGGAGAAACTGTTGAAAAGTTGTTGGGAGAAGTCTGTTTGACTTTTCTGTTGACTTTGCACTTTTGACCCATATCAATCCGTCCCGCTTAAAATGATGCTTGTCCTCAAGCATCTAGGAAAACGAGGCAACCTTTCTTAGGATCTTTAACCCATTCTCTTGTAGCATCCCCAACCTTTTCTTATGCCAAACACCCCAAAAACAATAACCTTTGTCTTAAGCAAAACACCCAAAAGAAACAGCAACAACATAACCAAGTCACCCCTTTGCGAGTACTCATATATTTTCTACACTTATACTCATTTTGTAACCATGATCAGTTAGCTTATCTCGAAATTCATTAGCCCACAGAGACTTGACTTGAGCATAAAATGCAGTTTTTATACCAGTGGCAATATCTAAGGTGATGTGTTAAGTTTTATTTGTGGTATTGAGGTCCTCAATAATGTTTATCTTCTGTTTGAACTGGTGTCAATACCATGGTTTCAAAAAAAATGTTGTATTTAGATGCCTACAATATCCGAAATCATTCTATTCTTTAATAAATTATACTATTACTTTTTATAACAACCATATAGACTACGTTATCTATTTAATAGAAAAAAGTTTCTCTTCCATTATAAAAAACTGATCCACATGAAATTTAAAATATCAATTTTGAACCATTACTCAGACCGGCTGACCCATCCATTTTGCCATCTCAAAAGTCAAAAGTCAAAAAACAATTGCTGTAAAGCAAGTGTACTCCTTATTTGTGCCTTCAAAAACTCGACAGATCTTTCTATGCTCGATCTTTTGCTTCCGTTAACATCAAACAGTACTCCTTCAGATCTTTCACAAATAAATCTCCAAATACGAGCCTACATTACTAGAGAAACGGAGCAACAACAACCCCTCGAAAACACCAAGAAACCTCTTCAAACAATATGGTTCAATCCAAACTCATCCGACTCGCCCATTTCAACGCCACTTGGACCCAACAGTTGGCTATGGCTATGCGTGATAATAACTTCATCGTTTATCATGTTTCTTATTTTCTTGGGGATTTTAATAAGATACCACATCTACCCTGTAGAACTAGCTAGAGGACCTTCGGCCTACAATTACACATTCAAAAATCAATACTTTGTGGGACATGTTCTTTGTTTGTGCTAGTGTTTTCTTGGCTACTAGTTTTGTGTTTCTCTGGCAAAAGAAGGACAACGACAAAAGGGACGCTACGAAAGTGCAAAACTTGGAGCTATCTGAAGTTGGAGAGATTGAAAGCTTTACTCATCAGTCTGTTCATGAAATTACTAATGTCCATTTTGGTGGTAAGCGTGATCTAAAAAGTAAGTCGTCCATGGTTCTTTTTTAGTGCTAGGTGCTTTGCACTACGCTTTGGAAAACTGATGTTACTGAAACCGAAAATTATACCTTTACCAGCATTTTCTTAAATAATATGGATAAAAAATACTCCATAAAAGTATCGGAATGGTTAATAGATCCAGTGATATGATCTTCGTGTAACTAATACTTGTGTCACTATTAATTCCAGCAATGCTACTGGAGAACAACAAGAAAGGATCAGCTGTGGGTGTTTTGGCCTGCGGGCCAAGGATGATGAGACATGAAGTTGCCAAAATATGTTCATCAAACCTGGCCAGCAATCTTCATCTGGAGTCCATGAGCTTTAACTGGTGACGAAAAAAGATGGTGGCATTTTACGTGTATATATAACCTAATAAGAAAAGTTGTGTTGTATGTAGCTTGATGAAGAAAATGGTCTCAGCTATTTCTTACTCGTATTTTGTTTGATATCCAGTATATTGTGTAATAATACTTACCACATGCGTACTTACTATGGGATCAATCCATTTCGAACATTTTCTATTTCGAACAAAAGGGGTACTTTTTAATAACGATATGATTATCATATATATAGAGGTGGCCAAACGAACCGGTTCCGGAATTATCCTGAACTGAATCCGGTCAACACCGGTTCCGGCAGGATCCGGTCCGGTTCCCATAGTATCCGGCGATTCGTGTCCGGTTCCACATTTTTGATACTCGATCCGGTTCGGAACCGGATAATCCATCACCGGTTCGCGATCCGGTTCCTGGGAACCGGTTCCAACGTTAATATTTCTCTTTTTCTGGGTTTTGAACACAGTTGGTTTAGCAGCAGCAGTACAACGGTCATATGACCGTTTTTCACAAAAATTCCAACGGGTTTGTCCCCTATTTGTCCCATTTTAAGCTCCTAAACATTCCTATAAATACCATTGATGACTTTGGTTGAATCACAACAATCAAATTCAAGAAAAACACTCAAAATTTGCTCACAAACTTGATCAAAAATGTCTAGAAGAAACCAAACTTCTCAATCTCAACCAACATCATCAAACAATACCGCTTCTCATGCTCAAAGTTCTACAAACCAAGCTTTGGAAGTTGGGGTTCAACCAACATCCCGAAACCAAGAGATTTGGTGTCATTTCGAAATGGTTAAGTATTCGGATGGTTCAACAAAGGCTCTTTGTAAAGCTTGTAACACTTATATGTCTTCATCAGGGAATTCTACGTTGAAGAAGCACATGAATCACCATTGTAAAGCAACAAAAGGCGTTGGGTCGTCGGATCAAAGTGTTATGGGACGAGATGGGAGTATTTTTGTATATGACGAGAGGGCGCTTCGTCAAGATTTAGCTCACTTTGTGATTCAAGAGGGTTTTCCGTTCAATATAACAAACTTTTGAGTTCCCATATATGAGTTTCCTATATTATATATGTGTATATATACTATGTGTATTGCTATTAGAGACAAATAAACAATAACATGAACCATAAAAAAAGTGTAGATGTTAATACCTTAAACCATTTGATTGTTGAGACACAAAAAACACAAGTAAGGAAAAATGTTGAGGCCTGTGATGCTCACAGTTTCCTTAAGACAGATTCGTCCTCTCCACGGTGCTTGAGAATCGTGAACGTCTATCTCCCAGGATACAACAACAACGGATAACTCCGTTAGCACAAACGGGTTATTGATGAGGCAAAAAATGAACCACTTTTAAGGGGTCTTTTAAACCCGGATTCGAATTTATTTGATCAAATATTACCCTAAATCGTTTCTTTTGTGATTTTAGGTACTTTTGGAGTGAATTCTGGAAAAGGAAGCATTTTGGACGTTTTTGAAGCATAAAAGTGAAGAAAACGGCAAAATCTTAATTTTCCTTGCTGGGAACAGTACCTAACGGCGTCATGAGATTTTTCATGACGGCGTCAAGAGCATTAGAAGAGGTGGAAGTGGCTAAAGTCCGTGACGGTCCAGAGAGTTTTGTGCATTGGAGATGACGGCGTCACCCAAGACCGTCATGTGTAAAATTAAAGAGTGACGGACTAGAAGAATTTACTCTTGACGGCATCACAACTGGACCAAGGCAATCCGATTTCATTATGGACGGCGAGATGACGGCGTCAGAATTTTCTTCTTGACGCCGTCACCTCAGAAAATCTATATATAGTTTTAGAATTTTCATTCATAAAAGTAACATATTTTGGGAGAAACCCTAGTCCGAACTTTTTAGTGTTTTCAAGGGTTTTTAACCCCTAGATTCCTTCATGTCAATTTGAGATAAGTACTCTTTCCATTCAATCAATATGTCTATGTGTTGCTTGAATATATCTTACACTTGTCTCTTAATTAACATGCTAAGCTAGATTTTCTTGTGTTTGCTTAGATCTAATGAAACCTAACTATTAATTATTGGTTGTTGGTGTGTTATTAATTGTTGGGATGAATGTTCCATCGATGTTAGGCTTAAGAAAACTGGCTAAACTCCTAATGGTAACCTGCTTGAACATCGTAAGAAACATGTAACCAATGCATACTAGGTTATTAAGGTAGTATTTAATGCATGAGCCACTGTTTATAATCCCTATGATCGGGTGTTTTACGCATCGTTGTAGGAGGAGATAAGAGCTTATAGGATTGGGGAAGTACGTACGCCACCCCATGACTTGTTAGGAATACACCCGTCATCCACGCAATTAATACACACACTAATTAACCGGTAAAAGATAGTTAGGGAGTAAGGAAATCTAAGTAAACACGTTTGTCCCCTTATAAGTTCACAACCTTTATTTTCATTTCTTTTATTTTATTCTATTTTGATTGCATCTTTAGTTATTGGGTTAGTTGGTTAGCAACTAATTCCGCCCACTCTTCCAAAACCCGAGATTTTACTTGCTTTCATAAAATATAAAATACAAAAATAATCATCCATCACCTCTAGATTTAATTTAGAATGCTTTATAATCCTAGCGACACTATTCCTGAGTTGAACGATCAATCCCCCGGTACTTGTCACTATACTATACTACAACAATCAGGTACACTGCCTGGTGGTTTTTGTAAGCTTCTCGAGATCCCTCGAAAGGTAAAGCCTGGTGCGATTCCCACGTATCAAGTTTTTGGCGCCGCTGCCGGGGAATAGTTATTGTCTAGGTTAGGATTTTTTTTTTAATTAGGTCTATTTGCTAGATTCCTTTCTAGTAAGATTTTATTGTTATTTTTAGGTTTTCTTTAATCTATCTTGTTTCTTTGTTTCCTGTGTTCGTAAACTAACTCGATGAATAACAATAATATTGATCGTTTGATTCCTGTTATTCGTGTTTTTCGTCATAGGATTTTCCAAATGCCCGCCCCAAACCCTTTAGTGGAAAACGAGAACCCACCTAACCTCTCGCCTATCCATCACTTTGATCATAATTCGGAGATGGAGGAGTCTGACCATGATGATGACCATAGGGCTAGCCCTTTTTACTATTCGAACTCCGATGAAGACCTAGATGATGGTGACATATTTAATGAGAATAGGATGGGTGATGTAGTGGATCCTCTTAGGTATGTCAACCCTCGAACAAGGATTGAGAATGATAACCCATTTAATATTCAATTTTCTTGTAAAATTGGATTTAGGAGCTTTGATGCCTACCTTAACTCATCTCTACCAATGAACATAATCTCGTGTAGTGAATACAATAAGATCATGGTAGATGAATTAGAATGCAAAGGAGATACTAATATTGTTGCTAGGGTAATGATGTTGCATGTATTTGTAGGAAGCTTTGTTTATTTTGTTGAGTTCATAGTTAAGGAAAACCTAGGATTCAAAAAGTTAACCAACCTTGATGAAAAACTTGTGGAAGGGTTAATTACATTCTCGGATGGGGATGAAGATTTTGTTTACCAAATACCCCGTGCACATCCTAGGTTCAAGGGTTTTTCTATGGAAAAATGTAGTAGGTATCCACCCCTAGAAATGCTAAGTAAAAATGATAAAAGGAAAGGGCTTAAATATCCTCATGAAAAGAATAAAAAGTATTATCGCGGATGTTTAGAGCTAAGTGATGACTACAAGAGAGATGAGGTCACGTAGTAACCCATGACCTTGAGTCTAGCTACAAGACTCGTAAAATAAAGAAAAACGCTTCTTGGAAGGCAACCCATGTTTTGTGTGATTTTTATTTGTTTGATTGTTATTTGTTTCCGTATGCATGTTTTGTTTTTATTGTTGGTAGATCATGTTTCAAACTAAAATGGTGAAGATACTTTATTTTGTTGTTTAACTCCATCTTAACTTCATACAAAGGTATTTTTCAAAAGATAAGTGTAAGGGGAAACCCCAAATTTGTTTCTAAGAACAAAATTGATCATGAATCTCCACAATAATAAATGAAAATGTATATTTGTTAGAGTCAAATGCTTGTATCGACTCATAATGATGTTTTGCAGGATTTTCCAGGAAGTAGGGCAAAGTTTTTCCAGAAATTTTCCGGAAACTTAACATAAGGATTTCTGCAGATCACTTCTGACGGCGTCACGTGTAAAATTCTGGAAATTTTGCTAAATTTGTTTATCTAACGGAGTCTTTAAGTTTTTGTTAATTCTTTAGTTTTATAAACTCCAGGGAATCTGCAAACATTCATTCCACAAGCATTATATTTTAATTTGCTTTTTAGGACTTGTTAGTATATTTAGATTGCCGCCGATTTTACGCGAGGTTGCCTTGTTTGTTTTCTCAGGTTTAACAGGTTACGTTTGACAAGAAGATGATTTATATTTCTGGAAGGGAAGCTTTGATTGTTCATTTTCTTGGAGGAAGATTTAACCTTGTTACCTCACTATCCACACCGAACGAATCAGGGGAGTATTTGCTTTCATTCTTTTACTTATTTACTTTTACATCTTTAATTGAACATTGGGGACAATGTTCATCCTAAGTGTAAGGGGAGGGTAAATGATGATACCTTATAGGATATTATTGCACTTGAGTTTGTTTTGTTTGATGGTAGGTGTGTAATAAAACTATGAGAAATACTTGTTAGTGTAATTTTAGCGCCAAATTTAAAATTTTTTACAACATTTAGGAGTGAAACTTTAGCCTTAGCAAGCATCTCATGGATAGGAGTTGTAAAACTAGCACAAAACCGTACTATTCAGAAAAATTTTCCACCCAAATATGTGAAGTTCGTCTTTAGATTTGATAGGAAAAGCATTTACTATTAGTGCTTATGAGTGTACCGGTAGCATTTAGATTCTAGAACTTGCGTTAGTGATGCATCCCGAGACCGCTAGTGAGACTACACTCGTGTGGTAGGATTTACTACATGATAAGAGGCATTAGGATCACCCTTGTGTTAAACCAGTATCATAATTACTTGACCATTTAAGTCATATTACTTGGCTAGTTAAGTCAATTAATTTCCCCCACACCTTAGCGTTGTACTCATTTTTAGTACACGAAACCCCTAGTACACCCCTCCGAGCCTATCTTTTCATTTCTAACTTTAAGCATCTTACTTAAAGGAAGAATTTGTTACAACCCACTTAAATGTACAACCAAATCACCTTAGCCTTCCGTGTATGCACTCATCTTTAGTGCATTATTGTTATTTGTTTAAACCCTTAGTTAATTATCTAATTGATTACATGGTTGCTAAGTCGAGTTATATCCTTGTACATATTGTTTTGGGACGATTGGGACTCATGGGTAAAGTACTTGTGTTTTGGAGTAATGGGGAAGAACATCATATTATTACCCCCATATGTGCGTTAATCTTAAAAAGTACTCTTAGTGTTTTGATTATCTTAATTCGAGTCATTAGATTAGTTATTGTAAAGTATGTAAAAATTCAAGTGTAAGGGGAATGTTCATTCCCTATGATGTATTATTTTGGATGGTAGGATAAGAGTGTATGCAGAAAAAAAAAATAAAATAAAAAAAAATACGGACTACCATCCCATTTCATTCTATGTTTATTTTAAGTTTTTGTTATTTTTCATTTATTAGCTTAAGTCGAGTCGAGTCTTGGCTTAGCAACTCCATATTGTACACGTAATTTACCAAGATGATTAACTCGCCACCAATGAAATATTGCCTATATCCAACAAAACCGTGTATTCTATATCCCTACACCTAACGTTATAACCCTTTGAAAGACCTCTTTGATAGTTTATCCTAGGTGCTTACGCCATGTGGTGGAGGTTTGATCATTTCCCAAGCAGCCTATGGTAATCTATTTTGCTATGACAGGTAGTGAGAGATGTTTTCCATTTTCATAATGTGATATATACTTTATTACACCCGAGAGATATGAGTATCTAAACACTATTTGTGAGGTGCTAGTTTATGACCTCCGTGCTTGTCTTTGGTCTTTAGTGGAACGATTATTTGTTGTAATTACTTTTATATTAGTGTTAAATGACCTCTAACTTGTATTTTGATTAGAATAAAAGCTCATTTGCTTGAGGACAAGCAAATATCAAGTGTAAGGGTATTTGATGAGGCGAAAAATGAACCACTTTTAAGGGGTCTTTTAAGCCCGGATTCGAATTTATTTGATCAAATATTACCCTAAATCGTTTCTTTTGTGATTTTAGGTACTTTTGGAGTGAATTCTGGAAAAGGAAGCATTTTGGACGTTTTTGGAGCATAAAAGTGAAGAAAATAGCAAAGTCTTAATTTTCCTTGCTGGGAACAGTACCTGATGGCATCAAGAGATTTTTCATGACGGCGTCAAGAGCATTACAAGAGGTGGAAGTGGCTAAAGTCCGTGACGGTCCAGAGATTTTTGTGCATTGGAGATGATGGCGTCACCCAAGGCCGTCATGTGTAAAATTAAAGAGTGACGGCCTAGAAGAATTTACTCTTGACGGCGTCACAACTGGATCTAGGCAATCCGATTTCATTATGGGCGGCGAGATGACGGCGTCAGAATTTTCTTCTTGACGCCGTCACCTCAAAAAATCTATATATATTTTTAGAATTTTCATTCATAAAAGTAACATATTTTGGGAGAAACCCTAGTCCGAACTTTTCAGTGTTTTCAAGGGTTTTTAACCCCTTGATTCCTTCATGTCAATTTGAGATAAGCACTCTTTCAATTCAATCAATATGTCTATGTGTTGCTTGAATATATCTTACACTTGTCTCTTAATTAACATGCTAGGCTAGATTTTCTTGTGTTTGCTTAGATCTAATGAAACCTAACTATTAATTATTGGTTTTTGGTGTGTTATTAATTGTTGGGATGAATGTTCCATCGATGTTAGGCTTAAGAAAACAGGCTAAACTCATAATGGTAACCTGCTTGAACGTCTTAAGAAACATGTAACCAATGAGTACTAGGTTATTAAGGTATTATTTAATGCATAAGCCACTGTTTATAATCCCTATGATTGGGTGCTTTACGCATCGTTGTAGGAGGAGATAAGAGCTTATAGGATTGGGGAAGTACGTACGCCACCCCATGACTAGTTAGGAATACACCCGTCATCCACGCAATTAATACACACACTAATTAACCGGTAAAAGATAGTTAGGTAGTAAGGAAATCTAAGTAAACACGTTTGTCCCCTTATAAGTTCACAACCTTTATTTTCATTTCATTTCTTTTATTTTATTTTGATTGCATCTTTAGTTATTGGGTTAGTTGGTTAGCAACTAATTCCGCCCACTCTGCCAAAACCCGAGATTTTACTTGCTTTCATAAAATATATAATACAAAAATAATCATCCATCACCTCTATATTTAATTTAAAAGGCTTTATAATCCTAGCGACACTATTCCTGAGTTGAACGATCAATCCCCCGGTACTTGTCACTATACTATACTACAACGATCAGGTACACTGCCTGGTGGGGGTTGTAAGCTTCTCGAGATCCCTCGAGAGGTAAAGCCTGGTGCGATTCCCACGTATCAGTTATCAAGGCGAACCAAAATCGTGCCTTCCCTCTATTACAAAATGGATACATAAGAATAATGTATGGTAACACAAAAGGAGAGGAGTGATAAGTTTTGTTATATGTGAGGATAACACTCACTATATATAGGAAAGGAGATTAAGGATAACGGTCGGATTAATTAACCTTATTAATCCTACTAATGGCTCATGATTGCAAAGTTAATTCGGCCGTTTAATTTGACCAAACATTAACCTTTTCTTTAATTCCCATTAGTATCTTTAATGACCATCAATTGTCATTCAAACCTAAATTGACCAAATTATCCAACAATCCCCCACATGAATGAAATTGATAAAGGGAAACAAATTCCATAGACACGAAGTTGTAATAGAGTTTTGCAGTTGATATTTGCAAAGGATAGGTAGGTGTTACCCTTTGAACCTTCCCTTGTGAAATATACTTAGACTCCTAGCAGCCAGTAGAACTCGATGTCTTTGAACTGTCTGTTGTTTGTGGAGACGACAATATATATTCACACAAATATCTCCTTGACACTTTTTGGTTCTCATAGTTATATTCGTTTAGGTCATGAACATTAGCCTGGTTCTGTGAGAGTTGTTAAGAATTGTGCCCCCACAATTCCCTTAGAAGCGACCCCACTTCTCTCTCACATAGGTGATTCTCAATTAATCATTAAAAGCCATATGCTTAACCTCATATTGTCACTGTTATAGGAATGGACTAGGAAGTTTACCAACTCCCTTAAATAAATTTGGAGTTTATTACTCCCCCACAGTGACCTCAGTTTATACAAGTAGGTTGTCCTATTGAACCCAGATCTTGGGATCTCCAGTCAGCTGGGTTAGGTTTTCCTTCATATAACCTTTTCAAGGGCTTTAGTCTCATTCCTCTTCACGACTTTATAACTAACTCTCACATTTAACATTTCGCAAGCGGATCCACAATGTTATTCTATGACTTCACATTGTCAATAGGGATAACTCATACCGAGAGTAGTTGTCGTATCGACATAATATGTCTGTACAAATTCGAGTTTCGTTCAACTCTTTAAGTATATCATGCTCCAAGTAATTCTTGAGTATTCCAAATAGGCAAGAACTTCATGTTTGTTGATGTTCTTTTGAACTCTAGCTAGGCCGGAATCCCACACATGGAATTTATCTCAAGAATTTTGTAGAAAGGTTCTCCCTTTCAATATATTAATCTTGTTTATAAGATTTTTCTCACATGGATATGACACCAAGATCATTAGTAATTTGTCACCTCAAAAGTTTCATACTAGTGTATGCACACTTTTGAATGTCTTATGTTAATTATATTCCGTATCATAATTAACAGATTCCAAATCTAGCATGCTATAGACCATGGAATCACCACCTTAAACCACTCATAGCTTCATCTACTAATATTCTTCTTCTAGACAAATCACCACCTTAAACCACACATGTTTTAGGAGGATCCCATAAGTTATATGTGTAAGTCCAACACTTATAACATGTCATTCCAATTCACTTGTAATTATATGTATATAATCACATTTAATCTCTTATCATTATATGATTATCACAATTTATTATGTGATTATAACCACATAAAATCAATGTGTAATCATTTTATACAATCAAAATATGTCCAACTTAGCAAATGGACAATATCTCACATTTGATGACAATCACACCATTCAAGTTAGTTACATAAACCAACATTATTGGTTGTCATCTATATGTGTGTTCTTTCATGACATTTCACAATGTCCTACAAGGTTATGTTCAACGCATAGTCATTTCTTACATAATAACAAATCGTTCGATTGTTACTAATATGATTTGTAACAAGTCTTAACAATTGTTCATCTTTCTAGAATAACAAGTAGTTTGATTATTTTGCAAAAATATTCACAACAGAATATTTCAACATCCAAACTTCCAATACTCGAAAAAAAAACCGTGAAACTTGTTTATTCTCATGTCACAAAATTAGTTGCACAAAACCGCACCAAACAACTTTAAATAGGCACTACCTTGCCACAATATTTTACACCAAATGAAACAAAAAAATTTTGCGTTGAACATTATACAAAATAATACATAATTTTGTATTATAACAACCAGAAAATGTTGTACCAAAAAAAACATCCAAGTAACACAAATATCAGCATTAAAAAAAATTATAAACCACTTGGAAAAAATGTTGTGCTAAAATAAAAACTGCGATAATCTAATTCTTCCGTTTAAGCTCAACATTTTTTTTTTCAAAATCAAGTTTAATATGTTTCATTGTTACCTAATCACCGGAAAAAAAAATTGATGCAAAACTCATTTGTTACCATGCGAAAAACACAATTTTCCATGACATCGTGGTTGTGACAACATACCAGTCCAAATGGAAATGATGTACCAAAATAAATAACGTGACCAAATGGTTCACCCATTTAATGTTTACCACGTGAATAACGCATTTCCCATAGATGCGCAGTTGTGACAACAAATTCTCCAAAATGAATTGTTGTACCAAAATTCTTTGTGACCAAACGGTTCACCAATTTCGACTCAAACTTTTTCAAAAATCAAGTTTAAAGTATTACAGTGCAGCATAACGGAATTGGAATCAAAACTCATTAGTTTACTATACGAACAACACACTTTTTCCCATAAATGCATAGTTGTGATAGCAAATATTTTGGATTCCAATTAATACCAAAATTCTCATTCTGCAAGAATGAGTTTAATCTTTACGATCCAGTCATGATCGAAAACCAATACTAGTTACACAAACTAGTATCATGACAAAATTTTAGTCAACATGCTTTGAACACTATATTGTTCTATCATAATGTAATGATTCAAAACCTTTCTGCTTCCATAAAATACAACTCAATTGTATTGTATATTAGTGTCAAAATATATGTGTCATAACAAATATGAAACCTTTCCAAACAAGAGAAAATTTCATACCAATTCCTTTAACTCGGGCAAAATAAACTATTTTACTCATGACACAAATAGTATAAAAGGTCACATAATCAAATGAAAACATCTAGTACAATTTCATAGTCAAACAATTGAAATAATCTTCTTTATTATTTCGTCTAACATGTTTATATTCAAAACGGACCTTTTCTTTATGGTAAACCTTCACATTTAGTTATAGATAGACAATCATGAATATTAAAACATTGAATAAATGCAAATATGTATGTCTAGATAACGGTCTATCAAACACTAAAGTTTCAAAAACAAATGTAACCATCATTATTTTTCATCCTTTCTTCTATCTTATTGTGCAATGAGACTAATTACACGAGTTTAGTTCAAGCGTAAATTTGAAAATGCTTAATAACCATAAAATCTACATGTTATTATTGAACAAAAACTCCAACTGTTTTACGATTCATCACCCAATAACTTACAAGTTATTTATTGACATTCAGTACAAATAACGAGCGGGGAAGCCCGCGCGTTGCTGCGGGTGAGTTTGTGTGCACGTTTTATGTTCGTTTAGCTTTGAAATTTAACTAATACTCAAACTCCTTTCACGTAATTTCAATTTTGCAACTACGTAAAACCAATCAAATCAAGCAAACGCAACCAATATTTCCAGAAATCCAAAGTAAACATTATGGAAAAACACAAATATACAATTGACATCAGAAAGTACAGTAAAGATTGAAGTTGTACGCAATTGAACAGCTTTCTACTTTGTCGATCTTGATCCTATGAACAAATGGAGAAGTTGTAAGATATCAAAAATTACAATATAAAACATTTTGCCTGTGCTATGTTTTTTTCTTTGTTGTTTGCAAATCCTGCAAAGTCTTTTGGACATGGCAAGAATAACGCCATTCACTTGTTACACCGAGTGCTTCAGAATAAATTCACTGGATGAAAACTGTGTGGGGTCATAAATCTGAAAGATGAGATGAGCAAATAAGAATCTCATATGCTTACAGCATTTAAGCAACTAACAATCTGATTACAATGCATATAGCATGCTGCCAACCGCACAATTATAAAAAGTTTTATCTTTGGCTACAGTTGCAAATAATTTATTTTAACTCTTTCAAACCAATTATAAGTTCACAGTAGGTATCAAAGCTCAAAGTGAGCCTGCATACTGCAGCCCTCTTGCATAGCAAATGAATATGGAAAAACAATAATTATTAAATAAAGTGATGATTTTGAAATACCACATCTGTTGCATTTTAACACCAATGTTCTATTTCAGTCAAACCCACTTTCACATATTCAGCATTACTGAGTGGGCAAGCATTTAAGTCATAATGGATTTACTCTAATATAGGGCTGTTTGGGATTGCATATTTTTTCGATAAGTGATTATAAAGGATTTACGCTAACATCAATCATTTTACTGGTATTTGGCATCGGCTATTTTTCCGGTTGATCAGAGATAAAAATCATAAAAACATATAGTAAGGTAAAGACGGTGTAGTATACAAAATATTGAAAAAAAACTTGATCTAAATATATATAATGGCTGTAAGTACAATGTGGTAAGAAATAAATTGAAAGAACGTTATTCACCTTGAGTTTCAACGCCCTGGATGTTTCCAATCTCAGCCACCAATTCATATTTGTGTAGAAAAAAAGTTCACTCATGAGATCACCAAACGTTAGCTGAATCATGACAATCATTCTTCGTGACGATGATCCTCATGTTGCCTCCACAACAGCAATAACAACAGATTCAAATTTATTAAAGCTCTCGTCAAGGGCAACCATGGCAGCAACATTTATCTAAAATTTGGACAAAAGAGTATCATTATTTTGTAAACAAAGCCTGCCATGAAGGAGGTTGGATGTAGAATAAAAATGTGGATATTGAAATCGATAAAATGCGAATTCTGAGTGAGCCTTTGATGGTGCATTTTGCGACAACGCAGATGTTTAAACAAAGAGTATTAAGTCTATTTAATCCCAAACACCCCTATATGGAGAAATAGGCATTACGAAAACGCGGATGTTTAAACAAAGAGTATTAAGTCTTATTTTTAATATTATCAAAGGCGTACTGATCATATACACAATGGTGCATTTTGCGACAACAATTACCAGGATCAAAAGTAAAGCATATCTCCAAATCATAAATAAGTTGCCTAAGAAATAAGTTACCTAAGCCACGTTTATCCTATATCCCATGGACAGTGGAAACCATCATACTGTTTCCTTAGCAAATCGGCAACTTAAACTAAAAATCAGAATCACACTACAATTCTCTAACTTCCTGATGCATAATGGGTATTTGGATCAGCTTATTTAACCGCCTTATGAGCTTGTTTGAATCTCAAAAAGATGATAAGCTTATAGTTCATTCAAAAAGATGACAAACTTGATATTTCAGAAGATCATAGGTTCGAAAAAGTCTATCTATAAGGTATTCCAGATTGAAATAAGCCCATACAACGGCATAAAAATCTAATCCAAACACCCCATAAGACACACTATATTTAAAAGTTTGATTATCGTACAGTTAATCCAATTACAAAAAAATGGGTGATGTAACCAACCTGCAGATAGCGAGAACTAATGAGCATGAGAATTGAAAGTTATTTCTGACTCTTCCGTGAAGTGCATAAGCGTATCCTGTAGTAACGTCTCTGGCTAAACAACAAACCACAATATAGTGCCATGAGCAAATAGTACAAAAATTGTGTAGGAGAATATGAAAATGTATATATATATATATATATATATATATATATATATATATATATATAAAAAAAAAAAAAAAAAAAAAAAAAAAAAAAAGATATGGTGTACCTGAATCAGGCTGCAAAATATGTGTAGGGGTGCGAATAGATTCACGGTAAATCTCGCCTACTTTTGTCTTCCCCTTACCGGTGCCTGCAAGTTTCTTTGGAACGCGTGAGACACCAACACCAGCTATTCCAGTTGGATGATCCTGTTCAGCGATGGTTAACTGTTTTGACGGCCGCATACAGGCTAGTGTGGTGATAGGTAAGTTGTGTTTTTTATTGGCTCGACTTCATTGTCACATTGCCCCTGACACATGAAACACGTTGACACCCCGAGAATGTGGGAAGTCTAAGTTACGGTGTGATATCAGCAACTATAATTTTTAACAGACATAGGATTCAAAATCAGTTCAGTGTTAGCCATCCGACACCTGACCTGGCAGACATGGCCTTCAAAATGACCCGCTGACCTGGGTTGCCTCACCCCACTATATTTCAAAGGGCCACTTGACCCATGTTGCTGCAACAAAATAACTTTACATGTGAGTCGTTTGCATTGCCGTTCTGTTTTAGAATTGTACCAACATAGTCAATCCAAGTTTTTAATCAATTGACCTTTTCCACATTTTTTAAAGCCTGGTCATTTAACTACTTATGATAATAGCATGTAAAATAACTTTTGTATGTGAAGAATACGGTACCATTATCGCAGTCGTAACTCTTCTTTTACTTGTGGGTAGATGAGTATTCCAGAAGTTCCTTCCACACTCAATGAAAGACCTGTACAAAGATACCAAAAGTAGTAAAGTCATAATGTTCATACTATCCTTTAATCGAATAGGAAAACGGTATAACTTCAAAAAGAAGCGATTGAATGAATCATTATTTGAAAGTGTTATACTTACAGGTAAATGTTGTCACATAGAAATGCCTATCATACCAGCACAATCAGAATGACCATAAACAATCTTGAATTTACTCTACTGTTGGTGCCTGTAAAATAAGAACCGACAAATTAGATATTTGGTCTATAGAAACCCAAATCACAACAACCCTAAAAAATCAAAATCAAAACTCATCTTGAACAAAATATACATACCTTTTATCTTCAAGAATTCTTTGCTTCGCAGCTTCACCACATACAATCCTAATAATCAAAATAAAAATTCAATCAACACACACAAAAGCAAATCATCTAAGCTACACAAAACCAATAAATTCATAGAAAAAAACCCCAAAAAAGGAAACCTTTAAAAGTAAGGAAACAATTGAGATCTAAAATCAGAATAAAAATTAAAAATTTATATGTTAGAAAGAATTTACCATAAAGTCAAAAAACATACCTGTTGATTTTTCTACTTATCGATCTTTTTGGATGTGTAGAAACAAAAATGCAAACAAATGAAAAATAATCCGATTTAAGATAAGTTGATGAATCTGGAGATTTTTTTTGTTTTTGTATATGGGTTTGATTAGTGAAACGGTGGGATAATGAAAAGGAAGTTTGGTATAAACCAAAAAAAAAAACAATATGGATTGTAATTTTTGATAAGGTTTGATGAAGGATATGTGGCTGTTTCCCCTCTTACATTAAAAATATGGGTACAAAGTTGCTTTAGAGTCACTATCAGTGGATTACAGCAGGAAAACGGGCATATGCAGGTGGGAAAACGGGGAAAATGCTAATGAACAGTGTTTCAAACAGTGGTTTAACGGAACGGAGCTACAGTACTCTGTCGTACTTCCACCTATAGAATTTCAAAACGTATGTACCATGTCTGAAAGTGTAAAGTACACTTTATCTACTTATTGTTAAACTTTTGTACTAATTCTTTTTGAGCCACATATTGAACCTTAATCATCCGGTAATCACATCCGTAATCAACGTGGTTTTAGTATATATTATAATTTCATCAAAAGAAATTAACTATGCAAGGAAAAAGTAGAATAGGTCCACGTCTACTTTTACAAAATAAACTCGGCTATTGTTATCACAAATAACTTCCATACGGGGTGCACCTCTTTCGAAAGAAAGAAACTGAAAACAAATTGATACTACTTACCAGTAGTTCTTACTAGACAAGCACTACGAGAATAAATATTTTAATGTCTTAGATGATTTCACTTGTGAAACGAAACAGTTAAAATGTTTATTTATTCAACAACGCAACATGTATATGTATTTTCTTGCCTCTTTCAAATTCCTTACAAACTATATAATATTCTTGGAGTTAAGTTTACTTAAATGGTCCCTGTGGTTTGCCGGGTATTACGGGTTCAGTCCATTTTTTTTTTGTTACGGATCCAGTCACTATGGTTTCCATTTGTTACGGATTCACTCCAAAATGCTATCCACGTCTCTTTTCTCAGTCAAAACCCATCACGTGACTAAAACGTGATGGGTAATTATGTCTTTTCTCTTTGCCCCTCTTTACTTAAATACGGGTATTGTTAACCCAACACCAAACAAAATCAACCCACCCCCCAAATAGAACCCTAGAAACTTAAAGATGAATTGCCCTACTTGTGGGATTCGTTGTGTAATTCGTACATCGTGGACTCCGTATAACCCAGGAAGGCGGTTTTATTGTTGTTCTAAGAGGGTAATTTTGTTAGAGTTTGATTTTTTTTTTTTTTTTTTTTTTTTTTTTTTTTTTTTTTTTTTTACATCTTATATTGTTGACCTAATTTTGGTAACTTCACAGGTAGCAAACCATGGCATTGTCGACTGGTACAACCCTCCAATGTGTCCAAGATCTGTTGAAATTATTGTTGAAATTATTCCTGGGCTATTGCGTTCATTGAATGTCAAAGAAGATGCATTGTCTAAAATCCGAGTTCAAGCTAGGCGATTGAAGTTTATGTTAGTTGTCAGCTGGGTTTTTTTTGTTTTGTTCTATGTTATTGGTTGAAGGTTGTATTAGGGTAGTTTAAAGTAGTATGGGTGTAGTTGTCAGTGGTAGATGAAGGTATCAATTTGTGGTAGATGAATTTTCAGTCAAAGTAGTATGGGTTAGTGTAAATATTTATGGGTAATGAATGAAAATCACCCAATTTTGGTTTGACTTTGATTTTGTTAAATGTTTGCCTTTTTGACCCATTTTGCTGATATACACAAGCATTGACTTACACATACATAACTTTCACACACAATTAACAATCAACACAATCAAGTAACTAAGAAACAAAGATAATAAACATAAGTGACATATTTGTATAGGCATATTTGCCAAATATCAGATACATAATTGTCTATGCATAGTTGACATAATTGCCATAATGGCTACATTTGCCAAATACCAAAAGCATAAATGTCTAGGCACATTTGCCAAATACCAAATACATCACCATAGTCATATAAGTCTTAAGAAACATGCAAGTAAATAAAACACATCCAAATGTTAGTCTGTCACTTATCCACATGATCAACAGCAAAAGTGACAACATTTTTCTTCCCACTTAAACTTGGTGAGTTCCTTGTATCTGATGAGAACCATCTGGCACTTGTCTTGGTCCATTTCTGAGGTGAGACACTTGTTGCAGGTTGTGATGGAATTACAGTTGCAGAAGCCTGTGATGGAATTACAGTTGTAGAAGCAGTTTGTGAAGGTCCCTGACTTGCAGTCTTTGTAGGTCTCTTTGGCTTGACTGGTCTAGCTTTCTTCTTACTTTTAGCAGATGGGGTACCCATGGACTGACCCTTGCATGATCTTTGGTTGTGGCCTACTTGCTTGCAAATTTTGCAAGTCACAGATTTCCCTTCTCTACTCAACTTACCATTCTTAACCAGATTATCCATAAGTTCAGCTGCTGTCTTCCTTCTCTTCTTTCTGGGCCTCCCAATTGGGGTATGATACTCTGGTGGAGTAAGGATAATTGGTGAATCTGCCTTTTTCCACATATCATGTCCATTGCATGGTTTAATCTTGAACCTATACATGTCTTCCCAAGTCTTCAACCAATAACATGGGTTAACCCAAGACTCTGGTAAGCCAGTTTCCATTCCATTACTTGCCATGTTCCATATAGAAGCAACTGCATGCTTGCAAGGCATGCCTGTTAACTCCCATTTTTTGCAACTGCATGTCCTCAATCTCAAATCAACCACACACTGGTCTCCCCAAGGACCAGTTGTTTGATAATGGTCTCCTCCATTCCACAAAACCTATGAATTGATCAATAAATTGTTAAATAAAGTACTAAAGAACATAAATACCTATATGCATTTCTATAATTTGGTAATGTACCTTATACTGACTAGCTAGATGCTTGATGACATTAAACAATTTTGTGGCATTGGGTGTAAGAGGGCCTTGAGAATTGCTTATCACTTGTTGTACTAACACTATCTTCTTCATCAGATATTCTCTAATAAACTCTAAACATGTTATGATGGGTTTATCCCTTCCATCCACTAACTGCCTGTTAAAAACTTCACACATATTATTGAGCAAGACATCACAGTGTGGTCTTCTTGAAACAAATTTATAAACAATTGAATATAAGTAAGATTCATATGCTTGTTTGGAACTCAAATAAAATTGTAGTGACAATTACCAGAGAAATGGGATCTAGCCCAGTGTTGAGGTGGAATACCCTTCAACCAGTCATAAGCTTCTTTGTTTAGTTTCTGGAGTTCTGCCATGCACCTGTCAAAGTATCGAACTGTGGTGGCAGTTGCACACTTCCAAAGTATTTCTTTGTACTGTTGTCCTCTCCAAGATAACTTCATGTTATCATAAATGTGTTTCAAGCAGAACCTATGCTCAGCAGCAGGGAACAAGTGTGCTAAGGCTGGTACAATCCCCTGTTATTTTAGAAAGACATATTAATAGTTTGTAATTAAAGTAAATGTATAAACTTAAGTAAATTATGTATTTAGGATTACCTTCTGCCTGTCTGTAATGAAAGTAAAGTTGGAGTTCCTATACAACTCCAAATCATCACCAAGGCATTCAAGGAACCAAGTCTAAGAATCCTTTGTTTCAGACTCTACCACTGCATAAGCAAGAGGATAAGTACCATTATTTGGATCTACACCCACTGCAGTTAATATCTGACCTGGGAATGGTCCAAATAAAAAGCACCCATCAAGACCCAGCAAATCTCTTCCTCCAGCTCTAAATCTATGCTTCAAAGGCCCTAGACAAATGTAAACTCTTTTGAACTGTCTTGTTTGACTGTTAACATCACAATCCCTTTCAAGATCTAGCTTGATTGTTGTCCCTGGATTGTTTGATGCTAACTCAGTCAAATAATCTCTTAGTAAAGCATACTGCTTTGTATGATCACCAACTACTTTATCTTTCGCAATTTGTTTAGCCCTATAAACTTTCATCTTTGAAACACCCAATTCGTATTTCTTTTGAAGTTGGTCTTTAAGAGCAGCCAAAGGTATTTTTGGGTTTGGTTTTATGGTTTCTTCAACATCTTTAGCCAGAAAAGTACCAGTACATTTCTTAACTGTTCTAGATTGAAGACAGTTGTGGGTATCATTAAAGGTTCTAACTTCCCATGTGAGCTCACCCCTTTTCTTTGTGCAGTGTAAAATCCAAGGACAACCACTCTTTTTATCAACACTTGCCTTTTTTTTTAACATATCCACTAGGGTTTGTTTTTTTTCTCTTACCTGCAGAATCTTTAAGCCCACTTGGACCACTAGAATCTTTAAGCCCACTTGTTTCCTCAAGCCCACTAACATCCTTAAGTCCACTATCTTTAAACATATTCTGTGATTCAGTAGTAAAAACTGGTACTTGTCCTCTACATATGGCTCTCACTCTCTGTTTATCATTTCTAGCTAAATGCAACTCTCTCCTAGTTTCAACAGAAAGCTTGGTCACCATCTCCTTAATAATTTCCTTGTTACCAAATTTTCTACCAACAAAAAAGTTCACTTTTCCATCCAAATCATCTACAACACTTTGTTTTCTCAACTTCTTCAATGCTTTTTCTCTCTCTGCTTCCTCTTCATCTGCATCACTTACACTTTCAAAACCCTCAAGGTCTACATCTTCATCTGCTAACTCTACACTATTTTCTTCTTCTGCATCATTACAACCCAACCATTCAACATCATTATCTGTATTCCTCCTAAATTCTTCCATGTCTACCTCAACATCATCTATGATATGCTCATTGTCAAGAATAAACTCACTATCTTCACTGTCATTATCAGTATACTCATCATCTTGACTACCACTTTCCTCACCTTCACTTTCACTAACATCATTGTCATTACCCCTTAAACCTTTATTACTTTCACCTTTTTCTGTGTTTGTGTTGGGGTATGAAAAAAGTGGATCAAATTCATTGTCTCTAACAACATTGTCATTTCCTAATACACTAGCTACACCACTATCATTTGACCAATGTTCATTACCTATTGGTTTTGAAACAGGGTGTTCAATGTATAACTCCATTACCTTATGCCTATCAACATAATTTATGAAATCCAAAACATCACTATCAATAGCAAAAGGCTTCAGACCACTATCTAAATCACAATTTGGTTTCTTATAATGAAATGCTGAACCAATAACTTCATAACCTAACACTTTTAACATTTCATTTACTTCAACAATAGAAAATTCATCCGCATCAATATTATCAAACCAGTTAACATTACCACCCTTGTATCGCCTATTGGGACAACTCGTAAGCACCCCTCCATGGTTGATTTTCAAAGAAAACACATTAGGGAACTTACCTGTGGAAAAATAACCATTTTTTATCAATACATAAGTAAAACAGAGTATCCAATAAAATAACCATTTTTCATTAATTAAAACTTGATTAAACACTTACTGTATCTTGTGTACGGATCAAAAGCTTCTCCTTTTTTCCTTAAACACCACTGGGGCAACGACATTGTAGTATTCGATTAGGGTTAAAGCATCAATGGCTTTGATGGGATTGTTTGTGAAATGAAAGGTTAGGGATTGTTTGTGAAATGAAATGGGTACACACAATACCCGTTTAAGTATTACTAGTAAAGAGGGGAAAGGTTAAAAGACACAATTACCCATCACGTTTTAGTCACGTGATGGGTTTTAACTGAGAAAAGAGACGTGGATAGCATTTTGGAGTGAATCCGTAACAAATAGAAACCATAGTGACTGGATCCGTAACAAAAAAAAATGGACTGAACCCGTAATACCCGGTAAACCACAGGGACCATTTAAGTAGTTAACTCATATTCTTGCGTTAACCTATAGCCCAAAAGCATATCATAAAATGTGTATATTTTATTTTCTTGCTTTTAAGAAATCATAACAGTCGCATGTAATTGTCACCATTAAATTACAAGACACTTTGACCAAAGGAAAAAAGAAACACAAAGATCAGTTTAACTTCTATTTTCCTCGACGACCAATATCAAATTTTTTCAAGCAATGTCTCATTCATTTATTTTTTAGTCAACCATATCTTCTCTAATAACAAATAAAATCTGTCTTAAGATTGTAGTATATATGTGTATATATATTATGTGTATTGCTATTAGAGACAAATAAACAATAACATGAACCATAAAAAAAAAAAAAGTGTAGATGTTGATACCTTAAACCTTTTGATTGTTGAGACACAAAAAACACAAGTAAGGAAAAATGTTGAGGCCTGTGATGCTCACAGTTTCCTTAAGACAGATTCGTCCTCTCCACAGTGCTTGAGAATCGTGAACGTCTATCTCCCAGGATACAACAACAACGGATAACTCCGTTAGCACAAATGGGTTATCAAGGCGAACCAAAAGCGTGCCTTCCCTCTATTACAAAATGGATACATAAGAATAATGTATGGTAACACAAAAGGAAAGGAGTGATAAGTTTTGTATTTTTTTCGGTGTCTTTTATATGTGAGGATAACACTCACTATATATAGGAAAGGAGATTAAGGATAACGGTCGGATTAATTAACCTTATTAATCCTACTAATGGATCATGATTGCAAAGTTAATTCGGCCGTTTAATTTGACCAAACATTAACCTTTTCTTTAATTCCCATTAGTATCTTTAATGACCATCAATTGTCATTCAAACCTAAATTGACCCAATTATCCAACAGTAGTATGGTACAAAAGAAACAGAGTATACTCGAGCCTTTTTGTGTGTACTAATTTTGAGTGTACGCTCGAGAAGTAGCCAAGCACGCCAAATGTTTATTACTAGAACAATAACCTTAGGTGAATACAAAATGTAATATTCAAAACTTTGCAAAACATACAATGCTAGATACCATTTCGATCTCTCACAAAATAAGAATTTTTGCATGCTTGTAGCAATGCAAATCACAGCAGAAATTAGCGTAAATTACTTCAAATGAGAACTTAAAATTGTATGTAGCAACAATGAATGTGCAGTAACAACCCTACATTTATTTCTAAAGCAGTGAGATCTTTTACACATATAAGGTGCCTAAAATCTTTGCACATTCATTGCTAAAGCTGATATTGAGTCACTGCAGTAACTCAAACCAAACCCATCCAAAAGCCATCTGCCTACTAACACGGAAATAGAACACACATTGAATGAAGCAAAATTCAAGTTACCCGAAATGCCTAGTTCTTGGGTGAGAGCAAGAGTACACGATGCTTTCAAAGTTCAGATAAAGTTCAAGCTACCAAAAATTTTGATTGTGTAGAGTGTAGACGTGTTTTGAGTTGATATAATAAGTTATATATATTACGTTTTATAAACATTTGGAAATAAATTTCATAAGACTTACTGTTTTTAGTGAATGTAATACTCTCAAGATTAAGCCAATAAGTTATTAACAATCAAACCTTAAACAACATTATTAGATCTAGACAAAGCAATGGTTGAAAACTTGAAACTACTTGACATTTACATGTGGAGGTTAACTTTGTCATTAATAAAATCTTGCAACATTATTTCCTGTGACGCAGATAATGTCATCAAGTTTTGTCCTAAATTTCCTCTACTGCTAGCTAATACGGTAATACCATACTAAAATTCCAAAATACAACGAGTCTAAATAGACAAGTCAAACTTATATTGATTTATTAAAGCTCCAAGTTACTCAAGCTCATCCAAGTTTCTAACTAGGTCAAGCTATCGAATAAAAGTTGTTTAGCTATCCTTGTATCAAAACGAATATTTTCGAGCTCTTGAGCCATGCTCAATTCTACGTCAAAAATATTTTCCAAGTGTTCGGTTAGTTTGAGGATTTTTATTTAAAGTGACACGCTAATTAGGTTGAATTGTAAAATCACCAAAAGTTTCAAAACTTGTACTCTTATTACTGCAATTCATTAATACAATCCGCAATTATTGCCAACTACACCCAACCACCTATTATAAAATCTTAAAATCTCATGAATCCAATCGGATGGCTAGTATCGAAGCTAACATCAATCCGTGTGCACCTTCTTGAACCAATCATAAGGCGATATATGCTATATCGTGCGTATACCGTGTTATCTTTTTAGTTGTTTCATGTTGTCCCAAAAATTGGCCATCAAATGTTCTTTAGCTTATAGAACATATTTTTAGGGTGACGAAATCTTTTAGGTTTATAATAACCTGTATATTTGAATAAATTTGTCATTTTATGTTGTGCTATATTGTGCAACTAATACTTTAAAATAAAACTAACACCCAACCTAAGATATATCCTCTACGTCAATCAACGTCGAAGGGGATGTGTAATGAATATATAAATACGTAATCAAGCAACTACTAATTGTTGTTGCATGACATATACACGCCTCGCAAATTTATCTAGTTAATAGCCAATTGTTGACTTACTTCTTACAGATATGGTGAAATTATGAAACTTTGTTCATACCATGCATGGAATCAAGGCACTCGATCATGCATGTTTGTGATATGTATATATTTTTTTCAGAGATGGAGCAAGCATTTTATAACAACCAAAGACAAGCAAAAGTATGACAAGAGTTCAGTCTCAAAGATTCAGACAACAAGCAAAGACACTCGATCTCACACATATACAAAGGCAAACCAAGAAAGCTAACAAGGACTAAACATGATGGTTATTAATTAGTGAATGAGACATTTAACAATAGCCCTGATGAAAAAGGTAGTAGTTCGATAAGTGTATATGAGAAGAGTTATTGCACTACTACTATTATTTAATTAATTAAACCACATCAATATTTTGAAGCTGAAATTCAAAGGATGTCTAAAAAAAGTCAAAAGGAATTCAATGAAGCTTTGTCATGTCTCTTTCTCATGACCTACGACATAAAAATGTGATGTCAATTGATCCAAACTAGGGGTGGCAATTGTCGACACGACACGATAAACGACACGAACCCGACACGAAGTTAAACAGGTTTGGGTTGAGAGTAAACAGGTTTGGGTCAAAAACAGGTCAACCCGTCTAACCCGTTTAATAAATGGGTCGTGTTTGGGTTGAGTAAATATTAAATAGGTCAACCCGTGAACCCGTTTAAGTACATAAGACTCTAAAAATAAAATATATAACATGTCTTTTTTATGTTGAATGTGGATTAAATGTATTCTGTTATGTACTTAATATGATTGAATTACTATTATACCTCATATATCATAGAGTTGACACTTATAACTGAGAAGATTGTCGTATACTTATTTATCTGTTATTTTTATCTTATTTTAAATCCTTATATCATTTTGGCATTTAAGCTAGTTAAATCAACAAACCACTAACCTTATTCGCGACTTGACCTATTAATTTAAATAGGTTAAATGGTTCAAAAATGGGTTACACGTGTTAGGCAGGTGCGGGTTAGGGTTGAGTTTCTTGACACGATTAATAAATGGGTCGTGTTTGGGTAGAGGTTATATTAATCCGCCAACACGCGAACCCGAATAGGTCAACACGAGCACGACTCGATTGCCACCCCTAATCCAAACACACAAAGAACTTTTTACCCTGAGTGAATTCAATACGATTTGAGGAAGGTTGTTGGATAAAGCCATAATGCCAACAATATGCCCAAACACCAGCACTTTTTTTTTTATTTATTTTATTTATTTATGCCAAAAGACATAAAATATATAAATATAAGTGTCTTACATCAACCAAAGTTAAGGAGAGCACGAAAGTATATGATGAGAGCTTGAGCAACCACACCTTGCTAACTTATGACAGCTTATATGAAAAACTAACCAAAACTACATAAGATACAACTAAAAAGCTTTCAATGCCTTTTCACTTGAGCTCAATCAGATGATTTAAACATTATTATCGCATGAAAGATCTTTTGATACATTAGTAATAGATTGAGGCAAAGTACCAAATGACAAAGAGGATTAGTTGTAATTGCATCTTTTGATACATTAGTTATAGGTTGGGGCAAAGTAGAGTTTGGTACTTCCACATGACAAATAGGTGACGACTAAAGCTTAATTAAACCTGGATGTAGATGTAGGCATGAAGTTTGAGATAAAGCTTCATTCACCCTATCAAATACTTGCGTGTGGATAGAGAAATGAGGATTAGAGCCATTTATTATCATGTCAGTATCAAAAGGAATTGTTTTATCCAAAAGATCATGTGTTGCACCTGATGTTAACAACGCATATTTGTTATGTACTTCATCCATATTTGCATTCGATTTTGAATGCCTTGAGAAGACCATTGAAGCGTATCAGTATTAATGGGTTCACATGAAGATGAAGATATATTTTGAACATGATAGTTGCTAGCTTTTGATGGTTGGGTTTTAAAAATATTATCATCACAACGAGATTTATGTTGCAACCGATCACCAAAAATCCACTTCCCTTACTGAAACCAACATTCTCTTTGTATCGTTCATCATTACTTCAGCCACCTCGTTTATCATCAGGTGCGTGTGGAATTCCATAATAATTATTATCGCATAAAAGCCAACACTAACTGTAGATATTGAAAGCGAAACAACCAACCAGCAACAACGCTTAACTTCGATTCATATCTTTCTTATTCATAGTAATGAAGAGATTCGAATCTTCATACGTACCCAATGTTTGCCCCCTTATATTTCCATCTAAACACTTTTAACCCTAAAATAATATGATGACCATATAGTATAATCTTTCGGAAATTACCTTCATAATTGATTATGGTATTTTACAAAACGGTAAAGTAATGAGGTCTCATTCATGCATTTTCAGGTTATCCGAGGATGTCGATTCTTTGGCTTAATCATATATATGCGAGTCGCGACTCAACCCCAATATCCCAATGATAGTTTCATACGTTTTCTCTAGATACCTCAAATATACACCTAATGAGATTTCAACTTTAAAAAATGCAATAAACTTAGATGGTTACTGTCAATGTTATAAAGTACAGATTCTTTATTGAAGTAAACCGTTAATGTTCAAAGTTCATACAAGCAATTGGATAACATGATAAACATATCGAACCATATAGATAGCAATGTGAAAAAATGAACAATTTTTGAATAAAAAAAAAACCGAGGACATCACTAGAAAGCACGCCAAATACTAACAACCTTTACTTTAATCAATATAAGTCGAATATCTTGAATCAGTGATTGTGATGTATGAGATTCAACATTGTTAAGACATTTGTACGTGTGTTTCGAGTGACTTTGGAACGTTTAAAAAGCACCTGAAATTTAAAACAAACAACGTGTCTCCATTACTCGTAGTAAAAAACTTACGCAGAAAACACACATTAATTTAGTAAATAAATGGATTGTTTCATCGATTAATGACACTAAATTATATGATCATCTACCATAATTGGGTACCAATTTGAATGAAATGTTTACATTGATGTTCTTCGGTATTCAAACCGATTACAATGTACGAATTGATTTGGATTATGTTAAGTGTAGTGGCAACGGGAGCGGGGTGGCCAACGGTTTGCCCCAAACCGCCGGGGAACACCGCCGCCACCCCAGCGGTTTGGTCCAACGATTTGCCCCAGTGGTGATAAACAATTCCACGGTTTGAAACATATTCGAACGTTAGAGTTGGAGTGGAACATTATTATTTGAACGTTGGACATTAATGTGGAACGAAAAAAAAATCCTTTATAAATACAAAACTATACCAATTCGAATACCACATCCAATACAAATTACCACTTCATACTCTATATTTCATCCTTTACAATGTTATCAACTTCTTCATCTGATGATTTCTATTTTCTTGCCGAGTCTTCCGAACAAATTATCGTCTCTAATATGATCTTATGGAGCACGTTGAGGCTCAAAACTTAGCATACATTGATGACTAGTTATTTTTTATTTATTTTTTTTTACGTATTATGTAATTTTCTATTAATTATGTTTTTTTCCAAGTATTATGTTTTTTTTAATTATTAATGAAATATTATGTTTTTATTAAATTATTTATTTATGAAAATAAAAAATAAAAAAAAAAATAAAAAGTTGGTGGGTTGAGAGTTATAAAAAAGTATGGTTGCCACTAAAAAAGGGTTGGGAGGTATGAAAAAGTATGAGTGAGGTGGAATGATATTATTGGTTGGTTGGGAGGTATGGGGAATTTGGGAGTGGCCACTGCGACCACCCTAAATTATCATGGAAGACATTTATTGTTTCCTACCATAATTTTTTCATTTATGCACAAAATTAAATTCTAGTCGATGCTTTCAAAGTTCAGATAAAGTTCAAGCTACCCAAAATATTTTGATTGTGTAGACTTGTCTTGAGTTGATATAATAAGCTATATATATTATGTTTTATAAACATTAGAAATAAATATGTAAAAGTTTACCTTGCTTCAAGTCTTTAGCAGCAAATGCTTTCGGTTAATTAGAACTCATTTTGCAAGTGGATCAATCTTTTAATTTCTTTCCCAGCTGGAAGTGGATTATTTAAGTTATAGCTTTCATAAGACTTTTTGTTTTTAGTGAATGTAACACTATCAAGATTAAGCCATTAAGTTATTAATAATCAAACCTTAAACGCCTTTATTAGATCTAGACAAAGCAATGGTTGAAGCCTGAAACTACTTGATATTTACACTTGGAGGTTAACTTTGTCATTAATAAAATCTTGCAACTATTTCCTTGTTATTTCCTATGATAAAAGTTTTGTCCTAAATTTCCTCTACTGCTAATACGGTAATACCATAATAAAGTTCCAAAATACAAAGAGTCTAAATAGACAAGTCAAACTTTGATTTATTAAAGCTCCAAGTTACTCAAGCTCATCCAAGTATCTAACTACGTCAAGCTATCGAATAAAAGTTGTTTAACTATCCTTATTTCAAAACAAATATTTTCGAGCTCTTGAGCCATGCTCTATTCTATATCATAAAAAGTTTGCAAGTGTTCGGTTAGTTTGAGTCTTTGAGGATTTTTGTTTTAAGTGACACGCTAAGTAGGTGGAATTGTGAAATCACCAAAAGTTTCAAAACTTGTATTCTTATCACTGCAATTCATTAAATACAATCCTCAATTATTGTCAACTACACCCAACCACCTATTAAAAGAGAGGTTATATGCACACTGCTAAAAGTGATGTGCACACCACAAAATTACATAAGTGATGCATATAATACACCACCATATATGCAAGAATCTAATCGGGCGGCTGGTATCAAAGCTAACATCAATCCGTATGCACCTTCTTGAACTGGTCGTAAGGCGATATGCTATATCATGTGTATACAGTGTTCTCTTTTTATTTGCTTCATGTTGTCCCAAAAATTGGCACTCAAATGTTCTTTAGCTTATGTAACATATTTTTAGGGTGACGAAATGGTAATCTTTTAGGTTTATAATAACCTGTATATTTGAAAAAATATGTCATTTTATGTTGTGCTATAGTGTGTAACTAATACTTGGATTTATGTATCTTAATTCTAGTTATAATTATATCGGATAATCACCTCTAAATGTATTTTATTTGTCAGCAATTTCTTTTACATGTATCAAATATTTTTTATTTCAAATAACAATCTTACATTTTGCATCTTCTGGGTGTACTATTTGACCTGCATAGCAGGTTGTGGCACGCTAGACCGGTTACCATCCGACTCACTTTTCCATACGCATTTTTTTTAATTCTATATCTTGGGCTCTTGGCTACTCATCGAGTAGTTTCATAAATTCTTATAAGCATATTTTTTTTTTGTTAATTTAGTAAGTTAATTCAACACACCATCACAAATTCACAATCAATATTATCAACTGATTCACATTTTTTTCCTGACATGTTTTGAGTTGATAAAATGAGCTATATATGTTATGTTTCATAAACATTTCAAAATAAATACGGAAAAGTTTTCCTTGCTTCAAACCTTTAGCAGCAAATACCTTCTGTTTAAGTGCATAACCATTTGTTTATCTTAGCCAAGTGCAGCCGATATGGAAACTCACTCCGGCTCATTTTCTAGGAGTTTTGATAGGCATCCTCGGTGGAGGAAGAACAGTCACATACACATAATTTTGTCAACCTTACTTATCAATACTTTATTTTTATCTACTTGCTCTTGTTTTAGTTCAATCATCATCGATGAGCCTTGGCGGTATGTGCATCTAGTTTACATCTCCAATATCATGGTTTAAGACCCAATAAAGGTGATGTCTTACAGTTGAAACCTGGAATTTTAAAGAAACGGTGACAAAAAAAGTTGCGACATGCAATAAAATGCATTTGTATTTTATGGTAAACATTATAGGTATATAAGTATAACTTACTTATATATTACAAAATGAAAATAAACCTATAATAAGACAAGTTTTAGTGACACAGAAAGAAAGTGTTATTAAATTTATTTTATAGTAAAGAGTTACTCCGGTAAAATATGTTAAAACCAAAGAAATTAAGTACAATAGAATGTGGATGATGTACCACAATAACCTCAAGCACACATGCTTCATAATAAAAATAAATAAAAAAATAATAAAAAAATAATAAAATAAGAAAATAAAGCTTTTTTTTTTTTGTAAAAGGTCAACGACCCGGTAAATATATTACTCCAAAAAACATTTAAGTACAACGGATATGAGTGAATCATATATCTCAGCCCATTACATAGGCGAAAAGCTTACATAACAAGATACTTCCTATTTTTTAGACAAGAAAACAAAACACTACTACATAATATTGCAAGACTCGGACAAAAATATAAACTACTTCCTACGACCTTAGAGATTAAAGCAATAAATGGCATTAAATGCATCCAATTCCCCTGGAAGATCATAAATTTGCTTCGAGTAATCATCATAGTCATCAAACTCATCTTCACGCTCATGACTTCCACCAAAAAGATTTGCTGATTCGTCGAACGTGTTAAGAACCTCTTCCTCATCACTATCAGAAACCACAACATCACCCACCTTGGAAAATGGGTTAGCCCTCTTAGTGACAGAGGCAGACGGAATAGGATGACCTTCATCATCCACAAGAGTAGCTTTCCCATCAATAAGTAGCTTTTCAAGTTTACTAATCTTCAGAAAATAAAGCTTTTGACGTGCCAAAGACACAACTAATCTAGCTATACATTATAAAGAAGCGAAATTCAGACATTGTGGGGCTGTTCTTGTTTGTAAGAATGCTATGTCGGATTTAAGGTTAAGGAACTTGTTTGATGGCGGGGCAAGAAGGATTGTTCGGTCGGTTTTCCTGCCGGTGAGTAAAGGGTTGGATATTGCACATGTGGTACTACATGCGTACATAAACACTACTAGTAATTGTATATATGCTCGTAAGTCTTATCACTCTTCCATGCCGTACTACATGCGTACATAAATACTACTAGTAATTGTATATTTCAGTTTGATTACTACTCCAACTCACCTGAAAAACACTACTAGTAATTGTATATTTCAGTTTGATTCTATAAAATGGAAAACAAAGTGACAATAACGATAAGCTTTTGCAACTTTCAAACACTCACCACAGTTATCACTTGCTTGACTTAGTCTGATATATAATGATAAGCTTGTTAAAAAAGAGTTGGCTGTTCAAGGTCAAAACACAATGACACATGAGATATGAAAATAAACTACTAATTAAAAGAGCGTAGATGATAATGAGAACGTACAATTTGTCTATAAACAATTGGCATGTATGTGTTAATTTAGTCAAACGTCATTAAAAAAAATACAGTTAAACATCTAGACAATAACAAAAGTACGAAAGATGCTTTTAGTATAAGTTAACATGATCGAATATTCGAATAAGATACTGTAACAAATTAAGATAATCAGGGACGGAGCCAGAAAGAAATATGATCGGGTGCACAAAATTTTTTTAACTGTAATATAATAGAGTTAAAAAGTGGATTAAAAGAATATTTCATTAAAACGATAAAGAAATGAACATATTACCTTCTAATTATTGATTCTACGATCTCCCATAGCAAAAAAACACTTACGTGCACCCTCATTTTTAATATTAATAAGTTCTTCTTTCTCTATAGCACAAGTTAAAGCGCTGTTAAAATAATCATCACTCATCCGATTACGCAAATCAGTTTTAATGAGCTTCATTTTAGAAAAAAAAAAAAAAAAAAAAAAAAACATCTTTCAACCGTAGCGGTAGCAACAAGTAAGACTAAAACCAACTTGATTTAAGCACTACTTTTCATATATATTGTAAATACGACAACAGTAAAAATGCCCCATGACAACACAATTGGGTACTATTCATATTCTAATATATTGTTGACTATCACTTAACTTGTTATCCCTATTTGTCTCAATAGAAATTGCATAGTTACTTACTTATTCTTATTGCCCTAAGCCCTTATTGATAATGATAAACTATACGGAACCAACAAACTAGTCAAGATTTCATACAACCAATCAGAACATGAAAACTTTAAAAGACATAATCAACAAATGAAAGTTATATGTTACGACTTACGAACATGTTTCATCTTTGTAGTGTTGGTTCAATTTTGGATTTTGTAAATTGTTAGGATGATTAATTTATTAAACTTGTTTCATCTTTGGCTTTTTACAAAATTTTATATTTATTTTTTATTTGTAAGTATATGAACTAAATAATACTAGAGACATATTTTAATGCACCGGGTGCATTTAAAATGCATTTAGGAAAAATCGATAATTTTTACAAAAATTAACACTATATCGAAAAAATCCATGAGGTGCACGTGCACCCGCGGGAACCCCTTGGCTCCGTCCCTGAAGATAATCAGATGATGAAGACGGTATTGAGACCCAAAAACCCGTGAAAAACGGTATTGGGAGTTACTTTTTACTTTTTAGATGATAACGAAATTGAAAATTGTTTTCTTGAAAGTGATAATAAAACTAAAATTCTATGTTAAATTTGTTGGCTTTGTCTTGTTAAATTCGTGGTTGTTAATTTACAGAAATCATTTGTTGGCAATTGGCATTAGATAACTTCGAAACTTACATGTAATAGTATAGTGACATGATATCACCACTGACTATATCACATGTATTTGAGTAACTTTTCAAATTAGCTCCATGTTGTGTAGATAAAGTATCCCGAAATGTGGTTGGGTAACTTCCTAATTAGCTCTGTTTTCCGTACATAGTATATCCGGATATGTGGTTGAGCAACCTTCCTAATTAGCTCCATGTTTCATAGATATCTGTTAGTCGATATTTAGATTGGGTTGGTTTATATGTTGGGCACTAGCGCAATTCTAGAATAGTCTTTCATATATGCTATTTATTGTAATGGAATATCATTGTATCAGGCATTCAATCAATAACACAATTCATAGACTTACAATATCATATCAGGACACGTGGAGAGCAATCTTTCGAATTAGCTCCATGCTCCGTAGATAATACATATGGATATTTGGTTGAGCAACCTTTCTAATTAGCTGTGTTTCATAGATATCATATCCGGACACATGGATGAGTAACATTTCTAATTAGCTACATGTTCTATAGAGACTCATCTAGACCATGATATGTAAGCCGAATAACCGTCTTCAAGCTATAAGCTTGTGAGATATCAATGGATTAACAAAATGAAATCAGTCATACCGATTAGTTAGAAACTAAAACCACATCTACCTAACTACCTTAAAGAGAAAGGGATTGCCAATTTATAACGAGTAGCATAACTCTGTTATCCATTGGTCCATAGAATAAATATTACAAAGTAAGCTAAGTCTCTAATAGATATTTAGAGCATGATTAACATATAAGCGTAGTGTTTAAGTCCTATTTGTTAAATGTTACGTATAAACATTAATGAGTAAATGTCTAGGATCGAACCCGAGACCTCGGGATTGCACACTTTACAAACAAGAATAATGTAAAATAAATATATATATATATATATTAAATGTATTGAATATATATATATATTTATAACACTTAATGGACTAAACGGTCGTTAGTTGTTAACCGTATGGACTAACTATCGTTAAATAAGAAAGATAAGGACTAGAGTGTAACTTGGGTGTCAAGAAGGATCTAGAATCCCTTGTGGGATCCTATGGCCGGTCGAAGCCCACCCTTGCTTGGTCACCAAGAAAACATCTAGTATAAATACAAGGCTTAGGGTAAGACTTTCACAATCTTTTGTGCACACACTCTAACCCTAAAAATTGTTTTCTTTCTTTTCTTCTTGTGGCCGATCGCCCCCCCCCCCCCCCCCCCTCCTAGGGATTCTTTGGGTCGATTTTTCCATAAGCAAAAACTAAGTGTTTTGTTTACTTGCAACAAACCTTTATTCGTTGGTAGTTTGTGTGTACAAGAACGAGGTAATTACTTACTTTAGTAATTATCAAGAGATCGATAAACAAAACGGTAAGGGGTTTATCATTGATGTAATTGTCCAAGAATTAAGGTTGATTTGAAGTGCATCGGGTACGTTTACTATTTATGTTTTAGTTAATATTTATGTGTTATACTTGATCCTACGCTTCCGCAATATGTGTTATTTGATTGTCAAACTCTAACAGTGGCATCACGAGCCATGTATAACATGTAATTGATTACTAAAACGTAATAAAAACCGGATCTTTAATTGTTTTAGATACATGTTTTTTTGATCTAGGGTTTTTTCTATTTTTTCTAAAAATTTCGAAACCCTAACCCTAATTTTGGGGGGGGGGGGTCGATTTTCCCATGAAACCCTAATTAGGGTTTTGTGGTTTTCTTGATTATGTGTAATCACTAGAAACCCTAGGTCATTAACCGGTTAATTGAACGTATCTTGTGACCTAATTGCTAATTGTTAGGTTTTAATCCGTGACTTACATGCATGTTAGTCATGGATCTTGTTTTTCACATGTTTATATAGATCTTAAATTGGGGAAGACTCCAATATATATTAAAATCAATTTTATATGCTATGTGGTGTGTTATTAGCTTTGGACTACGCAATTGATTCGTCAATGTATGTGACTCACCTCCATTAAGAGGGGAAGGCCTTAGTTGATTACATGCATTATTATACCTAGAATTGATTTTATTAGGATCTTTTCTAATACGGATTGCATGTGGCTAATTGTTTCACTTATTTATTATTAGTTGTTTGATTTTCTTTGTTACTTGTTTTATTGTTTCGGTTAGACTTGATGTAAGCAATAAAAGGGTTGTTTTCATAAAGAAAATTAATACGGACTAATAATTGTGAAACCCTAAAGTGATAAAGTAAGAATCTTGCAAAGGTCTTATGACAATCGTGGTCCGATTCGCACGGTAATCAGCTCCCAGTCGAGACTAGCAAAATTCAAACTTTATTACTATTTTGAGATTGAATCCATAAACTTTTGCTTGAATGATGTTTTGTGCAAATATGCTTTTAAAATTAAGTCTTTTAAGATGATATTCATAACCGTGATTTGAAGGCTTAGAAAAGAGCCTTAGAGTCTGCCTTGGTTATCACAATCTTGAATATGTCTTAAACGAATTACTTTTAAAATCATATATTGTAGAAAGTCATCTTAGGGTTTTGGCATAAACCTCAAGTAAAACTTTGTGTATTAATTTCACAAATTAGATATAAAAAGGTTTTATGAAAATTTATGCTATAAAGATGAGTGCATGCATCTTTATACATAATTTTGATTGACATATCAAAAATTAATACCCTTAATAATTTAAGTTACGTGCCATCTACCTACAAGAAACACTTGGAATTTTAATTTAGTAAACGTGAGACCTAGGCTAAATTACTTTAACAAGGTAAAATTCTTTTAACGCGTGAGACCATAATTGTAATTTTACAGTTTCTAAGGTAGACGACTTAATTAAGTTGTGCGTGAGACCTAGAACTTAAGGCATGAGATGGGATGAAACATGCTTACAAGGCAAATTGATGAATCAATTTGTAGTAAATCCCATAATGATCTAGGAATTGGAAATCTTGTTTGCCAATTATTGTTCGACAGATTACTATCTTTTGTACTTTTACCACTAGCAGATCAACTGATGTGGTGAAACTATGTAAAGTTAGATCCTAGATTTTCAAGAAAATTAGTTGGTTATATGAATATAGCCTTGGGTATTTTATTTTTCTTGAAGATATTGATTATCGAAAATACTAATATTTGAACTTTATCTGTAGATATGGCTCAACCCGATAACCAAACTGTGATTTCTGCTTTCAAGAGTCATCTTGAGAGAGAAAAACTGACTGGAAAGAATTTCAATGACTGGTACCGTTCGCTCAGAATTGTCTTGAGGGCGTCTGGTAAGATTGATTATGTGACCGAGGAATGCCCTGCTGAACCTGCTGCTACTGCTACACCAGAAGCTAAGGCAGAATGGAAGGTGACTAATGCTAAGTATAATGAGGTTGCTTGTTTAATGCTCACTAGCATGAGTGCTCAATTACAAAAGAAGTATGAGTACTCGTCTCCTAAGAACATGCTTGATAACCTCAGGCAGTCTTATGAGAAGGCACCTGCAGTTGAATTGTATGATGAACTTGACAAGCTACACAACTGCAAGCATGGTGATGGTAAACCAGTAGCCGATTATGTGGATGAGATGAAAGATTCCTTTGATCAACTTCAAAGAATTGGTTTTGGTTACCCCGAGAATGTGCAAGTGCACTTGATCAACAGATCCCTTAACAAGGATTTTGCTGGTTTTGTGCAGAACTTCAACATGCATTGCTCGGGGAAGACAGTCTCAGAATTACTGGCATTGCTTGTTGATTATGAGAAAAGTCTACCAGCCAAGGTCAAGGCTCCTACCCCACAAGTGTTGGCAATTCATGGGGGGAGAATCTAGAAGAAATCGCATGTGAACAAAGGCAAAGGTAAAGGTGATAAAGGCAAGCAGGTCATGGCCTATCAACCTCAACCCAAGATGAAACAACATCAGCCTAAGCAGAACAAGGTGAATCCGTCAAACAAGAAGGATCAGGCTTGTCACCATTGTCATGAAAAGGGTCATTGGAAGCGCAATTGCCCTCTCTACATTCATGACTTGCGACTCAAGAAGCAGGGGAATGATGCTGGTAACCCCAGCACATCAGGTGCGTTCTTTATGATTGAATTATTCACTCTTACTCCTAAATTGAATTCATGGGTATATGATACGGGATGTGGCATTCATATTTGCAATACCTTGCAGGGGTTTAGAGTTGAGAGAAAGCTGGCCTATGGACAACAATTCTTGCACGTTGGTAACGGAGCGCATGCAGGAGTTGAAGCTATAGGAGTTTTTAATTTAGTGTTGCCTTCGGGCTTAGTACTATCTTTAAATAATTGTCATTATGCACCGTCAATTGTTAGAGGTGTAATTTCATTTTCATGTTTGTTAAACCTTGGTTTTGAGCATACTATTTCAAGCAATGGAATTTCAGTTTCTTTAAATAATGTTTTTTATTTTAATGCTATTGCTGTGAATGGTGTATTTGAAATTGATATGAATGATAATGATAATGCTTTTGTTAAAAATAATTCAATGTATAGCATCAACAATAAGAGAATCAAGAAAGGTCTGGATTCGTCTTATCTTTGGCATTGTCGACTTGCTCACATTGGCAAAGATCGCATGAAAAAGCTGCAACATGATGGGCTTTTAAATAAGATCAATGATGAATCATTTGATAAATGCGAATCTTGCATTGCTGGGAAGATGACTAAGAAACCCTTTAAAAATAGGATTGAAAGGGCGAATGATCTACTTGGTCTTATTCACACAGATGTGTGTGGACCACTTAGACATGTGTCAAGGAGGGGTGCTAGCTACTTCTTAACATTCACGGATGATTACAGCCGTTATGGTTATGTTTATTTACTTAAACATAAGCATGAGGTATTTGAAACATTCAAAGTGTTTAAAGCAGAAGTAGAGTTGCAACTTGGAAAGAAGATTAAAGCTCTTCGATCCGATAGAGGTGGTGAATACCTGAGTCAGGAGTTCATAGATTATCTAGTAAAGGAGGGAATTGTCCAGCACCTTACTTCTCCATATACTCCACAACAAAATGGTGTATCTGAAAGAAGGAATCGTACATTGCAAGACATGATACGATCTATGTATAATCTAACAACTCTTCCTTTCTCGTTTTGGGATTATGCCTTAGAATCTGTGGTTCGCATTCTAAATATGGTTCCAACAAAGAAGGTTGATAAGACACCATATGAGGTATGGACTGGAAAAGCTCCTAACCTGTCTTATCTTAAGGTCTGGGGTTGTGAGGCGTATGTTAAACGTGACTCAGCAGACAAACTCCAACAAAGATCTGTGAAGTGCATCTTCGTAGGATACCCTAAGGAAACTATGGGATACTACTTCTATTACCCACCTGAAAACAAAGTATTTGTTGCAAGGTATGGAGACTTCCTTGAAAGGGAGCTCATATCTCAAGAATTCAGTGGGAGAATATATGATCTGGAAGACGGTCAAGAAGATGTAGAACCTTCTGAAAACACTAACCAACTTCCGGTAGAACCTGAAAGTTTAGGTCCTCCACCTGAAGTTGAAGTGATTCCCATTCGTAGGTCAACAAGACCAGTAAAAGCTCCTACTCGTCTATGTCTTAATGTAGAGAGTGATGAGAATATACTGGGTGATCTTGATGAGCCTACAAGTTATAAAGCTGCCATGAATGGACCTGAAAAGGCCAAATGGAAAGAAGCTATGGATGGGGAAATGCAATCCATGGAAGACAATGATGTCTGGGAAGAAGTAGACCTACCTCCGGGTGCCAAACTAGTTGGGAGTAAATGGCTCTACAAGAAAAAGACTGACATGGATGGCGTTGTACACACCTATAAGGCCCGTTGTGTAGCTAAGGGCTATACACAAACTTTTGGTGTTGACTATGAGGAGACCTTTTCTCCTGTAGCTGACATAAGGGCAATTAGGATTCTTATAGCCATAGCCACTTACTATGACTATGAGATTTGGCAAATGGATGTAAAAACCACCTTCTTAAATGGTCGCCTAGATGAAGACATCTATATGGCGCAGCCTGAGGGGTATGTAAATCCAGAATTCCCGAATCGTGTATGCAAGCTTAAAAGATCCATTTATGGATTAAAGCAAGCATCACGACAATGTAATAAAAGATTTGATGGTGAGATTAAAAAGTATGGATTCACTCAAAATCTTGATGAGCCATGTGTATATCACAAAGTTAGTGGGAGTAATGTAATTTTCCTTATATTATATGTTGATGACATATTGATCATGGGAAACGACATTCCAAGTTTGCAAATGGTTAAGGCATATCTTGGAAAGTGTTTTTCTATGAAAGATTTAGGGGAAGCTGCATTTATTCTGGGAATCAAGATATATAGAGATAGATCTCAGCGATTAATTGGATTAAGCCAAAGTGCTTACATTGATAAAATACTAAAGAGATTTAGTATGCAAAATTCCAAGAAAGGATATTTGCCGATGCAAGAGCAACATGGCTTGAGCAACAAGGTTTGTGCTTCAACACCTGCAGAGGTGCAACGCATGAAAAGAGTCCCTTATGCTTCGGCTGTGGGATCTATAATGTATGCGGTGAAAAGTACAAGACCTGATGTAGCGTTTGCTCAGAATTTAACCAGTCGATATCAGCAAAATCCAGGTGTAGCTCACTGGACTGCTGTTAAGAATATTCTTAAGTACCTTAGGGCTACTAAAGAGATGTTCTTGGTTTATGGGGGAAATCCATCAGCAGAACTTGATGTTACAGGTTACTGCGATGCTTCTTGGAAAGGTGATAAGGATGATACGAAGTCTCAGACGGGTTATGTCTTTGTCATTAATGGAGGAGCAGTGGATTGGAGGAGCAGAAAGCAGAGTGTACTAGCGATGTCTGGTACAGAAAGTGAGTATATAGCTGCTTCAGAAGCTGCAATGGAAGCTGTTTGGATTAGGAAGTTTGTTTCAGGGCTTGGAGTTATGCCTTCGATTCAAAGACCTATTAAAATGTATTGTGACAATTCAGCTGCAATTACATTTGCCAATGAGCCTGGAATCATGAAAGGCACCAGACATTTCCTGATTAAGCATCACTATGTTCGAGAACAAGTCAAAATAGGCGAAATCGAAATGCTCAAAGTTCACACAGATGATAACTTGGCAGATCAATTAACAAAGCCTCTACCTGGCACCAAGCTTTACAAGCATGCTGAAGGTGTAGGACTTAGATTAGCTGAAAGTTTCATGCCCATTTGTGATTAGTGTTTGGATAAAGGATGTAATGTACAATTATTATTTTAATGAAATAAAATAAGTTTCATGTTTATTTATCATTGTCTTAATAATATATCCTATATTTGCATGTTTAAGATCCATAAATAATTTATTATTCTAAATGTCCATTGTCGGTTAATGATATGGGAATATCATTAAACTAAGACAAATTTGAGTATTGGTTTAGGATATACTTGAAAGTATATTGATGCGTAGTCATACCAATTTCACATAATATTCGATGAATTGAATATTGGACTTATCCCAACAATATGATTTAATATTTAATGTGAGAATCATATTTAAAGTTATCCTCAGACTTGAGATACCAGATAAGTGTCATGGATGTAGTGCATTTTTGTGAAGCAACCTACCGCTCACCGTAACAGGGAGTCATAAGGGTTGTTTTCAGAAGTGTTGCAAAATTCATGGGTTATTCTTGTAGTCAAGAAAGAATTTATTCCTTCTGATTTATTTAGAAGTTTAATACTGCTGGGCCCCTCGTAGGGTTGACAAAATGTTTGCATGGCCATGCCCAAAGTCTATCTGGAATACGTTCAGATGTTTTGGTAATTTTGTTCAATCATAAAGAAACAAGAAACAGAATTTTAATAAAGAAACTCACATCTTTATTAATGTGGTATTAGTAATGAAAGGATAATTATAATGATGAATCATTAAAGGTTTTTCCAGGAAACCTAGCTCGGATTGAACTAGGGGCATTGGAGTGTTGCAAGACGCTAACCAATGTCATTTTACTATTAATGGATATACGAGTGGAAGCTGTTAAATGTTACGTATAAACATTAATGAGTAAATGTCTAGGATCGAACCCGAGACCTCGGGATTGCACACTTTACAAACAAGAATAATGTAAAATAAATATATATATATATATATATATATATTAAATGTATTGAATATATATATTTATAACACTTAATGGACTAAACGGTCGTTAGTTGTTAACCGTATGGACTAACTATCGTTAAATAAGAAAGATAAGGACTAGAGTGTAACTTGGGTGTCAAGAAGGATCTAGAATCCCTTGTGGGATCCTATGGCCGGTCGAAGCCCACCCAAAGGGTCGACCCACCCTTGCTTGGTCACCAAGAAAACATCTAGTATAAATACAAGGCTTAGGGTAAGACTTTCACAATCTTTTGTGCACACACTCTAACCCTAAAAATTGTTTTCTTTCTTTTCTTCTTGTGGCCGATCGTCCCCCCCCCCCCCCCTCCTAGGGATTCTTTGGGTCGATTTTTCCATAAGCAAAAACTAAGTGTTTTGTTTACTTGCAACAAACCTTTATTCGTTGGTAGTTTGTGTGTACAAGAACGAGGTAATTACTTACTTTAGTAATTATCAAGAGATCGATAAACAAAACGGTAAGGGGTTTATCATTGATCTAATTGTCCAAGAATTAAGGTTGATTTGAAGTGCATCGGGTACGTTTACTATTTATGTTTTAGTTAATATTTATGTGTTATACTTGATCCTACGATTCCGCAATATGTGTTATTTGATTGTCAAACTCTAACACTATTGACTTGGTACATTAACAAATAGAAATAAGCATATCAGAGTTACGATTGTTCTATATACCGCGCGCTTTCGTTTTTTGTAACGAGAAGCTGATTGTAAACTAGCGAGGCATCAATGACTTGAAAATTATAGACTTCACGCGATCAACCTTGTTGCTTGCTTTGTTTCTTGCTTGCTATTTGCTACAAACCCGGAACTTGCTACTTGCTACAGACTATGCAACAACCTTCATGCTTGCTTTCTTTCTTGTCTGCTTTCCTGCTTTCAAGAAAATAGTTCTTGCTATCTTTCTGCTGCGTTATTCTCATCACCCACTGTAATCAACACTTTGCTCCTTGCTTTTGTCTTTCACTGCCTGATAACATAAAATGCAATCGGTCCTTTCATTCTTGCTACACACCAGCATGAACCCCTAAGCTCTTGATACCACATGTTGGAATTTAGTCCCTTCCCCTCCCCGAACTCACACCCACAAACACCAATCAAAACAATAATCTGCATCATCTTTTCTGCATTCTAATAGTGCTCGTTTGCATTCGGGAAGTCTATACACTTTTTCACCTCATTATATACGGTCATAAGCAGATTTGGGTTACTTTGCCGGTATTTTTTTTCTAGTAAATCTTCATCTCCCCCGTTTTCTATAAGGTGATTATAACCATTACGGATACCCCATACAACAACTATGTTCACCGTTTTAAGAATAGCCTCACTTCTTGCAGATATTTTTTTGGTTTTGATTTTCCATCCCTCTTGAAATCGCTCACATGTTTGAAGAATTCAAGTCTTTCCCTTTCTGTCATAAGCATGGGATGTTTCAAGACCTGTTCTGCTGTTGGTCTGGACAACAGCATTATTCCAATTCCAATAACATATTAGACTAAAATAATAATACTAGGAATAAAGTAAATATTTTAGCTAGGGTCATACCTCTCTGAAGGATCAATCTTAAAAACTTTATAGAGCAAATCAACACCTTCATAACTCCAGCTTTGACTCTTCTTTTTTCTAAGATCCACATAATGAAAAATATCCTGACCGAACCCAACTTGTTTCACACAATCGGCCTCTAGACTTTTCTGCGAATAGCCGTTAGGTTCATCTGGGTACTTGTGAGCCTTATTATCTTTCCCATCATTGGACATATAGGTCAAGAGTGTGTGACCCAATGTAAGCATTTCCGTGGCCATATCTATTGTACAGAAATGATATGATCAAAACAATTAACTCGAGTATAATAAACAAATAAACAACAGTGAAGATCTTGTTAGCAAGACTATATTTGCTGGCGTAGGGCAGGTAATAGTAAACTGTAAAAGATCTACTAACATTATATTTGCTAACATTATATTTCCAGCCTTTTCGTGCTTTCGGAGTGAGATATGAATATGTTTCAATTTTGAAATGAAATGTTTAAATATAACTATGCAAAACTTTTGCCATTATGGAACCATAATAAATCAAAACTGAAATGTTTTAGAATATTGTCATATGCATCTAAACCGAAAATAAACTACCAAGTGCAATTTACATTTTAGAAAAGAGATTGATTATAAGAGTTATACCTATTTAAACAGGGAAACCATGGTCGAAAAACATGTAACATCATCATCTCTAAGAAAACATCCACAAAACCAATGATTCCAACTTTAATCAACATAATTCAACGCCAACAGGAGCAAATCTATATCATAAGACGGCAATTAGAAACAAAAATAATTCATGACAAATAATCATTTAATTTAATCCAATGTGCGACACACATTGTCTCAAGTAACCAAATCTTATTTAGTCCACAACTGATGTTTTCATTTCTTATTAACACCAACGTTTTATGTACTATTCATGTGTCTCATTTATTATCTCCACCATATTAGTTAAACATATGCATTCAATATCCTCTTTTGACAAATTGTTCCAATAGCTGCTAAAATGCAAAATCAGTTTAACATTACAAAATTTGAACACTAATTTGAAGAAATTTACTAGTACCTAAAGTAGTTAAACAATTAACGCATATAAATAAAATATTCTTCAACCTTTAGACCAATAACAACCATGACAAATACATACATATGAAGTTCCAAAAGTTGAGATTAAGAGCTCTTTTTCTAATATTAGCAAACTATGCACCTTTAAACCTTAACCAAACAAGATTTTTGTAACCAAAACATGTAATACTTTATATTTAAACAATAAATGATAATATAATACAAGAAACTACCTTGTAACAAGCATCAATTCGTGAGTGAAGATGGTGAAGTGCGATGAGACTAGCTAGAGACAAAAGAAAATGTGAGATGTGAGAGATAAGTCATATGTGACCTATTTATAGACAAACTTATGGGTTATTGAGACTTTAGAGACTCTTTGTAGTGTAGGATGAACACTTTCATTAATGAATATTTACTTGGTGAATCTTTGGATTAAATTCAAACCACATCAATATTTTGAAGTTGAAATTCAAAGGATATCTAAAAAAAGTGGAAAGGAATTCAATGAAGCTTTGTCACGTCTCTTCATGACCTACGACATAAATGTGATGTCAGTTGATCCAAACACACAAAGAACTTTTTACCCTGTGTGAATTCAATACGATTTGAGGAAGGTTGTTGGATAAAGACATAAATGCTACGCCTAAAAGCCAACAACAGGTCCAACACCATCTTCTTTATTTATTTATTTATTTATTTATTTATTTATTTATTTATTTTAATGCGAAAAACATAAAATATATAAATATAAGTGTTTTACATCAACCAAAGTTAATGAGAGCACGAAAGTCTATGACGAGAGCCATGAGCAACCACACCTTGCTAACTTATGACAACTTATATGAAAATCTAAGAAAAATTACATAAGATACAACTAAAAAGCTTTCAATGAGATGATGATGATGCTGGAGTCCCATGCCTTTTTCACTTGAGCTCAATCAGATGATTTAAACATTATTATAGCATGAAAGATCTTTTGATACATTAGTTATAGATTGAGGCAAAGTACCAAATGACAAAGAGGCTTAGTTGTAATTGTATCTTTTGATACATTAATTATATAGGTTGAGGCAAAGTAGAGTTTGGTACTTCCACATGACAAATAGGGGACTAAAGCTTAAACATAGATGTAGATGTAGGCATGAAATTTGAAGTTTGAGCTAAAGCTTCATTCACCCTATCAAACACTTGCGTGAAGATAGAGAAATGAGGATTAGAGCCATTTATTATCATGTCAGTATCAAAAGGAATTGTTTTATCCAAAAGATCATGTGTTGCACCTGATGTTAACAACACATATTTGTTATGTACTTCATCCATATTTGCATTCGATTTTGAATGCCTTGAGAAGACCATTGAAGCTTATCAGTAATAATGGGTTCACATGGAGATGAAGATATATATTTGAACATGATGGTTGCTAGCTTGCTGGTTGGGTTTTAAAAATATTACCGAAACCAACATTCACTTTGTATCATTCAACATTATTTCAGCCACCTCGTTTATCATCAAGTGAATGTGGAATTCCATAATAATTAGCATCGTATAAAAGCCAACACTCACTAGCTGTAGATATTGAAAGAGAAAGAACCAACCGGCAACAACACTTACTTAACTTCGATTCATATCTTTCTTATATATTCATAGTAATGAAGAGATTCGAATCTTCATACGTACCCAATGTTTGCCCCCTTATATTTCCATCTAAACACTTTTAACCCTAAAATAACATGATAACCATATAGTATAAACTTTCGGAAATTACCTTCATAATTGATTATGGTATTTTACAAAACGGGTAAACTAATAAGGTCTCATGCATGTTCAGGTTATCCGAGGATGTCGATTCTTTGGCATAAACATACGCGAGTGGCGACTCAACCCCAATATCCCAATGATCGTTTCATACATTTCCTCTAGCTACCTCAAATATACACCTAATGAGATTTCAACTTTAAAAAAAATGCAATAAACTTAGGTGGTTACTATCAATGTTATAAAGTACAGATTCTTTAGTGAAGTAAACTGGTAATGTTCATAGTTCATAAAAGCAATTGGATAACATCATAAAAAGCACATCACTAAAAAGCACAGTACTAACAATTTTGAAAAAAACAAACAATTTTGGGAGAAAAAAAAAAAGAACATCACTAAAAAGCACGCAAAATACTAACGACCTTTACTTTAATTAATAGCTGTCCAATATCTTGAATCAATGATTGCGATGTATGAGATTCAACATTGTTAAGACATTTGTACATGTGTTTCGAGTGACTTTTGAACCGATTAAAAAGCACCTAAAATTTAAAACAGACAACGTGTCTCCATTACTCATAGTATGGACCGATTAAAAAGCACCTAATATTTAAAACAGACAACGTGTCTCCATTACTCATAGTAAAAAACTTATGCAGAAAACACACATTAATTTAGTAAATAAATGGACTTTTTCATCGATTAATGACACTAAATTATATGATCATCTACCATAGTTGGGTACCAATTTGAATGAAATGTTTAAATTGATGTTCTTCGGTATCCAAACCGATTACAAAGTACGAATTGATTTGGATTATGAATATTTACTTACCCGTTGATATATTATCGAAGACATTGGATTTATTTTTTTTTTCTTCTAAAAGTAAAGATATTATTAGACAAAACCCAACCAACTAACTTAGTGGTTGTTCTAGTTGTTGGTAGCTAGTTGTTCTTTTATGACATGTCATAAATGATCTATTGGTTGCTCAAGCACTTGCTTGAGGTTAATGTGGCATTCAGTCACATTCCATTGTATTTCAAACGTTTTTTTGGTTAATATATTTTACCTGGGTGGAAGATCCCTTATACCTAAAAAACCCAACCAACTAAACAAAACATCAAGAATTAAGAAAGAAAGAAAGAAAAAAAATTAAAAAAATAAAAATAAAATTGAAAGCTATCAAACTAACACTTCATAAGATGGATATAATCAACCCACAAAAATTGGTTCATGAGAGAGAGCTACTAGAAGCCCACAACAACACCATTCAATTATTTAAAGAGCATGAAAAACATCTTCATTCAAAACAGGTGAAGCCCCGTTATTCGAAGAAGCATGCATAATGCGGTTTCTACCAGCTCAAATACATCAAATGAAAATCAAACAAACAACATGAAGTAACTTTGCCTTACATTTACTCAGAAGAAAATCAAACAAACGCATACTGAAAAGACGGCATCTTTTTGCAGGAAATGACTGATTCTTAGTTTTCCTTTTGTAAATTGCATTATAAAGGCTTAATTCACCACCTGCTATATATTATCTTATTAACTTCATATTACATCCATAAACAACTAATGGGTTTACAAATCAACCACATACAAAAAGCTTACTAAAACAAACAAAAAAGCTTACTAAAAGATTTGAACAATACTCAACAATTTCAAAGCTTACCAAAAATTAATACTCAACAATTTCAACAATACTAAACAAACAAACAAAAAGCTTATTTTTTTTTCAACAATACTCAAAACTTGCTTTCAAACTCGGCTAATTCATCATCCACACAAAAAAAATCTGGACCTGCAGCTGATTTTAAAGTCTCCCAGCTGACGGTTTTTGAAAGAGAAGATACAATGAGGAGCACATTATACCCACTCATTTTTAGTCTCTCTATTGGTGCTGCAAAAATCTCATCATCTGTTAGCAAGACTATATTTTCTGGCGCAAATAAACCACTAAGTGCAATTTAATGATTGGCATTTTAGAAAAGAGATTGATTATGAGAGTTATACCTATTTAAACAGGGGAACCATGGTCGAAAAACATGTAACATCATCGTCTCTAAAAAAACATCCACAAATCCAATGATTCCAACTTTAATCAACATAACAACGCCAACAGGATGAACAGATCTATATCAAGAGAAGACACTTAGAAACAAAAATAATAGTTTAAATGCCAATTGTAAAGAAATAACTCACCTAATTTTTTACTAAGCACTGTGTTTGTGTGAGTGGTTTACCGAAGGGGACGTAGTATGTGTTTTGGCAAGAGTACGTGGAGATTGGAGATATATACACAAACTTGCAAAGGGTTTCATAAGCTTTTATAAATGCATGACAATGACAATACAATTTGATGTCATAAATATTAAAGGACGTGCATGTAAGTTTAGTTTTAACTAAACACGAAAGTTACAAAAACTTCTATCATGAACAAGATTTCAGTATTAGTTTATAACCTTGATTATCCGGAGACGTAGGTACTGTTAGTTTTATAGACAAAATAATAATAGTTGTGTGTTAGGATCGAACTTGAGATTACGGGATTGCACACAATACGTATGAAGAGGAAATGTAATAATTATTTATAAAATGTTATAATTAATTATTAAACACAAAACAATTAAATAATAATTAGTATTATTGATTAATGACTAATTAATTATTAAACGAAGATTAGGAAACTAATTGCTAGACTTTACATGGAAACAAGAGAAGGTTCCGGAACACCCATCTTGGGCTTCCAACCGATCGGCCACAAGGAGGAACCCACCTCCTTTGTGCCTTGAGCTCCAAGTAATCTCTAGTATATAAGCAAACCCAAGGTTAAGAGTTTTCTCATAACTTGTACACACACAAATTGGGTTTTTTCTCCTTCTCTCTTTCTTTGGTCGAACCAAATCCGAACACCCCTAAGGGTTTCGAATTTCTTGCATCAAAAATTGTTTTGTGGAATTTACTTGCATAATCTTTTCCTTGAATTAGTACGTGTGTACAAGAACGTAAATCAAACACAATATTGTTTGATTCTTGGATTGAATTACAAAACGGTAAGGGGTAATTCATATAATCCTCATAAACCCTAATTAGGGTTCATTGGTTCCGGAAGATTGCATTGATTCTTGTTCGGGCTAGAATCACTACGGTATGTTTACTATTTAAATTAAAGATTAATTAATTACATGTTATTCGATCTATTATAATTGCTTCCGCTCATGCTCACTTTGATGTTCTTGGTATATTAATATGATTGTCATGATATAATAATTCCAACAGTGGCATCTAGAGCCGTTATAATGTGTAATTAATTATCGCAACGCATAAAATTGGATTTGATTCGAATAGTTACATGTTTTTTTTAGGGTTTGTGTTTTATTTTTCCCTAACCCTAATTTTTTTTTGGTCGAATGACCTTTTAGGGTTTTTAGGGTTTAGTTTTTTTTATTTTATAAAATTGACTAGAAACCCTAAGATGTCATGTAATTTTTATGCGTTTTAGTAAACGATCTTGGTGCAATATGTTAATTGTTAAGCTAAATCCATGAAAAGTGCATGTTTGCATGGATTTTTAATTGTGTTATTTAAATGGTTTAAATTGCTTATATATATTAATGGTTAAGTTATATTAAAACATGTAAATTTTTAATAGATGTCGAATTGGGGAAGACTCCAATATTAAGTAATCAATTATGTGCTATGTGGTATTTATTTAATTTTGGCTTACGCAATCGATTTATCGATGTATGTGGCTCTTTTTCTAAGAAAAAGAAAGCCCTAATTGAATTAATACGTTTATACGCCTAGATTTGATTATTAATAGGATCTTTTAATAAGATTTGCATGTGGCTACATGTTTTATACATATTTAATTGTTATGATTATGTATATGTGTTTATTTAGTTGTTTTATTTTTTATTGCAAATTACTTGTTTTGTTTATTTATTGTGTTAGACATGTTTATATAAACGAAAAGGGTAATTTTTTGAATAGAAAAAATAATACGGACTAAATAATGGCGAAATTGTTTTGGTTTTTAAGAGTTAAAATTTCAAAGGATTGGTTGATTGATGTTTTTGTACGTAATGGTTAAATAGGCTCGACCGAAGTTTACACACTGTGTGATGGGTATAAGGATGGCAACGCATTAAATTGTGGCCTTAGAGAGACAACATTCATGTCTTAACGCTCGTTTGTATGTAAATTAGACTTACCGAACAACCATTACATGTACATTGTCATCTTAAGGGTGAATAATCCACAATTCCACAATGATTATCCGAAACACTATGCCTTCGGGCGTATGCAAAAGTACGATATAGTGGACGATAATTGATGGTTATTCTTTAATTGGTGAACCAGATACCTCAATCAAAACTTTGTTATTTTACTCTTAGCTAATTGGTAATAAAAATGTTTTGTAAAACCAATGTTATGAAGTTGTATGCATGCTTCTTCATACATTATTTTGAACACATCAAAATAATTATACCCTTATAAAATTAAGTTGAATGCCATCTAATTAAGAACACTTGAAGTTGTAATTTACGTCATAGTGAGACTTGGCGAGATTGCAATGGAAAGGTAAATTTCATAAATTCATTGCTAGCAGATCAACTGATGTAATGGATTTATGAGTTTACAGTTTTTAAGTTAGACGACTTAAATTGAGTAGGAAGTGAGACTTGGACTCAAGGCATTAAGATGGGGACTAAACATGCTTACAATACAAATGTTTTGTGATTGTAAATCCCATAAATCTAGGAATTGGACAAATGTTATGCCAATTACTTGTACGACAAGTTACCTCATATTATACTTTCATTACTAGCAGATCAACTGAATGTGATGGAACTATGTTTATGGAGGATCCTAGTTTTCAAGATTATTCTATGGATTTATTTTCCTTGGGTATTTTAATTTTCTTGAAAAATTGTATTATCAAAAATACTAATGTTTTGAACTTTCTTTATCTGTAGAAATGGCTCAAACTGATAACACCAACCTACGTTCTGTGTTCAAAACTTATTTTGAACGAGAAAAATTGACTGGCTCGGAAAATTTCAATGATTGGTACCGTTCACTAAGGATTGTCCTGCGAGTGACTGGTCAACTCGAAATCTTGAAAACGCCTTGCCCTGCTGAACCTGAAGGTGCGGCAGCTACTGAAGCTGCTAAAGCCAAATGGAATCTTGATAGCAAGGAACATATTGATGTGGCCGCAATGATGTTAGGGGGAATGTCCACCTCTCTTCAAAGACAGTTTGAGGAGTATTTTCCCAAAGACATGATTGATGAACTCAAGAAACTCTATGAGAAACCATCAAATGTAGAGATTTACGATTTGATGGAAGCTCTACATGGTTGTAAGCAAGGTCCTGGTGAACCTGTGAGTGCTCATGTGTTGAAAATGAAAAGTTACATGGATCAACTACAAACACTTGGGAAACCCTATGACAATGATATGGCTGTGAACTTAATCAATAGATCCCTTGATAAGGAATTTAGTGGTTTTGTGAGGAACTTCAATATGCATTGCGTGGGGAAGACTGTAAGTGAATTGCACGCACTGCTCATTGATTATGAGAAAGGTACACCACAAAAGGCTCCTACGCCCCAAGTACTTGCAATACAAGGGGGTAGAATTAACAAGCCAAATGCGAACAAGAAGAAGGGTAAAGGAAAGAAGAAGGATGATAAGAATAAGCAAGTTATGGCTTATCAACCACCTCAACCAAAGAAGAACCCTCCTATCAAGAATAATCCAAAGAAGGATCAAGGATGCCATTACTGCAAGGTGATGGGTCACTGGAAGAGGAATTGTCCTCTTTATCTCGATGACTTGCGAAACAATAAGGTTAAGAAGACTGGGCACATGGGCGCCAGCACTTCAGGTAACTTATTTGTCATTGAATTATTTACTTTATCTCGTGTAATAAATTCCTGGGTATATGATACTGGATGTGGTATTAATATTTGTAATACACTGCAGGGGTTTAGAGAGGAAAGGAGACTAGCTTATGGGGAGCAATTTCTGCATGTGGGCAATGGAGCACAAGCAGCGGTTGAAGCCATAGGAATGTTTGATTTAGTTTTACCTTCGGGTTTAGTACTTTGTTTAAACAATTGTCATTATGCACCTTCTATAATTAGAGGTGTTGTTTCCTTTTCATGTTTGTTGGATCTTGGTTTTTCTCATACTATTGATGGCAATAAAATTTCTGTTTCTTTAAATGGTGTATTTTATTTTAATGCTGTTGCTGTGAATGGTGTGTTTGAAATTGATATGAATAATTGTGTGACTTCCAACAATAATAATAATTCGATATACAGCATAAGTAAGAGAATGAAGTATGACTTGAATTCGTCTTACCTTTGGCACTGTAGACTTGCCCATATAGGCAAGACTCGTATGCAAAAGCTGCAACGTGAAGGGCTTTTGAATAATATCAATGATGAGTCATTTGATAAATGCGAATCTTGTATTTCTGGGAAGATGACGAAGAAACCTTTTCATAGTAATATGGAAAGAGCTTCAGATCTACTTGGTTTAATACACACGGATGTATGTGGACCACTTAGACATGTGTCAAGGAGAGGTGCTGTCTACTTCTTAACTTTTACGGATGATTTCAGCCGTTATGGTTATGTTTATTTACTTAAGCATAAACATGAGGTGTTTGAAACATTTAAAGTTTTCAAAGCAGAAGTAGAATTGCAATTGGGAAAGAAGATTAAAGCTCTTCGTTCTGATCGAGGTGGTGAATACCTTAGTCAAGATTTTAAAGATTTCTTAACTGAGAATGGAATTGTCCAGAATCTCACATCTCCATATACTCCACAACAAAATGGTGTATCTGAAAGAAGGAATCGTACATTGTTGGACATGGTTCGATCAATGTATAATCTTACTAATCTTCCTTTGTCTTTTTGGGATTATGCTCTTGAATCAGCTGTTCGTATTTTGAATATGGTTCCCACCAAGAAGGTTGATAAGACACCATATGAGATATGGACTGGAAAAGCTCCGAACTTGTCTTATTTAAAGGTCTGGGGTTGTGAGGCGTATGTTAAACGTGACTCACAAGATAAACTCCAACAAAGATCTGTAAAATGCATTTTTGTAGGATACCCTAAGGAAACTATGGGTTACTACTTTTACTACCCACCTGAGAACAAAGTGTTTGTTGCAAGATATGGTGATTTTCTTGAAAGTGAATTTGTGGTTCAAGAAATCAGTGGGAGAGTATATGATTTAGAAGATGATCTAAATAATGCATTGCCTTCAGAAAACACTAGCACACTTCCTATAGAACCGGAAAGTCTGGGTCCTCCACCGGAAGTTGAAGTAATTCCCATTCGCAGATCTTCGAGATCTGTGAAAGCTCCTGACCGTCTATGTCTTAATGTAGAGGTCGATCAGCATACACTAGGGGATCTTGATGAACCTACTAGTTATAGAGCTGCCATTAAAAGTCCTCAAAAGGCTAAATGGAAAGCTGCTATGGATGGGGAAATACAATCCATGCATGACAATGAAGTCTGGGAAGAAGTTGACTTACCTCCTGGTGCCAAGGTAGTTGGGAGTAAGTGGCTTTACAAAATCAAGACTGACATGAATGAATATGCACACATTTATAAGGCTCGTCTGGTTGCTAAAGGTTTTACTCAAACTTTTGGAATAGATTATGAGGAGACGTTTTCTCCTGTAGCAGACATAAGAGCTATAAGAATTCTCATAGCTATAGCAGCGTTCTATGACTATGAGATTTGGCAAATGGATGTGAAAACCGCTTTCTTAAATGGTTATCTAGATGAAGACATCTATATGGCACAACCAGAAGGGTTTGAAAATCCAGAATTTCCAAATCGTGTTTGCAAGCTTAAGAGATCCATTTATGGATTAAAGCAAGCATCACGACAATGGAACAAGAGGTTTGATGCTGAAATTAAAAAGTTTGGATTCACTCAAAATCTTGATGAGCCATGTGTGTATCACAAAGCTAGTGGGAGTGATAATGTAACTTTCCTAATTCTATATGTTGATGACATATTGATCATGGGAAAAGACATTTCAAGTTTGCAAGCAGTAAAGGCATATCTTGGAAAGTGCTTTTCTATGAAAGATTTAGGAGAAGCTGCATACATTCTGGGAATCAAAATCTATAGAGATAGATCAAGGCGGTTAATTGGATTAAGTCAAAGTGCTTACATTGACAAAATATTGAAGAGATTCAATATGCAAAATTCCAAGAAAGGATATTTGCCGATGGAAGTAAAACATGGCTTATGTAATGAGTATTGTGCTTCAACACCTGAAGAGGTGGCTCGCATGAGTAAAGTTCCTTATGCTTCGGCTGTAGGATCTATTATGTATGCGGTTAAGTGCACAAGGCCAGATGTGGCGTTTGCTCAAAATATTACCAGTCAATTTCAACAGAATCCAGGTGAAAAACATTGGATTGCTGTTAAACATATTCTTAAGTATTTGGGGAATACAAAAGATATGTTTTTGGTTTATGGTGGAAATCCATCTACAGAACTTTGTGTTACAGGTTTCTGTGATGCATCCTTTCAAAGTAATAAAGATGATTCGAAGTCTCAGACGGGTTATGTCTTTGTTATCAATGGAGGAGCTGTAGATTGGAGGAGCAAGAAGCAGAGTACAATTGCGATGTCTGCAACAGAAGCTGAATACATTGCTGCTTCGGAAGCTGCTATGGAGGCTGTTTGGATTAGGAAATTCGTTTCTGGGCTTGGTGTTATGCCTTCAATTGAATTACCTATTAATATGTATTGTGACAATTCTGCTGCGATCATATTTGCCAATGAACCTGGAGTCATGAGAGGCACCAGACATTTTCTACGGAAGTATCACTTTGTTCGTGAAAAGGTTGACGAAGGTGAAATAAATCTGCTGAAAGTTCACACAGATGATAACTTAGCTGATCCATTCACTAAGGCTTTGGCGAAAGAGAAGCTTAATAAATTAGCCAATGGAATTGGGCTTAAATTAGCTAGTAGTTTCATGCATAACTGTGATTAGTATTTGGATAAAGGATATTGTAAACAATTATTATTTTAATGAAATAAAGTATGTTGGTATGTTTATTTCTATTTGTTAATTATTGTTGTCCTATTTTTGCATGTTTAAAATCCATGAATAAGAGTTATTCTAAATTGTCCGTTGTCAGTTAATAATATGGGAATATTATTAAATTAAGACAAATCTGAAGTTGATATAATATATTTAAGTATATTGATGCGTAGTCATGTCATTTCAGATGATATTCGATGATACTGAATATAGGACTTATCCCAACTATATGATGTTACTTTATGGATCTTGTCATTAAGTAAATCATAAGAAGTTATCCTTAGACTTGAGATGCAAGATAACGGTCATGAATGTAGTACATTTTTGTGAAACAACTTAACGCTATACGTAAATGTTAGTAATAAGGGTTGTTTTCGGAAGTGTTACAAAGTTTGTGTGTTTTGCTTGTAGTCAATAAAGAATTTGTTCCTTCAAATTAATTTTGGAGTTTAATACTGCTGGGCCCCTCGTAGGGTTGTCAAGGTGTTTTCGTGGCCACGCCCAAGGTCTTTTATGAAAGGTTCAAAAGATTTGGTAATCTTGTCAATTTCTAAGAACGAGAAACAGAATGGTTAATTAAGGAATGACCTAGATCCATATCCTTATTAACGTAGTATTAGAAACAAAGGGATAATAATAATGAGAAATCATTAAAAGGTTTTCCAGGAGCCTTACTCAAGTTGTACTAGAGGCATCGACGTGTTGCAAGACGCTAATCGATGTGATCACACTATTATGATATGTCTAAGTGGGAGCTGTTAGTTTTATAGACAAAATAATAATAGTTGTGTGTTAGGATCGAACTTGAGATTACGGGATTGCACACAATACGTATGAAGAGGAAATGTAATAATTATTTATAAAATGTTATAATTAATTATTAAACACAAAACAATTAAATAATAATTAGTATTATTGATTAATGACTAATTAATTATTAAACGAAGATTAGGAAACTAATTGCTAGACTTTACATGGAAACAAGAGAAGGTTCCGGAACACCCATCTTGGGCTTCCAACCGATCGGCCACAAGGAGGAACCCACCTCCTTTGTGCCTTGAGCTCCAAGTAATCTCTAGTATATAAGCAAACCCAAGGTTAAGAGTTTTCTCATAACTTGTACACACACAAATTGGGTTTTTTCTCCTTCTCTCTTTCTTTGGTCGAACCAAATCCGAACACCCCTAAGGGTTTCGAATTTCTTGCATCAAAAATTGTTTTGTGGAATTTACTTGCATAATCTTTTCCTTGAATTAGTACGTGTGTACAAGAACGTAAATCAAACACAATATTGTTTGATTCTTGGATTGAATTACAAAACGGTAAGGGGTAATTCATATAATCCTCATAAACCCTAATTAGGGTTCATTGGTTCCGGAAGATTGCATTGATTCTTGTTCGGGCTAGAATCACTACGGTATGTTTACTATTTAAATTAAAGATTAATTAATTACATGTTATTCGATCTATTATAATTGCTTCCGCTCATGCTCACTTTGATGTTCTTGGTATATTAATATGATTGTCATGATATAATAATTCCAACAGGTACTACCAAGTCCATGGTGTGATTACGGTAACAGTGTTTATGGGAAGCGGCCCGAGTCCAAACCTTGCTAACAGCTTTCTTATTATACTAGTTTTTTTCCACAACTTTTTTCATTTCACTCCTTTCGGTTTTTAAATAGAAGACATATCTGTTACCCCCCTTAACCTAAAGTGATCCCATTGTTCACTGAACCATAAGCAGAATTAAGTATCGTATTAACTAATTTATATTTGGAACGAGGTTATAATAATTCATGTCTTGGATGGTATAAGAACACTATAATTAAAAAATGAGACTATTGGAAGAGTAAGAGTTTTGTTTCGTAGGGATCTGGATTACCAAATTAATTAAGTGATCTCAATTGGTAATTGCACCCTTAATAACTTATGAAGTATAACAGATACATTCGAGCCTTTTTCTTATATGTAAACAAAGTATATTAGCTACAATAGAATCTCATCCGTATATTTTGAAATGCTATTCCACCACAACATACGGGTAAATAATCCTTTTTCTTTAACATCTTAGTTAAACTGAAACTTTTATTATATATGAGACAAACTTGTATTCAACCAAAGAATAGACTATTCTGTACGTTGTTGGTAATCGGTTAATTATGCCGTTGCAAAATGGAGAAGGGCAGTATGATAATGCCCCTCAACGCGAAGCCACGTAGGCATAATGCGGAGGGCTGCGTTACCATACCGTGGCCTCTCGCGTTAACCCACCTTTAACGCACGCCCTCGGTGTCTTAACGTGCACTTTAACGCATGAAGTTATGGTTTAACGCCGGAATTACGTTAAGGTACCTAGTGCTCTTACAATGCAATACTTTTGAAAAAATTTAATAACATCAAAAAGTTGCAGCATTATATAAACGAGTAATGATTAGGAGACTTAATTTTAGGCCTAATTGTATGCCTAAAATTGCATGTCAATAATTCATTTGTTGTAACAATAGGGCTCACCGCTTCACAATCCAATTAGATACCTCCACGTATATTAGGCATACAATTAGGCACAAGTTTTAGGTCTCTCAATCATTTTCCTATATAAACCTTTCTATGTTAGATGCTCATGTAAATCACGTTTTGTTTACACCATTAAAATGAGACCCTAAACTACTTAACAAACTTTGCCATACTACAGATGCTTTATATTTAAGGATTTGCTAACAAAAGTTTTTATGATTTTTGTTAACAACAAACTTTTCATATTTTATTTAATAAAATAATGCATTTTTTTTTAAACAAAATAATCATAAATGTGGCAAATGTTTGTAATTCATTTCATTCGGTTGTATAAGCGAAAAATGTGGCAAATGTTTTCTGTCATGTATTAATTACTAATTAGCATTATTTCAAACACGAAAAGTGGAGTTTGCTTAATTACAACACTTGAAGCTTTTGTTAGCATTTCCTTCATGTTTATTTTGAGCCACTTTTGGCGGAATTATGTCACTATAAAATTGGCTAGCGGATAATTGATTTGTCATCTTACTACAAAGTACAAACACACATTTCGTACCTTGAGTCCAAGACATTAAAGAAAAAAAAGGAAACATGAAACTGTTCGATACAAAGAGCTGTATTAGATAAACAAAAATTTAAAAAAGAAAAGTCAAATATGATCACAACTTCATAACGAACGTTTTATCAATTTATAAAAATGATGAACTAACTAGCTGGTTAGCTCAGTTGGCCATCTGATAGAAGGAGCTTGGGGGAGGTTTTACTCAGGATTCAAGTCTCGCAAGAGATAAAAAAATCCAAGTTTCCACCTAGTTCATGACTTATAGGGGTTTCCCTTTGCGGGTCTTTTCTAGTGGTTCGGGTCCCGGAGCCTGCTTGTTTGGATATTTTAACTCGGGGGTTAGATTCAAACGTGATTCGGTTCTAAAAAGAAGTTTATGAAAAAGATGAACAAACAAGCATATGCTTTTACCGTACTAAATATGTACGTGCGTTACGTACACAAGTTACGACCCAATCTTGATCAAACTTTTATTAATATTAACATTAAAGTAACTTCAAAAAGTTATGAAAGTTGATAAAAACAATGAAAGATTATTGACTAGAAACGTATAGGTTTGAATTAGTACTAGTTACATTCCTATCGTATGAAAATTGTCTCACTCTTTTTTTTGTGTTTGATGTTCAACTTTTTTTTTTTTCTTTTTTTAAGAATGGCACCACACTTGAAATCTGACCCCCGAGTTAAACCATCCAAATGGGCAGGCCCCGGGACCCGAACCACTATGAGAGACCCACGAAGGAAAACCCTAAAACTCACGGCTTCGCACTAGGAGAAAAACCTGAATTTTTTGTCTCTTGCAAGACTTGAACCCTAGGTAAAACCTCCCCTAAGCTCCAGAAGAAGCCCAGGTGACCAGCTGAGCAAAACCAATTGGTTGTGTTTGATGTTCAGCTAACTTAACTGAAAAAACAAAATGATCTAAACGACGTAATCACAAAATAATAAAGTTGTCGTGTAAGTGTTATCTATTGCCTTAGTTTCACGTCATTATAGTGAAACCAGTTGAGCAACTAGAAGTACACAATTTAACTAAATAAAGAGTTTATAGTTAAGATATCCAAAGACAACAACGAAAGTACAAAATGTAACACCCCAGCATTTGATTAAGCAGCGGAAGTCTAATCGGGGTCATTACAGTTTAGTACACAGTCATACTCATAGAAAACAATTCAAAAGTTTGTCAATATCATTCCATGAAAACTCAAATATTCAGAGTTACAAACAGTTTTCCAAAATGTTAATTGTTTCACAAAAGTGGTGATGAGTTTGTAAAAAATGATAATATTATTGAAATCAAAAGGGAGGTCCTGTGCCCTTTGCCAGCTCCGTGCCGCCATGCTTGCTAGTTTCCTGAGATAAACATGCTTAAAAAGTCAACACAAAGGTTGAGTGAATCCATAGTAGTTTAAATAGTAATAGTGTGAACACAAGTCAAGCATTTGAAATAAACAAGCCAAGATAGACAGGTCTTGACTAAATGGGTGTAATATTGCTCCTAAGCCTCACGAAACGCAAGCCTTAACATTGATTTGACATATCATAAAGATAAAAACAATCATCTACACCACAGCGGATGTAAATGACAAGGGGCCCTCGGTGACAGGAAATGTGCCAAATTTCCATAATACCTCGAATATAGCACACCTCCTGCCAAGTGATCACCTTGACAGAGGCGGGCTGCGATTCCAATAGATCTATCAACTATATTCGCGCTCACTCGCAAGTGATTAAGGTTCGTGATATGAGGGACTTGTAGCACAGGTGTCAACTTAGGCAATATCAGGTGATAACAGCATACATAAAAATACTTGTGTTCGATTTATAGCATGTATCTCCTCACGGGGTTTAAAAACAATTAAAAAGTGGGACCATGAACTCACCTGAAAGGTGCGTAATCACAACGGTGCTCAAAAGTGATGGTGTATTGCTACGACTAGCAATGAAATTCCTCCGACTTGCGACCTAAATAATACATTGTAATCGGTGTTTTAGAGTTGTGTTGTAAATGACATGTGATATGTCTCGTGTACAGTGATATCCATTTCGGGTGTCTTAAATATATTCCAAATAACTTTACGTAGTTATTTGTAACGTTGCTACGAACCGGTGTTTGGATAAATATTTACTTGTTGTGAAATTAATATCGTTTAAAAATATTTATGATTAAATATTTTTAATAAAGTTATATATATATATTAGAGTTAAAGAAAAATGTATATATGTATTTATATAAATTATATGAAATAATTTATTATAAAAATATAATTTGTCGCAATTTAACCCTTCACTTTTACAAAATTACACTTTTTACCCCTTTGGTCAAAATATTGCACTTTAGTCCTTTTTGTATTCTTTTCACTTTATTCCCTCGACTTTTGAAAAAATTACATTTCCTACCCCTCGACTTCCATCAGAAATCAATATTATCATGGTTAATCCGAAAGTTTGTGATTTTTGACAATTTTAGTCCCTTAACGTGGGACCTTTTGCAAACATAGTCCTTTATGAAGTTTTCGAAAGCCAAACTTTTGGTACAAATAAAAGTGACTTTTACAACTTATAAACTCATTCAAATTTAGTTTCTAAGGTCTTATACATCTCGTCTTTTCTTAAGTTTTCAAACCGAAAAATCTTTTGAAAATGTTCATGGGCTCGTTAGCCCATCTTTGGCCCAATCTAGATTTAGTTTGTAAAATAGAATAGGTTCGACTAAGGTTTAGTTTAGGTCTCGTTAACGTGATGTAAGGTCGAGTGAGTTTTGCATGTTGAGTTAGTTCGGTTAAGGGTGAGTCGTATGTATAGGTGGTCGAAAAATATAAGTGGGTCGTACGTATAGAAACGAAATGGTGAGGGCATTTCTAGGGGTGTCGAGGCATGTGAAAGAAGTCGTTATAAGTGTGATGAAAGTGTTAACTCAATATAATGTGTGCGTCGTGTGAAGGTGATATGCATGAGTCGAGTATATGTAACGAATGAAAAGAATGGAAATCAACTTACAACACCAAAGTGGTGGTGATGGGGCCGTGTGTACGAGACAAACGATCAAGCAACGTGGTACTCCTTTCCCCGTCTAGCAATCCTTTAGTTCACAAGAGTTACCCAACTCATTCCAATCCAAACCTTAGCTTGTGTTCTCCTTTGTAACACCCCCAAAATTTGATACAGCGGAAGACTCAACAAGCTTTCGGGGTGCTACGGTGATTGGTATCCAAACACAAGACATAAAAGAACGAGATAAAGTAAACATAATAAAAATACAACCACGCGGGGTTTTAAAGTTTACGTTATCTCAAAATCATCCAAAGTCAGGCCCAAAAGAAATAATATAGGTCCACAATAGTTATCAGAGTTTTAGAAATATAGATCCATAACCGGTGCCAAATGCCAAGCCTCCGATCCCAAGCATCCATAGAGCATCACTTAATTACCTGAGAAAACGTGCTAAAAGTCAGCTTTCGCTAGTGAGATCATAGGTTTAGATTCATAATTCAATATAGTGGACATATACGCAAAACGCTTGCTAGCTAGACTAGGCCTCAATCATCCAACCAAAATAATCCAACCAAATCAAATCATCCCTATAGGTGCACGCTATAGCTCAAATCAATCCAATCAATAGCTTACCTAGCTCAAATCTAGGCCTCGCTCCTAAATCAATCCAATAGCTTACCTAGTTCGGGACTAGGCCTCGCTCAACAACCAATCAATAGCTTACCTAGTTCGGGACTAGGCCTCGCTCAATAACCAAATCAATAGCTTACCTAGCTCATGTCTAGGCCTCGCTCAATAACCAAATCAATAGCTTACCTAGTTCGGGACTAGGCCTCGCTCAATCCTACCTAGTTCTATAAGCCTAGCAAGTTTTAAATAAACAAAGCGATAATAGTCCACATAAAACATTTGCACGTTTCTCACCCCAAGTATTGAAAACAAAGTTCAAGAATAAAAGTGGGGCTATGACTCACCTCAAGTCCAGAAATCCTCAAAAGAAACGATAGAAGAAAGACGTAAGTAATCTCAAGCAACTCATGTAACGGCGACTACAGACTCGGCACTTCCTAACAATATTAAACTCGTTCAGAAATCATTTCCTCAAAATCAAATATTCCCATTCCCGAACGTATTCCATTTTACATTCCAAAAATATCCATTTCTCGAATTAACTTCATATTAATTTGAAATTCGACGTTTGGTATCCATGCTTTTTTCGTTTCTAGCAGCTCGTTCTACAGCAATTAATTCTGCCATAGATCTCCCACGAGAATATTGAATGATGGAAGATTGCGGGGGTGGGGATTTGTCAAAACCGGTAGTATGAGAACTAGAATAATGATCAGGTTTATAGTACGGTTGACATTGATAATCATCATGAGGACTCCCACACTATACACAAGAAGAACTTGGTGCATTTTGAAACGATATATTAGTCAACTCCTCTGTTAAGTTTGTTAGACTCCTTGGACCGTTTTGAGCATCTAGGATTAACAATAACAATGACAATATATGCAGCAGAATTAAAACAAATCAATGTTATTGAACAAGGTTTCTTCGTCATCATCTCTAACAACTACTAACTTACAAACCCTAGGCGCCCATTAGAGAACTTGACGCCTAGACACACACACACACCTTTCTTAGTCGACTACATAATGAAAGACTTAATATAAACCTATTCCCTGTATTCTGTTTATATAACATAGAATTAGGGGTACAAGAATACTACGAAGGACTAAACTATAAATCTTCTTTTGCAAGCAAGTCCTTCTCCATCTTTTGTAGAATTCCTTCTTGTCGTATTAAGTCCCTATTGTTTCATTCTTTCTTGTTTTGCATCATCAAATCTAATAGACCCAACATCCTCCTTAAGTTCTTTCAATATCTCTAAGGCCTCTAAACAAAGGTCTTGCGGGATTTGAGGAGTTGCTTGAATCATTTGGCACTGTGGAGGTTGGTCTTGATATGAATAGTCGTAATTGTTACAAGGAAATGGATTCCTTGTTCGACAATCGGAGCTAAAGAGTGGACCCCCACAGTACTCACAACAAGATGGTTAACATCACAAAGTCAAAAGTAAAGTTAACATCACAAAGTCACAACATGAATGAAAGGTCTCAACTCAAATGTCGTATTAGCTAGCACACTTTCTTAGATAGTTGATAACCCACCGAATTTCCATTATCTATACTACATATAAAGCATGAATGACTCTCTCTCCAAAAATTTTAGACTTGCAAGAAATTAAGCATGGTTTACAACACTTTAATGCACCCAATTTTCATAATTACAACAAAGTAAGCATATTGTACAATAAAATAAAGCTTAGTGTCATTTTAAGACCAAAATTTTATCAAACAACATTAATGCTATTAAAAGCACCCCTTCACCAAAAATTACAACCATTTAAGCACAATGTATAATAGCTGCAACCAATTTTCAGATTTACAATAAAATAAGCTTAATGTACAACAAAATAAGCATGATGTAATTTTCAGACTCACAATATTAATGTTATTAAAGTGGTCAATGTTATTAATGACTATAATGACTACTATTTACAAGAAAAGAAACATAGTGTACAACACTTTAATGCACATAATTTTCAGACGTACAAGACAAGAAGCATAGTGTATAACAAAACACCACATTAATGCTATTTAATATAGTCAATTATTTAACTGGTCAATAAATACAATTAATGCAGTTATTAAAACACCCCTTACATAAGAAATACAAATTATCAAGCATATTGTACAACTAAATTAAACACAATTCCTGCATTAAATTTCACTACTACAAATAATAAAACACATTATACAAATATTCAAGCCCGAACAGGCAACGGGCCAAATGGGCTTGAGCCCGAACAAGCGCGGACCAAACGGGCTCGAGCCCGAACAGGCACGGGCTAACGGGTTCAAGCCCGAACGGGCACGGGCTATACGAAATTCTTGATATCCATAAATTTATTGTCAAAAAGAAAATAATAAACTAAAATACATTATTTATCGAAAAATTTTATTTCAGGGTACCCGCCACTGCAACGCGCGGGTACCCTGCTAGTTCATAACAAATCAGATGCATTCACTTGGTACCATATTTTAACTTTCACTTTTGTAGGGTATTATATTGAGTTTTTATTAGAAATTTCGTCAATTTTTTTTTAGAAATTTTTTCGAATTTTTTAAGAAAAAATTTTTTTAGAAATTTTTTTTCAAATTTTTTTTTTTTGAAAAAAAAAATTTCTGTCAAATTTTTTTTAGAAATTTTTTCGAATTTTTTAAGAAATAATTTTATTAGAAATTTTTTTTCAAATTATTTTTTTTGGAAAAAAAATTTTAGAATTTTTTTCGATTTTTTCAAATTATTTTTTTTGGAAAAAAAAATTTCAAATTTTTTTTTTCCAATTTTTTAACTGAAATGACTAACGGTGCAATCATTGCAAACGACCGTTTGGTTAATGGACTAACTTTGCCAATTTGAGGTAACGACAGTTAGCGATAAGGACTAACATAGTTTCAGAATAAGGACTCAATTGACGCAATTGAAAAGATAAGGACTCAATTAGTGATTTTGGCTAAACCACAGAGACGAACAATGTAATTTACTCTTTTATTTATTTAGTTATAAATTTTTTCATGATATGATAGATATATATTTTCAATGACAATAATCAAATTTATAAAATTTAAAGTGTCACTGTTAAACTTACAGGTACCTTTCTCTTCTCTATTGAAATGACACAATTTTTCCTTTGTGTTTCTATATATAATAAGCCATTGATATTGTAGTTCGAATTAATTGTACCTTAGCGAGTCCATCAAAGCTCAAACACATTTTGAACGATCGTTACAACAAAAGTTAACTCATAGAAACCCTTTAGCCGAACATCTTAAGTCAAGTCCGGTACCTAGGTATGCCATATCGTTTCACCAAATATGGACGAGCCATGGCCTCTAATTTTATGAAAGATTTATGCATCGTATATATGTTGAACATGTGTCTGGATGAAACCCGTTGGCTTGGAATGGAAGTCGAATAATCCGCTATTATTTATTTTGCCATCTCAAAGGGAAAAGGTGAAAGAAAGAGACCCAAAGCAGAGTTTCTACATTTCTACTCTTGTTCTTATAAGTGTGTGAGGTCCCGGAGCTCGAAAACATGGAGATTTTTTTTTTTTTTGTTGGTGCAAATGGTGAATGTATTATATTAAAACTCCAAGATTTACAATCATAAAGATAGAAGCAAGACTTGGACATATCCAAGCTTGAATACAGAAACTCAATACAATACTAATACAATTGCAACTAATCCATTGTCTGATAACAGACAACATTAACAACATATCTGATCATACTCTTCTTGTACAAAACAGATATCTCAATGCAGTCTTCAATACAGGCTTCAACATAATACTTTCAACAGCCAATCACAAAGCATCAATTCACCATTATAGCACCTACCATCTAGCTACATTTCCCCAACTCTAATCTACTAAAAATTTCTCTCGAGCGACACCACCCTTCACGGGATAAGAGGGGACCACAAAAAATTTCTCTCGAGCGGCGGTATAATCTCGAAAGAAAATGGAGAGAAATTTGTTTAGATTTGGTTGTTGTGTGTGAGTATTTATGTTTTGAGGAAATTTTTAGATGATAAAAAAAAATTAATTAATTGAAGAGAAAAAAGGCGATGCAATAGTTGGGGAAAAAGATAAGAGGAAGTTTTTGAAGCTGATGTGGCAAGCGAAACTATTAACCACACCCTCCACCACTAGACCAGACGTAATGCATCAGTCATGTCATGAAGTCGGTCCTCATCCCAAATGGCAAGTATACGGCACGTTCTTGCCATTACGGCGACCCCATGTGAACGCGTCTTAGAGGCATAAAATGTAGAACTCGATCGGTCAACTTTAAGACGGAGTCGTCGAAGAGTTATGTGGGTTCAAATATGAGTTGTGTGAGTGATTGATTTAGATAAGTAAGCTATATTTGAGTGGCATAATCGGTCATATTATACTAAGTTGCTATGAAATTGTTGTAAAAAAAAGAAAGATGGTGTAACAGTAGTGTTTTCGGTCCTATTATGGTGACCGGTATAGTTTAGCCTCAAAGCGCATACATAGACGCGACATGATGATGTTAAATTGAAGGGTGGGGTAGTGACACGTGACATGATGAAAGTAGTGGTTTGGGACCCATACAAAGTTGCAGAACTTATTAAAGAGCACACAGCTAATTGAGCATCAAGCGGTAGGGAAGAAAAACTGAGTTGTAAAAGCATTCAGCGACAAACAGCATCCTTTCCATGAGGAAGATTTCACAAAATAAAGAGTTAAACAAGATGTCTACAAAATTCTAACTTCCATAACCCATAATAAACCAAAACTCAAAGTTGAAGCCTAGATAGTTCTTGTATCAACAGCAAAGTGCTTCCATCCGCACTCCAGACTCCATCTGTCTCACTGAAACCCCAAACTCTCACGACTCCATCTGTGTACCCACTGAAAAGTGTTCTTCCATCCGCACTCCAGCATAGACTAGTGCAGTAGATAACCTATAAGATCAAACCCACCAAAAACACATATGAGACAACATAACTTGTGTGTATACCCCCCAAAACATGGAAAAGCCGTTACTGGGTTATTGGGAAAGCTTAATTAAATGTGGATTTGCTTAGGATATTGTTCTTAAGCAAATAAGCATTATATACTGTTAAAAACTGTTGCACTTTGCAAATAAGCACTACAAAAATAAACAAGATGATACCTACTTAATTCCCAGCATCTATGTGGCTTCCAAATAACAATGACCAACCACACATTCACCAAATTCATGTAAATCATCATGCAACTTATTTAAGTGATACATTTTGACCAACCACACATTCACCAGATAACATGATCACAATAGAGAACTGACAAATTAAATATTCAATTGATATGACATTATATCCAAAAGACAATAACAAATAGCGCATTCTCACCTGAAGAATTTACAATGACATTCAAAAGACAATAACAAATAGCACATTCTCAGTGATCTCGTATCTAATTACTATGACCCTCGATAAAAAAGAGACAGCTAGCAAAAACACAGCCAGCCAAGTGCAATTTTATCCCAAAACATCAGTTTAAACAAAAAGCAGTACACACTAAACTCTATACGACAAACTACACAATCAGCATGCAGATGTAAACAAAATATTTACTATGACTCCTAATTATCCAAACATGAGTATTTGAGCCCTAACAACCAATAAAACAGATGCCTAACCCAAAAAAATTACAAGACTCAAAAAAAATTACACTGTTAAAAACTGTTGCACTTTGCAAATAAGCAAGATGATACCTACTTAATTTCAAAGATGTCAAATAAACACTTCCCAGCATCTATGTGGCTTCCAAATAACAATGACCAACCACATATTCACCAAATTCATGTAAATCATCATGCAACTTATTTAAGTGATACATTTTGACCAACCACACATTCACCAGATAACATGATCACAAATTGCTCTTATGATTGTATCATTTAGATGATTAAATAGTTCTAAACCTTTAATTAATTAGCTTCAGAAACCTACATCCAAACATACAATTATACCATTTTCTTTTTTCAGTTGCAACTTGTAAGCATCCTAAGATGTGTTATTCGGGCTTCAAAGCTCATTTGGATCAAGATGTTCCTTGGGAAATTAAAGATGTTTAAATATATTAACGGGTCATATCGGGTTAACCCGACCAAAAACTAGCTAAAACCCTAACCCGACCCTATTAGGCAACGTATATTGGACCCAAATCAACCCGACCCTATAATGCTTTATCGGGTTCAGGTCGGGTCGACCTGTATGACACCCCTATGTCACATTACACGAGTTAAACAGGTTAAACGGGTTTGTGGGTCGACCTATTTAAACCATTTAACCCCGTATAATAAAATATAAATTATTTTTAATTTAAGAAAAAATATTAGACGGTTTAGTGGGTCGACCTACTTAATTTATTTTCAACCTGAACCTAACATGTTTAATAAACTGGTTGGATGGGTCGACCCATACCCAACCCGAAATTTATTTAGACTTAACCCGAACCTGTTAATTTTCGTGTCGGTTTCATATCGGGTCAGAAATTGCCACCCCTACTATCATCACTTCATGTCAAAGTTTAACTCAGCATCATGTCAGCACCACATCCGCGTTAACCTTTCACCCTTAACTCACCCATTTACATCCCTTATCATAACTCACCAATAACTCAACCTTAACTCAATTATTTTAAAAATCAACCCTTAAACTAAAACTAATACTCTGTACTTCATTTAATAATAACAAGTAACATAAATAAACGTTACATAATAAACATTAATTAAACGTTACATAAAACAAACTACGATACGCTACCATACGAAATACATAGACATAATTTAATCCAAGTGCTCCTCAGGAAATTCTTTGAACGTCTGTTCACCAACCTTCATGTTATACAGTTGTATTGCAGTTAAGCCAAAAGGATTATCTGCCTTGTCAGCATAAAGGGGGGAGACTGTTGTTGCTCAACAAATCAATGTGCATTAACCAGGAAATGGGGGAGGCACTTGTTGTGATACACAACTCCACAACGTGTCCTCAATTGCCAAGTCTTTTCGGGCTTCCGCAGAAATGTCTGTGCATTTCGCGTATCGTTGTCTCCTGCATTCTTTTTTTCTTTTGCGTATCGTGTCCTCAATTGCCAAGCCTTTTGTCGATCAGCATCTTCTTTGTCGCATTGTTTTTAATATACACTTGCATTTGTTTGATGAAAGGTAGTGTTTTGAAAATATGTAGAACTTTGGTATTTATAGAGGCTTTTGAATTCTAATTCAAACTAGCCATTAAGGGGGTATTTTCCTATGGTTTAATTCATTTATTTCTAGAGGTTTTTGAATTCTAATAAAAGTAGACGTTTAGGGGGAAAGGTGTAAATTTTTTTTTAATTCAAATAAAAGTAGACGTCAACATACCGCATGCTCTAAGACGTATCGATGTGTTTCTACTAGATTTTACTTGGTTATAAATTGTAAGACAGATTCATATAGATTATTTCTTCTTTCAACTCGCATTGTCTTTTTATAAAGGTTAAAGACAAATTGTAAACGTACTATACTTTTTTTTGTCAATATGCATAATTAAGTTCGTATTTTATTTCATTACACACAACTGACAGGAATTGTTAAGGGTATTTTTGTCATTCCCACGTCTTCATCTTCTACCTCCTTTAAACAAAATCCATACAACAAACTAAACAATCAGCATGCACAGGTTGTAAACAAAATATTTAGAGAAAATTGCAAAAATCGTCCTTGTGGTTTAGCCAAATTGCACGTTTCGTCCTTACTGTTCATTAATTGCAAAAATGGTCCGGATTTGGCACTGTTTCATTCACTTTTGGTCCTTCGGCATTGCAAAAATCGTCCTTGTGGTTTGGCCAAATTGCACGTTTCGTCCTTGTGGTTGCAAGGACGAAGGACCAAAAGTGAATGAAACAGTGCCAAATCCGGACCATTTTTGCAAATAATGAACAGTAAGGACGAAACGTGCAATTTGGCCAAACCACAAGGACGATTTTTGCAATTTTCTCAAATATTTACTACAACCAATAAAACAGATGCCTAATCCAAAAAAATTTACCAGACTCAAACAGCTTCAAATCACAATAAGACTCAAACAGCTTCAAACAAAGATAACCAATAAATCATTAATTCACTTGAAATCCTTTAAACACACAATAAAACTCAGTACACACAAAACAAACTTCATCCTCAAACTTCTAGATTCAAGTTCAACAGAGGCCTACGCATACATTATCCCAAATAATGGGATTAAGTATATGGATTATGGAGACCACCAAAATATTTAATTTTTTTATTTATTTAGACCGCTCATCTTAACTACATTATAATGCATTTAGGCAGTTCCTAAAAAGGAAGTCTTAAAAAATTAAGACAAAAAACATTTCTTTAATTGGAAGGATTTCAAACTAACACATACTTATGAATAGGAGTTACATTACATTATGAATTTTAATCTCATTAATTGCAGGAGCCACTAATATTTATAAACCTCATTAACTTGCAATACCTCATTTAATCAATGTGATATAAAAACCCAAAAAACCCAAAAAAAAAAAAAAAAAAAAAAAAAAAAAAAAAAAAAACTCTGCAATATGATTTAAAAAAAGAAACGTCTATACTATAATTACCTTTTAATGCATATTTCATATACATAAAGCCTAAAAACTAACCCACAAACTAACAAAGTTTAGTCTCAGCCTCTAAACACACATTACACTATAGTAATAATTTAAATGTTTTACTTTTAAAAAACATATATCTACTACATTTTAAAGTATTCAGGACAACGCTAAATAAGGAAAGGTTTAAAATGAAAAATATTTGCTCGCCACAAATATAGTCACCGAATACCCGCCGCCGCGCATTGCGCGGGTACCCTTCTAGTTTAATTAAACTAACTTGAAGGCCACCAAAACCTCTAACATACTATTCGTGTAACTCAGCATCAAGTTCATTTTTTCCGGACTATAGTTTCTGGTGTAATATCGTCAGAATTTGTATAAACGACAACAAACATTTACTTTGGTGGCCCATATATTAGTTTTCATAAATGGATGGCCTTAATGGAAAAAAGTGTACGTTATCCATTTGTAACATAACATTTCGGCCGCAATCCGCATATGACATAGGGCTGGCATAACAGGTCACACGAACCTGTTAAAACACGAACCTGTTAAGACACGAACCTGTTAAGGTCAAACACGAACACGACCTGTTAGCTTATCGTGTCATTTTTCTCAAACACGAACACGACACGAAAATAAACAGGTTAACCTGTTAAAACCTGTTAAGAACCTGTTAACATATATATTCGGATTTTTTTATTTTTATTTTTTTTTGCAAAAAACAAAGAACCTGTTATTTACATATATATTCGGATTTTTTTTCTTTTTTTTTTTTTTTTGCAAAGAACAAATCCAAATCCGCTATTACAAATCTGCTATCGAAATCCAGTCAAGAACAACATCAAGAACAAATCCAAATCCAGTCACAACCAAATCCAAATCGAACAAATCCAAATCCAGTCACAACCAAATCCAAATCTGCTATTACAAATCTTAAAAATCTTAACAAAAGCTATTATAGTCTTCTAATCTTAACAAATCTGCTATTACCCTTGGTATAATCACCAGCTTAGCTATCTTTATTCTCTGTTTCTTGATTTGTTGGAGAAACTGCAAACGTGCCTCGCTAAAATGGGGGACGATATCAAGTTTAACCCGAAATTTAAAAGAGACGGCGGATGGGATCAGTACTTTTCTATCTTGAAGTTGTTGCATTACATTGCTCAATTGTACGAAGGTGCGGAAGAGATTTTTTGGACGAGTTTGAAGCCTAACAAGGCTGCTTTTTGCTATATAATTGTTAATTATGCAAAGAGGGGTTACGGGGATTATAAAAGGAGGATGGGGGCGGAGAGTTTATGTGTGTGTGATTAGGGTTTGTGAATGTATGACCTAAAAATACTTTATATATATAGTATAAAATTAACAGGTCGCTAACAGGTTTAACAGGTCTGACCTGTTAAGACACGAAAATTACCAGTTCTTAACAGGTCTGACCTGTTAAGACACGAAACCTGTTAAGGTTAAACACGAAACCTGTTAAGAACAGGTCGTGTCGTGTCGTGTTAACAGGTTTCGTGTCAAAATTGCCAGCCCTAATATGACAGCAAAAATAAACACATATCCATGAATGATTATATTGATCCATATATTTCAAAATAATAATCAAGCCCTTGAATCACATTATTTAACTTTCTGATCACAAACACGTTTCACAAACTTTATCACAATATTCAACTTTCTGATCACAAACATTATTTTCAAACATCAACCTCTCGAAATAAGAACATAATCTTTGATATGCACAACTACACAAAACCAGCAACCATGATAACCAAAAACAACATAATTCATAAACCTTCATCAAACTCTAACCAACTTTCCTATAATTAATACAATGCACATATGACAATCAATAGCAATAACAACTAAAAAAAAACAATTCAATAGGCTGCAATGTATGGAAAGAGGCATGACATTCCGTAACAAGCAGCATTTCAAAGACAAACAACAAACTAAGCATATAACCAATAAATCAGGTAAAAAAGCAATTTCTTGCATATATATATTCAAAACACAAACATAGCTCACACACATGATCAACTATTCACTAAGTGTTTTCAAACCTCAACCTTCCTATACAAGTACCACATTCATATAACGATCACAGACAAAAAAAAAAAAAAGCATATAACATCAAATAAAAACAAAAATAATAGACGTCAGTTTTGCCAGAATTGGTCCGAGTAGGAGCACCAACAGCCATCTCACTCTCCATTTCCAAATCAATCACCAAATCGCCAACAAAACGCCCAGTCTGAAAGTCCCATATCCTAATGCTTGACTCAAAGACGATTGAGGTCTAAAACACAAGCAATGAATAATCGAATAAGCTTCCAAGGGCTTATTTAGTCTCTTCCCATCAGCCATATCCCACAACAAAACATTTCCATCTTTGCCACCTGACTGATGTTAAGCCCTTTTGTAAGCTAACGTATGTTAAGCTTAGACTGACTGATGTTAACACTTTTGTAAGCTTAGAGCTACTTTTGTGGGCCATGCTGCACAGATAGCCCCATCAGGGGAAACAGCAGCAGTGTTAACAAAAGTAGCTCTAAGCTTACAGTCAGTCTCACTAAAATTCCAAAGCTTAACAGTCGAATCCCATGAGCCACTAACAAGAGTATTTGTGCTAAAAACAACAGAACTCACCCAATCATTATGCCCATCACCTCCACATGCAATAGTGTACTTACACCCACCCTTAGGATTCCACAGCTTGATAGTCTGGTCCCTTGAAGCAGAAGCAATGAGATTGTTATCCATCGATAAAGCGACCGAAAACACGTGTCTGGAGTGCCCTTTAAAGCAATTGAGACTATCAACCGATGTTTTTGTCCCGTTTCCAATTTCCAGGAACGAAGCTCTTTGTCCCACGAACCAGACAAAGCATACTTGCCATCATTTGTAACCACGACGTCCTGGACGAAATCGGTGTGGCCTGTTAGACGATGAAGGCGATGAAGGGTGTGGAACCCTAGTTTGTGAAAATGGAGAGTATTTATACCTGGGTTTTTAGGGTTTTGATGTGGGCTTGTGCTGTTTTGGGGTTATTGGGCTTTTTGGTTGGTTTACCAAGAAGTGCTTGTTTGATTGATGAGAGTATCAAGAAGTACTTGTTTGTGAAAATGGAGAGTATTTATATAATCCCAAAATTTAATTTCTTAAATTTAATAGATAAAATCTTAAACAAATAAAAGGGAAATGTATAAATCACTTAATTTTTTTGTTGCATTTGTTTGTTACCAGTAGGCTAGTTGCAAATTTGCAATTTGCAAATGTATAAAAATTAACCAAACACAAATCTTGATAAGACCAGCAATCACTGATCATCTTACAGGAAGTGATCACAGCACAAAAGGTGTCATTTCTCTTTTCATGTATATAGACTATAGAGTTTAATGTTACTCATTAGTAATGTGTAATGTAAAAGTTTTCATTTTTGGTTTTGCATCTTTGACTCTTTGTGCCTTCTGAGTAAGAGATATAATAAATCACAATGGCTAAAAACAAAAAGGATAAAAGGCAAAAAAACATTATATTCAACTGTAATAAATAAACATTTGGTATAATAAATAAACATTGAGTATAGACGTACCACGCACACCACAGAAGGAAAAAAAAATCCAAAAAAAAAAAACTCGGGTTGACCCGAACCCGAATAGGCAAGTATTTTGAACCCGATCGACCCTAGTTCGTAATCGGGTTGACCCGATTGACCCGAGTTAGATTTTGGACCCAAGTAACCCGACCCGATTATCCTTAGTCGAGTTCGGGTCCAGGTCGGGTCGGGATTTATGACAACCATAATAGTAAGAGCACTAGCTGCAGCTTTGTGAGTTTATAAAGCTATACGAGATGTTATAACAAAAACAAGCATTCAGAATTTTTTTAATGTGTTTTAAATTGTAACCCGTTTATTTGAGATGTGTCTCCGAGGCCGAGTGAAAAAAAATAAAATAAAAAAACAATATCTTTTTTGTTTAAACGTTTTTTTACATGTAAAACTAATATAAATTTTAAACTTATTTGATAATTAAAAGTTCATTAGGGGGTTGGCAACAAATCACTCACTCCCAACCAATCCCTTTATGCCACATCATTCACCTGCTTTTTCCATCATTCACCCATATTTTTGTTGGCAACACCATCACTCACTACATCACTTCACTCACCCATATTTTTTATGCCCAACGGTAAAAAAGTACCCCCCCCCCCCCTTAACGTTCGAAATATTCTTCTTCCCGTGCATGAAACTTTCACTCAAAATGGATCACTCGATGCATCACGCAGGACCGGCGGCGGTGTCCCCGTGCGTGATGCATCCCTTCCTATGCCTTCACTCACCCATTGCCAACCCCCTTATGAAAGTTCTTTTATTTAAAACTATACATATATATTAAACTTAAATATTTTTTATAAGATCGTACATATATCAAAAGTATATCAATATTGGGCTCGTTTTGTACGTTATCGAGATACCTTTTTGCATTTTTTTTTTTGTGTGCGTGTGTGTGTGTTCATGAAATCGCGAGATACCAGTTAGAAACTTAGTAAATAAACTTTGTTAAATATATATCTTTTTTCTAGAGGGAATATTTTATTTCTGCTAGAGGATACATGTTTTAGCGCATATTGTGCAAATGGTTCATGTGTTTAGGGATTGGAATGAGTAATTATTGATATGGGAGAATGGATTCGGCACGAATCTGTGTATATAGACAATTTCTGAATTTTATATTGTTGTGGAACCAATCATCAAACGACAGCGCATATGGATTTTCTGCATATTTTATTAGTTTGTGGCAACAAAATGTTTGTTTAAGCATTAGCCAATAGAATGTCACCGATCCTATGCTCTATATTCTATAATATATAGAAGGGAATTGCTATCATTTCTGTTTTTTTTTTCTCTATAATTCGGAATTTTAGGGTATGTTTTACAAAATTAGCTGTAAGCTATTAACTGTAAGTTTTAAGCTGTAAATTGCAAAACTCTTAACATGAGCTACAAGTTGTATCTTTTTTCAATACAAGTGTTTGGTAAATTAGTTGTTAGATGTAATTATAAGATGTAAAATGACATAAAATGATATATTTATAATTGTAAACAAATGTTTGGAGGGTATATCAGTAATTTAAAGTCTTAACAGCTTCAAGATATTTAAAAAGCTTCATAAATCATCTTTTCATTTAGGAATTATTTATTTGAAATAAAAGTTTGAAGTTAATGTATCCAAACGGAGCTACTTATTTTAAAAGATACTCCCTCCGTCTCTTATTAAATGTCTATTTTTTACTTTTCAAGTCTTTATTTATCAACTTTGACCTTAAATATTTTTACTTGTGTTATATACTATTTGATAAAAATTATACGCAATGAAAATACATTTAAAACTTAATTCATTCATATATTTTGTATAAAATATTATATTACACAAACAAAAATATTTAAGGTCAAAGTTAAGAAAGAAAGACTTTGAAAATTCAAACAGGACATTTAATAAGGAACGGAGGGAGTATTATTTTGTAACAAAAAAACTAACAGCTCCTCAAAAAGCTTCTGTCAAACAGGCCCTTAAACTTTATCAAGAAATGTTATTTTCCCATCACTCAAGTTATAAGACACATCCTACTAAATACACCATAACACAGTTTTCAAAGTAAAATCTGCTAGCTAATTTATTGAAACAGTCAAACTTCGAATTTGTAAAAGCCATTGAACAAATAAAAATCATGAATTCAAACACACACACACACACTTTCTCTCTCTCTCTCTCCATAATAATATCCATCACTTTTATACTAAAATCAACTTCTCCACTTAGCTAGAAAAAACTAAAAACAAATTCCGACTAAATCATACATGACCACCGCAAACCTTTGGTTCGGATTGATATTCCGACCAAACCCTCACAAAGAAAACTCTGTCATCAAACGTTCAACTCGTTGTATGTAATCTACGGCCGGAATCTTCCAATCATACGTTTTTCGGGCTAACTCCGACATTACCGCAACAATTTTACCATCACTACCGTCATTTACTTGCCGTCTCACACTATACACTACTAGATCTAGCCACCATCATCAGTAGGGATTTTGTTCATTCTCAGTTGAATTTTATATGTTATTCTTTGTTTGGATTTATGTGTTTTTAATTAAACTTATCTTTTATCTTTGTTGGGTTTATGTATTTGTAGTTTCTTTAATTTTTTTTACAATAGTTGAATTTGTACAATTTGTTAAAAGAGAAGATGAATGGGGTAATGGAAATGAGGTTGATGGTAATGGTGAAGAAAGAGAGATAAACAATATATTGATAATATTAAGGAAAGAGAAAAGGAAAATAATAAATTACTACTAGTTGACGGTAAAAAGCCTCCTTATAATTATTATACAATTATTAAGTAGGGAGTAATCATTTTGGTGTATTTAGAAGAGCTCTTTTAAATTTTTTCTTTATTTATTTAAATAAAACACAAATTAAACTAAAATTAAATTTTCACTAATAAAATAAAAGACATAAAAGATACATAAAATTAAAATAATAATAATAATAATAATAATAATAATAATAATAATAATAATAATAATAATAATGAAAAAGACATAAAAATAGAATTATAAGAACTAAACTACTTTTGGAGAAAATATTTGGCTCGGATTTCATGATTCACCTCCTCGATATTAGTCTTGCATACCAAATCCATCCCCTCGGTGTTGATTGCAAGAATTAGGGGTGAGCAAACAAAACCAAAAAAACCAAAACCGAACCAAAAACTGAAAAAACCGACCGAAACTAAAAACCGATGGTTTGGTTTTTAATTTTTCAAAAACCGAAAAATACGGTTCGGTTTCGGTTTTCGTCCAAAAACCGAACCGTAAAAACCGAACCGGTGTACGAATATTCTGGAATATAATAATCCGAAACCGAACCGAACCGAACCGGAATGTTCGGTTTTTATAAAACCCAAAACCGAAACCGTTCGGTTTTTGGCAGTTCGGTTTTTTCGGTTTATTAACGGTTTCGGTTCGGTTTCTCGGTTTTTTCAGTTTCTAACCGTTTATATTTGGGCATGCCGAATTTATACCAACAAACTTGTATTACACAGAAAATTAGTTATTTATTTATTTTATTTTATTTTATTATTTTTTTTTATCTTTTTATTTATTTTCAATCTAAGCATAATAATGTTTATTGCATAATTCTTTAATTACACACATATAGATTAGACATGCAAATGCAAGTAAACATACACAGAGTATAATTAACATCATATATTTATTAATATATTCTCAAGTAAACACACGACACGATAAACACACATATAAGCATATACATTAAGATAAATATATAATAAATCTATCACAAAATGAATTTATGTATTTGATTTATTTAGTTATTTATTCATACATACGGTGTATCAATCTCAAGACTTCACCAAAGACAATCCAAGATACAAATGAACACCCGCCGCATAAGAGATTGAAGATATGTTGTATCTAAAGGCGGTGTACGAATATTCTGGAATATAATAATCTTGGACCCAACGCGAAGTTACCTTGATACGCCGCATCGGACCAATCCGATGCGCCGTATCGGCCATATACAATCCTTACCAAGAATTCAAGAGATCAAGTGAAGATTAGAAGCTTAAAGAAGAAGTCAAAGATTACAAGTCGACACTTGAAGATGCTTTAGTATTTTGGCCGTAAAATCTTTATCCGGACTCCGTTTTAGTTGATTCAAGCGGCCACGGAAAGAGAAAAAGGAGATCTATCTAGTTCTAAAGGAGATACGGCGCATTGGGTCTTTAGATGCACCATATTGGCTGATGCTCCATATCAAAATTCTAGATATGCCATATCTTGTCAGTTTCAGACTTGGAGGCTACGTTTACTTATAGATGCGGTGCATCTACGTATCTAGATGCGCCGTATCGACCCAGATTTCAGAAACTATAAATACCAAACTCATTCACGAATCAAGGCATCCTTGGGAACCCTTAGGGTCATTCCCAGACAATCAAAAGCTCTCCAAACAGTAGAAGATCAACCTTGAAGACCCAATTATCCTTGAAGAACATCTCTAATCATTGTTATATAACTTAATCATTCGGTTAGCGTATCATATTCACTATGTTGCATACTCTTTTCGTTTTAATTATACTTATGTACTTTGTTACAAAGATTATGGGCTAACACCCTTTTGTGTTAGCCAAGTTTATGATTATTTGATGTTTTTATTTGTTTCTAATTCGATTGGTTGCTTAGTCTTCGTTTAAATTACTTATGTTAAGTAGTTTTGTTTTATTGTATTAGTAAGCTTTAATTCATCACGATAGATGGGCTTGTGACTATGTGACTACGGAATATCATACACTCCCCTTAAAATTGCTTTCCCATCAATTAAAGTTTATATGATGATGTTTTTGGTGATTTATATTAGTGCATTGATAACCTCTGTGTCTAGCTGAGACCGTGAGCTGCTATACTTGCCCCTCGCCTACTTAAGCTAACGTCTTTAGATAAGTAGAATAGATATAAGTGATCATTAAGGGTTTACTCGCCGATATAATGTGATCCAACGAGAGAGAATTGATTACGATACACTTCATATAAAACTAGCAATAAAACAAAAACTTACAAAAAGATGAGGTAATTAATAAACTTTAGTGGTTGAATCTTAAATATTTTATAGAGTTAAGTGTAAAATTATAAATCTCCATGTTTTTAATAACTTTAGATAATAAACAATTAACACCTTACACTTTATACCCCCTATACTTTATAATAGAAACTTTGTTTACAATTACATAAGTATCTATATATATATAAAGATTGAGTTCCCATATTGAATGTGAGCATTAATGCCACAAGCTAAGAAACTCAATTAAGTTGTTTAAGCTAATGGAAAAAAGTGGTTTAAGCTCAAGCTCATGGTTATTGTACACTCGGATTTTCTGGAGTTACAAAAATCATAAATATGTGTATTGAACTCCAAAGAATACAAACAATCGTGTAATGATTACGGAACGCCAAAGGGTTCCTGGAGTTACACAACTAATGAATCTGTTGCTTTTTTTTTTTTAACATTATAAATATACAACTATCATACCATCTTCATCACATCATTTTTTGGCACTAATCTTCACCACCATGAAAAAAACATCCCGATGTGCATTTAATCACAACCTCAGCCCACAACCCCACTATCCTAATTAAAACAATGAAAACAAATTGATCTCAGAACGGTTCGACCTTTTTCCAATCTTTTAAAGATTTTTTTATATGAACCCATATCCTCATAGATCTAAAAAAGGAAAATCACAACAAGAACCTACCCGAGACCCTTTTGGAAAGGATCTTGAAGCCGAATCATCTTCAGTGAGACTCAACTTGAGGAAACAAAATCTTGAAGCCATGCTAAACACGTTCGTTAACAGTGGGTTGTGCTCGGATTAACACAAGAAGCAAGATAAGGTCGATCTTGGTCTATCTTTCGATTGGGTATGCAAGAAAGTAGAAGAAAGATTGTTGTATTCGATTGTGGTTATAAGATTGAAAGATTTTGTGATGATTTTGCTGCTGCGTTTTTGATGGAATGGAAAGGACAAATTTTTCTTTTAGTTGTAGGCGGATGATTTTGCAAAATGAGATGAGAGTTGGGTGACCGCAATGAGCGGTAGGCGGATGATTTTGCAAAATGTAATTAGGGTTGTGAGAGATAAATTAGGTCCCTTTTTAATATTCGTGTCATATTAGCTGGGTTATGTATTTCATGTGATAACTTTGGGCTGAGTTTAATACTGGACTTGGACATCCATGATTTTCCATCAATTTCAGTTTGCAAACTTCCTATGATAGCTTAAAGTACAAATATGTGTTTTGTTCACACTTTTTTCTACAATGCATAGGGAAAATGTGTCAAATTTTGTCAAGTGTTTTTCACTTATAGATGTATAAGTACGTCTAGAATTATGAGCACGAAGCATGGAAAAGGTAATGAGACCTATATCATCTATTATGATGTATGTCTAAAAGTGTGTGTGTTCCCATATGAGTTAATAAATGGATGACAACTTGGAAAATATCTCTTTTCAGTGTGCGAGCTTTCTGAGGATCTAAAGAGGGGACTCTCTAAATTCTACCGGGTCCCCTTGCAAGACGAGGATTGAACAAATTGGTTGGAGTTTACAAACCATGCTAAAGGAGGTGTACGTATACAATATATTTATTTCTTTTTATCTTCATATACATACACATTTATCAACAGACATACATGTTCATGACATATTTCATGTTTGTGAGAGAATAATGAGCTATTCTACCTATTCGAATACATGGTATTCTTACTTACCGTATTATTGACTAATATCATCACGTGTATTTTGGATCAGATGTTCTTCAGTCACGGAAAACCCTTTTCATCCTCACGATTTAATTCATCGCAATCTGATCGTTGAATTAGTTTTATATAATTGGTAATGTTTGGTACTTTGGTATTCATGAATGTGAGATTATTATTTCATTGGCCTGTTCAATTTTGATCATGAATTAGTTAGGTATTGGCGTATTGCTATATAAAAGTAATACTTTTTATGTACCGTCATTTTAGGAACATAATTTGTATCACATAATTAGAGAATGGCAAAGACCTTTCACATAGGAAGAGATTAGGGGTTTCATGACTCACGTTGTACAAGGAATTGTACATATGCATATTAACTCCTCAAAAATGTCATAGATGCTTCTAAAACTTTATTAAATAAGCAATGACAAAAAAAAATGGGCAAATACCATATTAAAACACTATACTTGCTAAGAAAGTCACTTTTGCGTATCGAACAAATTTTTTTCCTCATATAGGTACTGAACTTTCATTTTTTGGCCTCTTTGAGGCACTTTGTGACATTTTTGCCCATGGATTTTTAATAATTTGAGGGGCAAAAACGTCACAAAGTGCCTCAAAGAGGCCAAAAAATGAAAGTTCAGTACCCATATGAGGAAAAAAATTTGTTCAATACCCAAAAGTGTATTTTAAGACAAGTATGATGCTTTTTTATGGTATTTGCCCAAAAAAAATTGTGTGAACACTTTTCATGGATTGTCTAACTCCCAACAAATCTCTTATGTATGCAATTGCAATTGGCTTTACTTTTCATGGATTGTCTAACTCCCAACAAATCTCTTATGTATGCAATTGCAATTGGCTTTAGGACGAAGGTGTTGATGCTTCTATATAATGATGATACAATGAAAGTTGGACGTCAGCAGTTTTCATGTATTCATTCGTAATTAACAAAGCCCGTGCATCGCACGGGCCACGATGTCTCGTTAGTATCAGTTTGAGACATCATTCATCAATTAAAATACAAAATTTTGTTAATATATACGAATTAGTTTTAATTTTTGTGTCGTTTTCAAGACTATATGACTTTACCGTAATGTTTGCATCCATAATATATCTTTACTTTTCTATAAAGAAGTAAAGCCTTTCTAAGCCTTTCAACGTGAATTCCTGGCTCCGTCACTGCTTGTATAAGCACGAATCAATTACTGCTTTAAAGGAAAAAACTACTCAACACGCAACATCCAAATGTATTAATCCGTTAAACACTCAGACACTTGTTGGCTTGCTTTTGGTACGAATTTCTGAATTCCAAATAAAAAAGAGCCATGAAAAGAAAATTTGTAAATTAAAGGTTCGCTACTTTTAACTTATATTGAAAATTTTCAGGTAGTTGAGTCTAACTTGTATAAGTAAGGTTGCATTTTAACTAATCCTAGATTTGTAACTTTTGACTTATCCACGCGAGGATATATTAACTAATGTTCATGTGTTCATATTAAGAAGAAATGCAATCAAGGTCAAATTCGTGTTGATCAAGTGAAGCATGAATTCCAGTCTAGCCAATTCCAAGTACTTCAGAAGAGATACATAATTTGGCAAACAATAAAGTTTTAGAAACCTAACTTCACCGGGCTTGTACTTCGTTTGGTAAACAAAAACATTATTGACATTTACTTGTGTCATTAAATTCTGGTTACGTTTAAAGATTGAGTTCTCAAGAAAGTGAAATGTATAATTTAACTTCATGATAATTGTTATGAGTTTCGTTTCCATTTCAAACTAGCATGGCGGCGGTCGGCCGCGTTGCGGTCTAGCGGGTTTTTTTGTCATTGTATTTGGTGTATGATTTTTATTTTTATTTATTTATTTTTTATCAAAGATGATTCATTTGCACCTACGAAAATAATAAAACATCAAAAGATAATGTTGTGTAAATTAACTTCCACCTGACATACACAACTCTGGAACATAAAAATAAAGGAAGCAAGTTACTAATAGGGCAATTGGGTCTTCTGTTCAAATGGTTAAAAAAAATTAACTGTCCGAATCCTGGACCAAAGAGTATACTATAATACAGGACGAAAGAGTAAACGACACCATAAATTAAAAAATTAACTGTCCGAATCCTGGACCAAAGAGTATACTATGAATACCAGTTTAGTCATTTTACCATCATTAACACATTTTTTTTCTAAAAAAATAAACTATTGTTCACATAATACAACATGGAGCCTAAACAGGTACTTAAACTTACATTGGTATGATATTGCATTTCATTTCCATAGCTGATCAAGGTGTCACCTTCTGCTTTTTTACACCAACTTCGTTCTTGCAATGTATTATGAATTTAAACGAAAGCCATCTGTCAAGGATGATTAAACAAAATGGAACATATTTAAATATAAACACAGCGTTGAATATAAGGTGCCCAACATATTTAAATATAAACACAACCTTATATTCTCCATTCAAGACGTGGTTAACTTTTTATCAGACTCGGGTTCAAAATTATGCAATGGCAGCCAAAAAACGAAGGGAAGGTAAATATTTGTCAAAAGATTTAAACACAAAAGTAACCATAAAGTAAGAATCTTTATGGAAGTCAACCGTATACATATTGATAACAACGGACAACTAAGCCTTCTGTTTTTCCAGATTTAGTAAATAGACATACCTGCGGTGTCGGGTAATTTCATGCATTCAAAGCTTTCAACCCAATAAAACAAATCATTAAGCGTATGTTTAACCGTAAATGCACAATTCAGAAGTATACCATTTTGATGGAAGTTGTGGAAAATAAAGATTTGTACTTTTGACCTATGTTTTGGACCGTCAAGCAGACTTTACTGGGCCACTGTATGGACTTCTCAACGGGCTTATCTTTTTCAATGGCCTGAAGAATTCAGGATGTCGTTTCCTTAGGGTTGTTTGTTTACTTTTAAGCCATAGATTCCACCTCCCAACATATTATCGAGCCCTGCACAAAATGATAGTTAGTAAGTAAACAACAAATTTTGATTATAGACTCCAGATTCATAAGGTTCTGTCCATTTATACCATTTTCATGGCGCATCTACAAACAGAAACCAATAAAAATCTCATAAAACATATCGAGTATATGATTTTTTTCAAATAATAAATCCGCTATCCATCAATGGCAACACAAAATAATTAGCATTAGACAAAAGTGGCCTCCCTTTTTTATTGTAGTTTAAACTTGAAGTTAATCTTAGAATAATTAGTTCAATTTAAACACGTACCAAATGAGCCACAGTTTCAACTTATGACCCATCTACCCGTCCGAGAAAGCCATACCTTTATTACTTTTCCATATTGGCGAAAGCATTCTTTACGCTCCAATAGCTGCATCAAAAAAGTAAGTCATTATCAATAATCATACATAATAAAAACCAAAAAAGAACAATGAATTCAACCATAATTGTTAAAACTGGTCACTCTAGGCTCAAAGTACGAAGCAAGCTCTTATATAACCAAGGGCATTATAAACATGTTCCTCATTTCCTTATTCACTACACATTTCTTAGTTCTATTCTATCATAAACATATTAGTTGCTTTCTATCATAATCTGATAATTTGGGGTGTCTCAAAATATATGACAAAACGTATTCAAAGTAAGCTAACTACTAATAAAGCGTGAAATGATCATTGACTCACGTCATCTTCCATTGTAGCACGCCACGGCTGCATTGACGACAAACTATATCTAACCCTCCCATTCTCACCGTCTTCTGACGATTTTTCTGTTTTGGAACTGCTGAGATATGCACCCACCTTTTAACTGAAATTTACAACAAAGCAACCAATGAGAATTTTGACCTTACCAATAAACATGTTCACATATAGATTGTTTCTAACCCGGGTACAAAAGTCAATTAATGATAAAAATGAGCATAAGTTACAATGTCCACGGCTTACATATATGTTCATGTAAAGCATAGTACAGTATTTTAAGCCGCTTAAAACATTCAATTTGAGGTGGAATATTTAATAAACTTACGGCTCATAATCAGTCTTCATTAGGCAACTTGCCTGATCCTGTTAGGCATGATCCAACCACCTAAAAAGAACAAATAACAGACACATTGTTTCCAATTTATTTAAAAAGCCGGTTACCAAGCTTTGACGCCTTGTAAGCACGTAATCAAGAGTATAAGCAACCACAAACACCCACTAAAAATAAGTCATTTGCTTACCAAATTTCAGTATCTTTATCAAATTAGGAAGACTCCGCTTATAACTGGAGTTGGAAAGTGCAATTAAACAAACACCAATCAATAAAAAATATAAATCTTTTTTTATAAAAAGATAAACTTTGAATCAAAGAACCATCCACATACATACCTGCATTCTCTCTCAAAAGACAATCGAAACCAACCCCTTTGTTGCTTTAAGATCTAAGGAAAAAAAAATTAAAAATAAAAAATAAATACTTAGAAAACAAATTAGTCCCCTCACTACACAAACCTAAGCTAAATAATAATGGCTTTAAATTTAAAAGCTACATACCTCTGTCATTCTTTTTTCTTCCATCCTTCGATCATCATCATTACCAGGAGAAATTGGGATTTCTTGATCAACCTAATCCGATTTGAGCGGGGTTTCTTTGTGTCGATGGGTATTAGATAAACGATTTGAGTGCAGGTATGTATGAGTAGATTCGAGAAGATCTGAGCGCACCTGTAAGTATCAGGGGTGAGATGCTTGTAGGCTCTAGCGGTTTCTTCATCTTCACACGTGTTGTATCGTAACTTTGTATAAAAAGAGTGCTATGGGCCATCGCATGTATTAAAAAAGACCAAACAGGCCAACGATTTTGGGTTGGGCCAGTCCCAATTTTTTTGGCGGGAAACTTGCAGTGTAAAACGACGTCGCACCTGAGCCCATGCAACTGTGTTAAAAAAGACCAAACAGGCCAACGATTTTGGGTTGGGCCAGTCCCAATTTTTTTGGCGGGAAACTTGCAGTGTAAAACGACGTCGCACCTGAGCTCAATTAATAATACTTATAATTTACTCTTTCAGTATGATGGTGGTGAGTTATTCATAATGAAATTGGGCTTGGGCTTTGTTAAGGCCCATGCAACTGTGTTAAAAAAAAAAAAAAAAAAAAAAAAAAAAAAAAAAGTCATCAAATTTCTGCCCAACAAGGCACCATGGGAGGAAAGTTTTCCAACCGATTTTACTTAAACCAAAACGTTAAATTCAAATGGAGACTCGTCATAGATGGAGCTTGGGTGTGTTGGGATTTAATAATAATAGGTAACCAATTTAGCTAGTTAAGTAGTTATGACAAATAGGTTAACACATAAAAAATAATAAAAACGTACCTTTTAGCGATTATTATTGAATATAAAGTATCTAAAATAGATACCACTACGGTTGCTCACACAACATGTCGAACGAATACGCCAAGTTTGCCTTGACTTCACGATTAAACACCACAAACATACTAGGGTTTGATGTTCTTGTTTTATACAGGATCGGATCTCCTAGAGATATGTTACTGTCAATCATCAAACAATAAGGAAACATAACACTTTGCACGAATTTGTTTTATCATGCATGTCATGCATGCATAAAATATCATGCGAAATGAGTCGTTATTTTGTTCGTGTGTCAGAGAGATCTAACAAGAATGAGACGTAGGGTTGTTTATATAGCAACACAACTTGTCTACCAAAGTCTTGTCTTCTACCTCCTCTAGTTAGCTAAAACCGACACATAGACCCCCTCCTAGAATCTTCCCATAATCAGCCACATTGGAAGGGAGGACAAGGGTTTCATTTTCCGACACTAAAGTCCCACTCTTTTGTATTTAACGAATATTAATTAGTCTATTACGTCTAACGGTTAAACTAACAATTTATTAAATATATTTCGTGAAACATATTATATATTTAATAAATATATAAACGAGTTACATATATTAAATACATAATAAACGTACTTTTCGTGTTTTAATGTGTGTGCCCCCAATAGGCTCACGTACTTCTAGTCGTATAACATGCGTATCCAACTACCATATTCCAACAGGGTGAACTTATTTAGAGGGCTGAATCTTATATCAATTAATTTGAGAGTGTTAAAGTTGTATTTCCTTCAAACAAATATAAGCAAAACCGCAAAGTTTTGGGAGCACACCTTTCTTAGGTGACAACTAATACTTCCTCAAGGACCAAGTTCAGACAACATACACTCTTTTCCGTGACATTTGGTTTAGGAGTTGTGATTGAACTCGTGACCTCGTTACTTATGTCCTCAAAACTCAACCGACAGTTCAACTACATGTATATAGTTGGGGGAGTAATACCACTTGGGTAATGCCCAATGGTTATACTAAAACATTATCATTGTGTTCAACTCAAAAAGAGTTAGTAGAGTTATATATATATTAAAAAAAAAAAAAAAAAAAAAAAAAAAAAAAAAAAACGTTTTTCGTTAGTTCTCAACTAGCTTGGTTCTATACTTCTATGTCATTCAATCCATGTTTATAAATTATAACATTCCTTTGGTATTTGTACACATTATAAAAAGGTTCTATCGGATGTTGGACCAGAAGATAAAACGACCTTATACGATAATGACTTGGCCTTGTTTTATCGTCTTCACTTTGGCAAGTCAAAGCAAGGAGTTTGTGTTTTCAAAACCGAGATAGGAATTATGCATGAAAATTATCCGCTTAATGATCAACTAAACTTTTCTGAAGGCCTAATACCAAAATAAAGTATCAAACTTGTCAAAAAAAGTTCTTTTGAGTAGCGAACTTTTTTTTTTCCTCATTGGTGTACTAAACTTGCATTTAATTGCCAAAAGTACGTACTTTTGACATTTTTGCCCCCAAAATTTTGAAAATCCATGGGCAAAAATGTCATTTTCCAGGGGCAAAAAGCGTCGCAAAAAGTCAAAAGTGCGTAAAAGAGGCCAAAAATGAAAGTTTAGTACCCCAATAAGGAAAAAAAAAAAGTTCGCTATTCAAAAGAACTTTTTTTGACAAGTATGATACTTTATTTTGGTATTAGGCCTTTTCTAAATATATTTTTTCCATTAATTATTTACGTAGCTAACGTTGACCCTTAGAATTTGCAAGAAATGATAATACATACATTGGTTTGCCATTGAAATTGAGGTGTATACACAATTGAGTTTTAGGCGAATGATTAGTAAACTAATTACAAAAATGATTAAACTTTTTTTTATACAAATAACTGGAGTTTTTTAATAGACCATTGTACTTTTAAAACTTAATTAACAAAATGAGTATTTTTAAAAATATTTAATTTATAATGGTATTTATATTTTCTTCACTAATAAAATAATAGATAAAAAGGAACAGAAGCATTAAAACCTTAAAGAGACCATCTTCCTCATCATGCACGGCTATAACATAACATCATATTCTTAACATGATCGATAACATAACATCATATTCTTAATGTGATCAAAGTTCAACCCTCATTCTGCCATGATTGTTAGTAATTACCGCTGCTCCATAGTCCTCGATCTCCCACTGTATTAGCTTTGGTCGCTCCTTACTTTTAAGCTCTATTAGTCTTTGTTTTCTATTTGCATTCCCAAAGATGATGAAAAGTGTCATTATATTTCATTATAACAAGAATAAAACTCGCATTAGATATTCAATCGATAAAACATTAAAAAGAAAAGAAATAAAAAGCTCTCTTTTTGTAGAATGAAACCCTGGCCACTTATCACATTTGCCAAATTTCACTCTTTTCGTAGCCAAATTCCGAAACTTGATCCTCTTTCTCGTTTCTTTCTTTGGCGACCTGAATATGCCATTCGGTATGATCTTGAGTCATTTGATTCGAGAATTCCGTCCAGAAGATATCCTTACGTATATTCCTTCACTTTTAGCTCAGATTCAGGTATTCAAGGATTTTGCATGGAATGGTTGGCTTCTTTATTGTATGAGACACTATAAGTATAAAATATACGATCCAATCACAATTTGTTTAAGATACACATTCCCATATTTCTAAATTTGAAACCTGATGAAACAATGGTGGTACCAGAATGGCTTTCGATCATATGAAATCACCACACTAGAATTGTAATATCTTTGACTTTTAAGGTGCATGTTTATATTTATGTTAGTAGTTCAAGAAATGTGGGTGCGTATTTATGGTTCTAAGTTAGAAGATCGAAGTATAACATAGTATTTTAAATATTTTTAATAGTACTCATTTTGTTAATTAAGATTTAAAAGTGCAATGGTCTATTAAAAAACTCCAAATAATTGTTCACCAATCATTTTCAATAGTATAATTTTGTTTCAAGACAATCTAGTGTGAAGTCAAATGTATATCGCAGTATTTATCTATTCATATTTATTGTAGAGTAGTGCTACATTCACAAAGGATTTACAAAAAGAAAATCACAAAAGAGATGTGTCATGTGTTGATTGGTGTGTTTGAATATGTTTTCCCTCTCTTTTCTTTGCTCCACCAATCCATGACACAATTCTTTTCGTTATAAATTGCAGGCAATCCCTTTCTCTTTAAGATAGTTAGGTAGATGTGGTTTAACTAATAGGTATGACAGCTTTCATTTATTGTTAATCCATTGATATCTCGCAAGCTTATAGCTTGAAGATGGTTATTCGGCTTACATATCATGGTCTAGATGAGTCTCTATAGAACATGTAGCTAATTAGAAAAAGGTTACTCATCATGTGTCCGAATATGATATCTATGAAACACAGCTAATTAGAAAGGTTGCTCAACCAAATATCCATATGTATTATCTACGGAGCATGCGCTAATTAGAAAGGTTGCTCTCCACGTGTCCTGATATGATATTGTAAGTCTATGAATTGTGTTATTGATTGAATGCCTGATACAATGATATTTGATTACAATAAATAGCATACGAAAGACGATTCTAGAATTGCGCTAGTGCCCAACATATAAACTAACCCAATCTAAATATCGATCGACTAACAGATATCTACGAAACATGGAGCTAATTAGGAAGGTTGCTCAACAACATATCCGGATATAATTAGGAAGTTACTCAACCACATTTCCGGATACTTTATCTAGCTACCGTCTACGGAACACGGAGCTAATTTGAAACGTTACTCGAACACTTGTGATATAGTCAGTGGTGATATCATGTCACTATACTATTACTTGTAAGTTTCAAAGTTATAAAAATGCCAATTGCCGACAAATGATTTCTGTAAATTAACAACCACTAATTTAACAAGACAAAGCCAACAAATTTAACATAGAATTTTGAGTTTCATTGTCACTTTAATAAAAACAATTTTCAATTTCGTTATCATCTGATTATCTTAATTTGTTATCTTATTCGATCATGTTAATTTACTATAAAAGCATCTTTCGTACTTTTGTCATTGTCTAGATGTTTAACTACCAACTCTTAATTTAGTAATATGCACGGCTATTTGTCTAATTGTATTTATTTTAGACGTTTGAGTAAATAATACATCCGAAATTATACATACATGCCAATTAAGTGATTAACAAGTAGTCCTACTTGTGAGATTTAACATTATAATCATGTTTATTCGAAACACTTGGTACAGATTAAGTGGCTACCAAGAGTAACTTTGTGAGGTTGTTTTTCTTGGATGTTTCGGGTACGAGGCTTGACAATGAAATTTTCGAAGCGGAAAAAAAGAGTGAGGTTTATTCTCCAAAAAGCGAAAGTTCGAGGTAGGCATACTGCCGTTCGGATGTTACTGGACGACTCAAAACACTAACTACTAACTAGCCGTTTCAAATAAATAAATAAAATAATAATTATAAAAACAGAATCGTGTACATTTGGTTAATATTTTCTCATTACATGTGATTAAACGCAAACCATCATGTGATGATTGTAGTTATTCATTTGATCACTCCATATTCTATACAAGACGTTTTAGCTATCTAAGCTAAAATGCACATGAGAAAACAAGAAGTTATGTTTCAAACTAAAATTGCTAGTCCTTCTTATCAACATAAAATTTGGATTGAAACTTTAATTTATGTGTGTCGACGTAAAATAAACCAAGTGCAAGTTGGGATGGAGAATGGGTCGTAAAAGTGGTGTGAAAATACGGTAAGAATTTAAAGCTCGTTTAGAAGTTGTGCTCATATTTGGCAATTAGTCAAACTCGAAACATGTTGACTTTTCTTTTCAATTTGCATGGATTTTGATTTCGTCCACTTGTTGTAAAAGAATTCCTTACAATTTTTTTGATTATCTTCTTGTATGCACTTTTATTGCCCGTAGAATACGAATAATCTGTATTGATTTAACTCTTTTTTTACAGTCACTTAAAGATATATTTATACCGATAAGGGAATAAGCTACAATAATAAAATAATAATATCAGCACATCAACTTCAAAATGTATATGTACGTACGCAAAGGGTACCAAACCTAATCTACTTGATATACCATCAAAATGACTTTGAAATTGCCCATTTAATTTGTTGTTTCTAGGTTCAAATAAGAAAATTGAACATCTAAGTATCGTCTATAGATGGATTTGATTGGGACATCATCACTCTTCACTTAAAAATCCAAATATATATGTTATTTATCACTATACAAATTAATTTAATAATAAAAATACTAACTCCTGTGTCGAGTTATTGTAGCTATCATGTTCATGTCAACGTATCACTCTTCACTTAAAAAGGAAGCATGAAAGTATGAAACTGTTCGATACATAGGTGTATAAGAAAAGAAAAGTCAAATATGATTCCAACTTCATAACCAACGTTTTATTAGTTTATAAAAAAAGATAAACAAGCATATATATGCTTTTACTGTACTAAATATGTACGTGCGTACACAAGTTACCCAATCTCAATCTAACTTTTATTACAGTAATATTAAAGTAACTTCAAAAAATTACGTATTAAAAATGATTAAAAAAAAATAAGTATAAGATTATTGACTAAAAACGTATAGGTTTGAATGATTACTATTTACGTTCCTATCGAATGAAAGTTGTCGGGCGTTTGGTTCGTTGTAATTCATTGTAATTCGTTGTAATTTTAATCTGAATTACATTCCAATCATGTTTGGTTGGCAGAGTGGAAGTAATTGTAATTCGGATTACATTACAATGACTGTTTGGTTTGCGTTGTAATTGCAATTCAATCACTCTAATTACAACAATTAAGGGAATCCAGATTACATAGGAAGTTAGATGGAAAGTTTTTAATTACGTTGTAATTCAGAATTTGTATACTTTAAAACTTTATTATTATTATTATTATTATTATTATTATTATAAATAATAATAACAATAATAATAATAATAATAATAATTTATTTATTTGTATGTTATTATAATAATAATAATAATAATAATAATAATAATAATAATTAATTTTAATATTTTATTTATTATTATGATTATTAATATTAATATTTTATTTATTATTATTATTATTATTATTATTATTATTATTTTATTGCTATTATTATTATTATTATTATTATTATTATTATTATTATTACTTTTTTATTATTGTGATTATTTATTATTATATTATTTTAATTTAATTTTATTAACTTTTTAAGTTTTATAAAAAACTTAATTTCATTACGTTGCCAGTCAACTAAACACATCGACAGATTTCATCAATTACAATTACAACACATTGCAATTCTTTGAATTACAATTACATTAAATTACAATTCCTTCCAAAGATTACAATTACTTCCAAAACATTATGTGAACCAAACGCCCCCAGTACTGTTCTTTTGTGTTTAATGTTTAACTAAAAAACAAAACGATATAACCGACGTAATCACAAAATAATAAAGTTATCGTGTAAGTGTTATCTATTGCCATAGTTTCACGTCATTACAGTGAACACATCAACTAAATAAAGAGTTTTTAGTTAAAATATCTAAAGACAACGACGAAACTACAAAATAAGTTTTAATTTATTTTACGTGGTGATATAAAAATACTCATATGACAGCGAAAACAACATATCTTGAAAAATATATTTCACAAAATCATCCACAAAATGAGGTGGCATAAAGTGATTAGCTTAATAAAAAAGGAGATAATGTATAGAAAAAAGACACCAATCACTCTATGCCACCTCATTTTGTAGATGGTTTTGTGAAAGAGTTACGCTACATCCACAAAATATATACAAAAAAACATTCACAAAAGTGAGGTAGTTATTTGTGATTGGTGGAATCATAAAAAAGAAAGAGAAATTGGAGTAAAAACCACCAATTACATATAGCCGTCTCACTTTTGTGAATGTTTTTTTGTATATCTTTTGTGGATGTAGCAAAACTCTTTGTGAAAATTCTTCTGTGAGTGTATTTTATTTTCCTTTCTCATGAAAGTGACAATCTATTATTATATATACTAAAAGGGGGAACATTTCACTATTCAACACTGTAGCTATAGTGGACGAAATAGTGACCACTTGCAAAATAGTCCTTAAGGTGAAATTGTCGTTGCAAGATAGGTCCTTTATGGATTAACGATGCAACACACCAGGGACTAACGATGTAACACGTCGAGAATTTTAGGGACTTTTTACGGAAAAAACATATTATTTTCAGAATTATTTTGTACCTAACGAATTTACAAAAATGGTCCTTCCAGATAGCTGTAAATAGCACCGTTAGTCCCCCGTTAGCGACTTTTGCAAATTTAGTCCTTAATAATTTTTTTCCCGATCGTTTTATTTCGATTTTAGATTAGACACAACATTCTCGCAGCAACGCGCGGGTGCCCCACTCGTTAGTACTAATTTTGCTGACATCAGTCTTATTGTAGTTACATTTGTTAAATTTCAGAAAATTATAATGTCGAGGACCATCAATTTTGAGCTAAAAGTTTGAAAGTGAAGAGGAAAAATTGGTATTTGCCACAGAGGTACAGAATACTACTACGTATTATAATTCCACATTCAATGCCTCTGCAATTAGAAGGGATATTACAAGGGGATTAGCTATTAAGTATTGCAGAAATTTCAAAATTCAATAGTAAAATTATGATGGTTTTTAAAAATAAAGTCAACTGTATTTTAGCTTTCACCAAACAAATATGCGCATGCCTTTTAATAAGTCAATAACCGTTACTCTTTACATCTTTCCAATACCGTACCACTTGGTACATTAACACACCTTGTACTCGTATTAGTTTACCTGTAAAAAACATATAATAGTTGCACTTTAAAATAAAGCGCGCACACACACACTCTTGCCGAAAGTCTATGAAAATCCATTTACCTTCATCCATTGATCCATGTTAAAGAAAAATGACCAAAATACAAATATTTGTTCTAAAGACATAACACCTTTGTAGCCGTGATCAATTGCTTCCTCTTTTTACAGTGTTTTATTCTTTTCAAGCTATGCAAATCAATACCAAACTCAATCATGGTTGTTAAGTGACAATGCACTTGGAGTTGGATATTCATCATGGTTCACTCACACAAGAGTTCATCCCCAAGTATGTGAAAGACTTGGTGATGTTGTTGTTCAAGACATCTTGCTTACACCCGAATTCAGTGTGGGATGACCCGAATACGTTTCGAAACAGGATACACAGAATGCTGAGCATTGATGAAGATGTATATAAGGTATATTCACTACAAACAGGATACACAGAATGCTGAGCATTGTTGCGAAGAAGTTTGGGTTATGGTCTATCACTGAGCTAAAAATGGTGACTCGTGAAAGATGGGAGTAACTAGTCTTAAGGAATTGGTGTATATAATAGTTGTCGATTTTGAATTTGCGGTGTCTTTGTTTAGTATATAGACACAATTCATCTTTTCATTTAAAAAAATACGTTTGATTTCACCATTGGTTCTTAAAGCCTAGTACAGTACTAGAGGAGAAAACAAATATGAAACTGTTCTCGGAGACCATATTTAAATTATAATAGTACGGTGATAAGCTAATTCCTAATTTTAAACAAATTTTCAAATCACATTTAGAAACATATAGTCCAATCAAATTGCAATCCAGGAAAGGTAAATGCTGTAACCATTATGGGTGAGCTTTTCAGACCGAGAACCGAACCAACCAACCAACCAACCTTCTGCTCGGGATTCAGGTTTATGGTTTTATGATTTTTGGTTTTCGGGTTGGATTACACCGGGAAGGAAAAAACAAACAAACCGAGTGACTCAAATAAGTAAACCACTGGAGCATGTGATAAGTCAGGGAAAGCACAAAAGAAAACTGAAATATTGTACTGGAACAAAACACATGCCCAACAAGTCGAAGGCAATGTTTTTAAATGCGGTTCACTCAGTCGGTTTTGAACCGAACCGACCGGGTATTTTCGGCTCGGTTAACTGTTTCATATTTTCCAGAAAGTCGGTGGCCGGGTCGGTTTTTGTCAGTTAAGGCCTGTTTTGACCCGAGGCTTAGGCATAACCATAAGGTGAAACCGAAGTCAACTTTATTGCATTTTTGGTAAAACTTGACTGATCTGAGAATCAAACCTGAGACACCTTCAATTGGTCAAAGTCACTTCATTGCATATACAAATACAACTCCCTAAACCAAGTCCAATTATTCAACCAAATAGGCTCAACCTAAAAGAGTGAGATTTGAACATGTTCTCCTACGCAAAAACATTCACAAAGTCACACACTTTGTTTGACAGTAGAGGTTGATATACGCCATGAACACAGTTGATATACGCCAGCATGGTTTTTCAACAAACTTTTGATTTCATTAAGTAATACCGGAAGGGTAGTAACATACATCTAATTTAAGGAAATAAAACGTACAAAAGTAGAAGTATTTCTTTATTTAAGCTACTAGAGTTTGATTAAAGCTCAATTGATGTTCTTGGCTTGCAGATTTCTTCATATGCATCCGTAAAAGACTTCGGAGAATTCACCCTTTCCTGAAAGAACAAAGATTCAGCAAGTGCGAGTTGCCAATCTAATGTTGATATCGACATACCATGGAGTAAAAGTTTAATAAAATGATACAGATATGGTAAAAACTTGTGTATCTACAATCTATTTCTTGGAAGCAAGAAGAGCAAAGACACAAATCAGGTCAGAGGTTACAGCTTTTAAAAACTGAAAATTTGGTTATCTGCATCATTATAACTCCCACGAATTTTCAAACTAGTGTTCCATTTAGCTCAATGCAATCATTACAAAACGTTAAGAATACTTTATTAGCACTGAAAAATGAAGTTGATGAATTTTCAAAAACTATAAATTAAAATCGAACAGCAACAAATGTAACTAGATAGAATGATTGGAGTCATGCGATAACTTACAGTGTGACCGGTTGATAAGAAAACTAGTTAGAAACTTGGACGGGTCAAAGCTAACTTATGCCAACTTTTAGATTCAGAACAGTATTCTTCACTCCAGATATACCTTAGCGAGGTAATCTTTACTAAAGTACTAATAACTGCTTGATCACTAAATGCACAATTCTGAAATTTCAGCTTTCGCATATTTTGGCACCCTTTTGATAACTCCACAAGCCCAGCATCAGACGCTTCCGTATGAGCAAGTTTAAGGTATCTCAAACTGTGACCATGTCTCCCGATATAACCTAAACCCACATCGGTTATTCCTCCCCGTACGCGTATACCTAATCTTTCAAGTTTGTTACAGCCAGTTAGGAGAGCTCGTATCCCATTATCTATTGGTACTGAAACTTCGTACCGGTCCAAAGCCACATGAAAATCACGTAGTTTCTTCAAATGACGTCCTACACACCGTATAACGTTATTTGATATTTTATTGAGACATATGTGTACGCATTCCAATTCAGGGCAGCTTTTGGCAAGAGCAATCAGTCCCATGTGTGAAGCAGATGGATCTAGACGAAAGTGGAACGCAGTCTTAAACTTCTTGAGTTTTTTGCAAACCTTACCCATTCGCGTTAGATCATCGTCATCAAAGACATTATCCAAATACAAGATTTGTAAATTGGGACAACTTTCAACAAATTCAACACACTCTACCTTATGAATAATATATCGAAAATCCAGTTCAGTTAACTGATTTGCTAAAGCACGTGCAGCTTGAAATACAATTGGTTCGCACCGGTGGAGGCCAAGACACCGTATGTTCGGGGGCAATTTGAGACCATAACACGCGCCATCATAAGCATTTTTTAGGTCCCTCAAAGATATTCTCACACTTGCTAGAGAATGGCTACAGTTTTTTGCAAGAAGTGCCCAATCTTTAAAATCACACAAATCGCTGATGTTGTGAAATTCGAATTTTTCAATTGTTGTGCTATGAATGGCTAACTGGTGGAACCATTCCCCGTCTCTTTCTGTGAGTTCCCCATAAACTCGTAGATACAGGCTTTTCAAAGAATGACAATATTTACCAATATGCAGCATACCATCACTCGTAAACCCGGAACATAATTTGATTTTCAAAGCTGCGAGTTGTTTACCGTGCATCTTGGCCAGGATCTTCAGATCAGAATTAGTGACAATCACTCTATGAAGATTGATCGTTTTTAAGCAGCTACACCTCCGAGCTATTTCTTTAATCCACTGACTGATGGGAATCTCCGGTTCTCCCGAAAAACCGCGTGGCGTTCCTTTTAGGGTTATTGACTCGAGTTTTGGAAAACGGTCAAGCAAACGAGAAGGTGTGGAGTAATGAATGTGGACGGTAACACATTTCCGTAACATTCTATCTAGGTCATAATAATGACGACATAGTAAAGAAATGCTGTTCCGGTCATCATTGTGTATATACGGTAAAACACAGTCAAGCACCGTGTGCGTTTGATACTCTTCCATATCCTGTAAATCAACTTCCAAGATTCAATCAATAAGGTATGTGAAATCGGCAGGTTATAAAATCATACATCTATGATTATCACCATCAGGACAAAGTTTTTGTTGCTGTTAGTAGTTTGACCAAATGTAGTGGTTAAGCAACAGTCGTATGCAAAGGAGCCAATGCTTGGGAAATGCACGAAACATTATTTTTATTTTATATATATATTCTGATTATATTATTTTTATCTGGAAGAGATTGTTCACAAAACATGTTATAGCCAAAAAGTTGTCTTCATACTAATAGGGTGTTTGGATTAGCTTATTTACCCGGCTTATGGCCTTATTTGATTTTGGAAAAAGCCAGTAAGCTCACTTTTTAGAGCTTATTAACTTTAGCTTATTGGCTTAAGCCAATAAGGTGAACTTGATAAGGTTATAAGCTCCAATAAGTGAGCTTATCGGCTTTTCCAAAATCAAATAAGCCCATAAGCCGGCTAAATAAGCTGATCCAAACACCCCATAAGTAATATCCATATAAGCAATAGCAAGCGAAATGGTAGTAGGTTACCTGTTGTTTTAGTATATGATAGCTCTGAAACACATGTTTTGCAGATTCTCCAAGACCAAGCAGGTTGTGACGGCAATCATAGGACTTGAGCTCGTCTGTCAACTGTTTGATATTCTGCAAAAAAAAACAGGCAGCTAAATTTAAAGGCATCGATGATTTCATTACATTTGCTAAAAATTTGAAAATATTTATCATGCATGGTTGTTACCTGGCACCCAGCCTCTAGAGCTAGTTTAAAGAATCCAAGTGATATATGATGCATTGCAGCCTTTTCAGATTCGCTTATTCGAGATAACCAATATGACTCGCAGCTCATAGCAGCATTGAATTCCTTACATCTTAAACTCACATTTGACGTCGGTTCTCCCCTAAGTATAAATAGAAGCATTAATTTCGCGCCTTAAAATGAGAAAGTAATAACTATCCAAACACTGCAACTTATGACCATCTATTGAATTATGCATAAAATAAGGGTTGTTTCTCTATCCAAACACTGCAACATATGCTTTTTTTAAGGGGGTGTTTGTTTAAGCTTATATATGGGCTTATGAGCTTATTTTTCTTTTTCAGCTTATTTTATGACTTATGGGCTTATATAAGTTTATCATAACATAATAAACATATATAAGCCCAAAATTCTCAGAATAATCCGGAAAATATAAGCTGAAAGACAAATAAGCTCATAAGCCACATATAAGCTTAAACAAACACCCCCTAAAATCTAAATGCAATCCAACATTCCCACATATAAACAATTACTAATAAATAACCAAAACTTATTCAAATGCCTAGCTTCTAGTTTCAGCATAGAATAAGCTTTAAAAAAAAAAAAAAAAAAAGGTCCTCCTAAATATAAGCAATTCCAAAGAGAGTGTAAAATATTAACGGAAAATGAGTCAAACCTTGTGGAAGAAGCCATAGAAGAAGCTGATTTATTTACCCTTTTTACAACCTGTAACAACAAATAAATTTTATTATTATTTGAAAAAAAGAATGGGTAAATTTGTAAGTGTATATTATTTTGAGTAATTTAAGCCAAGAAACAAATTAAGCAGACTATGTATGACATGAAATGAATCAACAAAGACAAATGGTCAAGTAAAATCATTTTAGTCAACTACATGAGCTTAAAACAGAGGGAATTGTACAAATAAGCTTAAACTACCAACTGCAACATATATGGTCAGAAAAAGAAACATAAATTTAATTAGCCAAACTAAACCATATATAAAAGTACATATATTTACACTTCAGTTTACGCTGCCGAATAAGAGTATCAAAAGTTGTAAGTTAAGTTTCTTATTTTGTTACCACAACAAGAAACATGAATTACTTTGACAAGGTACAGAAACATATTATCTATTATGATAGAGCCAATACAAAATCCACATATCAGATAAGAGTTATATTTACAAACCTGAGCTGCCATGGTACTAGAACCAAAATTTTGACGCGTCAGTGCCAAAACTACTTCAAAACGATCATCCAGAACATAAATATACCTTAGCGTGGGTACCTTAAACAAAAAGCTAGAAATAGCTTGCTCGCTAATATCATAACCCTGAATTTCGAGTGTTCTTAATCTTGGGCACCCCATTGATAACGCCTTAAGTCCTTCATCAGATCCTCCAATATAACCAAGAGAAAGAAATCTTAGATTTATACCATACTGTCCAATAAACCCCAAACCTACATCCGTCAAATCTTCCTCATCATAAAGATGGATGCTTAGCTTCTCAAGTTTGGTGCAACCGATCAACATAGCTCGGATCCCATTGTCTAGCGGTATACTTGTATTGCATTCTTCATCTTCTTCTGGTTGCACAAGGATATAAAAAACACGCAAATTCTTCAAATTCGATCCTATGCATTCCAAAGCTTCATTTGAAACATCAGCGAGTTTGACACTTAAATATTCCAAATTTGGACATCCTTGTGCCACAGCCATTAGTCCCAGATGAGTCCCGGGGTAAGCAGCCAGTTTGCGCAATTTCTTGCAGACCTGACTAATAAGTTCCAATCCGGTGTCTTTACACACATCCTCCGTGTAAAGAACTTCCAAGTTAGGACAACATTGAAGAAAGAGACACTGACAGTCTTCTGGAACATCTATCCACCTAAAGTCCAATTTCCTTAACTGATTCAATAGGTGGTCAACAAACTGAATTGAACCTTGAGGCATATCACTTAAGCCTAAACTACAAATACTCGAGGGCAACTTAAAACCAATATACTGCTCATCTTCATCAAATATAGCGCCGTAAAAATCTTGCAAGTTAACAACATTGCTAATGGCCTGTGCTGCTGCATAGTCCATATGGCATGAATCAACTCTTAATGAAACTAAAGACTCCCTACATTTTTCTACCAGGAACACAACATCTTCTTGACTATATGGAGTAGTAACTGCATCATACCTATGTGAAAATTTCTCGATCCCAGTTTTACGCAAAGCCAACACACGTAACCATTTCCCATGTTCCTCCACCTCCTTGTCACCAACAACCAAAACATTCCCTTCCAAACATAGTTCTCTCAACTCGCTACAATACTTAGCAACACACATTAGCCCATTCTCTGAAAACCCTTTACACTCACAAATTTTCAAACTCCACAAATCCTTCCCTCGGTTTTCCACAAGGTGCTCAAGATCAGAATCACGAATAACCAAACGACGAATACAAAGCGATATTAAGCGTGGAAACTTGATGGCTATTTCTTGGATCCACTGAGTTAGGTCAATACTTGTATTCAAATTCTTCATTCCTGTTAGTGTTAGGGATTCGAGAGACGGAAACCGTTTAGATAAACGAGACGGTGTTGGTGCGTAATGCATGTGGACGGTAACGTGCTTACGTGTGAGACAATCGATCTGGTACCCTTTACGACAAACCAACGAAACAGAGTTCCTGTCATCACCATCCTGTACGTACGGAATAACACAGTTGAATACAGTGTCCATTGAAGACATTCTATCCTCCTACAAGTAAGCAAAAGTTCAATAAAAAAAAAACAAGTAAGACACCAACTTAAATAGCAATATAAACAGCAACAAAAACACATTTAAATACCCAAAAAAAAAAAAAAAAAAAAAAAAAAAAAAAAAACAGCAACGAACTATAAAAAGCAACATACACAGCATTAAAAACAGCAAAGTGTAAAAATGCAAAAACCGGCAACCTAAAGAGAAGTAAAAACAGCACAATAATGAATATAAGAAGATGTAAGAGGGAAACAAAAAACATGTAAAAAGAGCAACTAGTTAAACAACTTAACTGTGACTAGTACAATACTTTAAAAGTGACTTACTAATGATAAAATAGAATTATGTACTAATGACTAAGCTTATATTTATGAGCTTATTTTTCATCTTTAAATTCTTATAAGCTTATTAAGCCTGCTTATTGGCTTATAAAACTTATACGCTCAACTTTTGGGCTTATGAACTTTTCAAAAAGCCGACCAAGTATGCTTAAACAAACACCCCCTAAGCCCATAAGCCAGCGCTGGTCTAAGCTTAACTGATCGGCTTTTCAAACAAATAAGGTTAGAATAACACAGGCTTATCATATTTTAATTTCAACAAGCCCAAAAATTTGAGCTTGGGAGCTTTTAAAAAGTTTTCAATGGGCCGACAAACAAACACCCCCTAAAAAGCCACAATGAGTGTTTGTCTAAGCTTTATTTGATGGGCTTAAGCTCGTATGGTTAAGAAAAAGAAGCTTATTAAATGAAGGGGCTGTTACTTTGTTAGCTTTCGAAACCCAAATTTTCCGGCTTATTTGAAAGAATAAACTTATATAAAATCAAAATAAACCTTAAAAAAAACATGTGATAATAAACAAACATACCTTATATTAATTAATATAAATGAATAAATAAAAACATACCTTATAGAAAATGTTAAAAAAATTCAGCTAATCATGCATTAACACACTAAACCAAGCAACTATCACTAAACAATAACACAGTTAAAGGTCATTCAAACAAAACCCTAACTTTTATTAAAAAAAAAAAAACCGAACCTCGTGGTCAGAATCAACCGCTTCGTTCATTGATTGAATTTGGGGGAAATGAAAGATTGTGTGTGATGAGAGAGTGAAAATCTTGGGGTTAAATTTTTTTAAGCTACATTGGCAATGGTCGGTGGGTCTTAAAAGAGTGGGCTCGAATTATTTAATATTTTTAATTATCTTTCTATATTAACCTACAAATATGATTTAGTTAATTCAGTTTTTCTTTTCATATTAAGTAAATTAAATCAAAATTAAACACCTAAAGCTGGAGCTTATCTTGTAGTAATATGTTTCAAGCTTTTATCAAGCTCAAGCCCAAAAATTAGCTCGAAACATATTACAAGCCAAACTCAAACTTTTGATTGCTCGGCTCGAGCTCCTATCAAGCTTTTTCGAGCTTTAATATAGATATTTCCATTATAAATTCATATAACTAATTAGGGATAATTTGAGTATTAACATAATTTTAAGGACTTTGTAAATAATTGAACTTGTATTCTAAAAGGTCATTTAAACATAATTAATTCAAACATTTTGTATTCTACCTTTTGTATTCTTCACACTTCTTGGGCTGTCAACTATTATAGTGTTATCATTTGTATAAAATAATAGTGAGTTTGGCTATTATGGTTTAAGTTTGTTTTACTTTATACATATATTTATTGATGAGTTTGGCTATTAGATACAATGTTTTTATATACATTCAAGCTTTAATCAAATTTTCAAGTCAAGCTCAAATCTGGATGATTAAAGCTCGTCAAGCTATCAAGCCAAGGTCAAGCCTAACTTATAATTTTTAAGCCAAGCTCAAGCCCTGTTAAGCTCGGTTCGACTCGATTACACCCCTAACCGAATGCAACCGATCACACATCCAAACTTTTTCATTTTTTCGGTTGGCTACCAAATCGAATCTTTCCACAAAAAAAAAACAGTTTTTTTTTTTTTTTTTTTTTTTTTCTACGGTCGCTTTTTTAGAAAATTGTGGCTGGATGTAGTCTTTGAGAGAAAATGCTAATGTGAGAGAACGATGACCACAATATTACGGTTACCATTAGCATTAGCCTTAGGTATAGTCGGTTTCAAAAATATGACTTAGTTATTATTACCTCCGTCCCAATTTATTTGTCCAGTTTTGACTTTTTGAGTCTTTCTTTGTAAACTTTGACCATAAATATTATTATTTGTGTTATATAATACTTGATAAAAATTATACAAATTAAAAATACACTTAAAACTCAATCTATTCGTATATTTTGCATCAAATATTAAATAACACAAACATACATATTTAAGGTCAAAGTTGACAAAGAAAGACTTTGAAAATCATAAGTGGACAAATAAATTGGGACGGAGGGAGTAGTAAAGGATATTTTAATATGTGAATATTAAAAGTGAAATGCTGAGCTGACGTTAAGATTACGAAATGACTCAAGCCATCACACACAATGCTATAAACGTACCTAGCTTGAATTCGTGCTCCACTCGGCTCGTGTACTCCATTAGTTACGCTTATGCTATGTTTTAGAAAGTTAACAAATCAATTACCATTATTTATTTGTTTATTAAAAATTATTTTATGTATGTGTATAAAGTATAAAATAAAAAGGTATATTTCTCTAATATGTATGTGTTTTGGTTTTAAAAAAGATTTAGAATTGTGTCGAGGGTTTTTGGTATAATGGTGGCTAGGTGTTTTATTCTCCCTTGTGTTAGTCTCTAATGTCTTTGTTTGAGTTATTTTTGTGTTGGCCGTGTGGGTTGTATGTTTTCTTCTCTAGGGTCTTGCTTTCGTCAATCATCTTGATTATGAACGTTTACAAGCCTTTGTTTGTAATGTTTTTTGTTGTGTTATATATTACTGTCTTTCTAAAATATATATATATATATATATATATATATATATATATATATATATATATATATATATATATATATATATATATATATGCAATTTTAAGTTTATGTATAATCATATACATGCAATTTTTAGTCTCCTTTAAATAATTGGGATTGGGTGTGGGATTGGGATAAATGTGTAAAAATAAAAAATAAAATGGTAAAATTGAGTAATTAGAAACAATATCTATTTTAAAAACAATATTATGGGACAATAGTTTAACCAAGATATAAGGACATAATATATATTGAGATTGATATTTTAATTTTTTTTAGAGTTTTTAAGTACAACTATACAATCTTTATATATTGTAGAGATTTAATAACACAAATGTTAACCTCTTTTACCTTTTTTATTTTTATTACACCTCGTAGGTTTTTTACATGAACTCCACTAGGGCTTACTAGTAAAACACATGAATTGGGATATTTGTTTTTCATGTTTAGATTACTCGTCAAATCTTTAACTCATATTTACGAAACCTAATCAGTGTACTCGCATGCTCATTTTTTAACCCATCGTCTGGCCACCTCAATATGGGTGTTTACATATTCATATTTGAACCTAACTATTGTTATTAAAGACATCTATTAGAGCACAAGGTGTAATGTCGCCGTTGGGCCTCGCCGTCTGAGTTAGCAAGCTCAACGGCGAGCCGTTGCTCGCTGCCACACCAAAAAGCCCTCGCCGTTCCTCTTTGTTGGGCATCTCCCCGTGGCCATGGCGAACCAAATTTCTGACATTCCATTTTCTTTTTTTTTGTTTCTTTTTTTTTTCTCCTTTGAATTAATAGACCATAGATGATTTAATGAATATTAAGAAGAAGAAGAAACGTGGACAGTGGTTGGGCTAATTGGGCTGGGCTAATTGGGTTGGCCAAAAAAACATATTTCAATAATAACTAATACGGAGTAAGAAGGAAAATAGTGTATGCATTCTTTCTTTTGAAAGTTTGTTTAAAAAAAAAAAAAAAAAAAAAAAAAGTGAATGTATAAAATAAATAAAGTAAATAGAAGTATGTGTTGTTGTTTTTTTTATTGTCGTATCGATTTTTTTTCGTACTGTAACTTTTTTATTTGATGAAATAAAATTAGTATGTTTTGTTATTTTTGAGTATTTGTGAAATGAATTTAATTTATTTAATGAAATGAATAAAAAAAATAAATGTGTAAGAGGTTAGGCCCTAATGAAAAAGTTGAGGTTTGTTGTTTAATTGGTGTGGGGGGTTTGTTGTGGTTAATTGAAGTTGAGGTGTTTGGTGATATGGGAAGGGTGGGACCCGAATGGGGAGGCATCTACACCTTGTGATCTTAAAGACATCTAGTAAAGTACAGTTGTACACCCCTTTAATAATCTGCTTTAAAATGTATTTCACTTTCATAGATGAGAACGTACATGCAATAGATAATACAAATCACTCTTGGATTAATTACATATGTTTTTCAATTTTGCCATTTATTATTGTAACACGTTTATATAATGTCTTGTAGATATGTACGTCCACCTCGTTACAAATGAAATATAAATAGCCACAACATTTTCCCGTATGACAACGAAACAAACACACACACAACCCTGAAAAAATAAGCAGAACAGGTTAATCTGAAAAACATGAAGCTTGTTTGGTCGCCCGAAATAGCAGCAAGAGCCTTTACGGACACCGTTAAATCCGTAAGCTAGCCCTCTATTATATATGTGTCATATATTTTTTTCTACACGTATAAAACCTAATCCAAGATTATATCAAGCTGGTTAATTATTGAGTTGTATACATGTTTTTTTACATACAGTGCGAGTTATTTGAAGGATCAAGCGTGGCAGAGCTAATATCAGCTATGGCGGCTGGTTGGAACGCAAAGCTAATAGTGGAAACATGGTCACGAGGTGGTGTAACAACGACAAGCATTGGTCTAGCAGTAGCATGTACACACACTTGCGGCAGACACGTGTGCATAGTACCCGACCAAGATTCTAAAAACGAGTACACAGCCGCCATGCAAAGAGCAGGAATGAAGACAGAAGTAATCATAGGAGAACCCGAAGAATCTGTCAAAGGTATGATGATAGACTTTTTGGTCGTGGATTCACGAAAACATAACTCGGCTAGGATTATAAAGGAAGCAAAATTCGGACAACGTGGGGCTGTGTTAGTTTGTAAGAATGCTAGTTTGAAGATATCTGATTTATGGTTGAAAAGTTTGCTTGATGGCGGGTCAAGAAGGATTGTGAGATCGGTTTTTTTGCCCGTGGGAAAAGGGTTAGATATTGCTCATGTTGCGGCTAGTGAAAGCTGGCCGGGTTCGGATAATAAAGTGAAGAAACGCAGGTGGATAAGACGAGTCGATAGGCAAACCGGTGAAGAGTTTGTGATCCGAATGTAAACTAGGTTTTCTTTTGTCTTTCTATTTTTAGCTTGTGAGAAGAAACTTGTACGTTCTTGTTATGTAGTAAAGTTTTGTAGATATGTATACTCCTTAACAGTTTGGAATCAAAATATTGCAAAGTGAAAGCATGCAACATAATAAAAGTTCTCATCAAGATCGTTGATAAACCAATTACTGAATATATATTTTTGCTAAATTTATTGTGTATATTATGAGATAGTTATTTGGCGTTTAAAAAAAATTAAATAGAGTTTTTTCTAATAAATATGAAAAAAAAAAAAAAAAAAAAAAAAAAAAAAAAAAAAAAAGTTTTTGGCAAATGATCTCCGGATATCTATTGAGTCAAATGTAAATATGATGTTGTAGTTGACTTTTGTAATACCACTATAAGATGGATGAATAATAAGAAAAGTATGTCATAAACTCCATTAAAAAAATCATCATCTTTATTTGAATAACATGGCGATAGAATATAATGTCGACATTATCAGTACTTCGTCATCATTATCGTACGTTTTTGTAACATTGTTGAATTCAACTCTTTGAACTATTAACGTACTCTTCTTATGGTGAAAGTAGTGGTGGTGAGTTACTCACGTCACTTTAGTTTTTTTTTCTGATCTCACTTTCACTCACTCTTATAGTCTCATTCATCATACATCCGTTTTGATCACTCTCACTCATCTTTCATTAAAATACACATTTTATACAAAATCTATCTCACTAAATATTCCACATACACTCACAAAACAAATAAAAAACATTTACTTTTATTTTGGGTCCGACTTTGTCAGGCGAATAGTGCATGGTGAGCAACTCACCATAGTTGCACAAATTTGACTGTGACATGGACATCCGTTTTGGTGAGTAGAGCCTGAGTTGGGGGTATTGTGACCCACTCACCATCCACTCCGGATAGTCTTAATATACTAGCAGGGTATCCGTGCATTGCGGCGGTAGATACCCTGAAATAAAACTTTCCGATGATCATGTATTTTACTTTTAACAGTAAATTTACGGATATCAAGAATTTCATATGACAAATTTCAACTCTTTAACTAATGACAATGTTTTTTATTATACAATTGTGATAATAAATATTTTAGTGAGCAAGTTTTTTCGTCATTCAAAATATCTATTTAATTCATATAAAGCTAAGGGTGTGTTTGGTTTATAAGTGGGATTGGAATTGAATTCGGATTTGAGAAAAGTTTGAAATAAAATAGAATAAAAGATAATAATAATAATAATATTTTATTAAAATGATTATTTTAATCAAAATAATGAATAAAATATTTCAGTGTGAATTTTTTTAATTATTAAATTAGTTAGTGGAAAAGTGGATTGTGAGTGAGTATAAAAAGATGGGTCCACATTTTGTTTCATTCCTCACATACCACCCAAGTTTGAGTGAAATCATTTTTGATTGAAAAATGCTCTCTTTCATTGTGATAGAATTATACCAAACATTCAATTATAACAAATCAATCCATTACTTCATAATAAAAGTTATAAACCAAACGCCTCCTAAGTTTATGGATACAGGTGTTAATAAAAGTATGTGAAACCGACAAACCGAGCCAACCAGTTTAATCCGAAACCGCAAAAAACGATAACTATGAAATCGAATCCTATAAAACCAGAAATTGGATAAACCATGCATCTTATCGCGGTTCGATTTCAGTTTTTATTTTTAAATATCAGCGGTTACCCGAATCAAAACGTGTTTTATATACATGTAGTTTAAACAAATTGAGGTTGGATTAGAAATATGTGCAGCAGAATAAAATATATGAAAAAATATTTTGTAAATTTAACTTTATTACTTGAATTCTTAAGTTGTTGTTTTTGTGTTTGAATAGTTTGTATAATATGATTTATTATTTGTGTTAGTGCAAATATTACGATATTTAATCTACACAGTCTCGTTTGTTTTGATTGATGACAAACATATAACTTGATACATAACGTAAAATGTATAAGTTAGTTGTAATCTTATTTTGTCTCAACATACATTCAACACCTCTCAACGTCTCGAGTCCTCGTATGCTACAACACAGGTTCGTACATGTTTGTTATGTGGCATTATGATCAAAGCCCTTGACCAACCATTTAGAATGTTTAAAATACTTTTAGAGTCTTTAAGTATTTTAGGTGTCAAAGTGCACTTTAGGTATAAAATAGAATAAGTGCCACATTAGGTGTCTAGATAATATTAGTAAGTTTACAATCTATAAAATGTGTCTTATAACAACATAAGTACATAAAACATTTTTAGTAACTTACTAAATATCATGTAGCAATCTAATAAATACATTTTCTAATAACTTTACAAGTTTACTTTCATATACATTTTTATCAAAATGGAAAGTGTATAATTGCATCATCACATGGATCATCATATTCTAGAATGTATATCTTTCTAAAGATTGTGTAAGATATTGATTAGACTTGATGCGTGGGAATCGCACCTTGCTTTACCTCTCGAGGGATCTCGCGAGGCTTACAACCCCCACCAGGCAGTGTACCTGATCGTTGTAGTATAGTATAGTGACAAGTACCGGGGGATTGATCGTTCAGCTTAGGAATAGTGTCGCTAGGATTAGAAAACCTAATTAAAAGTTCTAGAGATGAAAGATGATTATTTTTGTGTTTTTATATTTTATGAAAGCAATTAAAATCTCGGGTTTTGAAGGAGTGGGCGGAATTAGTTGCTAATCAACTAACCCAAAAACTACTTTATAACTAATTAACTAATGAAAATGAAATTAAACTAATATTAAACTAAGGTTGTGAGCAGTGGTTGGAGAAATTGTGTTTACTTAGACTTCATTACTCCCTAGATATCTTTTACATGTTAATTACTTGTTACACTTGTATGAATGACGGGTTGTATTCCTTAATACCATTCGTGGAGTGGCATACATAACTCCCCAACTCTATGAGCTCTTATCTCCTCCTACACCATGACCCAGCACAACTATAGGGATTGTAAACAGTGGCTCATGCATTAAATACAACCAATAAAGACCTAGTACGCCTCGGTTCATGTTTCTTAAGACGTTCAAGCATGTTACCATTTGGAGATCTGCCAGTTTTCTTAAGCCTAACATATAATATCATTCATTCAAAACAAGAATAGACAAGTAATCAACACATAATCAACATCTAGGTTTCATTAGATCTAAGCAAACACAAAGGAAATTTAGCCTAGCATAGTAGAATTAAGATAAGAACAAAAGATAGACAACCAACACATAGACATATTGATTGAATTAAGAGTATACTTATCTCAATTACAATGCAAGGTCTCAAGGGTTTGGAACCCTTGAAAAACCTGTAAAAGAGGCACCAAAATCGTCTTTAGGGTTTCACCAAAACTTCTCTCTCTTTAATGAAAAAAACTAGAAAACTATATATAGGAAAATCGTCCTGACGGCGTCAAGAGTAAAATCTGACGCCGTCAACTCGCCGCCATATACATCCTCGGACGCCCTAGATCCAATCGTGACGGCCTATGTGACGCCGTCACCACCCTCGGTAAATTAATCTTGGTCACTTTGACGCCGTCATCTCTTCATCTGACGCCTTCACAACCTTCGGTAAAATATTCATCCTTTCTGACGCCGTCAAGAGTAAATCCTTGACGCCGTCACCTTGTAATTCCAGCTTGGATTTGGTACTTTGTTGTTTTCTTCACTTTATGCTCCAAAAACGTCCAAAATAGCTTCTTTTCCAGAATTCACTCTCCAAACACCTAAAATCACAAAAGGAACGATTTAGGGCAATATTTGATCAAATAAATTCGGATTCGGGCTTAAATGACCCCCTAAAAACGGATCATTTTTCGCCTCATCAAGACTTTACAAAGATTTTGAAAGATATGTCATAGATTGTGTAAGATGTGTCATAAGTGATTTAGAAGATCTTGATGAGACTAGAGATAGATATGGAAAGATATTTGAAAGATATTGTTGTTAGTTTTAGAACATGGTTTTGGAAAAATATCTTTACTTGTTTTCCTATAAATAGTAGCCCATGGTTTTTCTAACAACTTGATGAACTTGAAAAAGAAAAACACACATTCTCTCTACACTTAGCATAGATCTTAGATCAATAGAAAACCATGTAGAAAACATAATTAATCACCCTCATTATCATGATCATAATGCTTCTAACATTCATCTTTGTTGTAAGCATATCATACATCATGATCCACCAAAGAAGCTTGGAGATCTTACCATCATCATCCACCACAAGTATACATACATGAAGATTCATTACAACAAGCTTAGAGAACTTGTGATCTTCATCCATTGAAGGCTTTCTATCAATGGAAGTTCTTTTAGATTAGTCATTCATATCCATTAGATATTTATGTCTTGGATCATCATTGTACTCATTATCTATACTACTATATAATGTATTTGGGACTATTCTATAATTAGAAAGGCTTAAAAATTCAGACTTTTATTTACTAATTATGGAAACAACCACCCCTAACAATCACCCTCAACAATTTATAACCACCTCAACAACCACCCCCAACAATTTATAACCACCTCAACAACCACCCCAACAACCACTTTCCACCACCCCACCTCCCTCCTCTTCACCCCAATAATCCTCCCTCCTCTTCACCCTAATAATCCGCCCCCGTATCACGCGGGCACCTTTCTAGTTATAGATAAGATGGTTTCTGTGTTTGTGTCATAAAACACAAGGTTTCTATGTTGGGCCACAAAATATAGCGGGAGTTGTTGTACTCTTGTAAAAGAACTAGCAGGAGTTGTTGTACCATTGTAAAAGAACTAGCGGGAGTAGTTGTACCATTGTAAAAGAACCCGGTATGTAGCTTTGTACCGGAAAAAGTGTAAGCGACGATTGTAAGGTTTTCTCCGCCAAGAAGGGAGCTTGTTGATATAGTGAAGTAACTCTCGAGTTGGGTACTCGGGGAGTGGAGTAGGGCGGAAAGGAGATCCGTGACCGAACCACTATAAATCATCATGTTCGGTTTGCTCTTTCTTTCACTTTTATACTTGCACTATATTATTGTTTGTGTTGTGACTTGATTTTTATGCTTGTGTGACAACTTGTTATATCATATGCTTTATATTAGTCATAAGACTATTATTAACATTTCTCATATTACAACAAGCTTGATCGAAAATTTGTCATATGGATGTTTTTATAAAAGAAAAACAAATCGGACTAATAATGGCGTAACTTGACACAATGATTTATATTATATTTGATACAACAAGTTTAAAAATTTTTAAACGAAAACGTATTCGCAAACCCCCCCCCCCCCCCTCTACGATTTCACAATTTGTATTAATGACATTTAATGCAGGAATTGTGTTTAAATTGGTTGTATAATATGTTTGATAATTTGTATTTCTTATGTAAATGATATTTAAATAACTACATTAATTGTATTTATTTACCAGTTAATTTATGAATGTAATTGTGCAAAAGTTAATTGTACATTTTGCTTTAATATTTGTATTCATTTAAAAATCTGGATTAATTACTCATTTAAAACTAAGAAAGAGAGTGTTGTTGTATTGTAAAGTTTTGTACATTAAGCTTGTAGACATGTAAATCTTATAATTTAGATCGAGGAGAGAGTGATTTGTGTATTGTACAATAAGCTTATTGACTTGTAAGTATTAAATTTAAAATTAATAAAAGAGATTCATTTGTGTATTATATGTAACTAGCAAGGTATCCGGGCGTTGCGACGACGGGTATCTTGAAATAAAAATTTTCAGTGAATCATGTATTTAAGTTTATTATGTTCTTTATGAAAATAAAATTACAGATATCTAGAATTTTGTTTAACCCGTGCCCGGGCTCGAGCCCATTTGGCTCGTTGCCCGTTCAGATTTGAATATTTGTATAATGTTATTTATTATTTGTATTAGTGACATTTAATGTAAGAATTTTGTTTAAGTTAGTTGTAAAATATGCTTGATAATATGTATTTTTTATGTAAATGGTGTTTTAATAACTGCATTAATTGTATTTGTTAACTAGTTAATAAATTAACTACATTAAATCCTCACCATATTAATCATGCTTTGTATTTTGTTCATTAAGAGGCTGAGGAATGGTAATGCCGATTAGGCGTTATTGTCTACGTGGACCAATTTTAACGGCATTATGACGTTATGGCCATTCCCACCCCCTTGCGTTATTTTTGTGTTTCGATTTACGTTACCAGGAAAACGAGCATTGCTCCATATTAAAAACAAATTACAAACCCGCCCCTAAACTTATATCTTCCCAACTGCTAGTTTGACATTTCAAAAAAGAAATATAACTGCCGTATTAACGGTCAGTTTTTTTTTTTTTTTTTTTTTTTTTTTTTTTTTTTTTTTTTTTTACCTTATAAATAGATTGGTTATTCTAACCCTTTTACAAACACAAAAATAAAACATCTTATATCAAAAAAAAAAAAAAAAAAAAAAAAAAAAAAAAAAAAAAAAAAAATCTTTCGCAATGGATCCACATCCAACTTACGCCGCAGATGTAAACCTTTTCGATATCAAAGATGAAGCAGATGCTTTAGCAGTTATGGTCGCCTATGAGTACCAACGAATACAAGAAGAACAAGCCCAATCATCTTTCCGGTTAACTCGTAACCCAATTTTCCGTGATCGTGAGCTTGCAGAAGAGCGTTTGAAGGCCAACTATTTTAATCAAAATTGTAAGTATCCAGATAGAGACTTTCGTACTAGATTTCGTATGAGCCGGAAACTATTTCTAGAAATAGTTTCCGGTATTGAATCATATACTGTCGATCCTCTTCATGCTCATTTTGCATACTTTAGCCAAACACCCGATTGTACAAGTCGGATAAGTATTAATGTTCTCATGAAATGCACTATGGCCATTCGGATGAGTATTTAGTTATTTACTTATCGTATTTTTCATTTCGTATTTTATTTCGTAATTTTTTATGTCGTTTTGTTTAATGTAATGTTTTTTTTATTTCGTATTGTAAGGTTTAATTTTATAGATGAAGTGTTTTAATGTTTAATGAATGAAATTGTTGATGGTAGAATTTGTAAATTGTTATTTAAAAAAAAGGCGGGTCCCTGAAAGTGGTGTTATTGGGTGTTATGAGTTCCTGGTATTTTTGGTGTTATATTATTTGGCATTGAAATTATGTGGCGCTGACGTGGCAGGAGTGTTGGTGTTATAACATGTTAACATTCCCTTTCTCTAAGCTTTAAAACTTTTAAGTTATGTATTAGAAAAATTATGTACAAGCTATTGAATTTTTATAATAAGCGAGCTAAGTTTTAAAAAAATGATTAAATACTTTATGAAGAAGTAAAATATAGATCAGTGATTTTTAGATAAAGATCACTGATTGACTTTGAAATTGCCCATTTATTATTTCTATGTCAAATAAGAAATTGAAAAAAATCTAAGCATTTATAGATGGATTTGATTGAGATACCCCACTCTTCAATAGAAAATCGAAATATACGTACACCGTTTAAAAAAAAAAAGTCCATGTTAGTATATATGTTTGTCTCAAAATAAGTGTTCAGTTTTTATATATAAACAGTAATTATAACTGATTTTCCTACTTTATCATTCTAATTAAAACTTGCATTAATTACTCATTTTTTATTTTTATATTAAATATAAGAGTAAAAATGATTTTTTATCAATCAAAACTAAAATTAATTACATATATAATAATTTTAACATTTTTTGTTTGTGGACTCTCTTTTTGAGACGGAGAGAGTATTATTTATCACTATACAAATTTGTTTATTAATTGAAATATCAACTCGAGTGTCAGGATAATGTAGTTATCACGTTCATGTCAACGTATCACTTATTACTATTATTATTATTATTATTATTATATCTTGTTTCACAACTACAAGTTATCATGAGCACTGAGCAGTGCTTATTTCATTTACATCTAATAATATGAGAAAAGTTCTTTTGTGAACTAGTTTTTTTTATATACCAAGGGACAAATCCTCACCATCCATTTAGTTTGATCTAATGGTTGGGATTAACCTAAGATTAAACATGAAAACCTAAGTCCATGTCTTTTTCTTTCTTTTTTTTTTTGTCTTTTTTATTATTTACTTTCTTTCTTTCTTTATTTCTTTTTTTTTTGCTCTTTTTTCCAATTAACGTTACACCTTCAACTCACGTTTTTTTTTTTTTTTTTTTTTTTTTTTTTTTTTTTTTTTTTAATAAGTCAAGCTTTTCTTTTTTAAATAAATTCACGATTTTTTTCTCATTTTATTACGTTTTCGTCTGTTTTTGTTTGTTTTCACATGATTATATACGTTTTCAGACGTTTTTGTCCGTTTTCAGACGTTTTTTTTACCGTTTTTATACGTTTTCGTCCGTTTTTTTACGTTTTCGTCTGTTTCAGACGTTTTTGTTCGTTATTATACGTTTTCGTCCGTTTTTTTATGTTTTCGTCTGTTTTCAGACGTTTTTATCCGTTTTCGTCAGTTTTTATATGTTTGCAGACATTTTTGTCCATTTTCATACGTTTTCATCCGTTTTTATACGTTTTTGTCCGTTTTCAGACGTTTTCGTCCGTTTTTATACGTTTTTGTCCGTTTATATACATTTTCGTCCGTTTTTATATGTTTTCATCCGTTTTTACACGATTTCATCCGTTTTTATACGTTTTCGTCCGGTTTCATATGTTTACATATGTTTCCGTCTGATTTCATACGTTTTCCTCCATTATTTTATGTTTTCGTCCGTTTTTAGACGTTTTCGTCCTTTTTCCTACATATTCGTCTGTTTTCTTACATTTTCGTTCATTTTCATAGGTTTTCATCCGTTTTTCAATTTTTTTGGCCAATTTTAGACGTTTTCATACGTTTCTGAATATCACAAGTGATATTCGGTGATACTCATACGTTTTTGTCTGTTTTCATCCATTTTTTTACATTTTTGTCTGTTTTCAAACGTTTTCGTCTATTTTCATACGTTTCGGCAGTATTTATACGTTTTCAGACGTTTTTATCTGCTTTCAAACGTTTTCATCAATTTTTTACATTATTGTCTGTTTTCAGACGTTTTCGTCTGTTTTTATATGCTTTCATCCATTTTTATCTGTTTTCATACGTTTATAAACATTTTCGTCCGTTTTTATGTATTTTTGTCTGTTTTCAGACGCTTTCGTCTGTTTTCATACTTTTCAGCAATTTTTATACGTTTTTGTCCGTTTTCATCAATTTTTCATACGTTTTTGTCCCTTTCCAGGCGTGTTTTTACGCTTTCATACGTATTCGATCGTTTTCATATGTTTTCGTCCGTTTTCATACGTTTCTGAATATCACAATTGATATTCTTAATATCACAAGTGATTTTCTTTGATATTCAAAATATCACTTGTGATATTAATAATATCAATTGTGATATTCAGAAACGTATGAAAACGAACAAAAACAAAAGAAAACATAAGAAAGTGAAAAAAACGTGAATTAAAAAAATGTGAAAATCACTTATAATATTTTGAATAACACTTGTAATTTTCTGAATATCACTTTTGATATTCAGAATATCACTTGTGATTTTCACGTTACAAAACATTAGTTGAACATCACTTGTGATATTCGGAATATCACTTGTGATATTCAGAATATCACTTGTGTTTTTCTGAATATCACAAGTGATTTTCAACTAATGTTTTGTAACATGAAAATCACAAGTGATAATCTGAATATCACAAGTGATATTCAGAAAATTACAAGTGATATTCATGTTACAAAACGTTAGTTGAAAATCACATGTGATATTTTAGAATATCACTTGTGATTTTCATGTTACAAAATATTAGTTGAAAATCACTTGTGATATTCGGAATATCACTTGTAATATTTTAGAATATTACTTGTGATTTTCTGAATATCACTTGTGAATTTCATGTTACAGAACAATTGTTGAAAATCACTTGTGATATTCAGAATATCACTTGTGATATTCAGTGATATTCAGAGTGATATTCAAAATATCACTTTTGAAAAAACGTGAATTAAAAAAAGCGTGAAATCACTTGTAATATTCTGAATATCACTTGTGATTTATATTCAGAATATCACTTTTGATATTCAGAATATCACTTGCGATATTCTGAATATCACTTGCGATTTTCATGTCACAGAACATTTGTTGAAAATCACTTGTGATATTCAGAATATCACTTGCGATATTCAGATATCACTTGCAATATTTTGAATATCACTTGCGATATTCTGAATATCACTTGTGATTTTCATGTTACAAAATTTTAAAAATCACTTGTGATATTCAGAATATCGCGAGTGATATTCAATATCACTCACGATATTCTGAATATCACAAGTGATATTCTGATAATCACAGTATATCACTTGTGATATTCAGAAAGGTATGAAAACGTTTGAAAACATTTAAAAACGAACTAAAGTGAATGAAAACGGACGAAAACGTATAAAAACGGACGAAAATGAATGAAAACAGATTGAAACCATATGAAAACGTATAAAAATGGACGAAAACGTATAAAAATGGACGAAAATGTATGAAAACGGACGAAAACATATGAAAACGGACGAAAACGTATGAAAATAGACAAAAACGTAAGAAAACGGACGAATATATATGAAAACGGACGAAAACGTATGAAAACGGGCGAAAACGTATGAAAAAAATTCAAAAACAGATGAAAACGTAAGAAAATGGACGAATATATATATGAAAACGGACAAAAACGGGCGAAAACGTAAGAAAACAGACGAAAACGTATGAAAAAAATTCAAAAACAGATGAAAACGTAAGAAAACGGACGAAAACGTATAAAAACGGACGAAAACGTATTAAAATGGACGAAACGTATGAAAACGGGTGAAAACGTAAGAAAATAGACGAAAACGTATGAAAACGAGCGAAAACGTAAAAAAACAGACAAAAACGTATGAAATCGGACGAAAATGTATGAAAACGAATGAAAACGTAAGAAAACTGACGAAAACGTAAAAAACCGACGAATATGTATGAAAAACGAAAAAAACGTAAAAAAAAAAAAAAAAAAAAAAAAAAAAAAAAAAAAAGAATTATAGAAAAAACGTGAAGTTAGGAAAAAAAAAATGAATTATAGAAAAAACGTGAAGTTAGAAAAAAAAAAAAAAAAAAAAAAAAAAAAAAAAAAAAGGAAAAAAAAATGAATAAATAAGATTGACAAAAAAGACAAGAAAAAAAAAACATGAACTTAGGTTGTTTTATTAAATCTTAGGTTAATCCCCACCATTAGATCAAACTAGATGAATGGTGGGGATTTATCCCTTAGTTTGTAACAAAAACTTAGTATGTAAAATAACTCACCTCCTAATAATATATAGTTATACACGGAATTGCTAATTACGGAGTAGTAATTACATATTCAAAACATAATTCTTACATAACTGGTACGTTTGCTTATAACTCGTGGCTAGATTCAATTCCTAGTATAGTTTTTTGTTTCTCCTTCCTTTGTTTACCATATTATTTAGAGAACGTTAGATTGTCACCTAGAGACTGGTTTTGAAGACACCATCTTTTAAGAGGCTATCTCTATGACCGCAACACCTAGAAACTGATTCTTGGTTTTCGTTTAACGTTTTTATGTTAAATGCTCTTGTAATAGTACCTTTTTTTTTTTTTTTTTTTTTTTTTTTTTTTTTTTTATTATTATTATTATTATTATTATTAACTATCAAAACTGAAACCATAATTGACAAAATTTGGCATACGACTTTAGGTTTATTTTAAGCTTGGTTGGTTAATGCACATTCAAGCCATTTTTGCATATTCGGACATTTTGATTGTATAATGACAACTTCTAGACATTTAAAGAAAAAAAAATGATGATTTTTTTAAGGGGAAATAATTGAGAGACCTAAGTGCGTGACTAATTTTTGCATGTTCAGCCATCTGCTGTCACCAACATGATACTGCCACATAGTTTTAGGCATAGAATTGGGCATACTAATTAATCATGCTAATCAATGATTTTTTTTTTTTTTTAAAGTCAAGTATTTTTATTTTTATTTTTATTTTTTTTAATAGCAAAGATTTTATATAAAAAACTAGCAAGCTGCAGCTAGAAGAAGTTATATATTACAAGCAATGACCGAGCTTTAAGTCAAGTATGATGACAACTTCATAACTAAATATATAAGTGCGTACACCACTTACGACCCATTTCAATCTACCTTTAATTAATATTAAAGTAACTTCAAAAAGTTACTACTAGACGATAGAAAATTGTCTCACTGTTTTTTTGTGTTTAATGTTTAACAAACTTAACTAAAAAACAAAATGATATGACCGACGTAAGGGGTTGGCAATGCACCCCTCACCCATTCACCCTCCATTCACAAACTACTAATCCCCTTATGCCACATCACCCTCCCACTTTTCCCTTCACTCACTCATTTTTTGTTGGCGGCACACCCCTCACCCTTCACTCACTTCTTTTTTTTTTTTCATTTTTCATTTTTCTTTTTTAAATTCTATTAAAATTTATTAAAAACTAAAATTCATTAAAAGTAAAATAAACATTATATAATATTATTAAAAAACATAAAATACCATTACATAATACTAAAAAACTAAACTTCATCGTCCACCTCGATGTATGGTAATTGTTGAGCGTGAACATGCTCCATAAGATCAAATCTGACACGAAAATGTGTATCCTCATCCCGTATCTCGCCTAAAGCTGCTTCGTCAAACACCGGTTGGATCGGAGGATCCCGAATATGAACTGGCGAGATTGCGTTACCGGCGTTATGTATAATCATGTTATGCAATATGACACATGTATAAACTATTTTTCTAATTCTTTCTATCGTGTGTGGCCGTAAGGGTCGTTGCAGTATACTCCATTTACCCTTAAGAACACCAAATGCCCGTTCAACATCCTTTCGAGCCGACTCTTGTAATTTCTGGAACGTTTTTTCCTTCGGGTCGGTTGGAAATTTGAACGCTTTAACAAACGTAGACCATGCCGGATATATGCCATCACAAAGATAGTAGCCACGCTTGTACGTATGGCCGTTCACAACAAATGGGCACTTAGGTGCCTTACCATTACGCTCGGTGAGGAATAACGGAGATTGCATCACAACGTTTATATCGTTGTTTGAACCCGGCGGTCCAAAGAACGCGGGCCATATCCACAAATCTTGAGACGCCACTGCCTCCATCATAATCGTGAGGTATTGATGGTCACCCCTTTTATATTGACCCCTCAATTCTATTGGACAATTCCTCCAAACAAAATGTGTGCAATCTAGGCTACCGATCATACCCGAAATGTGATGTCGGTCTTCGTGCGCTTCGTACAAACATGCAACATCATGACTTGTTGGCCTACGTAGAAAATCTCGAGCATATAACTCAATAATAGCATCACAAAAAAATTGAAGGCATTCACGTGAAGTTCTTTGCGCCATTTCCAAATATTCGTCAAACTCATCCGATGGTGCACCGGTTGCGAGTTGTTTAATGGCAGACAAACATTTTTGTATGGCCGTGAAACTTTTTTTCATTCTAGCATCGTAACCTTCCTGAAAATACTCGAATCTAGCCTCAATAGCTTGCGTTAATTTTAAAAATAAACTTTTAGGCATACGATACCTATCTTCAAAAAATTCTTCGTCGAATTTTGGATCTTCACAAAAATAATCACGATGCAATCTTTGTGCAGCAGAGATCCGATTGCGTTTCACTGATTTTCGTGTCGACCCAGCCGTATCTTCTTCATCTTCGTCAATCGCGTCAGCAAAAAATTCGAGACTAGTATCGTTAGACCATTCGAACGGCTCATCTAGAAAAAAAGTCGAACCAATTTTTTTATGCTCCATATACTTGCGGTTGAATCGGATATTTTTTTGGATCGGGTGTTTTTTTTTTTTTTTTTTTTTTTTTTTTTTTTTTTTTTTTTTTTTTGGAATCGGATGTTTTTTTTTTTATGGATCGGTAGTGTTTGTTTTTTTTTTTTGTTGTGTCTTTGTTTCCTTTCCCAGCCGTATATATACAAAAAAAAAAAAAAAAAAAAAAAAAAAAAAAAAAAAAAAAAACTATCCGTTGCTTTCACTTTTAATGCCCAACATTCACAACCTTTAATGCACCAACGGCTACTTTTGCTCGGTAAGGTTTACCGATTTTCGTCTCTACCGCACGGTAAAATGGGGAGGGCGGCGGTGTTCCCGTGCGGTGGGGATGCCGCACCGTGCCTCCCCGTACCCATTGCCAACCCCCTAATCACAAATATTAATTTATCGTGGAAGTGTTATCAATTGCTTTAGTTGTCATTACAGTGAAAACAATTGAGCAACTAGTCGTACGCATTATGACATAAAGAGTTTTTAGTTAAAATTATCCAAAGACAATGACGAAAGTACAAAATAAGGTTTTAATTTAAGTTACGTGGTCAAACAAAAATACTTATATGACAATGAAAACAACATATCTTTTTTTTTTTTTTTTTTTTTTGATAGAAAGAGTGATTCTGTCATTCAATAACAGGCGATACAACATCTTTCGAAACTAAAACAGACGCACAACTTGGAACTTCACCTTCTAAAATGACATCGTTAGTGCATCCTAAAGCCCATGTCGCTATACTATGAGCTACCATATTCCCTTCTCTCTTTACAAACGACCAATTACAGGTACTAAACATAAGCGAGTTAGATAAGATATCTGAAAACAAGGTTGCAATTTGTAGAGGTACCGATTGGTTGCGGAGTGCGTGAACCAAGGTTAATGAATCTGACTCAAAAACAACTTCACAGTAGCCTCTACATTGAGCTTGTTTAGAAGCCCACCAAACAGCTTTAGCTTCAGCCTCTAAGGGCGAGTTTGCATAGAATTCTGATCGAGCTCCTGAAAGTAACACTACTCCGTTGCAATTACGAGCTACAAAACCCATGCCCACTTTCCCGGACTCTTTTTGCCATGTTGCATCACAATTAAACTTAATCTGACCGAATTGTGGCTTTGTCCATACATCCCGCGAGTTAGTTTGTGGCGTTCCCACCTGTCTTGCGAGCACCTTTTTATTAGCATTGGAGTATTCTAATAAGATCCGATATTTTTTCTTATGAGAGTGACAATCTATAAGTACTGGTTTTGCTGACATCGGTCTTATTGTAGTTTACATTTGTTAAATTTCAGAAAATTATAAAGTCGACGACCATCAATTTTGAATGGAAAAGCTCGATCAATGTCCTTCTCTCCCGAGGTTCGAAATGTGGAGGTACCTACTAAAAGTTTGAAAGAGAAGAGGAACAATTGGTATTTGCCACAGAAGTACAGAATACAAGGGGCTTAGAAGGATATTACAAGGGGCTTAGCTATTAATTAAGTATTGCAGAAATTTCAAAATTCAATAGTAAAATTATGATGGTATTTAAAAATAAAGTCAACTGTATTTTAGCTTTCACCAAACAAATATGCGCATGCCTTTTAATAAGTCAATAACGTACCACTTGTGTACATTAACACAACTTGTACTCGTATTAGTTTACCTGCAAAAAACATAATAGTTGCACTTTAAAATAAAGCGTGCACACACTCACTCAAGTATATATATATGCTACATAATCGGCTCACATATATAACTACACACATCTTGCCGGAGGTCTTTCTAAAAGTCCCTATTTCCTTCGGGGTGTGTGTCTACATCCCATCTCCCTATACCTCACTATGGCGGGACTCTGTATTGTTGTTGTATGAAAACAACCAACTACTGTATAAATTTATTCCAAATTATATCATTATTTGGTCTTCTACGTCTTAACTTAGAAAGTGACGTTATTGAATATAACATAACCAACCAGGTAACGAGTATTTACACCACATACACGCCTGGCAAGTTTATCTAGTTCATAGCCAATTGGTTGACTCTATACAAAGATGGTGAAATTATGAAACCCTGTTCATATCTTTGCATCAATGCACTCGTGTATTTTCCTAATAAAATGTTGACTTTCTAGAGGAGTTGAGTTGAGGTCTTGATGACTGCCGGTTCTAATTAACCAACTGTGCATATAACCAAAATGGAAAATCCCAATGTAGGAATTATAACCAAAAGGATGCCATCTTACATTGATCTATGTTATTGGGCCTTCAATCGTAACTGTCTCGGCTTCTTCTGAATGCTTTCTTCTGTGAAAGGACCTTTTTGTTCTGCAGCCTTTTATGCTCAGCTGCAGCGGCTCTGTTTTAGCAAAAAAGATTTTTTTTTTATTGATTTTGATGCCAGTTGAAATATAGGAAAACTACGGGATTAGAAATAGGCCATACATTTTGGTAATCTTTTTTACTTGTTCTTCTGATGGAGGAGGTGGCACATATGAAGCAGCATCAATGATCGCCTGCCATATTTATTTAATCACAAATTATAATACACAAATATAATCTCCATTAATTTGAAATTACCAAATCGGATAACAAGTTTTTTTTTTTTTTTTTTTTTTTTTTTTTTTTTTTTTTTTTTTTTTATCGGTACCTGTAATTTCTCCAAAGCATCCTCAATGTTACCCCTGTAAGTTAAAAAAATATATATAAAACAGAATAAGCTTGCAACATTCAGTTTAATTCAAACAAAATACTGAAACGTAAAACTGAATGTACAACGGATAGAATTTCACTTCTGTGTTCTGGTCTTTGTGGAGGAAATAACAAGCTCACCATCTTTGTTGATTCCGTTCTTTTCCTGATTAAGGAGCAGAACAGGATCGTAAGAAGACATTTTGACGATTGATAAGCATGGGATAAAGTTCAAATTAATTCCACCAAACCAACATACTCATGCATATACCCAATTTTGTTGACAACAAAAATTTGTGTTGAGGTAGATAAAAGATAAAGCCACATCTACAACTGTAAGCATGACTCAATATCCAACAGTCATTTACAAATCTGACTGTCACGACAATGCAGCAAGTTCATTCAAACCCCCGTTGGGTGCAAAGAATGTCTACTTTACAGTTTACACAATGCTATGATTACAATATCAGAAACACCAATGAGAATAACAGTGGACTAACCGTCTGTAGAATTTTGTCTCTCACTCTGTCACTTAACCAATGTGCTGCCTTGACATTGAACCTCATATCGACCTTGGTATTTACTGCAAACAAAACCAAAAGGGTGAATCTTGGTATAAGAAAAGAAAAGTTTATAGTGTCAGTGAGGCAAAAGGCAAACTACTTGAAAGAGTTACAGATATCAAACCTTTGTTCACATTTTGACAGCCAGGTCCACCACTCCTAGCAAAGCTCACAGTAACATGATCTAAATCAGAAAACTGAAGTCAGTGAAGGCATAGTTGTATCTAAAGCCCCACAAATCGATGGTTATAGAACTAGCATCAAAGTAAAAAAAAATTGTAAATAATTTCATATTGAGGGGTGGTGGTAGAACGAAATGGTGCAGCTGCCAACAGAGCCAAAAGTGGGACTCTACCAGAGCGAAGAGAGGTGTATTCTATTCAGATTATAAGACAAGTGATCTGAGTATGTATAATAATATAAGCAAGAAAGAAATTATCAAGTGATATCCCCATGTATGACTGTAACAGAAATGGTACTTCCTGTATAACTCTTACTTTGTAGATTACGTGTAAATAAAACAGCAAAGCTGTTAGCCAAAATCAAACAAACTGCTCCACTTATCACTTTAAAAGAAGCAAATTCTCATGAGGAATATATACATAAGCTGCAGAATAGTCCCTTTAGGCAAAACAATTGCTATGGCAACACAATTAATATTCTACAATTCTCTTACGAGAAAGTACATCGCAGATGTGTGTGAGGGTACTGCTATTGTTGCTAATTGCTAAGTTGAGTAGTTGTTTCAAGTGAAGGGGTGATATGGATGAGCATTTATCAGCACAACCATAACTAATTTGTTCTAGTATTCAAGATCACCTTATGCTCTTCGGTTGTTTTTCCATGAGAATAGCAACATCTGCTTATCAAATTTTACGCAGAACACTGAATGGGTAGTCTGTAGAATTTTCATATAAAGAACCACAAAGTTAGCTCCAGTGCAACAGAGTGTTTTCTATTGACACAGAATCATTTCCTAGGTGTTCTTTTTTCGTAAGAACAAGACAGAATTTTCAAAAAGGTCATGATTATGGGCTATATGCTGAAGCATGGGGGAGTCTACGGGGCCAACATATCGGCACAAAATGGCCAAAGGACATCTTATAGAATATAGACTGTATGCATCAATGGACTTCCCATGATGCAAAAAGCAAGCCAAGGGGGTTGTTTGGGTAAGATTCTCTAAAAGCCCCAAATTTGGAGTTTGAACATAAGCTTATTGCCTTATTCCACCAACAAAAATCTTTAAAGTAAGGTTGTCTAAAAACCTTCAGGGAGCTTCATAACTTTCTAAACACAATAAGCAATTACGCTTCTCAAATAAGCTTAGACAAAGACCCAGTAACAGTGCTTCTATGATATTTACAGTAGTATACTAAACATGTTTGTCTGCGTTACTGAGATGACTTCCATCGACAAGCAGACTCATTTCCAAGGCGTTGTTTATTTAGATAATAAAGTCTTTTTACAAAGGGGTAATGGTTATGCGCCATCTTCTGCAGCATGAGGAATTCTCAGGGACCAACAAATTGGCACATAACAGACGACATTAAAGACCTGGTAACAGTGCTTGTATGACATTTACAGTAGAATATTAAACATGTTTTTCGGTCTTTGTTACTGATACCTATCAATGCATTAAGATGACTTCCATTGACAGGTGCGTCTTTTATCAAGGCCTTTTATAAAGGGGTAATGATTATGTGTCATCTTCTGCAGCATGAGGAACTCTCAGGGACCATCAAACTGGCATGTAAGGTCCTCCACCGAAGGACATCTAATCTATGCTACGAGTGACTTCCTTTGACCCAAAACGTAACTTATCATGTATCTTCGATTCATAGTTATGAAGTTTCAACTTCATTCTATGACTTGGTATACCAAGGAGCATAAGAGTGATGCCAATGTACCAATCGAGTACATAGTAAATTCTCGAAAGTCCAAACTTAATTTTTGATGCAAAAGATTGGCTAGTTATAGACTTATATTAATAGTCTGCATTGGAAACCAATCAGGGGTGGTTAAAAAGCATGTGACTAAAAATGTAAGAGGCCTCAAGTTCAATTCCCGCTTAGTGCAAAGAACCCTGAAATGGCCACGCTAACTTTCCAAAAAAGGGGAGGGCTTTACCTAGCTTGAGTATGTGTGGCAAACTCTATGGATTAGTAGGCGAAAAGGTCGGAAACCATGGTTACCCTATAGAATATAGTCCGCCCTGGGAAAATATGTCTCCTAATGAAATAGCAGATGAAAAATGGTCTTAGTTAAAACTCAAATGGCAGCCACACAGTACTAGCAGGCGAGATAAGTAGCTAGCCTCAAAGTCGCTAGTGTCCTTTTGAACAATTGATACTAACTGAGTCTCAAGTACTGATAACAGTTTAAATTAAGACGTGCAGCTAGCAAAATGTGTTTGCATATACTCGTCACTATGTTTGTACTTTTAGTGTCTTCACTTATTTTATGTAACTGTGATTTACTTGAGATCAACGGGCTTATTAAAGTTTAGCTCAAAAGCTAGTTAGGAGTTCACACTTGGTCTAGCTAGCTTGCTGCCGCTATTACTAAGTGTGGGGGATCGGCTTTTCCTAGCATTAAGGACCAACCGACACAATGATTAGTTAAGCATTGGGTTTAACCAACTTTCGGTTAGGTTTATTATAAGAAAAGTTGATCTCTTCCAAGATAACAACCTGTATGACTTAGATGATTTCATAAAAACTATCCAATATAGGATCGAATTACTTCAATCTAACTCACGGCTAACAAAATGCCACTAATATATTAAAAGACATGTCTTGTTGTACCTGTGACAGCCTGGATGATGTTTTCTTATTGGAATCTGAACCACCGGCTACAAGAGGAAGAAGAAGGTGATTCACTTTTTACTGTGTACAATTTTTACCCCTTGTGTTTAGAAAAAAAATGACAAATAATCTAAGGGAGGTGATTTGCACACTTCAAATAGTTATTGGGACACTCTTTTTTGTGTTTTAGTTACTTGTACATAACTCATACTGTGTTTTATCTGCTTGTACTGTGAGTGTCCCAATAAATAAATTGAGTGTGCAAATCATTTCCCATAATCTAATGCTAGATAGTTTGTTTTTGTTTTTAATTAAAAAAAATAAATAAATAAAACAAAAAATTATGGGGTTGCTTTTGTGGTCGCCACTAGCTAGTTATGCTTGGGGTAGAGTTGTGAAGAGAGAAAGCTGAGGTGACGCTAAGATGGCGGCGTTGCTTGGGTGAAAAAGTTGTCACAATTAGCATTAGTCACGTGAGGCAAAATTGTGAGAGTATGAAAACATGTGGGCCCTAATTTTTCTTCAAAATTATACTCTTTATTTATTTATCTTTTCATTCATTGGTCAACATGATGGATCATGTTCATATAAAAATGAGAGGATCTCAATCCTATTATTATTACCCTAGAACTTTCGACTCGACTTTTTTAGCTTTTATTTACCCGGGTTTTATAATTGACCTGGCTTTTTCAGCTTCTATTCACCTAGGTTTCGAGTTTTCTTTAAAAAAGGTGATTTGCACACTCCAATTTAGTGTGCATTGTCATTTATACCCTTACATTACTTGTACTCCTCTTCACACCTATAAGGTTATAAATGGCAATACACACTAAATTAGAGTGTGCAAGTCAACTAACAGAGTGTGCAATTCACCTCCCTTTCTTTAACCGTCATCTATTTTTGTCACATTTTGAAAACGGATTTTTAATTTGACCTGGTATCCGGGTCAACCCGGGTTTTAAAAAACAAGTCACGGTTACATAATTCACAGGTTTTTAAGTGTGACTCATTTAAGTACTTGGCTTAAATGAACTAAAGTTCTGCTTGTTAAGTACATTAAGCTCGAAATCAGTCGATATACATATTTCAAAGCTCATTTGGGCTTAGAGAATGAACTTGAGTTTGATTAAATGTGCCCTAAATTAAACTATGATTCGTTAAAATCGACTCATTTTGACTTTTACCAAGTTGATTCAGTGTAACTCATGAGCAACTTGGCTCATTTACACCTTAAGTAAAAGGTTTTATCGAGTCATTCTCATCTTCCTCAAGTTAACCATTATAACTATGATTCTGATGGTATAACGGATTTATGCTTTAGTTGAAGAAAACTAAATATAATGAGTGTAGTAAAAATATGGGTTAATTCTATATTTACCCAATATAAACCTCAAAATACTATATTTACCCAATTTACAAGTTAATAATGCATATTCTACAATGATTTTGATGCATTTTGGGAAAATATAAAATTTTGATATTCTTATTGGTGAAATATGAAATTGCCCCTAAAAATACTATATTTTTCTTTAACAAAACAACAATAAAACACTATTACAAACACATCACACATTATCTAGGTTGAGACTTGCCTATAACACAATAATAACGATACATATACCGCTAGATTACAAGTACCTTGGTATCCATCACATAAACCAACAATCATTGTATGTAAAAGTATAAACTCCTCTAGACATTCCAACTGGTATTTTGGGTTACATGGTTTTCGACACGAAATTGCGAGCCGATTAATCCCAGAGCGACTACCCTTTTGGATAGCCCGGAGTTAGCGCAAGTAAACCTCCGTGGCCACAAGGGGATTAATTTCCTTAGGCACCTCTGGAATATTGCCTTCAAGTGTAAGCTTTTCTAAACATTGAAATTAGCTCCTGAATACCTATTGATGTTTGTGCAAGCACAAAGACCAAAAGACATAATAAGCTTCAAAAGATAAGTTGTTGAGGGTAAAAGTTCATTGTAAAAACACTTAGGGTATGTATAGCAAAAGTAACTGTTGCTGGAACTGGAACTGATGCTGGAGCTAGTGCTGGAGATGGAGATTATAAAAAGAGATTATTTCTATAAGCTACATAAAGTAACATTTGATTTTAAGAGATTATGAAAGATTTTTTTTTTTTTAAATCTCTTATAAGTTCTGTCTACCAAACAAAAATTATTTTTTAAGTAGCTTATTTTTAAAATAAATAAGCATAATCTCTCCATAATTTCATGTGCCAAACATGCCATAAACTGAAACTTTGTCAAATTATTGTGGGACTGCAATAAGCATGTGCAGGACACCCCAATCAGATGTAACTCAACCAAAGAACTAAATTGTGTTTGAGACGAAAAAGATTGAAACTTCAAACTATCAGTTAAATCTAAATACCCAAGTTTTCTTAGACATCCAATAGGAGTGTGATCAACTTCTACCAAAGTAGTACATCTTTTAAGATCTAATCTCTCAAGTTTTAGAGCCATCCCAAGGTCAAAGGTTCAAAACTTATGCATTTATTCCAAGGAGTCTAATCTAGAAGAGCAAGTGTGTGACGTGATCTTGGAAGTCGTATGCCTAAAGTTGACAACTATTCGGTTTAAGAAGACTCCTAAAGTGGTGCGACCGTTGGTGAAGTGGAAGATCAATTCAAGTTTAACATGAATGTGGAAGGCATGTGCTTGGCTGGATGTTTTTTGTCCAAGTTCATGTCTTGTTATTCCATTTTTGGTTAAGAGCTGTTATATTCGAGCATGTTTGAATATATAGTTTTGCTTATGCAAGAGGTATAGAGTGGCTTATCACCACTCTCCCATGATCTTTATTTTAAAGATAACAAATGTGTGCTTAACTTGTGCCCCTAGAAAAACCCGTAGTAATATAGTTTACAAGCTATTTTCTTAATTCCGTGATTAAGATTTTATCAATTTAAACTGACTGTCGTAATCACTTTGATAGCATAAATAATGAATGTACGTTGGACAAGTACGAAACAAGATACAACTATTGTGATATCATACTATTATAGTCCCTCAAGTTTAAAGTTACTTCATTTTATAAGTAGTATGAAGGGCAATTTCATATCACCCCCTTTTTTCACAATTAATTTCATATTTACTAAGACATGCATTAAAAGTATGGTATATCATGCATCCAAATGTTGTAATTTGGGTATATCTAAACTACATATAAAAGCAAAATGGTCAATTGTGAAATGTGGAAAGGTCAATAAGTGAAAAGTGGAAAACCTTATATTCGGCAAGTCAAGAAGGGCAATCTTATATTCGGTAAGTCAAGAAGTGCAAGTAGAAATGTGGGAAAAAAATACGATATGAAGACGAGACTTTTATGTTCAGGAGAAAAGTTCTTTTGCATACCAGTTTTTTGCTACAAACTGAGGGACAAATCCCCACCATCCATCTAGTTTAATCTAATGGTGATGATTAACCTAAGATTTAAAAATAAAACCTAAGCCCATGTTTTTTTCTTGTCTTTTTTTTTTTTTCTTATTTATTCATTGTTATTTTCTTTTTTCTTTTTTTGTCTTTTTTATTTTATTTGGGGCTTCACATCTTTTTTCTTTCTTTCTTTTTTCTCTGACTTTTTCTCTATTCACGTTTTCTCTTTTTCTTTTCTTTTGTCTTTTCTTTTGTATTTAAGCGTTTTTTTATCTTTTTTTTTTTGTCTTTTTTTTAATAGTTATTTTTTAAAGTCATTTTTTTTCTCTTTAAAAAAAAAAAATAAATAAATAAAACAATTCACGTTTTTTTTTATAATTCATTTTTTTAATAATTAACGTTTTTTTTCCTTCCGCTTTCATACGTTTTCGTATGTTTTCAAATGTTTTTTTTCCGTTTTCATATGTTTTTGTCTGTTTTCAAACGTTTTCGTTCGTTTTTTACGCTTTAGTCTACTTTCAAACGTTTTCATCCGTTTTCAAACGTTTTCATTCGTTTTTATACGTTTTCGTCAGTTTTTATTTTTTTCATACGTTTATATACGTTTTCGTCCGTTTTCAAACGTTTTTGTCCGTTTTCACATGTTTTCGTCCTTTTTTGTCTGTTTTCAAACATTTTCATATGTTTTTTTTACGTTTTTGTCTCTTTTCAAACGTTTTCATCTGTTTTTATACGTCATCATCCGTTTTCAAACGTTTTCGTTCGTTTATATACGTTTTCGTCCGTTTTCATACGTTTATATATGTTTTGGTCCATTTTCAGACGTTTTTGTCCGTTTACATACGTTTTTGTCCATTTTTTTATGTTTTCGTCCATTTTTTGACGTTTTTGTCTATTTTCATACGTTTTTGTCGGTTTTTATACGTTTTCGTCCATTTTCTTACGTTTTCGTTTGTTTTCGCCCGTCTACGTTTGTTTTCATACGTTTTTGCCTGTTTTCTTATGTTTTGGTTTGTTTTTCATACGTTTTCATTCGTTTTAATACGTTTTCGTCCGTTTTCATCCATTTTTCATACATTTTCGTCCATTTTTAGACGTGTTTTTACGCTTTCATTCATTTTCGTCTGTTTTCATAAGTTTTCATACGTTTTCTTCCGTTTTTGCCCGTTTTCATCTATTTTCATACGTTTTCATCCGATTTCGTTCATTTTCATACGTTTTTGTCCGTTTTCATCTATTTTCCTTTATTTTCATCCATTGTTTTTGCCCATTTTCATACGTGCTTTTACGCTTTCATATGTTTTTGTCTGTTTTCATACGTATATATCCATTTTCTTACGTTTTTGTTTGTTTTCTTACGTTTTTGAATATTACAAGTGATATTCATAATATCACTTGTGATTTTCTGAATATCACTTTTAATTTTCAGAATATCACTTATGATTTTTTGAATATCACTTGTGATTTTCTGAATATCACTTGTGCTTTTCTTATGTTTTCGTCTATTTTCTTACGTTTTTCATATGTTTTGAATATCATAATTGATATTTAGACTATCACTTGTGATTTTATGAATATCACAAGTGATATTCGAAATATCACTTGTGATTTTCTGAATATCTGTCTCTTTTGGTTTTTTGAATATCAATTGTGAATTTCATGTTACAAAACATTAGTTGAAAATCACTTATGATATTCAGAAAATCACTTGTGATATTCAGAATATCACTTGTGATATTCACTTACAAAACATTAGTTGAAAATCACTTGTGATATTCATACTATCACTTGTGATTTTTAAAATATCACTTGTGATTTTCTGAATATCACTTGTGATTTTCTTATGTTTTCGTCTATTTTCTTACATTTTTCATACGTTTTGAATATCACAATTGATATTTAGACTATCACTTGTGATATTCTGAATATCACTTGTGATATTCAGATTTCGTCTATTTTCTTACGTTTTTCATACGTTTTGAATATCACAATTGATATTTAGACTATCACTTGTGATATTCAGAATATTACTTGTGATTTTCATGTTACAAAACATTTGTTGAAAATAACTTTTGATATTCAGAATATCACTTGTGATATTCTGAATATCAATATCACTTGTAATATTCAGAATATCACTTGTGATTTTCATGTTACAAATTATTAGTTGAAAATCACTTGTGATGTTCAGGAATATCACTTGTGATATTCAAAAACATATGAAAAATGTCTGAAAATGACCAAAAACATTTAAAAACGGATGAAGATGTAAAAAAAATGGACGAAAACGTAAGAAAAATGGAGAAATATGTAGAAAAAACGGACGAAAACATCTGAAAACAGACAAAAATATATAAAAATGGACGAAAACATATGAAAACGGTCGAAAAAGTATGAAAACAGACGAAAACATATGAAAACGGACGAAAACGTATACAAACGGACGAAACGTATGAAAATGGATGAAAACGGACGAAAACAGATGAAAACGTATCGGTCGTAAAACGTATAAAAACGGATGAAAATAGACGAAAAAGTAAGAAAATGGACGAATATGTATGAAGACGGACGAAAACGTGCGAAAACGTAAGAAAACGGACGAATATGTACGAAAACGTATGAAAATGGATGAATATTTATGAAAACGGACGAATATGTGTAAAAACGGATGAAAAAGTTAGAAAGTGAAAAAACGTGAATTAAATTAAAAAAATATGTGAATTAAAAAAAAATACTCGTAAATTTAAAATAAAAAGGTGTATTTTCTTTTAAAAGAAAGAAAAAAAAAGTGAAATTAAAAAAAAAGAAAAAAAGGACAAAAAAAAAGGCATGAAAAAAAAAAAAAAAAAATGTGATTTTTTTTTAAAATAATAAAAAAAAAAGAAGGAAAAAATGCAAAAAAAAAATGCAAGAAAAAATAACGTAAATAGGAAGGGAAAAAAAGACAAAAAAGAAAAAAGAAAAATAAAAGTGAATAAAAAGAAAGACAAAAAGACAATAAAAAAACATGGACTTAGGTTGTCTATTAAATCCAATGTTCTAAATGGCGTGAGGCGTGGCGTGGCGGCACAGCCACGCCTCAAGCCTTACGCGCCTTGGCGAAGCCTTGGCGTTTCTTAAAGCGTGCTTAAGGCGGCAACAAAATATTTATAAATTTATGTATTTATAATTTGAGTTGAGTTATTTTAAAAACCATACATCTCTCACATACCAAGGGACAAATATGGACCCTTGATTTAACTTTGATCAATGGCTGAGATCAAAAAATTTGAAACTTAAAAAAAAACACGGAGGGGTACTTTCGTAAAATTGCATCACCAAAATAACACAACCATCCCGTCTAATTTCATTTCATTAACGAAACCACCAACACACACTAAAAACACACACACAACACACACACAAAAACCGTTCAATATCCAAGCCCTAACTACCCACCGGAAACTGACGATTTAACCAGAAAATGGCGGAAAGTGACGACGATAATAACGTTCTGAAAACCTACCTATCTCCGGCTAAACAGAAGGAAAAAAAATCTGCTAAAAAACCGATTTCAGGTATACTCATACGATTTAAACAACTATTTTACTATCTCTTACTATCATATATGATTGAAATATACATGCATGCTGTGTATAGAGATTATATTGAAGATATTATGAATTTACACTGATTATTGATTGTTTATGCAAGTTATTGTGATTTTGTGGAGAAATAGTGAAATAGAAATTAGGTTTTCAAAGTGAATAATTAGATTCAGTAGAAATTGAAATAAAAAAGAAACAATAGAAGAATTTATTGAAGGCGACTTATGCGTTTGGCTTAGCCGCAGAAGACGCCTTCGGCTTAGCCGAAGGCGTCGGCTGCGGCTAAGCAGCAGAAGATGACTTCGGCTTCGCCGAAGGCATTCGGCGTTGCCGAAGGCATTCGGCTTCGGCTTGACGAAAAGCATCTGTTGCGGCTAAGCCGCATCAGACGCCTTCGGCTAAGCCGAAGGCGTCTGATGCGGCTTAGACACAGAAGATGCATTCACCTTCGCCGAAGGCGTTTGATGAGGCTTGGCAAAAGGCATTGGTTGTGGCCAAGACGCAGAAGATGCCTTCGGCTTCCCAGAAGATGCCTTCGGCTTCGCCGAAGGCATCTGATGAGGCTTAGCCACAAAAGATGTGATTCGCTTACATACGGCAATGATGATATAAAAATTATCATATATGATACACTTAAAAAAATTGCTTTAGAATTATCATATGTGATAACTGAAATGAAAGTAACCAAAAATATTGAAAACAATAATGATATACTCTTGTTTATAAGGTATCATATATGATAAATGTTAGAAACAGGATTTGTAGTTTTGTTTGCATTGAAATCAGTATCATATATGATATAGAAAAATATTGAGTTATAGATATGTTAAGTTAATATTGATTGTATTCTATATCATATATGATAAATAAATCAAACACTTGTCTTTACTGCAGCAATAGCCTTCGGCTATGTGGATAACGTTATAAATTCATTGTCATTCTTAAAGACATCAACTACAGGAAAAAAATCTGCCAAAGGTACATATTTTTGCTTTTATATATCAGAAGTAATAAAATGTATATGAAAATATTGTTTAGTGAATACATAATGAATTAAATCATATATGATAACATTTTAAATTTTTTTTGCAACAGATGTAATAGATGTCGAACAGATGGAAATAGATCAAGAAGCGGATGATAACAAGAAAAGTAAGAGATATAAAATCAAGGAAGAACCAGCAGTCACACCCCCAAAAGTAAAGGGAGGATATAAAAAAACAAAGTGCACTACAAGAGGGGGTGGAAAGAAAACAACAAAAGAAGCTACCAAACCTGCCAAAACTTCTAAGAGATACACAAGAAGAGATACTAAGAAAACGATGGAAGAAGAAGTAAATCAGGAAAGTGAAGAGGAGAACGAGGAAGATGAGGTGATACTTTATAAAAGTGAAAATGAAGAGGAACAAAAAAGACAAACAAGAAAAAGAAAATTGGAAAAAGTTGAAGAAACAGAGGAGGAGAAAGATGAGGAGGAAGATGAGGAGGAACGGGAGATTGTCAATGTCAAAAAAGAAAAAATCAAAAAAGAAAAGGGAAAAAAACCAACGAAAAAGGTGACATACCCAAGCTGCTTAACTAGGTCATCACCAAAAGCCATGTCTGATGCAATGGTTGGCTTAACAGAGATGAGAAAGAAAGTTTTGAAAGATATCGGTTTTGAAAGATTCATCAACTTCCCAATAACCGAACTCCCTGGAGCATTGTTATATCATGTTGCTCAGAAATTCCATACACCAAGCATGGAATTAAGATTGGAAAAAGGATCCATAAAGGTAACAAGGCAAAAAATACATGATATGCTAGGGGTGCCTATGGGAAAAACAAAATTGGAAGATCTAGAACCAAGAGATAAGGATGATCCTTTCATAGCAGAATGGGAGGGCCAGTTTAATCATGTAAAGAAAATCACACCAGCTGTAATATCAACTGAGATAACAAGCTCATTCGATGCTGATTTCATCTTTACAATAAACTTTCTGACTCTGTTTGCTAGCACGATGGGAAAAGTTGATAATGGTGCAAAGGTGTTTCCAACTGTGTTGATGCATGTAAAAGAAAATGATGTCATTTCAGAAATTGACTGGTGCGGTTACATATTGGAATGCTTACGAGCAAGTAAGCAAAATTGGGATAAGGTGACTAAAGGCGACTACTATTACGGCCCAGCAACATTCTTATGTGTAAGTTATTTTACATGTTTCTATAAATTTATCAAATGTGATTCAATAACATACAATTATTATAATCTAACACAAAATTTATATTTTGTATGAAAAAGCTGCTATACTTAGACTCAACCGACTTCCCCAAATTTCAAGTAATGCGTCATCGCCCAGCAATGAGAAGTTGGAACACGCAAGCAATGAGGAAGAGGATTGGGATGGAAATGATAGACAATAGCTTGGGAAAACTGGAACATCACGAAGAGTTTGATCCGGAGGAAGAGCAGACAGGCTTGAATTTTTACAAGGGAATGGATGTCTACAATGAACCATTGCCTCCGAAGAGACCAGAAACCAAACAGGTAACTTTTACCTTAGTTTAATTACTTATATAAACTGATTGTCAGATAAACTGCAGCATAGACTTCGGCTAAAGCCGAAGACTATGCCTACGGCTAAGCCTTCGGCTTTAACAGCAGGCTATGATGCGGCTTAGCCGCAGGCATTGCCTTTGGCTTTAGCCAGAGGCAATGCCTGCTGCTAAGCCTTTAGCAAGATAAAAAATCATATATGATTTAGAAAATCATATATGATAATTGATATATCATATATGATAATTCATTTATCATATATAATAATTCATTTATCATATATGATAATTCATTTATCATATATGATTATGAAAAATCATATATGATAATTCAAATGTTTCTTTTAAATATAAAATATCACATATGATTTTGAATATAGATTAAAAAAAAATAATCCAACTTGCTTATTTTACAGGAGTTTGTTGATAAAATAGAAGAAATGTTTGAAATCATTTCAAATGAGAAAAAGGAGTTGGGTGAGACGTTGAAAGAGGGAATGCAGAAGTTTAAAGGAGACAAAACATTGTTCAATTTATGCAAGAAGTACAAGAAAATGTTCAATGTTTTGGACTTTGGTTTAAATGACAGTGATGATGGAGACACTAGTGATGATGGACACACTGATGATGACAACAGTGATGATGGAAGCGAGGATGGAAGCGATGATGGAAACAATGATAATAAAGGAGGTGATAATGGAAGCGATGATGAGAAAGATAACAATGACATTAGTGATAAGGAAGATAAAGATGGGAAAGATGGTAAAGAGGAAACAGAAAGTGGCAGTGAAAGTGAGAGTAAAAATGAAGAAAGTGAAGGTCCAGTTGAAAAGCTAAAACATATAGAAGAAGGAAGTGAGAGTGAGAGCAACAAACAAGAACAAATGGAAACAAATATCCAGAAAGATGAAGAAAAGATGGAAGAAGATGAAAGTAAAACTGAAGATGAGTCGGAAAACGAATCGGAGACAGAAAAAGAAAATCCAGTTGAGAAGGAAAAAGAACAAGAAATTGAAGTTGAGAAGGAAGAGGAGAAAGAATTGGAGAAGGAAAAAGAAACTACTTTCGAGAAGGAAAAGAAAAATGAAGGATCAGCTGAGAAGTTAGGGACTCCAATTCTTTCTTTTGAGCCACTTGATGAACAGATTCTAGATGAGATTTATGAACATGCAGAAAAGGCTAGTCAATCAAAATTGAAAAAAACAAAAAGCACAGCAAGAAAATCGGTAACACCACCAGAGAAAATGATGACAACAAGAAGCAAAATCAAATCAATTTCACCACCAAGCTTCGATCTTGGAATAAGCCCAGTTTCAAGCAAACCTGCAGCTCAAATTGACACGACAGAAGAAAAAACACCACAGGTTGAAAAAAGGGCTGCAGATGAAACAGAAACAACAACTGAACCAAAAAAGATGGAAAGAAGGGCAAAAAGGGTGGTTGATGAAGAAGAAACCAAAGAACAAGAACCACCTGCAAAGAGAATAAAAAAGCCTTCAAGATATCTGGTTTCACCATACAACAACCGGAAAACTGCCTTAAAAGCAGCGCAAACACCGGATGAATTTATGGTATCCGAAGCTTTATTCTCAATGCAAGGAGATCCATAGTAAGTCTGGTTTATCTTATTAAAAAACACATAAAAATAAAAAATGTGAAATTGTGCTAACAATATATATTTTTGTGTAGCGAATTCGTTTTTGAAACTGAATGGGCATGGGGAGCTGCAACAATCAGAGACAACATGCAAACACTAGCACCACAATTGAAAGTGGATGTTAGTATCATCGACAGCTTTGCATGCATCTTGAACTATGAAGAAACAATCAACAAACCTGCTGCACCAAAGATCAATCAGTATTTTCACACAGGAATACTCGTAAGTACCAACTAAATTAAAACTTAATTACTAAAATATTAATTTGTTCTTAAACATATGTTTGAATTATGCAAACAGACGAAACAAATAGTGGAAGCAAAGAAAAAAGAAGAAGAGAAACAATACAATGATTTTGTTGCAAACTTGACAACCGTGTTCAAAAAAAATACAGATGACAACTCAATGCATCATGTGGAATTGGTAACTTCTTTCAACTATTATGAAAAAACAAAATTTATATTTTGTTGTATAACAACGATTCTAATTTTTTTTTTCTTAATATTTATACAGGCATTCTTCCCAATAATCGCACATGAACACTTTTACCTGATTGTCTTCAACATAAGGAAAGGCACATCTGTCATCATAGACAACTCACCAAAGACATATGAAGCAAAATACAGCAAGGAATGCGATGTTCTGGTAAGTAATTAGACACTCATGCACATTATCATATATGATAAAATAAAAAAAAATTTAAAGACAATAAGCTATCACATGTGATAAAATAATGTGATGTTCTAGAAAGTAACTAAATATTAAAAAGTTATATTTTAGACTCTTATACAGGTAAGCCTTCGGCTTACCTGAAGCCGAAGGCGTCTTCTGCGGCTAAGCCGCAGAAGACGCCATCAGCTTGGACGTAGGCATAGGATGCAACTAAGCCCTTCAGCTTTGCATATGAGATAAATAATTGTCTTTAATAAAATAAAATTTCTATTTTGTGTAGAAAAAACTGTTGTCAAGATATCTAGCATCCCACAACCATGAAAAGGCAGCTGATATAGAATCAAAAAAGACAACGGTGATGAAAATGAAGTGGGCAACAAAAGAGAATGTCATTGACTGTGGAATTTTTGTGATGATGCATATGGAGCATTATGGTGGAGAAAGTCAGAAGAACTGGAATTTGGATTTTCCGAAAGAAGGAAGAGATCAGGAAATACAAATAATAAAGCTGAGAATGAAATATGCAACCAAGATGCTCATGCATGAACTCAACATCCACCGACAAAAAATGAGCGAGGAAACATTTGAGTTTGCAGGAAAATACACTGACAAGAAAATGAAGGAGGAAATGATAAAGGCAGAGATAGAGAAGAAGAAGAAAGAACAGGCTGAAGAACATGTTGCAAGTGCAATATGATGGAAAAGGAATGGAAGATTCAGAAGTAGGACTAACGAAGGATAGGAGGGCGTAAAACAACTTTTTGGGGCAACTGACGCAAATTAAAAAACTAATTTCTGTTTAGTCTCTTATGAAATGTCTAAATTCGTATGCTACAATATCACTTTGAATTTCTAAGTAGGATTATGGTTTAACATTGCAAGAACTATGATGCAATGTTTTATTAATTGAATGGCGAAACATCTCTGGATGTTATTTTGGATAATAAGTCTTGTTTAAATTTCATTAGACCAATTGATAATCACTTGTTATAGCTATTGATATTGGATAATTGCCTCTGCGATTTAAACAAGGCATGAAAGTAATACATTATCATATATGATAAAGTAAAAATAGTAATTTGCCTAGTCTAAAATCATATATGATATTAGATAAATATAACATATGATATACTCTTGTTCATAACGTATCATATATGATAAAAAAAAACTAATAAAACAAGTATAAAATCATATATGATTTTGGAGAATTATCATATATGATAATACATTTAAAAAATTTGCTTCAGAATTATCATATGTGATAACTAAAATGAAAGTAACAAAAACACAACACAATCATAATACTCTTGTTTATAACTAATCATATATGATAAATCAAAAAGATAAACACCAAGTGTAAAATCATATATGATTTTGGAGAATTATCATATATGATAATAAACCTAAAAAAACTGCTTCTGAATTATCATATATGATAACTGAAATAAAAGTAACCAAAACTCATGAAAATAATCAGAAACAATCTGTTTCATATAAAAACTCAGTAATAATCAAACAATCATGTCTAGGTCTGTTACTCAAATTTCTTCAACACAATCCAACAAAACAAATAATAATCAAAGAAATAAAAAAAAAAATATATATATGTGGACGATTTATGTTGAAATTAATGGTTGATCCAAGACCTCTTCTCTTGTAACTTCTGATTGATCCAAATCCCCTTCCCTTGTAACTACAACTTCATCCAACTCGGCCTCTTCTGCAAACTTTTTTGGGCACGTCCTCCTGTTGTGACCATCTGTCTCTCCACATAACGAACATGCATTCCTGTTCTTCGAATTCTTTTCAAGAGCTTGCTCTTTCCCTCCTTTTATGCGCATCTTTTTACGGCCTTTAGGATTACCAAGAGCCGGATTGTTAATGGTTTTTTCAGCCGGCTTCGGGACTCCAACAAGTTCCTCCAAATTATCAGCCTTGTTCTTAGAAGGAGGATTTGGGCAATCAGCCTCGACATCAATCTTTAGCAACCTCAACTTTTCAACAAAAGAAGACAACCTCGCCTCATCTTTACTCAACATATGGACACAGTGATCAACAATGGAACTTGCCTCATTTGCATAATTCTCAACAATCTCATTCTTCTCACCATATCTGTTCCTTTTATTCCTCAAAGCAGCAGGTATAAGGTTCTTTGTCCAACGCCTCAATATGTATTGACTTGGAATCACTTCAATATTGGCATTCTTAAACACACAAAAAACATGCCTGCATAATATTCCAACTCGAAGAAAAAGCTGACAGGAACATACAACTGATCCATCCCCTTGGTTACGCAACACCTTAATGGACAAAAAAGAAAGAAGATAGTAAAAAAATCATATATGATAAAACAAAATAAATAAGGTAGTAAAAAATCATATATGATAAAAAAAAAATATTTTTTAAGTAGCCAACATACCTTATATAATCCATCAACTCTATAAAACAGGTTAACTGGCTCTTCTTCTTCAGCTTTATCGTTATCCTTACCTTTATCCTTAACTCTCTTCCTAGCTTTCTCTCTCAACTTAGCTTTCTTCTTCTCCATTAATGCATCAACAAATTTTGTTTCTCTAATAACAGATACCTCAGATCCTTCAACCAAGCTTTTGGTTTCTATTTGACAATACCATGTGCCTGCAAAAATCTCTGCTTGAACCAACTCGAACAGAGGACGAGTAAAAACCTTCGAAGCATGACGTTCAATCTTAAGATAGGTTCTAAACTTCGGAACAGAATCAATAGTCTTATGATCAAGCCTCTCTTGTATATGCCTCTGCTTTTCCATTGCCGTCTCAAAACAATTCATAAAATTCATAAGAGTGGAACCTTGATTCGTAAAATGAGAGAAAAAGGAGTTCTCACTCTCAGATCTAGACGTCGTCCTCATCAAACCACACAAGGGGGAATCAATAAAATAAGCAGGAATCCAACACGAACGTATATTAAACATCTTTGTTAACCACTTATGATTCTGCAAACTAAATTCATCCAGTAACTTTGACCATCTATCCTCAAACTCCTCCGGACCAATATACATATTCCATACAATTTGATTAAACTTCTTTTTAAAGTCGGTATCATCATAGATTTTAGAACATATCTGTAAACAAAACAAATAACATCTGATTTAACAAATGATTTGAAAATAGATATGTGTTATCATATGTGATAAACCAATAAGAAATACACATAGAATCAAGTATCACATATGATTTAACATATTATTTGAAAAAAAAGTTCAAATTATCATATATGATAAATCAATAAGAAAATACACATAGAATCAAGTATCACATATGATTTAACATATTATTTGAAAAAAAGTTCAAATTATCATATATGATAAATCAAAAAGAAATACACATAGAATCAAGTATCACATATGATAAACAAAAAGGCAGAAAAATACCTTTCCAGGGAGCTTTTGAGTAATATGCCACATGCAAAGTCTGTGTTTAGAACCCGCAAACTCAGCTTCAATGGCATTTCTCATAGCCCCATCCTGATCAGTAACAACAATATTTGGAGCCCTACCAAACGCCTTTATGAACGCTTTGAGCAACCAAATATACGAAGCTGTAGTTTCGTTCTTCAACAAGCCTGCTGCGACTGTTACACACCTCCGATGATTATCTATGGCTGTAAAGGGAACAAACACCATTTTGTACCTGAAAAACAAAAAAAAAAAAAAATACTTAAAATAACAGATTAAATAGAAAATCATATAATCAAAATATCATACTGAACATACAAATACTTACTTGTTTGTTCTGTAAGTAGCATCAAACGAAACAACATCACAAAACTCTCTATAGTTGTACTTAGAAACTTCATCAGCACAAAAAATAGCCGCAAGCTCAGCATTATCAACCAAATAATCAAACGAAAAATCGGGCACATGCTTCTTCCTATTCTCCATCTTAGATATAAGCATCTGCGCATCACTATCACCTATATAGCAGTTCACACCCCTAAAAAAGTTCTTAAAATCAACAGTCGTTCCATGAACAAGCAAATAAGAACCCTTCAAACCAGTTAAGATGTGATGAGCTTTCGTTGCACCTATATTTACGCTAGCAGCTTTAACAATGAACAATTGCTCAGAATAGGTTAACTGCCTCTCAGTCTTCGACAAATGCTTATACTCTTCACGTTCAAGCTCGTGATTATGAATAATATCAAACACATTCAACCTGTACTTAGAAGTACCAGGAATCAAATCAAAAATAACACGTGCTTTGCAGCCTGTGATATGTAGGTTCGAACTTCTAACCTGCTTGTCACTATTCTCTAAGTCTAACGTGTCAACATGAATTCCCTTGGGACAACCTTCCCTATTACACACTAAATACTTTTGTTTCACAGTACCATTCCTCAACCTTTTCTGGCATGACTTCCTAACCACAAACCCTGCTTTAGCAGCATATTTCATGTACGCAGCAATGCACTCATCAATAGACTTATAAACTTTGCCCTTAACCAATAAAACGTCCACAGGAACTTTAGGAATATAATAAACAGTTCCACCAGGAGTATCAAAATTAGAGTGAGTAGGAAACGATTCAGGAGTTTTCAAAGGATTCAATTCTGAAAAAAAAAAACAATTAAACAAAAAATCAAAACAGTGATTTACTAAAAATGAAATCACAGACACAACTTCTAATTATATCATATATGATATATCATATATGATCTGTCATATATGATATATCATATATGATATATCAATATCATATATGATATATCATATATGATATATCATATATGATATTGATATATCATATATGATATTGATATATCATATATGATATTGATATATCATATATGATATAATATCCAAAATGCCTTATTTAGAGCTTAAATCTGCTTACTAACAGCTTAAAAACTGACTAACTCAATCAAAACATAAATAAATGGCATATTCAGAGCTTATAACAGCTTAGTAACATAGCTTACTCTTAATTGATTCAGATAAATCACCGTGTTCATAAGCAACAATCTCCTCAGCATACTTAGCTGAAACATCTTCACTAACAACAATCTCTTCAAAAGCAATAGAAGAATCATTTACAGCAATCTCTTCAGAAGTAGTAGAAGAATCCATAAAACCTGCATATAAGATGAAAAAAAAAATGAATAAGTTAGCTTATAATTAAGCTTATAGAAACAGAGAGCTATAATTAAGCTTGGAAATAAGATTAAATAAAAATAAACGATAAAAAATTAGGATAAGCTGATGTACGAGATGAAGAATGAGCTAAATTAATGAATTGAGAAGCAAAAATTAGGGTTTGTTGAAGAACGAGATGAAGGAGGTGGTTGGTTAAAGGAATCGGTTAGATGAGAGAGAAGGAAGAATCACACACTTTGTGTGTGTGAAAAAGTGACGCATTAATTGAGATGGGAGTAAAAAATATAATTTATAGAGTACAAAAATACCCTTGTAGTGTAAATGTAAAATTAAATCTCAGCCACTAGATCAAAATGAATGGAAGGTGGGGATTGATCCCTTGGTATGTAAATAATGTTTAGTCCTCAAATGATCTTTGTTCTTATAATTTTATATGATTTTATAAGAGCAATTTCAAATACTAAAGCCCAAATCCTAATTAGCCAGGCCCAAGTAGGAATTAAGTTTTGAAATTACGAGGTCCAAGAAAGAAATAACCCAAATACTTGAAATTCAAGCTCAGATCCATAAAATCCCCTAAATGCTTCTAAAAATGGCGCCACGCCTTACCAAAAGGCGCGCCTTTGCACGCCTTTTCGCGCCTTATTCCACGCCTTTTCACACGACGCCTAGACCTCACGCCTTGGTCCATTTCGTGGCGTCGAGGCCACGCCTCGCGCCTTGGCGACGCCTTGGCGGCGCCTTGGCGCGCCTTTTAGAACACTGATTAAATCTTAGGTTAATCCCCACCATTAGATCAAACTAGATGGATGGTGGAGATTTATCCCTCAGTTTGTAACAAAAACTTAGTATGTAAAACAACTCAGCTCTTATGTTCATTAATAAAGGAGACTTTTAATACAATGGCAAATAAAGGAAAGTATGACTTAAAAAATTAATAAAGGAGACTTTTAGTGCTCCCACTATTTACAGAAAACTATGGCAACGATTGAAAACTTAATCTATATATGGGAAGTTTTGAACTTGAAAACAATGAAACGTGATTTGCCAATCCTAAATGTAGGAATGATTTATGGAGTGTAAATATGGGAATAGACAAGTCAACTTCACAACTAGGTTTCACAATTGAGGTTCACAATTGAAACGTGATTTGCCAATCGTGTAAAAATTTAAAGATGCACATTTCTACACTCCTATAAATATTGCTTACAAACAAAGTAAAGATTATCACAACCTCATTCATTTTCCCAGTACAATGCATGTACGCTTCAACACTTGTATGCATAATCGAAGAATAACAGCGTTCAAGTAAGTTTTTCAATACAAAACATATGAATTTACATTAGTTAAGAACATCCATGTATTTTATCTTATTATTACATATGTTGTTTTATAGTGACCGGGTCGACCCTCCTCTTACAATTTATGAAAGATGGTAATCAAGCTAGGAAGAAGTTCAACCTTTCTAATTGATCTTTTCATCCTTCAAAAAGAACAATGACGAAGTCCTAACAACAAGGACGCTGAAAGTATGGAAGAAATCCTAATAACCATATCGGGTGTTTCATATGTATCTTCATCACATGAACTTGTATTCTTGTAATAATTATCTTAAATATAAAAGTAAGTTGCTATGTCTTATAGTTTATGTTATCATTTGGCATAGTCAAGCTTCATGTGATAAAGATTAATCTGTGTAAAGTTATCTCACTAAAGATAAAGTAGAAAGGCGAAAGTGCTTCGTAACATGCCATGGTTTCATATGTATGCTCTTGCAAGTTCTTATTAACTACTTCATTTATTCTTTAGACGAACACACGTCTTTGATAAAATTCTCCATCCAAGCTAATTTTCTTATGATTGATCAAAGATACAGGATTTCATTGGAGCAAAAAGTTTAAGATGTATATCGCGCAATCTATTTGGTTTTAAAATTTAACATTAAAATGTTAGTCATGCATTCACATATATATTCACAACTGTTTACAAGTAAGTGAGGTACGTTGCTTCTTCTGCTCCACTTTTTGGCATATAAAGTACTAATAAAATGGTTAGTATTATACAAGTACTCAACTTCTAAGTTATCATATCATCTTCTAATTGAGCTATTGTTAGTACTTTAATACTCTACCCATCCGATGTGTATGAGCAATACTGGGCTCATAGTGCTTAATTAAGATGCCAACGATTTAGGTATTTAATATCTTTGTTGTACAAATCGGCCTAGGCGGCCGATTAATCTCCGCATAATCGTTGATCGCTCATTAAGCGCCTTGATTTATCATAATCGGTTTATTTAATCGCTTTGGTAAAAGATTGCTTAAAATTGGTCAATAAACCGATTAATTGGACAAAATTGCTCTAATCGGATTAATTGGACAAAATCGCTTAAAAATCGGTCAACAAAATCTCTTAAAACTCAGTCAAAATCGCTTAAAAATCGGTCAACAAACCGATTAATCGGACAAAGTCAGTCAAAGATCGCTTAAAAATGGTCAACAAACCAAGTAATATCTATGTTTGACTTTGAACTTTGAAGAATTATGTATTATGTTTATATTTGAACACTTAAAATATTTGAACTTTGATGCATTATGCTTATCTCATACATATAATATAATATAATATTTAAAATTACAATTTTGTTCATAAAAATTTCTAAGCTGATTAATACCCGCCTAACCGATTAATAGCTAGGCCTTACCCGACCGCCTCATTAGCGCCTAGCGATTTTTACAACATTGTTTAATATTATATTTGATTCGATTATTAATTCTTTATTTCTCATTGATACATTTTATAACATTCATTTGGCACACGTCCGCACATGCATCTGTAATGATATTTTGTTTAAGTATTTCGTGTAACCAAAATATCACTCCGTTATAAAATCTCGTTGCTATGCATGGGTACTCGTCTAGTGAATTTGACGTTGCCACTTATTTGAATTTATAAGCTAATAGTTTATCAATTAGAAGCTACTATTTTTATTTTTATTATTATTTTTTTGTTATCCGAGTTTACGACTCGACATTTCGAGCCGAGTAATCTAAGGGCGACTACCTTTATGGATAGACTGGATTTGACGCAGGTGAACCTTCGTAACCACTAACCACGAAAGGATTAATTTTCTTCCCATTAGATTCAAAACCTTGAGCCACGCTTTAAAATACTATAAATACGGTATGTCAACAAAATTTACATATGAATGAAAATTAAAAGTTAACTGAGATATGTAAGTGTCTGGAATCACAAAAACAACAACAACGACAACATCATGATGAAGAAACGACACCGTCGGCGACACCTACGTCGTATCTCCGTCGCTTTACCAAAGGTTGTTGTTTCAACTTTTATTTTGGTCATATATATATGTATGCTTCATAGTTGGTTCATTATTTGAGTGGTGTTTTAAGCTGCTTGCATCTTTACAACTTATCTGACAGAACTCTTAACATGTTTTGTTATGGACACCAAGTGTTTGATAAAATTCCTCAATCAACAACTCATGCTTGAAATCTGGGACTTCTTATTTTTATTTTTTTGTGAAAAAGAAGAAATAAGCACTTCATTATTTAAGTTTCGAGTAAAGCTGAGATTGTATAACACTTTTTAGTTTCTTTATATGAATGATTCTTCAGTACTAGTTTGATTTATGGGATTTACTTTTACTAGGGTCAAGCCATTAAGAAGATGGAGGATGAGAAGAAAACGGACCGAATTTCAACGCTTCCAGACTCTATTCTTCACCATATACTGTGGTATCTTTTGGCTGATCATAAATCGCGTGTTCGAATGAGTGTTTTATCCAAGAAATGGTTTGCTTTAACGGCTTCATTCCCTCTTTTCTATTTCTATCTAGACGCCGACTGGTATAGCTACTTTCCAACTGAGTATGGTAGTGACTATAAGGTGGAGATGTTTTATAGATATGTTGAATATACCGTCTCTAGATTCTGCGACCACAACCTCAGTGCACACACACTCGACATCTTTGCAGAATTTTTATATCTTGAACATATACAACTTTTTGGACATTGTCTTGAATTACTTATTGAAAAAGGCTTGCAAGTGTTGCTGATTGATGTTTTTGACTGGAGTAGGATTCATCTGCCAAAGTTTCGTTTGCCTAACACACTCTTATCTGCCTCTTCGTTAACATCTTTGACGCTGGAGGGTTGTGAATTGCCTTCGCCCTTGATAGATGGTGTTGTGGAACTCAAATCATTGAGGCTGTTGTCACTTACAACTCTCCCGATAGACGAGGGTGTGATCGAGTATCTGACCAAAGGCTGCCCTCTTCTTGATGAAATGTTCCTCCAATATTGCTATGGCTTCAGAACGTTTTGTGTTAAAAGGCATCAAAATCTTCACAAAGTTGCAATTTACTGTGCCGAAGACGATATACTTGATAGAATAGATGTTGATGCTCCAAATTTAGTTGTATTTCTTTTAGATATTAGAACAGACAAAGCGCCCTCTATGTCTTTGGGTTCATGCAAAAAGCTAACAACATTTTGTTACCGGGGGTTGCCATTAAAAAATTTCAATGGCCTCATATCTAACTTCCCATTTGTCGAGTACGTGTTTTTAGATCTTTCATCTCATGTTGACAACCTGAAGTTGTCACATCATTTCTTGAAGAGATTAGAACTAAAATCGGAATGTAATTTGGACGAAATTGATATAAATGCACCCAATTTACTCCTGTTCAAGTATGATGGCCGATCTTATAGTTGTGGCGGCTTCGGTATGTCAAGGAAAGATTCATCATCCCTGGCGAAAGGATGTATGAAATGTTACGCAGGCAGGGATTTTGGCATTCTTTGGTTCCAGAAGTTGAGGCGATTTCTGGAAAAGAATAGCATTTTCAAAGTTTTGAAGTTGGTTATATCGGTATTTACTTGAATTCACTTACTTTTTTTTTCTTTATTTATTTATTTATTTATTTTTTATTTATAGTTTGTGATTTTTTATGTGCTCTCAAACAATGATATAAAATAATCTCTTGACACAAAGTTGTGTTTACAGTTTGACTTACGGAGGCTCATAGATATTGAGGAGTTAAAGCTGATCCAGTCGCCACCTTATGAACTTGCGCATGTTAAGCTAGAACACGGGGGCCGCATAATGGAATCAGCGGTTTACATAGCTCTTGTGGATGCTGTGTTGTGGTGTTTTCAGCCTCAATCTCTAACTGTAGAAGTGGATCATTTTACTGACAAAGGTGATGTTATCAAGGTAAGATACATATGTATTTACGTTGGTGAAAACGTTAATTATCCGTTGATGTATATTATTTCATTTCCATTGCACTTCAACGTGGTTTATATTATGTTTTTATTCCAAAATTAAGTAAAGTTTTAATCTTTTCTCATCAGTATGCATATGAAAAACTACAACAAGAAGATGAGAGCCAAACTAATATCAAGTTTGTGCTCAAGTCCTCTTCCAAAGACAAACAACACTTCAATGACTTGAACTCATTGTTGAAAGCGCTATCCCTGGTTGAATTCACAAGCAAAATCACCTTTATAAAGGAAGAAAGGTATGTCATTTACCCTTTTCTTTTATTAAATGATACCATTTACTTGTGTATAACACATTCTTTTTTCATTCATCACAGTTGTTCAAGAAGCAGAATAATAATGGAGCATGGAAATCGTGACATTTTGTAATCAGTTGGATTGAGGAATGTATCAGAAGTACAAAAAGTGACGAGTACTAATAGGAATTAAAAAGATAATGAAATCTGGGAATAGTAGAATGATTTACGAGTTGGACAAATGCTTAATCAAAGCTTGTAATAGCGATGACAAAATTTTGAAAGTATTTTAGTGACAATTAATGAAATAGTTGGGTACCCGCGCATAAGTATAGTTATATTATAAATATAGTGAATAAAGTATCATTTTGGTGATGATGCCGGGAAGTTGACGTGTTTCACTACCCGCATGAGAAAACCATTGTCAATCGAACTCTTCCCGCAATTTCACACCCGGTTAGTGAAGTCTTTTCACGACACTAAAAATGTAAAAAACTAAAGGGCCGTTTGGTTGGAGGGTTTAAAGTGGCAAGAATGGGTGTCGCTATCATAAACGTTGATTGGTTTATAAAGGCCCGTTTGGCTTGAAGGTGTGGGTGGGTATCGAATTAAAGTAGAGTTTAATCCATTGTTTGGTAGCATTTTGATATCTGTGATGGGTTTTGAAATTAAATTTTCACACCAACATATTTTGGGGGCTTTTCATGAAACCAACTAACCAAACTTTTCTTTTTATTTGATGAATTTTTGTCAACCACATATTTTCATTATTTCTTTTTATCTTTTACCTTTTTTGTTTTAACCAAATATATAAAACCTATTAAATATACATATAAATTAAATATCAGTAATTAATTTTATCTCTCTTTATTTTCTTTCAAATATTTCTCAAATCTGAATCTAATTTCAATCTCACTTACAAACCAAACGCACCCTAAAATTTATGGATTGATAGCCACTGACACATACTTTTTGAATCCTACCTTAGTTGGCTGACATTCACTTGAAACCTTTGGGCCTCATTTTTTTTCCTCTCATGACTTAACTTTTTTAGTATAATATAATATTTAAATACAATATAAATTTAATAATTTATATATAATTATATATAATAATATATTTGTTCTCTTATACTTTTTCTCAAACTTTTCAAACCATTTTCAGTCCCAATTCAATTCTAAACCCACCTGCAAACCAAACAAGCCCTAAAAGTATATCAAAATATATATTGAATTAATAGTGACGAGACTAATGGCTCATTAATTTGTCTATTCTAATTGTCTACTCGGCTGCAAATCAAAGGTAGTATTGGCTAGATGTATTTTTACACTAGTCATCTTCGTTATCTTTATTTTGAGCTAGTATATATGCTAAAGTGATGTTTCTTTTTTGTGCATGTACTTTGAAATTTCATTTCGTGCTAAAAAGTGGATGGAACGTCAACAGTAAACCAAATACATATTATTTTTAAAAGAAACAAAATTGTCAGTTTGATGACTATTCGGAGGTGACAAATGGGGTTTGGTTCAGATTTTAAATGGAAGTAAACAGCCCTACATGTATGCCAGCCAGTCTAGTGGTTATACTAAAAAGATTGTTAAATAATATTAAAGGTGAAAGTAAAAAATGGTACTAGTTGGGTAGAATGTCTATCATCTTCACATCTCTACACAAGTGATCTAGTGATCGAGTCTTTGCACTTGAAAAAAATGTTATTGCTCATCTACCCATCTATCAACCTTTTTGTAGATTTTACACTCAATACTAATATTAACTATATTTTAGAAGTAACATTTTATATTGGCATAATTACATGTATATCCTTGAAAATTTAAAAAATTACATATATATCATTTTTACTACTAGTAGTTTTTTATGCATAAAGTACAATACATTTAATGCATCAAAAGGATATATGTGTAATTTTTGAAATTTCCAATGATATATATGTAAATGCCCCTATTATATTTATCCAAAATACAAATAGAAGATAAATACAAAAAAAAAAAATATAGATAAGATGCAATTAACAATAGAATTAAAATTTTTAAATAATTATCTTTAATAATAAAAAAACTATAATTAAACATCATAAATCAAACAAAACAAAGATTAAATTATTTGTTTTTTAATAAATAAAAATATATGATTCAAGAAATTTTTAAAAAGAACTCGCGCGTGCGCGGACATTGAGTAATTAAATTAGCTTAATTGTAACTTATAATTTAAAAACTTCAATAAGAAAACTATACTTAAATTACTTGTTGTTATTCAGGCCCATTAGTTCGTTTTCAGATAGCCCAAAACTATGCTTGGATAGTATTTGGACTCAGTCCATGCTTAACATATTTGGGCCGTTTGGTGATGATGGTTGTATTTCAGTATTCCTAATATTATGACAGTTAACAAAAGATGGGGACAATGAACAAGATCGACATGTATTTATGTTATTTGTAGAAGTTAAATCATATTTATACCAGAATGATAGGTTGTTAACATGTAGATAACTTGTTTATACTCGTATGCTTCTTTTGAGCGTCAATTTGCTAAGACTGGATGTAATAAGGAGGTGTAGTCGTGTGTCCCATACTCACATCAACATCTCACTCCCAAATCCTCGCGATAGTTAAAACCAACCTGGCAACCCACCACACAGATATGTTCCCGTTAAACACAAATATATTCAACAACACAATCTCACATACAAAAAGGGAAATTTCCGTTTTGCTTGTTAGGATGACCAAACCCTCCAAAAATCCCTTAGGCCACGCGTGAATAAAGGGTTGGCGTGTGAACAAGGGGTGACGGGTGAACACACCCCTGGTTACGCCCAGCCTAATAAATTTTGAAAGCTTCTTGACCGGTGAAACTCTACCATCATATCGACTTAACTGTGAATAAAGATTTCTCAACTGTTTATTTTCGTGTTTGTTGCTAGATATTTCCGCGGTTGTATGCATGTGATCTTTAGAACAAATATTTTGGATGAAGCATGACCATTAACAAATATTTCTTGGAACCACTTGACATTGTAGTTAACCTAACTTCCTTACACATACTGGATTAATAATAATAATTCTCAGTTCAACTATTTTTGTAGATTTTACACGCAATACTATTAACTATTTTTTAGAATAATAATAATAATAATAATAATAATAATAATAATAATAATAATAATAATAATAATAATAATTCTCAGTTCAACTATAAGGAATATTTCCTATCTACTTAAAAATAAAATTTTTTATACTCACTTGAACTAGGCTAACGATAAGAGAGATACGACTAAGAATAAAAACACAACTTACTTAAATTACATCGTTGTAGTTTTAAATATTATAGTAACATTTTTCAGGAATGTTATTGTTCACCAACAGTTAAGGATGGCAAAAAGAATCCGCACCCGATGGAGATCCGATCCTCAAATCTGATTTGACTGGGGAATCCCCGAGTTGACCGGGGATTGGGAATCCCCTAAAATATTAAACCGGAGATGGGGCGGGGATGAGGATAACATAAATCCCCGAACCCGGCCCCAACCCCGATATTTCTAGCGTATAATTATTTAAAAGTTATATGTTTTATCCATACTCGATTAACTTGTATATGTACATGTACATATTTATTTATGAGTATCGATGTGTATGTTTATATGTATACGTGATATTTATAGGCTCAACACACATTTAGAATTAGAAGTATAAGTACTAATTACATATTTACTTAACTATAAATTTTGTCCGGATACACACATATGATACATATTGTTTTTATATTATATGTGATATCACAATGTTTACGATGCTTTAAAGTTGAACTGAAATTGTAATTAATCTACCTATGTGCGATGCACGTTTTTGAGGTATTTTATGAATCAAAATTCTTTATATTTTCAACGATTTTGTGGAATTTTTATGTTATTTCATTAGGGTGGAGAATCCCCGAATCCCCACGAGGATTCCTTTATCTTCATTAGGGACGGTGATGGGAATGGGAAGTACAATCCACAACATTCTCTGCCCCGTTGCCATCCCTAACAACAGTAAACAATTTTGAAAAATGACAAAAATGCTCACTACAGTTTGGTATATGGCAGAAATAGTCCTCGTGGTTTATATGCTTTGCGGAAATATTACTTATAAAAATGCACAAATAGTATTTGAAAATTCCTGAAAAATAGCAAAAAATTATTCCTTGGGTTTCATTTTTTGGCCGAAATTGTCCTTGTGTTTTATTTTCTTTCTGACAACAATTCATAAAAATTGCAAAAAAATGTGTTTCATTTTTTTGCGGAGGAAAAATCCTCGTATCTATATGTTTATTGAATATGTCTAGCTGATATAATGTGTTTTGTATAAAACTAGCTTTAAATTATGGAGAATGCCTTTTCTCCTTGATCCTATTTTGTTAATCACGTATTATAATATATATTCGCTTTTCTACTATATCAATCATATGTTATTTAATTTCATGAATAAATCAAATTACCTATTTGTAGCACATTTTAAATATAAACAATTTCTACTGGATATTATTTTTTCGTGAAGAGTAATTTTTGTTTGTAAAATGGCAAAAATGGTCCCTGCGATCCACCGGTAATTACACAAAACAGTCTCAAAATTTTTGCAATAAACGTCCTTGAGGTTAAAACTGTGCTTACAAAACCAATCTGTAAGTTAAGTCATGCACTGTGTGTAACAAAAAGTTACATAACTCGTCCTCAAAAGTTACCTTACTTAACGCTTAACATCCTCAAGTGAAAAGTAACATAAATAATCCATAACATTGCCGTAATTTATGAAAACTGCCCCTAAGTTCAAATTTTAATCATAAGATTCTTTCCTTTTTCTAAGTTTATATAAATACTTTTAACTCGGTTTCAAATTTAATCATGTTCTCCTTTTGTTTTTTAAAGTTTTACACAAAAACTTTTAACTTTATGTATTTGTAGTTAATTAGTGTTTAGCAAGTTTTATGCCTTCTTTCCTGAAGGTGTCTTTTTAAGTATTTGTCAAACTTAATAATATTATATCAAAGGTTAGAATATTTGTATATGTATAAAGGGGATAACATCCCTGCTGTAACACAGCAGGGAGTTACCTGCTGCACACACAAAAACCACCCCCCATGTTACTAAATGGTCCCTGAATGTTCATTTTGCAGCAAAAATGGTCCCTGTCGAAGCCTTAAACAGCAGCTAACGATCACTGCTGTTACAGCAGTGATCATTTTCCCATGTATAAAACATTGTACAAGTAAAAACTAAATCGGTCTAAAGGAAATCTTAGAATACAGTAAAAAAAGTTCACGTAACACCACGCGCCCCGCAGCGGATCGCGGGTAAGAAAATTCTTGTTATAGGTATATAAATACTGTTATACGTATAATCTTTCACATTTATGGGCCAAATCTCTTCACTTTTGGGCCAGTTAATGGGCAGTTTTGGGCTACACTGTAGCACCCCAACTTTCCCGGTAATAATATTATAAATATATACATTTCCCGTCCCCTTTGATGAATAGTACCCATTTTACTATTCTTTCTACAGTAATCTATAGTAACGGGCCTTGGGCCTTTTTTTTTTGGGTTTGCTACAGTAACCGGCCTTTTTGCTTTTTTTTTTTTTTTTGGTTTGGGTGGGCTCTTTTTTTGAGATTACTCAGACCCGGGTGAGCATGCATACCTTAATATTGAAACATCCCGCGACAACGTGCAGGTTTAAAACCTTGTTATTTATATTTAAAGTCTTTCAATATTAAAATTGTGGATCAGGCGCCAATTTGTTGACTCTTTACAAATATGGTAAAATTATGAAAACCTATTCATACCTTCGCATCAATGCACTAGTGTATTTTCCTAATAGATTTTTGAGTTTCTAGAGATATTGAGGGATTGAGGTTTTACTTGACCAATCGTACGTGCAACGTACCAATCACCTAGTTTCATTTTATGTTCTCCTCTGGAAAAGCCCAATATAGGAATTATAGACAAAAGTAACACGCTGATGCCATCGCACATTGATCTATATTGTTGGGTCTTCAATCGTAACTGTCTCGGCTTCTTCTGAATGCTTTCTTCTGTGAAAGGACCTTTTTGTTCTGCAGCCTTTTATGCTCAGCTGCAGCGGCTCTGTTTTAGCAAAAAAGAAAAAAAAAAAAAAAATATTGATTTTGATGCCAGTTGAAATATAGGAAAACTACGGGATTAGAAATAGGCCATACATTTTGGTAATCTTTTTTACTTGTTCTTCTGATGGAGGAGGTGGCACATATGAAGCAGCATCAATGATCGCCTGCCATATTTATTTAATCACAAATTATAATACACAAATATAATCTCTATTAATTTGAAATTACCAAATCGGATAACAATTTTTTTTCTATATATGTACCTGTAATTTCTCCAAAGCATCCTCAATGTTACCCCTGTAAAAAAATAATAATAATAAATAAATAAATAGAATAAGCTTGCAACATTCAGTTTAATTAAAACAAAATAATGAAATGTAAAACTGATTGGACAATGGATAGAATTTCACTTCTGTGTTCTGGTCTTTGTGGAGGAAATAACAAGCTCGCCATCTTTGTTGATTCGGTTCTTCTCCTGATAAGGAGCAGATCAGGATCGTAAGAAGACATTTTGACGATTGATAAGCATGTGATAAAGTTCAAATTAATTCCACCAAACCAACATACTCATGCATATACCCAATTTTGTTGACAACAAAAATTTGTGTTGAGGTAGATAAAAGATAAAGCCACATCAACAACTGTAAGCATGACTAAATATCCAACAGTCATTTACAAATCTGACTGTCATGACAATGCAGCAAGTTCATTCAAACCCCCGTTGGGTGCAAAGAATGTCTACTTTACAGTTTACACAATGCTATGATTACAATATCAGAAACACCAATGAGAATAACAGTGGACTAACCGTCTGTAGAATTTTGTCTCTCACTCTGTCACTTAACCAATGTGCTGCCTTGACATTGAACCTCATATCGACCTTGGTATTTACTGCAAACAAAACCGAAAGGGTGAATCTTGGTATAAGTAAAGAAAAGTTTGAAGTGTCAGTCAGGCAAAAGGCAAGCTACTTGAAAGAGTTACAGATATCAAACCTTTGTTCACATTTTGACCGCCAGGTCCACCACTCCTAGCAAAGCTCACAGTAACATGATCTAAATCAGAAAATCGAAGTCAGTGAAGACATAAAGCCACAAAAATAGATGGTTATAGAACTAGCATCAGAGTAGAAAATTTTGTAACTAATTTGATATTGAGGTGTCATGTTAAAATCGGTACAGGTGCCAACAGAGCCAAAAGTGGGACTCCACGAGAGCGAAGAGAGGTGTATTTTATCCAGATTATAAGTCAAGCGATTGAGTATGAACAATGATAAAATCACAGAAGAAATTATCAAGTGAGATCCCCATGTATGACAGAAAGAAAAAAGGGTACTTCCAGTATAACTCTTACTTTGTAGATTACGTGTCAGTAAAACAACAAAGCTATTAGCCTAAGGCAAATAAACAACTCCCCTTATCAGATTAAAAGAAGTGAATTGTCATCAGGAATATAAGAAATAATATATAAAGTGCAGAATAGTCCCATCAGGCAAAATGGTGCTATGGCAACACAATTAATATTCTACAATTCTCTTGCGAGAAATTACAACACATATGTGTGAGGGTACTGCTATTTTTGCCAGTGTTGTAAAAATCGGTTGTGGCGGCCGATATGGCGGCGCCATGGCGCTTGGCGGTGGTCCACCGCCACGATATTTCCCATATCGGTCTAACTTGGCGTTTTGGTCAAAATCGGTCAAAATCGGTCAAAAATCGGCCTTGGCGGCGGTCGGTCAACGCCGGTCAACGCCGGTCAACGCCAGATCTGGGTTTTTTTTTTCAGATTCACGCCGGTCAACGCCGTTTAACTTCAGATCTAGGGTTTTTTTTTCATATTTACTTCAGATCTAGCCTAGATCTAGGGTTTTTTTTCATATTCCTTTATAATTTATGTTGTATTTCAAAAATATACATAAATTTCTTTATAATTTATGGTCTCCGATATATCACTGATATATCGCCGCCATATCGGTCTTGGCGCTTGGCGGTGGTCGACCGCCGAGGTACCGCCGAGCGATATTTACAACCTTGATTTTTGCTAGGTTGTGTAGTTGTCTCAAGTGAAGGGGTGATATGGATAAGCATTTTCCTGTATAACCATAAACTACCACCAAGGAGGCGTCCTGATGGCCTCACAAGAGGTCTCAGGTTCGAACCTCCCTAGGTACATCTTGGGGTTGGAACTGGTCACAGGGATACCCCGGTTAGGCCAAGTACACGCCTCCGGGGGTAATTTGAACAAGGAAAACCCCATCTGTTTATTTTCCAGCATAACCCTAACTAATTTGTTCTAGTCATCCAGATTTCCAAATAATTATCGTTTAGGGCATTTACTGATGCATCCCAGACCCTACTCTCGTACAGTATGCAATATACTGAACGGAATCCTCTATCATTCAACTTATTCCCTCCCTTGTTTTGCCACGGAGAGCAGCAACATCTGCTAATAAAATTTTACGCAGAATGCTGTTGACTTAATGGATATATTGTAGATTTGTCATATAAACTTAAGAAACACAACGTAAAGTCCAGTGCAACAGAACCTTTTTCATTGACACGCAGAATCATTTACAAGGTGTTCTTTTTGTAACACAAGAAAGTATTTTTTTCAAAAAAGGGTAATGATTTATGATTATGGGTCATCTGCTGCAGCATGGGGAAGTTAACAGGGCCAACAAATTGGCACAAAATGACTAAAGGACATCTTATAGAATATAAATTGGGTGCTTCAGTGGACTTACTTTGAGACCAAAAGCAAGCAAAGGGGTGTCTGGGTAACCTTAGGTGACCTTAAGCTTAATACTAGGCTACTAGCTTAAACATTCTCAAAAAAAATCTTTAAAGTAAGCTTACGTAAACACCTTCAAGAGGCTTAGTAACTTTCTCAGAACACAATAAACTATTAAGCTTCTCTGATAAACTTATTTGTCTGTGTTAATGCGATGACTTCCATCGACAAGCAGAATCATTTCCAAGGCGTCGTTTAGAAAGTCCTTTTACAAAAGGGGTAATGGTTATGCACCATCTGACCATCTTCTGTAGCATGCGGAAGACTCAGGGACCATCAAATTGGCACGTAAGGTCAAGGACATCTAATTTATGCTACGATTGACCCAAAACGTTACTTATCAGTGCTTCTATGATATTTCCAGAAAAAAATACTAGACATTTGTTATCAAACTAGAAATACATATCAATATGAGTTCCATCATGTATCTCCAATTTCATAGTTATGAAGTTTCGACTTCATTCTATGACTTGGTAAATACCAAGGAGCATAAGAGTGATGCCAATGCACAAATCTATTATGTAGTAAATTCTCGAAAGTCAAAACTTAATTTTTAATGCAAAAGATTGCCCAGTTATATTAATAGCCCGCCTTGGAAACCAATCAGGGGTGGCCTAGTTATATCAATAGTCCGCCTAGCAAAGCTTACAGTAACATGATCTAAATCAGAAAATCGAAGTCAGAGAAGACATAGGTGTATCTAAAGCCACAAAAATAGATGGTCATAGAACTAGCATCAGAGTAGAAAATTTTGTAACTAATTTGATATTGAGGTATCATGTTAAAACCGATTGGTACAGCTGCCAACAGAGCTAAATGTAGGATTCTACAAGAGCAAAGAGAGGTGTATTTTATCCAATTTATAAGACAAGCGATTGAGCATGAATAATGATAAAAGCACTGAAGAAATTATCTAGCGATATCCCCATGTATGACTTTAAAAGAAACGGTACTTCCAGTCTAACTCGTACTTTGTAGATTACATATCAATAAAACAGCAAAGCTGTTAGCCTAAGGGAAACAAACTCCTTCACTTATCAGATTAAAAGAAGCACATCGTCATCGGGAATATAAGAAGAAAGAACATATAAAGTGCATAATAGTCCCATGACTCCCATCAGGCAAAATAATCTGCAATGGCAATACGATTAGAATCCTACAACTCTCTTGCGAGAAATTACACGGCATATGTGAGAGGGTACTGCTATTGTTGCTAGGTTAAGTAATTATGTCAAGTGAAGGGGTGATGAGAATATTCTTCCAGCATAACCAAAACTAATTTGTCTATTCTTCTAGGCATTTAATGATATATCCCAGAACCTACTATTGTACAGCATGTAATATATTGAACGAAATCCTCTATCTTTCACCTTACTCCGCTTGTTTTGCCAAGAGTGCAGCAACATCTGCTAATCAAATTTTACGCAGAACACTGAATGGATATAAACCTAAGAAACACAGCCTAAAGTCCAGTGCAACAGAACGTTTTTCATTGACACGCAAATCATTAACAAGGTGTTCTTTTTTGTAAAACAAGACAGTTTTTTTCAAAAAAGGGTAATGATTTATGATCATGGGCCATCTGCTGCAGCATGGGGAAGTCAACGGGGCCAACAAATTGGCACAATATGGCTAAAGGACATCTTCTAGAATATAGATTGTATGCATCAATGGACTTCACATGAAGCAAAAAACAAGCCAAGGGGGTGTCTTGGTAAGGTTAAGCTTAATAGCGTATGGAATCTCAAAAAGCCCCAAATTTGGAGTTTGAGCATAAGCTTGTTGCCTTATTCCACCCACAAAAATCTTTAAAATAAGGTTGCTTAAACACCTTCGGGGAGCTTAATAACTTTCTAAACACAATAAGCTATTAAGCTTCTCATATGAGGCTAGACAAACACCCCTAATAGTGGTTGTATGATGATATTGTCAGTAGTATACTAAACATGTTTGTCTGCGTTACTGAGATGACTTCCATCAATAAGCAGAATCATTTCCAAGGCGTTGTTTATTTAGATAAGAAAGTCTTTTTACAAAAGGGGTAATGATTATGCAGCATCTTGTGCAGCATGAGGAATTCTCAGGGACCAACAAAGTGGCACATAACAGCCTACACTGAAGGACATGTAATCTATGCTACGAGTGACTTCCTTTGACATAACACGTAACTTATCAGTGCTTGTATCATATTACTAGACATGTTTTTTTATCATACTAGAAATACATATTAATGCATCAAGATGGTGAAGCCAGTGTAGAAATCCATTATGTAGTAAATTCTCGAAAGCCAAAACTTAATTTTTAATGCAAAAGATTGGCTAGTTATATTAATAGTCCGCACTGGAAACCAATCAGGGGTGGTTAAAAAAAAAGCTTGTGACTAAAAATGTAAGAGGCCTCAAGTTCAATTCCGCTTGATGCAAAGAAGCTTGAAATGGTGACGCTAACTTTCCAAAAAAGGGGAGGGCTTGGCCTAGCTTGAGTATGTGTGGCAAACCCTATGGATTAGTAGGCCAAAAGGTCGGGTTGAATATAGTCCGCACTGGGAAAATATGTGTCTTAGTTAAAATTCAAATGGCAGCCATACATAGGGATGGCACCCGTGGGTAATGGGCACGGGTACCTCTAACCCGTCACCCGCCCACGTAGTTTTTTTCTCACCCATCACCCACCCGTCACCCACTAATGGGTACAAATTTCTACCCATGCCCTTGCCCGCGGGTATTTGTTGCCCATGGGTAAACCCATGGGTTAGTGTTATACAACAAAATTACAAAACGATGATATAAAAACTAACTATAAAACTGCGTAATAAGATACCAATCAATTTGTGAAATACAACTTTGATTATTTGATCTTGCATACTATCTTTTTAGTCTTGAAACTCAAACAAACTTTTAGATTAGTGTGTTTTTTTTTAGACTTGGTGGTAACTGTTAAATGTATACCTGCAACATCATAAATATTTTAATTAGTATAATTAATATTAACATGGGTATATGGGTACACCTACGGGTATCTTGACGGGTATACCCATAGGTATTTTAAATGGGTTTCATGGGTTTACCCGCGATGGGTATGCCTCACCCGCCACCCATTGATGGGTAAAGATTTTCACCCACGACCCATCCGTGGATGAAAATCGACGCGTTTACCCACCCATTTATGGCGGGTACCCGCGGGTTGTGGGTTTTTTCTCGCCCATTGCCATCCCTAGCCATACACAGTAGGAGGTGAGATAAATAACTAGTCTCTACAAGTTTCGTTTTGAGCAATTGATACTAACTGAGGCTCGTGTACTGATAACAGTTTAATTTAAGACGTGCCTCTTCACTATGTGCTTGATTCAAACTCAGTAATTTATTGGGTAATGAGTCATTGCATTAAAGTCAACCAAGCAAAAGCAAAACCTTAGTGTCTATCACTTATTTAATGTAACTATGTAATTTACTTGAGATCAACGGGGTTAGCTCTAAGTGTCGGTTAGGTTTATAATTATGACAAAAAATTTGGTAAAGTTAATCCAATATAATTATTGGGTCAGAAGAAGCAATTAAGAAATGAAATGAAAGAATAAAATTACCAAGAGTAATGTTGGGGATAGGTTCATTTCCACCAACAGCTGATCTCTCAATTGCTTCGTGTAATTGTTGTTGTACCTGTGACAGCCTGGATGATGTTTTCTTATTGGAATCTGAACCACCGGCTGCAACGCATCGGACCGGGGTGTAGCTTATGAACCGAACCGGGGTGGTTCGAAAAAGAGTGCCAAAAGAAGCAGCTACTGATGATGAAACAAGTGCTCTAATTGCCGCCATTATTTCACTCTCTCTTTAGATGATTATCTATCTGGTTTGGTTTGGGGATTTTTGCTACCCACTAATTAACAAGTAAGGGGGCTTATTTCGTTTTTGGTTTATGTTTTATAAGCTTTTCTGGCTTTTTTTTTTTTTTTTTTTTTTACTTATATAAGGTTATTATAATATAAAAAACTAATATAAGCGGAAAGAATTAAAAATAAAGCAAGACAAAAAATAGTTTATGAAACATAAGGTCAAAATCAAATAAGCCATGAGTCAGCTATGTAAGTCGAAACAAACACCCCAATTAAGAAAGGTTTCAAATACTACTACGAGTGCGAGTAGATTCTTTGGCTAAAGGTTTTATTATTGAGAAGTGATTTGCACACTCTCAAGATTGATTGACACACTCAAATTTTAAGTGTATTGACATTTATACCCTTACAGTGTGAAATGACTAAAAATAATGTAATGATACATATGTCAAAACACTCAAAATTTGAGTGTGCCAATCAATCTTAAGAGTGTGCACACCTCCCTTTATTATTGTTTTGGATTAAGCTTATGGCTTATGATCAATAAGCTCTTAAGCTAATATTCAATATTTGAATTAGCTTGTGATAAAAAAATAATAATAAAAAAAAAAAAAAAAAAAAAAAAAAAAAAAAAAAAAAACTTTGTATAAAGTTCATGAGTCTAATTCTATAAGTTTATTATAGAAATGTCTAGCATTCCTCTTATTGAAATAGTTCAGTGAGGTTGTTTTTGTTGCATAAGTTAATATGATCATGACTAGTTAAAACAAACACTTCTCTATTTGGTTTTCATATTACTGAATTTCTCTCTTTTATTATAAACCATATTACGTGTGTCGTTTCCCACCTCATTGAATAAGAGCATGTATTTCTCGAACTAAGAGTCAATTTGAATTTGGTGATACTCGTAAATGGGAAATCGATAGTGAGGGACGCCAACACACTCCCACGACACACTTGGTACTAAGTGTAATATCATAGCATGGTGAAGAGTCTAACACCCGGCAACGTTCCCAGGCCAACCTGGCTGAGCTCTTAATTGGATTTTATCCTATTTTTCACTTACGTTTTTCACTGCAAGTAGATGGAGTATGCTTACTTTTTGTTTATAGAATACCCTCCTTACCATACAATTTGACTAACATATATCAGCTTCTATCTTTTAGAGCAACAAGAATACCCGATACCACTGGTTACAGGGCATTGGTACTTTAACCTCAAAAGAGTTCCTTGCTTAATATCATCAAATATTATAAAATCAGTCACCAGAAATTAAACACAATCGCTCATTTATATCTACATTGCGTGTTGACACATAAAAGTAATTCAGAGAGCATGCAACATCTGTGTAAAACAAACACAAGCCGTCATGCTCTTTAACAACCACACATAAAGCTGCTGAGTTACAACCAGGTCAGAAACAAACCATGGACCAGTCAGAAACATTTTCAATAAAAGCTTCGAACACCATATTAATGTAAAACAAATGCCCCATGAGCATTGTAAAAGAACAACAGGGCCGAACTTTACTGTATACTTTGTTTATCCTACATATATGATTATATGATAACCGATTCTAATATATATATGCTGGTAATACAGCCCTTCAGCCTAAACGTGTGATCACCGTATTGAGTTCATCAACGTTTCTGAAGTTTTGATGATGGAGCATCCTGTGCTGCACCTTGGCGTCTTCTTTCACCTGCATGTCTGTTCTCAGTTGAAGGCAGTGCCAATCGACCACCCCTACTTGACTCACCAGATCCTTCAATACCAACTGTAAGAAATGAAAGTCAGAACGTCTTGGTTACAAAATTTCACTTCACCCAATGATGCATTCTATGATGGTAGGAAACTAACACAAAAAAGCCAGATAAAAGTCAAATGGGATGACATGATAACATTACCGTTATAAGCACCATTTCCACCAGCCCAGCCAGGGAGATGCTTGCTAGCTTTTCCTTTCCAAGCCTCTTCAAAACCAGTAAGCTCATCTGATAACCATATTAATGACCTTTTATTAAAATCCGTTACATCTTCTGAGGTGACATAACAAGATACAAATCAGATATACCTTCATTGATGTTGTGCAACGTTTGCATTGAATCCACTTGACCATCTGATTTGAGATGCCTTGAAAGAGTGTGGCCCTGGAATACAAGACGTTTTATTCCATTAGGCCATATGAAAATGATATAAACTTCGAGTTAATTTTACATCAAAGGCAGGTAAAAATCAAGTACCTTATCATGGATTCCCCTTGAGACCCTATGAGAGGCCTGGCCCGTCACTGAATCAGCTTCTTTATGTTCTTCAAATTTCAGCTGAATTCCAATATAATACATCATTAAAAAAAAAAAAAAAAAAAAAAAAAAAAAAAAAAAAAAAAAAAAAAAAAAACCACGAACACAAACACAAACAACCAACCAAACATAAGAAAAAGAAGTTCTTGCAAAATAAGGGTTTAGGTTGCTTACACCATCACTGCCATCCCGCCTAGTAGTAGATGAAGTATAATAAGCTCCATTAGAACCACCATACGTAACAGTTGAACTCTGAAAGGTGAAGCTCTGAGTTTGCGGACGTGAATGTGTATCATGCATGACGTTAAACTGATTCCCGTACTGTGACTGCATCAGCTCCCTTCCTGCCAAAATAAAGGAATATATAATATATCGCATTCAATTGCATTGATGTCAACCACACCCAATTTCCATAGCATAAAACGGGATGCATACCAAATATACAACTACCGCTGAATTGCAACTATTTAGCTCATTTTGATTAATTTCCATTTTACTTAAAACACTCTGGACCTCTTTAAACTACTAGATATTTCCCACACTCCTATCCAATTCCTCTCTCTTTGATTTACCCACAGTAACTCACCAATAATTAGTTTCATTGGTTCACATTTCCTCACGTTCCATTTCACCTTATATCCAAAGTTTCTATTTAACCGATTTTGGTTATATATAGTTAAGCTTAGCTAAAAGCTTCTACTTGATTGAAGTCAAATCGAAATTGACGATCCATTATAAACTTTAGCCATTTGTATGTATTAGCTTTCCCAATTATTTAGCAGAAAGTGCAAAACCAATGCGTAACGATAAACCTTACCTCCACTTCCACCATATGGCTGCTCAACATAAGGTTGCCTGGCAGACCTACCATGCATATGAGAGTCATGCCCAGCTTCTTGTCCATCGTTTTCATCGTCAGAGTTCAATTCTTCAATGGCTGGACCCCTAGAAGTATTTGGCATGGATTCCATGTGCTCATAGCCTCTAGATTCATGTGCATCCATGAAAGGACTACCACTTGGACCCAGTAAGCTTGACTCAAATGGACTTCCACCCATGAACGGACTCCTTGCATTGCCAAAAGGGCCTCCACCCATGAACGGGCCCCCCATATGACCAAATGGGTTTCCACCCAATAACGAACTCCCCATATGGCCAAACGGATTCGGCTGCAACATTCCAGCCATTGGATTGGTGAAAAAAGGGTCATCAAACGGGTCCCTGCCTCCAAACAGATTCGGCATACCACCAAAACCAGCATAAGGATCGCCGCCCATACCAAAGAAAGGGTCACCTCTTCCTCTACCACCCTGCATTCTTCTTCAAACAGTCTACCTATGAAATGTCACACAATTCAAATAAGCTATTGATCCTCATCCCAGCAGCAACATTTAATAACAAACTCCAACAAACATTACAGACACATACAACGAAAGTAAACCACAAACAGTTTTGCTGCTCGATTTCCTACCTATCGTTTTATTGCGAATAACAATTTACTTGTCACTATAATATTTCTGATTAATCGACGATTCTGTTAGATTTAGCATCAACAAATATATTACTAACTGATTGTGGAAACTAGTAACAATGTTTTGAGTTTTGACCCGCAACATGTATCTTATACAACTGATAAATCAACATTCAATAATCGTCCAAAAATGTATTAAACTTGACACTTATTCTTTTGTTGTGTACTCAACTATTCTGTTTCCTATTTAATATAGGCACTTTAACTACAACCGACAGTCCACAACGACCCTTCTAGCTACAATGAGCTTAAACACAACCACACAGACCCTAAAACTCATATTTTTTTTTAATTTTATCCAAACGACTCTCACATAGTCAACCCTGAGGAAGATCTTACAACAAGCCACTTAAATTATGGCTTATTTGGGACTTTTTGTGGCTTGTTTTGAAACTTTTTTTTCTGCTTATCATGTCATAATAAGCTTCTATAAGTTTCAAAATAAGGCACAAAAGGTGGGCTTAATAGGGTGTTTGGATTAGCGTATTTAGCTGGCTTATGGGCTTATTTGATTTTGGAAAAGCCGATAGTCTCACTTTTTAGAGGTTATTAACTTTAGCTTATTGGCTTAAGCCAATAAGGTGAAGTTGATAAGGTCCATAAGCTTCAATAAGTGAGCTTATCGGCTTTTCCAAAGTCAAATAAGCCCATAAGCAGGCTAAATAAGCTAATCCAAACACCCTATTAAGCCAAAAATCGCATAAGTCATAAGCCGAAAAGTAATAATATATCATCAAAAACAACATAAATGAGAAAACCTAAAAAAACAAGCAGCATAAAATTCCATCTATAATAATAATGAAATGAATATAATTATTATTTACCTAAAATCAGATTAATTACTGAATTCAACACTAACCAAAAATTCTACAGCAATTGATTCCAAGCGTGATAATAAGATATTATTTTCACCACCCGGGTTTCGGGTTTTTTGGTTTTTATATTGACCCGAACTGGGTTTCGGATTTTATTCATGAGTTAATTACATAAATGGTCCTTGTGGTTAGGACAAAAATGCATGTTTGGTCCTAAAACACAATTAATCACACCAATGGTCCCTGTGGTTGTCCAAATTAAGTTGCTTTTTCATCCAATTGAAAGTTAACGGTGGGGGCATTTTTATCCTTTGACATTCACGAGGACTATTTTGTAACATATTAACCACATGGACGATTTATGAAATAAACATTTTATCCTGAAAATCAACATGGGTGGGATTCGAAGGACCTTCGGGTTGTATAACAAGCGGCTTACCACTATGCAAACTGGCAATGTTGCAAAAATCGGCCGATTAATCGTTAATCGGTCATACACCTTGTTGATTTTTGAAAATCGGTGAAAAAATCGGTCGAATCAGCAAAAAATCGGCCGAATCGGTCAAATTAAAAAAAAAAAAAATAGCCATTCTACTTAATTTGGGGATCGTTTATTTCACTTATAATGCACAATGGGCCTCACAATAAGAATTGGAGCCTTTTATTGAGGTTTGGAAATATAGTAGGCTTGGATCAGTTAAGATCTTTAGTTTGCTCTCTAGAAATACCCAAAACATGTCAGAAATGCCAATCCGATTAATCATCGATTAGTCCCGCCTTTGCCGATTAATCGCTACAGGGTGGTTGACTGCCCGACTACCGATTCAGGATTTTTGCGACATTGCTAAGTGGTAAGTTATTGTTAATATACGCAAACAATATACATTTATCCTTTAGTAAAATGTCATCTCCACCCAATAACTCTTTCTTACACCACTCACCACCACCACAACTTGCAACCGCCACCCATCGCAACAAACCACCACCACCGCTACTTAACCCCACCACCGCCACCCAACGCCACCACTCGCCATCGCCACCCATTGCAACCAACCACCGCCGCCGCCACCCAACCCCACCACCCACCACTTGCCATCGCCACCCATCGTAACCAACCACCACCACCGTCACCCAACCCCACCACCATCACCTACCACCCACCACCGCCACCTACCACTACCATCACTCGCCACTGCAACCCATTGCAACACCGCCACTACCTACCGCCACTAGCACTACCCACTTCCACCACCACTACGTGGTAGTTGTTAGTGGGTGGTGGTGGTGAGCGATGATGGCAAGTGGGGGTGGCGGCGGATGGTGGTTGGTGACGGTAGCAAGTTGTGGTTGTGAAGGGCGGTGGCGAGTAGTGGGGGTTGGTTACGATGGGTGGCGGTGACGAGTAGTGGTGGTTGGTTGCGATAGGTGGCGGTGGCGAATGGTGGTGGGGGGGGGGGGGGGGTTTGGTGGCGGGGGTGTGTGGCAGAGGTAGGGCTGAGCAAAACCCGACCGACACCCGAAAACCGTCCCGATCCCGACATCCCGAATCGTCCCGAATCCCGAACCGACCATAATCGGGTCGGGACTTGGTTTGGGTTTTTCAGCTTATCGGGATTCGGGTCGGGTCGGGAGTCGGGACGAAGTCGGGATTACAAAGGAAAAACATACAAATCGGTAGTGTTTCGGGACTCGGGACGGGATTCGGGACGATTCGGGCTAGACTCGGGTCGGGATTCGGTTAGGATTTTCAAGCTTGTCGGGATTCGGGCTTTGTCGGGACGGGTCGGGACGGGTCGGGACGGGTCGGGTTTCGGCCCGATGCACACCCCTAGGCAGAGGGGGTAGTAGTAGTGGTGAGCGGCGATGCTAAGTGGTGGTGGTGGGTAGTGTAAGAAATAGTTATTAGGTGGAGATGACATTTACTAAAGGATAAATATATATTGTTTGCTGATGAGTGTGTAAATACTCATCATTTTTATTGTATCTGAACTGCCAAAACGTCCAAAAACACTCAGAAACGCATCAAAACACAGAAATTATTCCAAAAGTGTGTTTTATATGTTTTAGATGCAAAATGTTTAAAAACAAATGAAAAACGAACAAAGTTTGCACAATTGGCAGTTTCAGTCCCTCAAGTTTCAAAAATTGACAAAACTAGTCCCTGGAAGTTTAAAATGGAAGAAAAGTCAACCCAAGGCAAAGAAAAGTAAAAAATTATCAAAATAAGTCCTTGGGTGATAAAGTTTGAGAAAATTACACTTTAACCCCTCAAAATCCAAAATTGACATAAATGGTCCCTGGAATTTCAGAAAATGGCAGTTTTAGTCCCTGGTGGGATATTTTTGAAAGGAAAATCATTTTTTGCCCTTGGAAAATCAAAATTTATCACAAATGGTCCTTGGGTGAAATTTTCAGAAAATTGCAAGTTTAGTCCCCGAGGTTTGGAAATTTACAAATTTGGTCCCCGGGAAATTTTGAAAAATGAAAATAAAAAAATGGTTTTTTGAAGTATTGGTGTTTGGCATTTTGGTCATTGGTGTTACTTTGGGAAATGTCCAGTTTCAGTCCATGATTTTTCATAAATTACAAAATAGGTCCTTGTATTGTTTTGATAATTAACCAAACGGACCTTTTGTTTATTCCACCCAAATTACCAAACCTGAAAACAGCCCACCCAATCCACAAATAATCCCCAAGCCCACTTAAAACCAAGCCCAATTCAAAAAAAAATATAAAAAGCCACAAACCGTTTTATTTCACCCCCAACTTTGACCCCCCATTGACCACCTCCCTTTCCACCTCACCCCTGCCATCCCTGCAACCACCCTGCAAACACTCCATCTCCACCCCTTCCAATCATCACCCCTACACCCTTATCCCTCCAAACACATAAAACCAAAACTTTACACTCCTTCTCCAAGTTATCAGAGAGACAGAAACCCAAGTTGCAAAAATCTCTTTCCCGCCAAAACCAATCAAACGGTTGGGATCATTTTAACCCATCCAAGGGTCAACTTTATCATTGGGAAATGCTTAGGGATGCTGAGGAAACCCTAAAAGGCCAGTATAAAAGAAAGAGAAAGAGCAGAGATGGGGGGGGGGGGGAGAGTTAAGTTAGTGTAATATAGTTTAGTAGTCATGTAATTTACTTTTTCAATTGTACTTCTCATTTTCATTAGTTGTAATCAGTCTTTCAACCTTATTGTGAACCTAATTCAATCTTAATTTCATGTACCTCAGTTCTGATTCAGTTTAAGCATTTTTCACTTAAATCTCAATTTGGCTTCTATGTGGTAAAAGTTGTTGTTTTATGGTTCTCTAAGTTCAACTCAGTCACTAATAAGCTCTTATAAGCTTTTAATGCTTTAAAATCAGTCTCCATAATAGAATTCAGAAAATACAAAAAATAAATAAATAGAAATAAATAGCTAAAAAAATAAATAAATCAAAAAGAAGAAAAGAAGAAGAAGCTGGATGCCATGGTTTAGAGCTTGTGGCAAGCATTAGGTTATCTATGAGAATAGTCTAGGTGTGATTTACCTCTTGTTTCCTGCAAAAGCTTTTGTAAGTCGATTTTTCAAGTTTACTGTGCATTGGCTTAACTACTGTTCAACTGCTTATTTATTGTTATTTTCTGTCTAATTTTCCTTATTTATGCATTTTAGTGCAAGTTGTGCTTATTGGGTAGTCTAAATTGGCTCAGTTTGATAATTGCTCATTTAATGCCAAATTAGCTCATATTGAATTTTCCTCATATAGCTTATAATAAACTGCTTATTCTGTGTTTGTTTTTGCTTGATCATGTCCATTCTAGCCTAGAATAAGCTCATTCATCAGTTAATTCTTGTTTAGACATCTCACACTAGGTTGTTTTAGAGTAGTATAAGCCTTAAATCAAAGTTCTAAACAGCAGAAGTCAAAATCTCACCCAATCCCACCCAACAGTTAACTGTTGGTGTCTTGGGGTTTCAAAATTCAACCATTTTGTTTCAAAGTTGTTAATCTAGCCTAATTTAGCTCTTATATGACTTAACACATCAATTTCATTCGGTCATTTAGGATCAAACCTCAACAAAGTCAAAATTTCAAGTTTTTCTCAAAAGTCAAAATTTACACTCTCTCAGTTTTTCTCAAATTGGCTGGAATTGTTTGGAATTTTGTGAGAGGTTTTAGAGCTTGATCTTTTTAGGATAGATAGCTCCCCAGCTCAACTTTCATGTCCCATGGCCCTTTTATTTTTGTGATTTTATCTGTGGGCCCCACAACCCTTCAAAGAGGGCTGCAGGGCAGCCACACCCCCTGCTGCAGCAGTTATTGCAGCCACCACCACCACTTGGTGGTGGTTTTCTGACCACATCAGTGGTCCCCAAGCCACCATTTTGGTTCCTTGCAACCCTCCTCCTACCAAGGTTGAGATTTTGACCAAGGCTTTGACCTGGGAACCCCTGGGTCCCACCTGAATCAAGCTCATAAAGTTGTCCCCAATTTCAGTTAAGTCTTAAGGATCCAAGTGCTTAATTATGCCTTATTGCTTATTCTGAGGTACCATTGTGCTTTTTTTGGCTTAATCATGTCCCTTTTACTTATTTGAATCAGAATTACCAAGAGTGGGTCCCACTTGATGCCATTTTAGCTTATTTTCCATTTTGGTCAACAAAAGTCAAACTGTTTGGCTTATTTGGATGCACAGTGCTTATTTTTGGGTTCCAAGCTAGTTGTTTTTACAAAAATTTATATTTTAAGTATTTTAGTAGTTTTGTAAAAGAAAAATTCCAAAAAGTCAATTTAATATTAAGTGATAGTTTCTATTTAATGTAATTTAATTTTAATTTTCATTTTTAAATTTTAATTAAGTACTTAGCTTTTTTATATTTTTATTAAATTCCTCATATATTAAAGTAGTTATAATAATTTTCTCAGATTTTTATTTCATCATTTAGTATTTATTAGAATTAATCTTAGTTTTATTAATTATTAATTAATAATTAGTTTAAAATAGCATAATTAGTTTTTATAAAGCAAAACCTAGTTTTTATATTTTTTTATAGCTTTTATATGTTATAAAATAAGTTTAGAAATTTTATTAGAATTTTTACTGTTCATTTGCTAATTTTCTTAATTTAAAATAGTTAATTAGATAATTAGTAATTAATTAGTAATTAATTAATATAAAAACCACAAAAAGACAAAATATCTTATTTTTAATTTTAAAATTAGTTTTTAGTTATTTTATAATTTTAGAAATTTTATTTTCATTTTTCTAGTATTTAATTAGTATTAAATTATATTTAAATATTTTAAATATTAATAATTAGTAATAATTAGTATTTAATTAATATTAAATAAATAATTAGGGTTAAAATTTATTTTAATTTTCTAAAAATTTCCTTTTACCTTTAGGTTTGTAAAAAAGTCATTTTCACCCCCTGGGTGTTTTCAGATTTCCGTTTTCACTTTTTATTTCCTACGCTTACGTTTTATTTAAACGTGAACGTACGCGTTTTAAGTTTTAAACGTTTCTGGTTTTTCTGACTTTCCAGTATTGTTAATATAGTGTATTTAAGCTATTATCTTTCATATTCCAGTAGTATAATCATCACAACTCACTTATACCCTTTCCTGTCCAAATTCACCTGATCACAAACCCGTTTTAATACCATCCACACCTCGTCGGGACATAACGACCCGGGGAAACACTGTACTTCCATGGAGATTGACTCTAGGCAGTTTGACTATTACAGTTGACCATTCACAAGTGGTTGACCAATAATCGTCTGACCGTTTAGAGCCAATCATTTGCATTTATTAACAAGGGCTTACCATTTAGCATAGTGGTAAGCCGCTAGTTATACAACCCGAAGGTCCCGAGTTCAAATCCTTTAGGACAAAAGATTTATATTATAAATCGTCCTTGTAGTTAATATGTTACAAAAATAATCCTTGTAAATGTGAAAGGACGAAAATGCCCCCCACCGTTAACTTTCAATTGAACCAAAAATCGGCCAAAGGACAGATTAACTCAATTTGGACAACCACAGGAACCATTGGTGTAATTAATTGCATTTTAGGACCAAACATGCAATTTTGGCCTAACCACAAGGACCATTTACGTAATTAACTCTTTATTCACTCGAGTTTCGGCTTTTGTCATTAATACGTCACAAACAAAAACGTAAATATGGTGTTCTACCATTTCTCATTTATTTGACCATTTGACAAAGCTGAAAATTTTGATCTAAGAAGGAAGAGTATCATGAGCACACCATTCCAATATGAAACCACCCAATCATGCCCCCACCCCATGCACCATTTGCCAAGCCAAGGAATTAGTGCTGTGTAAAATGGAGAAAATTCTTTTTTTCTCGGTTTGAGTTTTATTTTACACAAAAGCATGTAATTTCCCTCCCTCCCACCTTCCATCCCCTACATTTTCATCTTAAAAAAAAAAGATAAGAACATTATGGGCTGTTTAGTTGGTTGAAAATTTTCTTTTTTTTCCAGGAAATTTTTCATATGAAAAGAGAAAAACTGAAAATCCGTTTAGTTAAACTTTTTTTCAACAATTTTCAAAAAATGTGAAGTGCTCATTTTCTAAATTTTAACTAAAGGTTTGAAAAGCCAATTCTACTCTTCTCACTTTTTTCATTCTCTAGGAATTTAGAAATGGAAAAACAGGAAAAAATTTCACCAACTAAGCGGCACCTTAGTTTTTTTGATTTTTCTTCCCATCCTTTTTCATTCTTTTAAAAATATAACTCGAGAACAGATCGTAATACCAAACAAAAATCAGTAACCAACATCATACACCTACGGTATAATTTCAAATTCTAGTCTACGATAAACTAGATGAGTTATGTGTACATATTTTCATACAATGTAATTCTATATATATTATTTTAATGCAAAAGAGAGACTATTTAAGATAGTATTCAAATATCCATTTTTGCAACACAAAAAGCGTAGTAATATTTCTGCTAAACATGTTTTATTACACTAATTCAATATTCGAGTCTTAAATGAGTAGTGGAATAGCAGCACCCGACAAAAATACTTTTACCCAATGAGAAAGTAAAATATCATCATCATCTTCTATTTCCAATTGTTTTCTATCTTTTCGTTCGTTTCTTCCTTTAAAAATCGTAGATAACTTGGGCCCTCTTCGACTGTCGTTATCACCTTCGCTCCTGAGCCTTTTGCTACTCCCACCACCAGAATATCTTTCAAGAATTCACAAAGATCAGTAACCATAGTAATCATAGTTCAATTCTTCCTCATTGTGTGTGTATTAGAGCAAGCAAACCGAGAAACAGTTACACAAAACTACCCGCAATTGCTAATATCATTACCTCCATATACACTTTTCGAATTCAATAATGTTTCTACGTATATAATGTTTGTTCTAAGCATACAATAAACACACAAATTCAAGAATAACACAAGTATTACCATGTTTAATGGTCTAACTTGCATTTTAACGTTACAGGAAAAACTATGTATATCAACACCAAGACTATGAACCGCAATTTAAAGGAATCAACCGGTGATGGTCATATTTGTTATTCTTAGATCTGCAATATACTAACGCGCCAAACTTTTTGAAAAGTAATTTCGAAACTAACTCAGGAAAACTAGTCATATATTCCATCCGCCTACTTGTTATAAATCAAATATAAATCAACTAATAACCTGTTACAGTACATTATACTAACAAAATAATAAAGGACCCAATAATAAAGCATAAACCCTAACACAATCAATATAGTAAACCTAAACTAAAGCACGATCGATATTCATGTTTACCTGACACTTGGGAAGACAAAGCAACAATAATTAAGAAGAAGAATATGCATACTAGTTACTGGTAGAACAAAAACACTGAAATATATTGATCGAATGTATTTATAAGAGAACAAAACTATATAAAAGGAATCCGTATTTTTTGTTAATTGTATGTTGGTTTAGTATATTGGGCTCAAGCCCGCTTCTAGAATATACCATGTAAGATGTGAATGATTATTATCAATTGTTAGGTACATAATATAGCAAACATGATAGCGGGCTTGAGCCCAATATACTAAACCAACATACAAAATATCCGCTAACAATAATAAAGTAGCCACTGTCATAAATTTAAATGCAAGTTATTTCAAAAACAGGTAGTTAGGCAATCTGGTACGGTTTTGATAGAAGATTGCGCGAACATTTCAAATATTGTACGTGTTTGTGTTTAACTCGAATTTAGTGTGTGTCAATGTGTTTCTAAAGAATCTCTTACCTTCACATTATTAGTAAGCTAACAACAATAATTCTTGGCATTTCTAGTGACTTCAAGTTTGATACGACTTTTACCGTTAATTGTCACAGTGAAAATAGAAGTATGCATTCTGGTACGATAATCTAAGTCAGCCTGTCCAATTTAATCGATATAACTATTTATAGATGATTGCGATGGTGTTGTAACTTACGTTCTATATGTCTATAATAAGGTATCAAATTCGGAAGATATCACACAGATCAGATATCATTGATATATTAACAGCTAGTAACAAATTAAAACTTAACACAACAACACAACAACCAGTATTGAAACATTTACAATGTATATAATATAGTCTGATAAACCTAAAAAATCCCAATGATCGTCTTTAAGTCCTGTCTAAGTAATCCCTAATTCTAGTTGACGAAGAGGGATGTTTTATTCTATAAATCTTGTTATAGCTAGGGATAATCTTTCACACAGCCGAATCTCATCACTTTTGGGCCAATTAATGGGCGGTTTTAGGCTACACTGTAGCACCCCAACTTTCACTGTAATAACGAGGTGGGCGGACGGCCGGCCGGAATTGTTTTATGTTTTTGTATCTTGCAAGCTCGTTAGCGTTTTCATATATGGCATGTTTAAAGGTGAAAGCTTGAAATGGCAACAGCGCGATACAATCTGATGCAGCTCATTTTGTAGAGTGAACGTGCAGTGTGATAACATCTTCCATTTCCAAAATGCAAGAAGAATAATGGGGCCACTACATGAATGTACACTTTAATTTAATAATTTTGACATCAATTAGGAAGAAACAAGTCCCTAATTGAACTTTTCTCTTATAGAAATAGCAAATCACACAACCAAACATTTAAGCTTCAACTAATGTAGCATGCAACAAGTGCATTAGCACTAAAATTAACACTAAATAACATGAGCACACACACACCAAATCAATCACAGTTTACTAACTTTGTAGAACTAATTGTGAGATTATCGCAAGTGGGATATTTTATACAGTAGCTGATTTTTCACTTGCAACATGAAACTACATAGCATCAATTGTCAAACATAAAAAATTTTGCAAACACCATAACATGCAAAGAAATAAACCACAAGCTAATCATAACACACAAACATTCAAATCCAAAACAACCTAAAGTAACCTTGTCGAAAAACAGAACATGAGTATTTCTTAATAAAACTAAGCAAAATGTCTGATAACTTGATAAGATAAAGAAAAGCTGCCTAATCATCGAACAAGCTGAAAACATTTTCACCTTCAGAATCCACATCTGACTCATCCTTCGGTTCTTCAGCAGCAGCTGTGGCCGGAGCAGCACCACCCGAAGCAGCTGGAGCAGCAACAGCAAACTTGCTTGGATCCTGCAGTAATTTCAATACAAAATTAGTTTTCATAAGTAAAAAAACATTACGCAAATTGAAAACAGAACCAAAAATAAAAATTTCCAAACTTACAGCAAGGTATTCCTTCACTTTGTTAGCCAGTGTGAAAGAGTACTCGGTCTCAACAGCAATGGCCAAAGCATTCTTGTAACCGTTGATCAACATGTGAGGAGCAGCAGCAATGGTTGGGTAGTGGATAGCCAATGAAAGAGAGGTGACCAGTGAAACACCCACAGCAAACTTCTCGACCAAGTCATCTTCAGTCAGGTTAAGAACCTCTGGGCTGAAGACTGAACCATTCTCATAAACGGTCTGAACAACTAGACTGTATGAGAACGGCCTGATGCCAAGCTTGGCTAGAAGAGCAGCCTCAGAAGAACCCACTTTGTCACCCTTCTTGATAAGATCAACAGGTGTGACAATTTCGACTGTACCCTTGTTAATCTTGGTGGGAATGTTAAGGACCTGATTTGATTATGAAGTTTAAATTAACATCATCTTATGGTATTACATGTATTGTATAACTGACATGAATGTATAACAGTAAGTTAACCTGGAAGAAAGAGGTCTGAGATGGATCAAGACCAGTGTTTCCTGGTGGGACAACGACATCAACTGGAGCAACCAAACCAACACGAGCAGGAGCTCCAACCTGTTGAAATAAAGCAAAATTGTGAGCGGTCTTCACTACTAACAAAGAAATCACATGTGTAAAGCCAAATAAAACTTCAGAGAAAATAATGAAAAGGGAGTTTGAACTTGTAAACTGAAAGACCGAATGGCGTTCTGTATTTTCAAGTTGCAATAACCCAAATAATGAGCTTGTTAGACGGCTTATTGGATTAATTATGATGAACACTTAGGCATTTTTTAGAGCTTAAGCTGTTAGAAATAAGATAACTCCAATCCTTACAGAATGTAATTAGATTAGCTTAAGCTCAAAGAAACACGAGAGTCACTTTAACAAAGAAACAAGCCATCTCATAAAATCAATAATGTGGCCTTACCATATTATATTTGTTATGCTTTTCCTAAATTTATTTCCCTCCCAAAAAAGCTATTTCAAACAAATGAATACATCGTTGTGAAGTAGCAATGGCCTAAGCAAGAAACATGATGCAAAATAATAATAATAATAATAATAATAATAATAATAATAATAATAATAATAATAATAATAATAATAATAATAATAATAATAATAATAAAATCTGTAATTCTTGAAAATTTAGTAGATTATAGACTTATACTAACACTCAATGGGACATGTCTGAACTCGCAAATAGAAGTGGTGACAACATTAATACTGTGACCTTTTTAGATAATTAAAACATCTTAAAGAGGTGACAAGATTAGCTTAAACTGTTTCAAATGGCCAAAGATTCTAAAAAGAATATAAACAATCAAATTAGCTCCATTTTGTGGCCTTAATTAATGTACGTATTTTGAAACAGTAACGAGACAATACACATCACTGTATGCTGATTCAAAAAACACCCTCTACATAGTATAATATATAATTCAATGAAATACATAAATCATTTAACAAAATAAACAAGATATGAAGTGTTGTAAATCTCACCTTGTACTTGGCAATTTCGTCATTGACTTCCTTCAAGTCACCCTTGGTAAAGATCAAACCAACATTTCCCTAAAACCACGAAAACAAAACACATCAATATACTCATTAGCTACACCTAACTTGCAACATATTATTACTAAAATGTTGATTTGTCACATACAAAAACATGGCATGCCTCACAAACTAACAAATTCAATAAACTTAGCTTTTAATCTTAATTTGTTTCACCACAATTTACTGCATCAACTCATTATATTTTTCGTAACAATTAAAGGGGGTGTTTGCTTAGGCTTATATGTGGCTTATGAGCTTATTTGATTTCCGCGTATATTTTATAAGCCCAAGAATTCTGGCTTTTTTGGAGACTTATATAAGTTTGGTATATCTTAATAAACTTATATAAGCCCTTTACGGGCTTATATAAGATTTTAATATAACCCCAGACGTATCAAAAGAAGCTGGAAATTTGGAGCTTATGAAAATATAAGCCAAAACCAAATAAGCCTGCATGTAAGCCTAAACAAACACCCTCCTTCACCAAAAGAACTTTTACAAATAAGCATATCATGCATATATAACAAACCAGTAATTAATCTACTAAAACAGAAACAAATTTACTACCGAACAAAGTTATAAATTATACTCCGTATAGACTTTAGAATAGATAAACATAGTAGTATAAAAAGAAAACCAGTATAGAGATAAACTTACAACAAGGAGTGGAATAAGCTTCAAATAAGCCTGAACACCAGTCTTGTCACTATGCATCCTAATGGACCTTTTCATCATAGTATTCTTCCCCATCAAAATAACAGAATCACCTCTTAACCCTCGCCGAATATTCTGCAACTGGGTTGACCCAACGTTATCAGCAGAAGCAACCAGCACCTGAGTGTATTCATCCAACAACTGGCATAGCTTAGCGTCGTAAGCAATCTTCTTATCACCCTTTGATACCTTACCCATAATTACTACGAGATTTGCTGTGTCTTTGTGTTGAGAAAATGTTACGGTGGGAAACCCTAGTTTCCTACAGTATGAGAGATGAGGGGTTTGTGGATTAGGGTTGTATATATATGGGACTAGGGAGGTTTTTTTACCGTGCTAAGCACGGCCCGTATAAGTATGTAAGGTTTAGTTAAGAAACTTGGAAGCCAAGTTAAATTAAAAAAAAAAAAAAAAAAAAAAAAAAACCTTGAAAGCCGGTTATTTGAACAAATGTTACACGATCAGTTACATAAAATGAGTATCACAATATTATTAAGAAAATTATATTAATTTGATGGTTGTATATTTACATATATAAAGGTATAAACCAAAAACAAATCATTTACCATTTGAATCAGGTGAATTTTCATAGCCCCGTTTTCAATTACTTATTTCATTTCAAAACTCTTGGGGTGAATACATTGCACCATTTTTAGTACGAGCCAAAGTATCAAATTTGTCATAACTCGTAAATTCTGGTGTTTTCCCGAACTTTCAACATTTACTATTCATCGGTTACTATTCATCGATCACTATTCATCATTTTACTATTCATCATTTTTGAGGTCAGTTTGATATTCTGAGAAGCGTTTTAAAATTTTACTATTCATAAAACACTATTCACCTCCGGGGAAAATTGTCATTTATACGTGGGTTGCGTCATTTTTGTAAACGTACGGTTATCTACCTAATAAACGTTATCTTATGAACTATTATTTTGAATAATTGATCCGACAATCCCAACTATGGTCCTAACACATTTTTATACTCATAATAATAATATAAAAATTATATTATTAATTTACCCGGTGTTTTCAAATCAACTGTTACGTTTTCCGGTCAAAACTTATAACTCCGTCGGTTTGCGTTATTTCAACCCGATCATTATTTTAACACCCGATTCTCATCAGGAATATTATTTTATAACTTTTACAACTTCGTCGTATTTTATTTCACCTCGGTAATATTTATTTTTAGTTAACTCGGTACCCGATAACACCTAATACTCCTCAACTCCTACCTAAACCTTACAACTATAAAACAACTTTATTAATTAGCACACAAACCTCACCTTCCCCTCCCTAAAATCCTCCCAATGCCCCCCCTAACTAGCCATATGCATTAATTTTCTTAACTACTAAATATCTACACCTAAAAATTTCAATACATTCATTTATACACACAAACTAGCAACAAAAATTCTCTCATTCTTTTCTTCTTCTCATTTTCGGCCAAGGATGAACCAACAAGAGGAAACCATTTATTTTTGGAGATCAAGTCTTATTCAAGCTTAGTTAGTGTTCCTTGTTGGGGTTTTGTGGTAAAACCCTAGGTTATTATACATTTTCTCATCCAATCATCAAGTAAGCTTCAAGATCACTTGTTGATCTTTCCATACTTTCATTTTTCTAGTTTCATGTTGTTTATTCAAGATCCATATGCATATGTTAGTATATACCACTCATTTATATTTATATCTAACTTTTGATCCCTATAAATAGATTATTATTAGATCCTTGTTAGATCCACTTGATTTATGATGTTTAGGAACCCATGACACCCTAAGAAGGTGTATGGTAAGATTAGACTAGATTGGTGGTGATTGAAAGTGGTTTGGTTGGATTAGAAACTAGATTGGAACACTAGAAATGATTTTTGAAACTATATTTATACCTACTGTCCTTATTTTGAAATCGTGGGAAAATCAGTAGGTGGTGGGTAATTTTTGACCAAAGATTTAGAAAATACTTTCAAAAACGAAGCCGTGGGCGAAAGAACGGATTAAAACGAGTTTATAACGAAGGAGATATGAATTTTTCAATATTAACGACGAAAACTATTTTTCTGAAAACTGCGTGCTGTTGGACATTTTTCGACGGACAAATAGAGATGTTAGACGTAACCTAGTGGGGCCGGGCTATCAAAAATATATTAGTATATACTAAAACGAATCCGTGGATATAAAGAACGTAGAAAACGAGCCTAAAACGACCAAGATATACACTTTTGAAACTAGGCGAACTATATATATATTTGACAACTTCTAATAGCACATATTCTCTTAAGTTATGGAAACACTATAAATCAACGCCAACGCTTATTTTCAAACTACGAGTGGTATAGGCTTCATGTGCATGTGCATTCATCGCATCCCCTCATAATTTAAGTAGATCGTATCATTCGTTCATTATAGGTCGCGGTTAGAGATCGAACCTCATTTCTGTGTAACCACTTTTGTCTTCGTAACTATCGTACCAGGTGAGTCATAGCCCCTACTCTTTTAAATTGTTTTGTCAACTTTTGGGGGAGAATACATGCTCGTTTTTACTTGAACTATTACTTGACTCTTTAAACATGGTTTTGACTTGAACTTTATTATGAACTTTTGAACTTGTTTTGAACTTTGGAACTTGACTTGACTTTTGAACTTGACTTAAACTTTTGACCCTAATGTACCGTACGTACTTTGACTTAAAGTCTCCCTTGTTCGGAGCAACGCTATAAAGTCTCCCCTGTTCGGAGCAACGTTAAAAAGTCTCTCATGTTCAGAGCATCTTTAATAAATCTCGCCATGGTGGAGTGACTAATAATTCTTCACCAAGTCGGTGGAGTGACTAATAATTCTTTGCCTAGGTGGCGGAGTGACTTAAAGTCTCCCTTGTTCGGAGCAACGTTATAAAGTCTCCCTTGTTCGGAGCGGCCTTGACTTATTATTGACCACGGGTGTTTGACTACTAGACCTAAACTATATTTTAGCAGTGGGTTGTGAACACACAGGTTACAAGGCTCTTATGGCGGGACTTGTAACTGAGTGGATTTACGATGCCTTTGCTGTGTGATCACTTTTCTATAAACTTTATTTGTTAAACAACTCTATGAACTCACCAACCTCGTGTTGACACTTTAGCATGTATTTTCAGGTTTTAACCAATGGCATGCTACTGGAGGTTTTGGCAGGGCATGGCATGGTCATAGAAGACTCTGATTAATTATATGGGGACCGTTTTAAACTACTTTTAAGGGCCTACTTCCGCACTATTTTTAACGATGTAAATTCAATATTTTGATTAAACGATTTTATTCTAATTAATTAAAGTGAAAACTATTTTTGTACTTGTGTTGTGTTACCGATTGAGTTACACCCCAGCTACACGTATGCTTCCGCTGGACCCGATCTTGGGGGTGTGACAGATTGGTATCAGAGCTTTGGCTATAGCGAACTAAGTGTTTTTAAAACCTAGACTATAGCTACTTTTACTAAAAACTTAACCCTATGACCGTCACGTGCCTGCCTGCCAAGATGATGCCTCACTTGTGGTTTGTTGCTGACTTAGGTAATGAGATTTGTGTCTCATTATCTGGTATATTATGTTCATTTATTCTAGTTGATCTCTATCATTGTCGTTCATATAAACATGTTCACGTACCCTATATGTCATCGCGTTATGTCTTTCCTTGCATAGTTTCATCTTTTGACGTCGAGTTTGGTCACCTGCCTTAGTCTTTCTGTACGTCTTGGTAGTATAACTGAGCTGAGTATTTCATAATTCATGGAACCTCGGTGGAATATAGACTAGTCACCTATATTCAACCCGGGATAGTGGGACATAGGCTGACTACCTATATCCGACTCAGAAATGAATTTTGCAACACTGAGAATGGTTATAATAAAATTCTGTCTGGATTGAATCCTCTACTCAATTTCCGAATGTTTCATTTGTGTGTGTGTATACCCTCGTTGTCAGAACGCTTATACTTTTCCTCCCCTTGTGAACCGCCGCTTGGAAAGCACGTCAACTGGTCATTTCATCTCATGAATCTTCACCTTTATACCACTTCGGAGACCAACGTTAACTGAACTTCGGGACGAAGTTCCCTTAAGGGGTAGAGACTGTCATAACTCGTAAATTCTGGTGTTTTCCCGAACTTTCAACATTTACTATTCATCGGTTACTATTCATCGATCACTATTCATCATTTTACTATTCATCATTTTTGAGGTCAGTTTGATATTCTGAGAAGCGTTTTAAAATTTTACTATTCATAAAACACTATTCACCTCCGGGGAAAATTGTCATTTATACGTGGGTTGCGTCATTTTTGTAAACGTACGGTTATCTACCTAATAAACGTTATCTTATGAACTATTATTTTGAATAATTGATCCGACAATCCCAACTATGGTCCTAACACATTTTTATACTCATAATAATAATATAAAAATTATATTATTAATTTACCCGGTGTTTTCAAATCAACTGTTACGTTTTCCGGTCAAAACTTATAACTCCGTCGGTTTGCGTTATTTCAACCCGATCATTATTTTAACACCCGATTCTCATCAGGAATATTATTTTATAACTTTTACAACTTCGTCGTATTTTATTTCACCTCGGTAATATTTATTTTTAGTTAACTCGGTACCCGATAACACCTAATACTCCTCAACTCCTACCTAAACCTTACAACTATAAAACAACTTTATTAATTAGCACACAAACCTCACCTTCCCCTCCCTAAAATCCTCCCAATGCCCCCCCTAACTAGCCATATGCATTAATTTTCTTAACTACTAAATATCTACACCTAAAAATTTCAATACATTCATTTATACACACAAACTAGCAACAAAAATTCTCTCATTCTTTTCTTCTTCTCATTTTCGGCCAAGGATGAACCAACAAGAGGAAACCATTTATTTTTGGAGATCAAGTCTTATTCAAGCTTAGTTAGTGTTCCTTGTTGGGGTTTTGTGGTAAAACCCTAGGTTATTATACATTTTCTCATCCAATCATCAAGTAAGCTTCAAGATCACTTGTTGATCTTTCCATACTTTCATTTTTCTAGTTTCATGTTGTTTATTCAAGATCCATATGCATATGTTAGTATATACCACTCATTTATATTTATATATAACTTTTGATCCCTATAAATAGATTATTATTAGATCCTTGTTAGATCCACTTGATTTATGATGTTTAGGAACCCATGACACCCTAAGAAGGTGTATGGTAAGATTAGACTAGATTGGTGGTGATTGAAAGTGGTTTGGTTGGATTAGAAACTAGATTGGAACACTAGAAATGATTTTTGAAACTATATTTATACCTACTGTCCTTATTTTGAAATCGTGGGAAAATCAGTAGGTGGTGGGTAATTTTTGACCAAAGATTTAGAAAATACTTTCAAAAACGAAGCCGTGGGCGAAAGAACGGATTAAAACGAGTTTATAACGAAGGAGATATGAATTTTTCAATATTAACGACGAAAACTATTTTTCTGAAAACTGCGTGCTGTTGGACATTTTTCGACGGACAAATAGAGATGTTAGACGTAACCTAGTGGGGCCGGGCTATCAAAAATATATTAGTATATACTAAAACGAATCCGTGGATATAAAGAACGTAGAAAACGAGCCTAAAACGACCAAGATATACACTTTTGAAACTAGGCGAACTATATATATATTTGACAACTTCTAATAGCACATATTCTCTTAAGTTATGGAAACACTATAAATCAACGCCAACGCTTATTTTCAAACTACGAGTGGTATAGGCTTCATGTGCATGTGCATTCATCGCATCCCCTCATAATTTAAGTAGATCGTATCATTCGTTCATTATAGGTCGCGGTTAGAGATCGAACCTCATTTCTGTGTAACCACTTTTGTCTTCGTAACTATCGTACCAGGTGAGTCATAGCCCCTACTCTTTTAAATTGTTTTGTCAACTTTTGGGGGAGAATACATGCTCGTTTTTACTTGAACTATTACTTGACTCTTTAAACATGGTTTTGACTTGAACTTTATTATGAACTTTTGAACTTGTTTTGAACTTTGGAACTTGACTTGACTTTTGAACTTGACTTAAACTTTTGACCCTAATGTACCGTACGTACTTTGACTTAAAGTCTCCCTTGTTCGGAGCAACGCTATAAAGTCTCCCCTGTTCGGAGCAACGTTAAAAAGTCTCTCATGTTCAGAGCATCTTTAATAAATCTCGCCATGGTGGAGTGACTAATAATTCTTCACCAAGTCGGTGGAGTGACTAATAATTCTTTGCCTAGGTGGCGGAGTGACTTAAAGTCTCCCTTGTTCGGAGCAACGTTATAAAGTCTCCCTTGTTCGGAGCGGCCTTGACTTATTATTGACCACGGGTGTTTGACTACTAGACCTAAACTATATTTTAGCAGTGGGTTGTGAACACACAGGTTACAAGGCTCTTATGGCGGGACTTGTAACTGAGTGGATTTACGATGCCTTTGCTGTGTGATCACTTTTCTATAAACTTTATTTGTTAAACAACTCTATGAACTCACCAACCTCGTGTTGACACTTTAGCATGTATTTTCAGGTTTTAACCAATGGCATGCTACTGGAGGTTTTGGCAGGGCATGGCATGGTCATAGAAGACTCTGATTAATTATATGGGGACCGTTTTAAACTACTTTTAAGGGCCTACTTCCGCACTATTTTTAACGATGTAAATTCAATATTTTGATTAAACGATTTTATTCTAATTAATTAAAGTGAAAACTATTTTTGTACTTGTGTTGTGTTACCGATTGAGTTACACCCCAGCTACACGTATGCTTCCGCTGGACCCGATCTTGGGGGTGTGACAAAATTCATTACATTGCTTAAGTTATATCATTGCCTTACTAAGTCACCAGTTTATCATGAACCGTTAATTGCAAGTAAGCGAGGGTGAGTGAATAGATCTATTGAGGGTGACTCCTCCGTTCGGGTTGATAGCACCAACTAGTCTATGAACGTATTTCATTTGAATCACATTAGAGTGCTTGGCAAAACACTCAGTTTGGGGCATTCACATTCAGTCAAGCTTCGTGGTCATGAGCTTAAGAGTCAATGTAGCATTTTACGACATTTTGTTATTTCACTTTATACTTATGGTTATTGTACATTCAATTCATTTACATAAACCTATGATTTCTCATCAACATTATTGTTGACCGTTTTAGCAATCTATTTTCAGGTAACTAAGGTGCCGTTTAGTTGATTTACATTTTAATTTCTCACAAATATTGTGTTTGGTAACACAAATGTGGGAATTTAAAATTCCATGAATTGCCAAAAAGGGAAAAATTAAAATGGCATCAAAAAGTGAAGAATTTTCATTTACTTGGAATTTTTTTTTATAAACTTTTTTTCTTATTTTTTTTATAAACTTTTAAATAGAATATTTATGATTTGTTTTTATAAACTTTTTTTTATAAATTTTATTTATAAACCTTTATTTATAGATTTTTTATGAACTTTTTTTTTTAATTTTTTATAAGTTTTTTATAAACTTTTTTTTATATATATTTTTATAAGCTTTTTTTTATAAATTTTTTTTTTATAAACTTTCTTTTATAAACTTTTTTTTATATATTTTTTATAAACTTTTTTCATAAATTTTTCTATAAACTTTTTTTATAATTTTTTTGCCCATGTGAGCAAGTCGACAATGCCAAAGATAAGATGAATCCAGACCTATCTTGATTCTCTTATTGTTGATGCTATACATTGAATTATTTTTAACAAAAGCATTATCATTATCATTCATATCAATTTCAAAGACACCATTCACAGCAATAGCATTAAAATAAAAAACACCATTTAAAGAAACCGAAATTCCATTGCTAGAAATAGTATGCTCAAAACCAAGGTTCAACAAACATGAAAATGAAATTACACCTCTAACAATTGACGGTGCATAATGACAATTATTTAAAGATAGTACTAAGCCCGAAGGCAACACTAAATCATAAACTCCTATAGCTTCAACTCTTGCATGCGCTCCGTTACCAACGTGCAAGAATTGTTGTCCATAGGCCAGCTTTCTCTCAACTCTAAACCCCTGCAAGGTATTGCAAATATGAATGCCACATCCCATATCATATACCCATGAATTCAATTTAGGAGTAAGAGTGAATAATTCAATCATAAAGAACGCACCTGATGAGCTGGGGTTACCAGCTTCATTCCCCTGCTTCTTGAGTCGCAAGTCATGAATATAGAGAGGACAATTGCGCTTCCAATGGCCCTTTTCATGACAATGGTGACATGCCTAATCCTTCTTGTTTGGTGGATTCACCTTTTTCTGCTTAGGCTGATGTTGCTTCATCTTGGGTTCAGGTTGATAGGCCATGACCTGCTTGCCTTTGTTAACCTTCCCTTTGCCTTTGTTCACATGCGATTTCTTCTGGATTCTCCCACCATGAATTGCCAACACTTGCGGGGTAGGATTCTTGACCTTGGCTGGTAGACTTTTCTCATACTCAATAAGCAATGCGAGTAATTCAGATACTGTCTTCCCCGAGCAGTGCATATTGAAGTTCTGCACAAAACTAGCAAAGTCCTTGTTAAGGGACCTGTTGATCAAGTGCACTTGCACATTGTCAGGGTAACCAAATCCAATTCTGTGAAGCTGATCAAAAGATTCCTTCATCTCAGTCACATAATCTTCAACTGGTTTACCATCACCGTGCTTACAGTTATGTAGCTTGTCCAATTCATCATACAATTCAACTGCTAGTGGTTTCTCATAAGATTGCCTAAGAACATCAAGCATATCTTTTGGGGAAAAGTACTCAAGCTTCTTTTGTAATTGAGCACTCATGCTAGTGAGCATTAAACAAGCAACCTCATTAAACTTAGCATGTTCCACCCTCCATGCCGCCTTGACTGCTTCTGGTTCAGTAGCAGCAGGCTCAGCTGGGCATTCTTCGGTCAAATAGTCCATTTTACCGGTCGACCTCAAGACAATTCTAAGTGAGCGGTACCAATCATTGAAATTCTTTCCAGTCAGTTTCTCTCTCTCAAGATGACTCTTGAAAGCAGAAATCACAGATGGGGTATCGGGTTGAGCCATATCTACAGATAAAAGTTCAAACATTAGTATTTTCGATAATAAATATCTTCAAGAAAATAAAATACCCAAAGTTATATCCATATAACCACCAAAATTTTCTTGAAAACCTAGGATCTAACTTTACATAGTTTCACCACATCAGTTGATCTGCTAGTGGTGAAAGTACAAAAGATAGTAATATGTCGAACAATAATTGGCAAACAAGATTTCCAATTCCTAGATCATTATGGGAATTACATCAAATTGATTCATCAATTTGCCTTGTAAGCATGTTTCATCCCATCTCATGCCTTAAGTTCTAGGTCTCACGCACAACTTAATTAAGTCGTCTACCTTAGAAACTGTAAAATTACAATTATGGTCTCACGCGTTAAAAGAATTTTACCTTGTTATAGTAATTTAGCCTAGGTCTCACGTTTACTAAATTAAAATTCCAAGTGTTTCTTATAGGTAGATGGCATGTAACTTAAATTATAAGGGTATTAAATTTTGATGTGTAAATCAAAATATGTATAAAGATGCATGCACTCATCTTTATAGCATAAGTTTTCAAAACCTTTTTATTACCAATTCGTGAAATTAATACACAAAGTTTTACTTGAGGCTTAACAAACCCTAAGATGACTTTCTACAATTATGATTTTAAAAGTAATTCGTTTAAGACATATTCAATATTGTGATAACCAAGGCAGACTCTAAGGCTCTTTTCTAAGCCTTCAAATCACGGTTATGAATATCGTCTTAAAGGACTTAATTTTAAAAGCATATTTGTACAAAACATCAATCAAGCAAAAGTTTATGGATTCAATCTCAAAATCTTATAATAAAGTATGAATTTTGCTAGTCTCGCCTGGGAGCTGATTACCGTGCGAATCGGACCACTATCGGCACTTAAGACCTTGCAAGATTCTTACTTTATCACTTTAGTTTCACCGTTATTAGTCTATATTATTTTCTTTTATGAAAATCACCATTTTTATTGCTTATATCAAGTCAAACAATTAGGAAAACAATAAAAACAAGTAATTTAAAGAAAAATAAACAACTAATAATAAAACGTGAAACAACTAGCCACATGCAAACCATATTAAAAAGATCCTAATAAAATCAATTCTAGGTATAATTATGCATGTAATCACCTAAGGCCTTCCCTTCTTAATGGAAGTGGAGCCACATACATTGACGAATCAATTGCGTAGGCCAAAGATAATATACACACCACATAGCATATAAATTGATTTTAATATATTTGGAGTCTTCCCCAATTTTAGATCTATATAAAACATGTGACAATAAATAATCAAATAAGATCCATGACTAACATGCATGTTTCGTCACGGATTAACCTAACAATTAGCACATAGGTCACAAGTACGTTCACAAAAACCGGTTTAGACCTAGGGTTTCTATATGATTACAATTTAATCAAGAAAACCACAAACCCTAATTAGGGTTTTTTAGTGGAAATCGACCCCTCCCTAAAATTAGGGTTAGGGTTACAAAATTTTATAAAATTTTTTTTAAAGAAAACCCTAGAAAAAAAAAACATGTGTCTAAAACAATTAAAGATCCGATTTTTATTACGTTTTAGTAATCAATTACATGTTATCCATGGCTCGTGATGCCACTGTTAGAATATTACAATCAAAGTACACATATTGCGGAAGCAAGGATCAAGTAATAACACGTATAAAGATTAACTAAAACATAAATAGTAAACGTACCCGATGCACTTCAAATAAACCTTGATTCTTGTACAAATAGATCAATGATAAACCCCTTACCGTTTTGTTTATCGATCTCTTGATAATTACTAAAGTAAGTAATTACCTCGTTCTTGTACACACAAACTACCAACGAATAAAGATTTGATGCAAGTAAACAAAACACTTAATATTTTTGCTTATGGAAAATCGATCCAACCCTATGGGGGGGGGGGGGGGGGAGAACCGATCGGCCACAAGAAAACAAGGAGAAAAGAAAAGGTTTTAGGGTTGTGTGTGTGCACAAAAGATATGAAACCCTAATCTTTGGCCTTGTATATATACTAGGTGAAACTTGGTGACCAAGAAAGCATGGGTCGACCCATTGGAGTGGGCTTCGACCAGCCATAGCACCCAAGGGGTGTTTCTAGATCTTTCTTGACTCCCAAGTTACACTCTAGTCCATATCTTTTGTCCCTAATGATAATTAGTCCATACGTTTAATGACTAACGACCATTTTAGTCCATTAAGTGTCATAAATATATATATTCAATACATTTAATATATACATATCTATTTTACATTATTCTTGTTTGTAAAGTGTGCAATCCCGAGGTCTCGGGTTCGATACTAGACATTTACTTATTAATATTTATACGTAACTTTTAACAGATGTGAATGTTTTGGACTTTATAGTGCTTTATCCTATGGTTTGAAAAGAGAATGATTTAGTTACGTGTTTGGTGGTATAATGTGAATGTTTTTGACTTTTAAGGTAAAATGGAGGGACAATAAAATTGCAGATGGATTGGAGCCTTTATGTTTAATAGTTGTATGTGTGTTTTTTTTCATTGCGTATGATAATGAAAAACATTTTCTTATATTTATTTTTATAAACATATTACAAGTTGCTTATGAGAAAAACAAATATGCAAGCTATGAGTGCGCGATTATTATAACTAGTATTAACTAAATTGAACTGGTAAACTTGCCTAAGTACCAAATAATTATGTTAAAGTAGGACTTTATGAGAGTAAATTGGCTAAATGTTTTGCAAACTATGACAAATTTGCACTTGTTAGCAAACCTTTTACCTAGGGTATTCACGAGGAGGTTTGGTTCGGTTAGTTGGAAGTATGCATTGAGGGGCGGGTAATTCATTTTGCTACCCCCGAAATCGAACCGTGGATAATGGGTTAAAATACAAATAACCTTGGGTCAATTTGGGTTCGGGTCAACTCGGGTCAGGTCAACTCGGGTTTGGGGTCAACCCGAGTATTTTTACATTGTAAAGTGTTAGTTTAGTCGGATCAATTAGGTGCAACTGAAAAAATAAGGACTCAATTAAGGATTTGGCCTAAACCACAGGGACTAAACATGTAATTTACTCTAACAAACATATTTCAGATACTCTCTTTTTCTAGTTCTTTCTAAACCTTTGCCAAATCCAGTTTAAATGTGTCAATAAACTATTTTAAATGATGAAAATAAATGCCGAAGCTTACATGTCAATAAACTATTTTAAATGTGTGTCATGCTTAGAAAAGGTGTGATACAATCACAACTTAAATATATAATGACAAAAATATATGCCGAATTAGTTTTATATCAACATATAGGGATGTTACAATTTTGAGAATAAATACAAAATCTAAACTTTATAAACAACTACTAATATGTCATAAAAAGTGTAAATATAATGTTACAATCTTTAGAATAAATAAAAATATAAACTTTATAAATAACTACTAATATGTCATAAAAAGTTTAAGTATAAAATTTACTCGTAGGTTATAGGTTCATATATTCAATTCTTTGTTCACTTGCATTTCATTCATTAAATTTTATCAACTACTTTGTTTCACTAGACTTGATGGTAATATAGTAAAATCTTTCCAAAAAGGCATCTTTAATTCTTTCATCTATAAGAAAGTGCATCAATTTTCTTACTCACACAACAAAGTGCAAATAGAACCACGACCAAATAAGACTTGATCACACAACAAAGTGCAAATAGAACCACGGCCAAATAAGACTTGATGCAAAATTTTTTTTGAAACGTAATATAATAAAGTTAAAAAATGTTCTATGAGGGACGGGTGTGGTGGTGTCGAGGGCTCGCCATTCCTACATGGCACCTCAAATGACGCCGCCATTTGCTCGTTACCACGCCATAAGAAGCCAACGCCATTTCACATGTAAGATCACTCACCCTCGCCATTTGAAGAAAATATTTTTTTTTCCTAGGTTTGTGTTTTATTTGTGCTGTATTTGTATTTGTTATTTGAAGTGTGTGTGCACGGTGTTGTGTTGTGTGGTGAAGACGAAGTTGTATAGTAAATGTGTTTAGCTAACTATGCTCACATTTCTCAAACTTAAAAGTTTGCAAATATATTGGGCTTAATAGTTATTGATGAATGTGAGCTTTTGCAATAATAGTTAGAGTATTTCACATGTCCGGTTATAAACATTCAATTGTTTATTAGCGATACATTAAAGTATTTCACATGTCTAGTCACTATATTTTAGACTTTGGTTTTTAGTTATTGCTCGTAAATGATTATTTCATGTCTTTTATATTATTGTACTTTTGAAATTTTATTTTTGTAACTTTCTTTAAAAGAATGTTATTTGTATTTTTATTTATTGAATGAAAATTCTGTTTGTTTGAAAAATAAAAAAATAAACTAAGATAGTGGGGTCCAAAAAAACTAGCAAACGGCATGCAAACGGCTTGAGCCGCTGCAGAAAGAGTATTTTTTGTGTGTGAATGTGAAATGCTGAGGTGGCGCTGATTTTGGCAAAACGGCATGCACAACGGCATGCTACCATACCCTTTGCTCTAACTAAATAACATTAAAAACACATTTCGATGGATCAGACGCCTTTAGGAAAAAATGATTTTTTTTCCAAAAATTTACACTACATCAAAAAATTCAATGGGTGTCCCGGGACCCCACGGAGCCCTGGTTCCATCCCTGTTGCTTATATTGACACCAACACAAACGACTAATTAAAGACTATATATGAATTCCACTAATAGTTCTCAAAGTATAAAGCTACGTAGAATATTCAAGTTCGCTAGCATCTAAAATTAGAGACATAGCTATGGGGTTTCGTGGGAACCCATAGATATTTGCCGTGTAGTGTAATTCTTTGTTAGAAATCTTGATTTTTACAAAATGAACATGGTCCCCGTTTTTTTTTTTTTTTTTTGCCACGTGCTTTGTTTAGTTAGTAGTTATTGCACAAATTATTTGAACCTGGTCACTTATATTATACTATATACCAAGTTCGCACGTCTAAAATATCCAAGCTTATAAAGGTAGCTCGTTTTACATGTTTTGAGAACCCTTCTTTAGCATGACTTGTTACGTCCATTAGAGTAGTACACAAAATGACAACACAATCACTTTTGCTTCTTTACTTCCTCTCTAGTCTCACACGCCATCTTTCTCCTATTTTTTTTCTCTTCCAAAATACTACTCACTCCATCCCAAAATTATTGTCCCCCGACAAAAAACACACAATTTAAGAAAAGTACATTTATTACACCTTTCTGTTTCTTACTTTTTGACAGAATGACAATTTTGCCCTTAAGTAATTAATTAAATCCTTCTTTAATGTATGTAATAATAATTTTAAACAAGGGTAATATAGTAAACTTTGTTAAACTTCTTTATCTATTTTTAGTAGTAGACAATTAAATTGGGACATTTCAAAAAGAAAACGTGGCCAATAAAATTGGAACGGAGAGAGTAGTATGTATTGACCTCTGTGTAAACTGATAACAATTTTTTGTTTGGCTATGCATTTAAGTCTTTTGAAATTTCACCTATCTGCCGTGCTTGTTCCCACATAACTTCCATTAAGGTGCTTTCTTTTTTTATTTTTTTATTTTTATTTGTTTATTTATTTTGGTTTAAAGGGTTCATTTATAATTTGCTTCAAAGTCTACCAGTGTCTATGCAATTAAAGTTTCTGCCATTTGAATTACATTTTTTAGCCTTCTTTCATATCTCGCGTAAGAAGATGCTCTTAAACTAGTCAAAATATTTCTCTTCATACAGAATTGCAAATGTTTGTTAGTTTTTTTTTTTGTGTTCCATTTAATGTTTGCTTTGGCGTGATATATTGGCTTTGATGTCACTCTTGTGTTAATGGTGGTACCTAGCAATATACAACTACACCATAGATGGCTAGATGCAAAAGCTTTTGTATGAAAATGAGACTGTTTTCTTGATATCATTACTTAGCTTTTTCTTATTTTCCCCTTCCATGATAGCCTCATTTATATCTATCCAGTAATGGTAGTTGACATACTAAATGCTATGTGCCTAGTTTTGCAGCTAACTTTTATGAGAACAAAAGCTGTTATAGAAATTACCAAATGAGTAATACTAACTTCGTCTTAATATTATTGTGTATAAATAACAAAAATATAGACTATTTCAAAGGAATATAATTATGTGCTACTAATAAATTTTCATATATATAGTTTGATTGATGAATAAGTTTTGAAAAATAAGATCTTCCGGTCTAAGCACCCACATATCAAATTTGGTAGATAATTTATCTTTAACAAGTCAACACATTTGGTTTAATGTTTGTATGACATGATTGTCAATGTGTTTACATCAAATCTGATGTAATGCTAAATCTTTGCGCCAAAATTTATAAAGTATGTAATGAAAATTTTACAAACTTATTATCTGTAGCTAAACTACCCTAAAAATAATCCATCTATTAATGGTTTCTAATTTAATCACATGTAAACTTGGTTATTATTAAAAGTAAATTAGGAGATTCTTAATATCAAGTAACATTCTAATTTGTTAAGTTGAGTTCATTGATTGTATCCACGATAAAAATCCTTAACTGCTCAATCTCATCATATTGATCCAAAAATGTATAGGTTTACAAAAATTTCAAAGAGAATTACAAGACTAGACCAGTCACTCAACTTCGCTATCTTCCATGGGCAAAAAAAGTTGCTATTCCTCAACTACACTGAGCGCCCGGTGATTTTTTTACTTTTGATAAAAATTCGACAAGTGGCAAAATAAGTAAGCGATTTTTTTCACTTTTTGTACCTTTTGTACCTAAATTAAGCGACTTTTGTACTTTTTTATACTTTTAAGTGACTTTTTTTTTTGTCACTTGTCGAATTTTTATCAAAAGTAAAAAAGTCGCTGGTCGCTCGGTCTAACTTTGTAAAATCAAGTTTTTGGTCCATGAAAGGTAGCGAAGTTGAGCGACTGATCTAGTCTCGTAATTGGAAGTGTGCGTTCTAAGGTCTAAGCCGTTTTAATTATTTTCATTTTAGTCTTTCTTCATTAGTGTCACGTACGGAATATGTAGTAAGAATATATTCTTAAACTAGTTCAGAGAAATACTAAATGCATAGATAACAATTTAGACAAAGTATTTCTATCATAGAGAATTGCAATCGTAGTTTGATTTCTGCCCATCTTAGGACTAGGCTCTCATCAAGGCATGACGATTACTTACAAGAACTAGTTCAACCACTCGTAATTAGCGCAACGTACCATTAAAATACAAAGCACATTATTATAAGCATTCTTGTTATCGTAGGACTTACAAGAATCATTTTCAGGACTTTTAACTAACATTTATTTGAAATCAAGTATAGCGTGTTTGAGGTAAATACGTGTTAGTTTTTTTACTGATATCTTCTAGTTATTGCATGCTTATTATTATTGTAGTGCGTTATATTACACGGCCAAATCTTATGCGAACATGAGTATCTCGAAATCATACACTTGTTTTGTTTGCCCTGTTCCAATTCATACTTATATCCTTCATAAGATATTATCATATCATCATTCATTACTACATAAATGGACATATAGCCCGGTTGAAAAAGTTGATAGAGCTCGGTTTTTCATGAGGTCACAAAAGGGAAGAAACTCTATGCGAAAAGCAATTAGAGCCCAGTTTTAAAAATGGGCTTTATCATATCTGTTTTTTATTTTTTATTATTTTTTTTAATTTCCATTTTGTATCAATCTCATTTATAATGGTAATATATTAAGAGGAAGGGGTATAGTCACATGGGTGTATACATCATTCATATGTGGCAAGGTTTTGACTTGAGCCAAAGCCAAAGCAATACCCTCGTGCACCACTGATTTGCGCCAAAGAGAATATTTTCTGTTTTTCTTAATTAATTTTTAAATTTTTTATTATTTCATTTTATGTTTTAATTTTTTTTTTTTAAGTTGGGTATAGTGAGTCTCAAAAGTGAGATTTTGGCTTGAGTGACTAGGGAGTGAGTTTTTTGGTGTATGAGTGATAAAGGGAAGTGAAACTCTTTTTGGGTTTTGCTTAAGTTACTATACCCCTTGTAGGGGTGAGCAAACGGACCGGATGGACAGGACTGGACCGACCACATTCGGTCCAGTCCTCGGTCTAGGCTTTTTAGTTAATTCGGTCTTCGGTCCGATTTGGACCGATCAAAAAACCGAAAAAACTTGCCAAATCTTGCCTATTTGGACCGGACCGACCGAAGACTGGACCGTCCACATTCGGTCTCGGTCTTGGTCCCGGTCTTTTTCTTATTTCAGTCTTCGGTCTTGTCGGTCCGATCCCAAACCGATGCTCACCCTTAACCCCTTGTTTTAATGTATAACCGAATTAAATGCATTTTTCTTTGTTCAAAATAAAAAATTTAAATGCACTTTTCAATGCCTTAAATGGTTGTGAGTTGTACTTTGAGCGGTGAGTTGTTACCCATGGTAACATTTTTTACTTTTTTTTTTACTACATTTTCAAATCTACCAAAAAGATGGGTTCTTTTTTAAATAATTTAATGCATTCGAAGATGTTATTACTAATTTAGATCCAGGTACTTGGCACCATTTAATAGCCCGGGTGATTTTGGGTATAAAAAGCAACACACACCATTTCACATAACATACTTTCTCCTCCTTTTCTCTTTAACATAAATCTTTTTATTTCCTTTCAATATACTCACCAAGTTATTGTGGTGGTGGTGATGATGACCATCGTTGTGGTGATGGTTTCTTGTCTTAAGCTCTAGCAAAGATTATTTATTATTTCTGCTTTTATTTTTTCATGGACAAGCAAAAAGTAATTCTCTCGTGATTGAAATAGGTGTTCTTGAAATATTAAGGTAAAATCATCCCATTATACGGTTTATCTCAGATCTTTTTTGCTTGAAAAGTATTATTATAGGTTTTATGAATTGTGAGCTAGATCTTTGTGGTGGCTTTTTTTACGTGTAGGATGATGGTTTTTTGTTTGTTTTATGGTGTTTTCTTTTTCCACAATATGCGGGTTGTTGTTGTTTGTGTTGGAGGGGTGCATGTGAATTTATTTGTTTAATATGGATGTGTTAGTATAAGAATGTCGTAACTTAGTTTGTAGCGAGGAACCTTGACTTACCATGGTATCGAGGAACCTTGAAATACCATGGTAGCCGTATTTGAGTGCCGTAACAATAAAGAAAATAAAGTGGTATTATGTTAATTTAGCCTACATGTAAATGAAGCTCAACTTTTGATTCTTGAAACTTATTTATGGTCTGACTAAATAAAACAGTAATAATTTGAAGTTTAAAACACAAAAATTAACTTCATTCAGTAATACTTACACTTCTTTCGGATGTGTGAAAGTGTGGATCTTTGGAAAACTTTGCATGTGTTTTTAAATATTACAATCGACAACGTTGCATGAAAACTATGATTCTGATCACAAAGCTATTGGAAGAACAAATAGTAAAAGCTTATGATGATTAAGCTAAACCTGACCATTATACGGTTAGACTCGGCCATTATACGGCTAGACCCGGCCATTATATGGCAAGACCCGGTCATTATACGGCTAGACCCGGCAATTTACGGCTAGACCCCGTCATGATACGGCAAGAACCCGTCATGATACGACTAGACCCAGCCATATATGGCTACGCCTGGCCGATCAATTAAAAAATGTGAGTTTACTTCCATTTGCGAGCTTCACTTGGAGTTGGTTCCATGACCAACCCCAATTTATCTACCCAATCAGAATCTATAAAATTGCATCACCAAGGTCTGCGCTGTCCAATTACTCGTAGAATCTTCATCTCCTTGATCAGCCCCCACTATAGCATGTAAACTCATCTCACGCTCAATTTCCTCTTCTGGAATTTGGTCCATCAATCCAAAAGAGGCATGTCCTCTTGTGTAGATTTCATCACAGTTGCAGCAAAGGTCTTGTGCTTGAGTGAGTGAGATCATGCTTATAAGTTGTCTTGTTAGAAGAAGATATGTTTTAGAAACATAATTGGTGATCCACCACGTTTCGATCCAAACTAATTGCACGGGTCAACTGGTCAAGTCCGTTGTACCTCCAATGCAATATACTCTTGCAGTCCACTAACAACCTCTTGTTCTGCTGTGAGGATGAGTCACCAACTTTCGTTGGAATTTGGTCCATCAATCCAAAAGAGGCATGTCCTCTTGTGCCTAGAAAGTAGTACCGTAGTAAGGAATATTGGTATTATTTTTTTATATGACAGTCTAGTATCTAACTATCTATAATTCATTTGGACTCAACAATTAGCCATACTTGTCCTAGACGTTGACATTCGCTTTCGCTATATACTCTGAAAGGAATTGTTGTAAGATAAGAGTATAATAATATTTTCAATCTATAACATGCTCTATAAAGTATACATACATGCATACAATAGATCCATTTTGTCCCTCAAATCAACCTTGTGTAAATTATTCATAGGCTTTTAACCATTTGTTTTTATGTAATGAAAAGGATATTTATATGCTTATTATGTATTAACGGTTTTAACTAGTTGAGAAGCTGTATTAGATATATTGAATGAGTAAAACATTATGTTTTCGTTTCCCACTACAAAAATGGGATCGATTTGGGTCGACAATATCGACCCAAACGCTGAAGTGGGGTCGTACCAAACGATTTGGGTCGACAATCTCGACCCTTTTTGGTTATACCATTTTCCTCGTCCCAAAAACGTTTGGGTCGACAATTTTAAAACCAATGACACGACACCCACAAACCAGTCAAACAATGAATATTACGTTTGGAACGACATTGTCGTTCCAAATCTCTATTTATTTTTTTGCAAATCATTTATGTAAATACACGAAATATTTTGGAAAATGCCCAATGGAACGACAATGTCGTTCCAAAACTTGATTTATTTTATATGTTTTACTTATTTAAATACTAAAAATATTTTGGTAAATGCCCAATGGAACGACAATGTCGTTCCAAAAATTGATTTATTTTCCGTTTTTTAGTTATTTAAATACTAAAAATATTTTGGAAAATACCCAATGGAACGACATTGTCGTTCCAAAGGTTTTAAATATTTAAAAATTTTGCCAACTGGAACGATTTTTTCTTGTAATTTTGGGACGACATTGTCGTCCCATTTTGTGAAGTATGCAAAAAAAAAAAAAAAAAAAAATGCAGCAGCAGCCTGCATTTCCAGGTTTTTTCCGGAATATTTTCCGGAAAAAACCTACCATTACACAAGCCGTAAATCAACCAATATCCGCAATACCAATTCGGCAATATGATACAATACCAAATTACTCATCTATGACTTAAATTCGACAAATACGATACAAATTAAACTAACAAATACGAACTTTATACAAAAACAAACCAAGATTCGGCAATATATAGATTCTAGTATTACATAACTAATAACAAATACGATACAAATTAAACTACGCCTACGCCTACTCCTCCTCCTCCGATTCCTCCCCCTCTGGATTCCCCCTCCTCCTCCCCCCCCCTCCTCCTCACTACCACTAGCATTAAAATTATCGGGAATGTGGCTCATATGAGGATTAGTTTGTTGTATATATTGGTTAAGGTCGGGTGTCGGGTCGGAATAATTAAGATTATGATCCGGGTTAGAACTAGTACCCGGGCATGTAGTAGAGTTGGGAAAGACGGGATGATAACAATTGTCGAAGGAATTAGAGTTGGGAAATGGGGGAAATGGGGGATTTGGTGGAAAGCTTGAAAAGTCAACAGGAAACGGATTACCTGGGTTGTTGTTGTTGTTGTAGCTGACAAACTGGCTTAACATAGATTCGAAGTTGGCTTGTCGAGACTGCAACTGTTGCTGCTGAAGTTGGAGTATTTCATTTTACCTCCTCAACAATTCATTTTCTTGTTGCTTTTGCCTTAACACTGCCGAAATAGCCTCCTCAGTAGCATTGTTTTGTTGAAGCGGATAATATGCGTACCTCGATGAAGCTTTGCCGCCGCCCGGCATTAGCCTGCCAACGCCCTTTAAATTTTGCCGGTTGTTACTATGGGCTGTCTTATCTAGTACTTGCTTCTCAATCATTAACGGGGCCGTACCGGCTTTAACTTGTTGCCACAGCTCCTTCATCGCCAACTGTGTAAGTCAAAATATATATATATATATATATATATATATATATATATATATATATATATATATATATAGGCCGTACCGGCTTTAACTTGTTGCCACAGCTCCTTCATCGCCAACTGTGTAAGTCAATATATATATATATATATATATATATATATATATATATATATATATATATATATATATGTTAACCAAAAAAAAAAAAAAAAAAAAAGAGGTAAGTTAAAAAAAACAAGTAACTTGATATTAATTACGCATGTTAGGAGATAAATTACTTACATAAGCCGTCTCGTTTTCTTCACTTGTAAAGATGCCATCTTTTCTTGTATGACCTATCCTATACGTCTCCACGAGTTCTTCATTCTCCCCGTTCTTCGCAACCCGCTATACATACAACATAAAATAAATTAATAACGAGTTATATATAAACATTATATAGACATTTGAAAATCAAAAAATTATAATGAGTCTTACGCGCTCCGTTCGTCCTTGTACGAACGACTTCCTCCCTTGGTGGGTTTTAGCCTTGTTCTTTGCCCGGTTTTCTGCATTTTTTGCAGATCTCGCCATTCGTCTCGGATCAGAAAACCAGTTGACCAACGACTCCCACTCCCCTTGGCTTCTGCTACCCCACACTGTCGACGGCGGCGGATTTTGCTTTGCCGTCTCGGATGTCGGTTGTGTGTCAAAGTATGCGGTTTTTATCCTGTTTCTATGCTTGCGCCATAGTAACCGCAGCTGAAGCCCAATCCCAGTACATATGCGTTCCCCAACCGTGTAGAAACACTGCCCAACCTTTATATTGTCCTGCCTGTTTAACCAAGGCGTGAGCTCGAAATAAGTCTGCAAATAAATATACACATTTAAATAAACAAACAATTTAAATATAGCACGCATATCTAAACGGTCGATAACGATAAGAATACAAATATAATAAACAATTAATACCTCGAGTGCGGGAAATATGTGAGCCATAAAAGGCTCCGGAATCTGCTCCTAGTACTCGCAGTCAAAGGGAAGTGGACAAACTAGTTTCCCCAAAAGACTACTAAACTGTGGTGCCCACGTGCCCACGGCTGTAAAGGTACCTAGATCATCAACGTCAAAGCCGATGGGCAAAGGCCGATTACCGTTCGATTTGAACGCACTCCTTATGACCCGATTTGAGGTCACAATCGGAACCGAAGCTACAAATATAAGTTATTGAGTCGTGAAAATACAAGTAAAAAAATTTAGTTTTATCAATAAAAAACTTCAAATAAAAATCACAATTTCTTACCAAAACAGTAACCCGGCGTAGTAAAATAGGGCAGGTGTGGTGGTGGTGGATCACCACCGGCATCCCCGCCGTGTGCTTGGGGACCTACACACGCCATCTGTAAAATTATAAGTACAAGAACACACAATTTCGTGGACCAATTAATACTAATAAACACATTCATATAAATATACACATTTAAACATAACATAACATGCTAATAAACAAAAACAATCACTAGAATCTTAAAAAAAAGTCACATAAGCTTAACACAATATCATTCCAATAACAAATACATTACTAATTAAATTACATACTAATAAACAAAAACAAAATATGGAAATAAAGAAAACATACTAGCTGATGTCACGGTTGGTACAAGGCTGAAAGAGAAGAAGAAAGGAAGAAAGATAGAGAGGTGGTGCTTTTGCGATGGTCCTACACAAACATACATTTCATAAACCAAATTACAATTCACATAAGTTTAACAATTATACAAACAAAATTACAATATCATAATTAAATTATATACCTAGTTCGCGGCTAACAAACATACCTTTAAATTAACAAAAATATATATATATATATATATATATATATATATATATATATATATATATATATATATATATATATATATATATATATATATATATATATATATATATATGTATACCTTTAAGGTGGTGGTGGTGCTGCTGCCGCCGCTTCACGGTGGTGGTGGTACTGCTGCCATCTAACACCAACACAAACACGACACAAAATATCAAACCAACATTAAACAAAACAAATTAAGAAAATGAAATTAACAAAAAAATCATACCTTTACACAAAACAAATTAACAAAAATTAAACAAATTGTGCACAGTGGTGCGTGTGTAATTGGTATTTTGAGGTGATTGTGGTGTCGAATGTGGTATTAATTTGGTTGTGTTGGTGTAGAATCGAAGAAGATGAACAATGGTGCGATGGGTTTTTTTTTTGTTTTGCGTTTGATAGACAGATGGTTCATCGACTGGGTTTATCAATTATTGAGCCCTTTGGGTCGACATTGTCGTCCCAATGGTGTACGATTTTTTTTTAATCCCTTTGGCACGACATTATCGTACCAAAGGGAGTAAGTTTTTTTCTTTTTTTTTTCTTTATTAATTTTGGAACGACAATGTCGTTCCAAATATTGTGGCGGGATATATTCTCATTCACGGCGGGCACATTAAATTTTGGTGAAAATTTTGGAACGACTTTGTCGTTCCTTATGTTGATTTTTTTTTTTTTTTTTTTTTTTTTTCATTTATCTTTTTCAAATAATTTTGTTCAAAACCAAAGGAACGACATTGTCGTTCCTTATGGAATTTTTTTTTAATTTATCTTTTGTATACTAAAAATGATTTTAATTATTTAATTAATACTAAATAAATTAAAAATGATTTAAATTATTTAATTAATACTAAATAAATAAATAATAATTTAAATTAATTAAAAAAAATATTTAAATAAATTAAAATTATTTAAATAGATGTTGTAATCTTGTTTTGAATTATTTAATTAATACTAAATAAATACCAAAAATGAGACAATCTTTTTTTTAATAAAAAATATTTAAAATTATTTAATTTAATTTAAAATTAAATCCAATAATCTATGCATAACGTGTTAAACGGATGAGTCGAGTTATTATGACTATGCATAACATGTCAAACGGATGAGTCGAGTTGTTATGACATGCATAACATGTTTAGCGGATGAGTCGAGTTGTTATGGATATCCATATATAACAAGTTTAACGGATGAGTCGAGTTGTTATGACATGCATAACATGTTTAGCGGATAAGTCGAGTTGTTATGGATATGCATATATAACAAGTTTAACGGATGAGTCTAGTTGTTATGGATATGCATAACATGCTAAACGGATGAGTCGAGTTGTTACGGATATGCATAACACGTTAAACGGATATGCATAACATGTTTAACGGATGAGTCGAGTTGTTACGGATATGCATAACACTTGGCCCATAGTTAGGAGTTGCATCTTTCAAACTAGAACAAGATAAGCTGGAACTTTGTTGTTGAGCACGAGTTCCATAATTGCTCGGCTCATTCGTTTAACATCTTGTGTACAACCATATCATCTCGGCTCATTCGTTAAACGAAATAGGCGAGTTAATAAACTGCTTTACGCATGGTGAGACATTGTGGTTAACACTTGGCCCATTGTTTGGAATTGCATATTTCACTAGAACAAGATAAGCTGGAACTTTGTTGTTGAGCACGAGTTCCATAATTGCTCACCATGCGTAAAGCAGTTTATTAACTCGCCTGTTTCGTTTAACGAATGATCCAAGATGATATGGTTGTACACAAGATGTTAAACGAATGAGCCGAGCAATTATGGAACTCGTGCTCAACAACAAAGTTCCAGCTTATCTTGTTCTAGTTTGAAAGATGCAACTCCTAACTATGGGCCAAGTGTTAACCACAATGAGCCGAGATGATATGGTTATACAGGATATGTTTAACGAATGAGCCGAGATGATATGGTTATACACGAAATGTTTAACGAATGAGCCGAGATGACTATAGAGTTCTATACAATGCCAATGACTATAGAGCTCCATACAATGCAAGTATTTATACGAAAACAATGCATGATATGGTTGAACACTTTTAGAAGTCCACAGTACAATGCATGATATTGTCGTATTAGTTTTTCTATATCGAAGCTGTAAATACGTATCATATTGATTACGTTTTAACATCAAAAATATTTTTGATTTTGATAAATAGTAAAGTATTGATTTTGTAAATTTTTTAATTTATGTAATTTTTAAAATTAATTTTTACTCTAACATATAATTTTAATATTGATTTTAAATTAAAAACTGATTTAAAAAGCTTTTCAATTAAAAAAAAACAAATACACGCAGAATGGGTCGACATTGTCGTCCCATTCGGCTTTTTAAAAAGTTTTATTATTAATTTTAAATTAAAAACTGATTTAAAAAGTTTTTAAATTAAAAAAAACAAATACACGCAGAATGGGTCGACATTGTCGTCCCACTCGGCTTTTAAAAAAGTTTTAATATTAATTTTAAATTAAAAACTGATTTAAAAAGTTTTTAAATTAAAAAAAAACAAATACATGCAGAATGGGTCGACATTGTCGTCCCATTCGGCTTTTAAAAAAGTTTTAATATTAATTTTAAATTAAAAACTGATCTAAAAAGTTTTTAAATTAAAAAAAACAAATACATGCAGAATGGGTCGACATTGTCGTCCCATTTGGCTTTTTATAAAAATTTTAATATTAATTTTAAATTAAAAACTGATTTAAAAAGTTTTTAAATTAAAAAAAACAAATACACGCAGAATGGGTCGACATTGTCGTCCCATTCTGCACAAATATTCAATTTGCTTTGACTGTCTTTTTGGTTGAAAAAATAGTGGGCCATGGCCAAAATTTGGGACGACAATGTCGACCCAAAGGTTTTGCTTGTCTCAAACCTTTGCTATTGGTGTAGTGTCCTATGTCTTGCCAGAAAAGATAACCTAGCTTCTTAAAGTGACATGTGAAACTGATTGAGTTTAGACTTTAGAAAGACAAACCTAATAGCTTAAAAACAATGATGTAGAATAGAAAAATCTATTGCATTGCGGTGAATAAAAAGGCATATTATTTAAGCATATATGAGGAGAAAAGCAGAACATCTACTTAGGTTCAGTTGTGGTATTATTAGACGAGATTAAACAACGATGATGTAGGAAGGATCTGCAATGACAAATATTGTTCTAAGACAGGGATTGTTATTTCTAGTTAATAATACTGTTACCATCTTTGTATGCTATAATTGGATACATCTTACCTCTCCCATACCCCGCTCCCGGTGGGGTTGGGTATTGTTGTTGTATGTTATCGTTTGGATGAGAGTAGAGGTCATCTTTAATGGTGACAGTGGATCACTAGACAAAAACTTCCCATAAGGATTATATATGCTAAGTTTAGTATTTTATTAGTATATCTTTAGTTTTGAACCAACCGATTTTGTATATAAATGCTCTGCTAGAATTTAGTTAAGAACTCACTCCTAATTTGACTATATGCCTGGTGAAGGAACATGGTATAGTGCCTTTCATAAGAGTAGATTAGAATAGTGGATTGACAGTTTTAGTTTCCATGTCTGACCAAGCACTGGTATATGGTGTATATGGTGTCGTAGTATTGTAAGGAAATTTTGTTATAATTTAATATACTAGCGTATAGGCACTATGATGTATTGGTCAACTCACATTAGGGTGTTTGTGTTAGTTTATAAACTGGCGATTACAGTTTCAGTTTTTTTGGTTCACTTAAAAGGTTTTTGGTTATTGTTGGGTTCTCTCTAATGAGCCCTTAACTTATAATATCAACATAGTGTTGGTTTTATAGACAAAATAATAATAGTCGTGGGTTAGGATCGAACTTGAGATCACGGGATTGCACACAATACGTATGAAGAGAAAATGTAATAATTATTTATAAAATGTTATAATTAATTATTAAACACAAAACAAATAAATAATAATTAGTATTATTGATTAATGACTAATTAATTAAACGAAGATTAGGAAACTAATTACTAGACAAAACATGGAAACAAGAGAAGGTTCCGGAACACCCTCTTGGGCTCCAAAACCGATCGGCAAGGGGGGTTTACCCATCTCCTTTGTGCCTTGAGCTCCAAGTCTTGTGTAGTATATAAGCAAACCCAAGATGTAGGTTTTTCTCATAACTTGTACACACACATCTTGGTGTTTTCTTCTCCCTGTCTTTTCTTCTCCTTGTCTTTTCTTGGTCGATCCAAAACCGAACACCCCTAAGGGTTTCGATTTTTCATAAGATCAAAAAGGGTTTTGTGTTTTATTACTTGCAAATACTTTTCTTGAATTAGTACATGTGTACAAGAACGTGAATCAAACACATTATTGTTTGATTCTTGGATTGAATTACAAAAAGGTAAGGGGTAATTCTTATAATCCTTATAAACCCTAATTAGGGTTCATTGGTTCCGGAAGATTGCATTGATTCTTGTTCGGGCTAGAATCACTACGGTATGTTTACTATTTAAATTAATGATTAATTAATTACATGTTATTCGATCTATTATAATTGCTTTCGCTCATGCTCACTTTGATGTACTTGGTTTATTTGATACATGTTTTTTTTAGGGTTTATGTGTTTTATCCCTAACCCTAATTTTTTTTTGGGTCGAATGACCTAAAGGGTTTTTAGGGTTTTGTTTTAATTTTTTTTTTTAAATTTGATTAGAAACCCTAAGATGTCATGTAATTGTTTATGCGTTTTAGTAAACGATCTTGGTGCAATATGTTAATTGTTAAGCTAAATCCATGAAAAAAGTGCATATTTGCATGGATTTTTATTGTATTATTTAAATTGTTTAAATTGCTTATATATATTAATGGTTAAGTTATATTAAAACATGTAAATTTTTATAGATGTCAAATTGGGGAAGACTCAAATATTAAGTAATCAATTATGTGCTATGTGGTATTTATTTAATTTTGGCTTACACAATCGATTTATCGATGTATGTGGCTCTTTTTCTAAGAAAAAGAAAGCCCTAATTAAATTAATACGTTATACGCCTAGATTTGATTATTAATAGGACTTTTTAATAAGATTTGCATGTGGCTACATGTTTTATACATATTTAATTGTTATGATTATGTATATGTGTTTATTTAGTTGTTTTATTTTTTTATTGCATATTACTTGTTTTGTTTATTTATTGTGTTAGACATGTTTATATAAACGAAAAGGGTAATTTTTTGAATAGAAAAATAATACGGACTAAATAATGGCGAAATTGTTTTGGTTTTTAAGAGTTAAAATTTCAAAGGATTGGTTGATTGATGTTTTTGTACGTAACGGTTAAATAGGCTCGACCGAAGTTTACACACTATAAGATGGGTATAAGGATGACAACGCATTAAATTGTGGCCTTAGATAGACAACATTCTGTCTTAACGCTCGTTTTGGTGTAAATTAGACTTACCGAACAACCATTACATGTACATTGTCATCTTAAGGGTGAATAATCCACAATTCCACAATGATTATCCGAAACACTAAGCTTTCGGGCTTATGCAAAAGTACGATATAGTGGACGATAATTGATGGTTATTCTTTAATTGGTGAACCCGATACCTCAATCAAAACTTTGTTATTTTACTCTTAGCAAATTGGTAATAAAATTGTTTTATAAAACCAATGTTATGAAGTTGTATGCATGCTTCTTCATACATTATTTTGATCACATCAAAATAGTTATACCCTTATAAAATTAAGTTGAATGCCATCTAATTAAGAACACTTGAAGTTGTAATTTACGTTAAGTGAGACTTGGCGAGATTGCAATGGAGAGGTAAATTTCATAAATTCATTACTAGCAGATCAACTGATGTGATGGATTTGTGAGTTTACAGTTTTAAGTTAGACGACTTAAATTGAGTAGGAAGTAAGACTTGGACTCAAGGCATTAAGATGGGGACTAAACATGCTTACAATACAAATGTTTTGTGATTGTAAATCCCATAAATCTAGGAATTGGACAAATGTTATGCCAATTACTTGTACGACAAGTTACCTCATATTGTACTTTCATTACTAGCAGATCAACTGATGTGATGAAACTATGTTTATGGAGGATCCTAGTTTTCAAGATTATTCTATGGATTTATTTTCCTTGGGTATTTTAATTTTCTTGAAAAATTGTATTATCAAAAATACTATTGTTTTGAACTTTCTTTATCTGTAGAAATGGCTCAAACTGATAACACCAACTTTCGTTCTGTGTTCAAAACTTATTTTGAACGAGAAAAATTGACTGGCTCGGAAAATTTCAATGATTGGTACCGTTCACTAAGGATTGTCCTGCGAGTGACTGGTCAACTCGAAATCTTGAAAAAAGCCTTGTCCTGAAGAACCTGTAGGCGAGGCAGCTACTAAAGCTGCTAAAGCCAAATGGAATCTTGATTGCAAGGAACATATTGATGTGGCCGCAATGATGTTAGGGGCGATGTCCACACCTCTTCAAAGGCAGTTTGAGGAGTATTTCCCCATAAACATGATTGATGAACTCAAGAAACTCTATGAGAAACCATCAAATGTAGAGATTTATGATTTGATGGAGGCTCTACATGGTTGTAAGCAGGGTGATGGTGAACCTGTGAGTGCTCATGTGTTGAAGATGAAAAGTTTCATGGATCAACTACAAACACTTAAGAAACCCTATGACAATGATATGGCTGTGAACTTAATCAATAGGTTGCTTAACAAGGATTTTAATGGTTTTGTGAGGAACTTCAATATGCATTGCGTGGGGAAGACAGTAAGTGAATTGCACGCACTGCTCATTGATTATGAGAAAGGGTTGACACCAAAGGCTCCTACGCCCCAAGTTCTTGCTATACAAGGGGGTAGAATTAACAAGCCAAATGCGAACAAGAAGAAGGGTAAAGGAAAGAAGAAGGCTGATAAGAATAAACAGGTTATGGCTTATCAACCACCTCAACCTAAGAAGAACCCTCCTATCAAGAATAATCCAAAGAAGGATCAAGGATGCCATTACTGTAAGGTGATGGGCCATTGGAAGAGGAATTGTCCTCTTTATCTCGATGACTTGCGAAACAATAAGGTTAAGAAGACTGGGCACATGGGCGCCAGCACTTCAGGTAACTTATTTGTCATTGAATTATTTACTTTATCTCGTGTAATAAATTCCTGGGTATATGATACTGGATGTGGTATTAATATTTGCAATACACTGCAGGGGTTTAGAGAGGAAAGGAGACTAGCTTATGGGGAGCAATTTCTGCATGTGGGAAATGGAGCACAAGCAGCAGTTGAAGCCATAGGAATGTTTGATTTAGTTTTACCTTTGGGTTTAGTACTTTGTTTAAACAATTGTCATTATGCACCTTCTATAATTAGAGGTGTTGTTTCCTTTTCATGTTTGTTGGATCTTGGTTTTTCTCATACTATTGATGGCAATAAAATTTCTGTTTCTTTAAATGGTGTATTTTATTTTAATGCTATTGCTGTGAATGGTGTGTTTGAAATTGATATGAATAATTGTGTGACTTCCAACAATAATAATAATTCAATATACAACATAAGTAAGAAAATGAAGTATGACTTGAATTCGTCTTACCTTTGGCACTGTAGACTTGCCCATATAAGCAAGACTCGCATGCAAAAGCTACAACGTGAAGGGCTTTTGAATGATATCATTGATGAGTCATTTGATAAATGCGAATCTTGTATTTCTGGGAAGATGACGAAGAAACCTTTTCATAACAATATGGAAAGAGCTTCAGATCTACTTGGTTTGATACACACGGATGTATGTGGACCACTTAGACATGTGTCAAGGAGAGGTGCTGTCTACTTCTTAACTTTTACGGATGATTTCAGCTGTTATGGTTATGTTTATTTACTTAAACATAAACATGAGGTGTTTGAAACATTTAAAGTTTTCAAAGCAGAAGTAGAATTGCAATTGGGAAAGAAGATTAAAGCTCTTCGTTCTGATCGAGGTGGTGAATACCTTAGTCAAGATTTTAAAGATTTCTTAACTGAGAATGGAATTGTCCAGAATCTCACATCTCCATATACTCCACAACAAAATGGTGTATATGAGAGAAGGAATCGTACACTGTTGGACATGGTTCGATCAATGTATAATCTTACTAATCTTCCTTTGTCTTTTTGGGATTATGCTCTTGAATCAGTTGTTCGTATTTTGAATATGGTTCCCACCAAGAAGGTTGATAAGACACCATATGAGATATGGACTGGAAAAGCTCCGAACTTGTCTTATTTAAAGGTCTGGGGTTGTGAGGCGTATGTTAAACGTGACTCACAAGATAAACTCCAACAAAGATCTGTAAAATGCATTTTTGTAGGATACCCTAAGGAAACTATGGGTTACTACTTTTACTACCCACCTGAGAACAAAGTGTTTGTTGCAAGATATGGTGATTTTCTTGAAAGTGAATTTGTGGTTCAAGAAATCAGTGGGAGGGTATATGATCTAGAAGATGATCTAAATAATGCATTACCTTCAGAAAACACTAGCACACTTCCTATAGAACCGGAAAGTCTGGGTCCTCCACTGGAAGTTGAAGTAATTCCCATTCGCAGATCTTCGAGATCTGTGAAAGCTCCTGAACGTCTATGTCTTAATGTAGAGGTTGATCAGCATACACTAGGGGATCTTAATGAACCTACTAGTTATAGAGCTGCCATTAATAGCCCTCAAAAAGCTAAATGGAAAGCTGCTATGGATGGGGAAATACAATCCATGCATGATAATGAAGTCTGGGAAGAAGTTGACTTACCTCCTGGTGCCAAGGTAGTTGGGAGTAAGTGGCTTTACAAAATCAAGACTGACATGGATGGATATGCACACATTTATAAGGCTCGTCTAGTTGCTAAAGGTTTTACTCAAACTTTTGGAATAGATTACGAGGAGACGTTTTCTCCTGTAGCAGACATAAGAGCTATAAGAATTCTCATAGCTATAGCAGCGTATATGACTATGAGATTTGGCAAATGGATGTGAAAACGGCTTTCTTAAATGGTCATCTAGATGAAGACATCTATATGGCACAACCAGAAGGGTTTGAAAATCCAGAATTTCCAAATCGTGTTTGCAAGCTTAAGAGATCCATTTATGGATTAAAGCAAGCATCACGACAATGGAACAAGAGGTTTGATGCTGAAATTAAAAACTTTGGATTCACTCAAAATCTTGATGAGCCATGTGTGTATCACAAAGCTAGTGGGAGTGATAATGTAACTTTCCTAATTCTATATGTTGATGACATATTGATCATGGGAAAAGACATTCCAAGTTTGCAAGAAGTTAAGGCATATCTTGGAAAGTGCTTTTCTATGAAAGATTTAGGAAAAGCTGCATACATTCTGGGAATCAAAATCTATAGAGATAGATCAAGGCGGTTAATTGGATTAAGTCAAAGTGCTTACATTGACAAAATATTGAAAAGATTCAATATGCAAAATTCCAAGAAAGGATATTTGCCGATGGAAGTAAAACATGGCTTATGTAATGAGTTTTGTGCTTCAACACCTGATCAGGTGGCTCGCATGAGTAAAGTTCCTTATGCTTCGGCTGTAGGATCTATTATGTATGCGGTTAAATGCACAAGGCCAGATGTGGCGTTTGCTCAAAATATTACCAGTCAATTTCAACAGAATCCAGGTGATAAACATTGGATTGCTGTTAAGCATATTCTTAAGTATTTGAGGAATACAAAAGATATGTTTTTGGTATATGGTGGAAATCCAGCTGCAGAACTTTGTGTTACAGGTTTCTGTGATGCATCCTTTCAAAGTAATAAAGATGATTCGAAGTCTCAGACGGGTTATGTCTTTGTTATCAATGGAGGAGCTGTAGACTGGAGGAGCAAGAAGCAGAGTACAATTGCGATGTCTGCAACAGAAATTGAATACATTGCTGCTTCAGAAGCTGCTATGGAGGCTGTTTGGATTAGGAAATTCGTTTCTGGGCTTGGTGTTATGCCTTCAATTGAATTACCTATTAATATGTATTGTGATAATTCTGCTGCAATCATATTTGCCAATGAACCTGGAGTCATGAAAGGCACCAGACATTTTCTACGGAAGTATCACTTTGTTCGTGAAAAGGTTGATGAAGGTGAAATAAATCTGCTGAAAGTTCACACAGATGAAAACTTAGCTGATCCGTTCACTAAGGCTTTGGCGAAAGAGAAGCTTATTGAATTAGCCAATGGAATTGGACTTAAATTAGCTAGTAGTTTCATGCATAACTGTGATTAGTATTTGGATAAAGGATATTGTAAACAATTATTATTTTAATGAAATAAAGTATGTTGGTATGTTTATTTCTGTTATTAATTATTGTTGTCCTATTTTTATATGTTTAAATCCATGAATAAGAGTTATTCTAAATTGTCTGTTGTCAGTTAATAATATGGGAATATTATTAAATTAAGACAAATCTGAAGTTGATATAATATACTTAAGTATATTGATGCGTAGACATGTCATTTCAGACGATATTCGATGATACTGAATATAGGACTTATCCCAATTATATGATGTTACTTTATAGATCTTGTCATTAAGTAAATCATAAGAAGTTATCCTTAGACTTGAGATACAAGATAACGGTCATGAATGTAGTACATTTTTTGTGGAACAACTTAACGCTATACGTAACTGGTAGTCATAAGGGTTGTTTTCGAAAATGTTACAAAGTTTGTGTGTTTTGCTTGTAATCAATAAAGAATTTGTTCCTTCAAATTAATTTTTGGAGTTTAATACTGCTGGGCCCCTCGTAGGGTTGTCAAGGTGTTTGCGTGGCCACGCCCAAGGTCTTTTATAAAAGGTTCAAAAGATTTGGTAATCTTGTCAATTTCTAAAAACGAGAAACAGAATGGTTAATTAAGGAATGACCTAGATCCATATCCTTATTTAACATGGTATTAGAAACAAATGGATAATAATAATGAGAAATCATTAAAAGGTTTTCCAGGAGCCTTACTCAAGTTGTACTAGAGGCATCGACGTGTTGCAAGACGCTAATCGATGTGATCACACTATTATGATATGTCTAAGTGGGAGCTGTTGGTTTTATAGACAAAATAATAATAGTCGTGTGTTAGGATCGAACTTGAGATCACGGGATTGCACACAATACGTATGATGAGAAAATGTAATAATTATTTATAAAATGTTATAATTAATTATTAAACACAAAACAAATAAATAATAAATAGTATTATTGATTAATGACTAATTAATTAAACGAAGATTAGGAAACTAATTACTAGACAAAACATGGAAACAAGAGAAGGTTCCGGAACACCCTCTTGGGCTCCAAAACCGATCGGCAAGGGGGTTTACCCATCTCCTTTGTGCCTTGAGCTCCAAGTCTTGTGTAGTATATAAGCAAACCCAAGATGTAGGTTTTTCTCATAACTTGTACACACACATCTTGGTGTTTTCTTCTCCTTGTCTTTTCTTGGCCGATCCAAAACCGAACACCCCTAAGGGTTTCGATTTTTCATAAGATCAAAAAGGGTTTTGTGTTTTATTACTTGCAAATACTTTTCTTGAATTAGTACGTGTGTACAAGAACGTGAATCAAACACGCTATTGTTTGATTCTTGGATTGAATTACAAAAAGGTAAGGGGTAATTCTTATAATCCTTATAAACCCTAATTAGGGTTCATTGGTTCCGGAAGATTGCATTGATTCTTGTTCGGGCTAGAATCACTACGGTATGTTTACTATTTAAATTAATGATTAATTAATTACATGTTATTCGATCTATTATAATTGCTTCCGCTCATGCTCACTTTGATGTACTTGGTTTATTTATATGAATGTCATGATATAATAATTCCAACACATAGGCCGTCACAGCAACATCTTGTGCTGATTTTGTGGTTAATCTCAATTACAGACCCGCGACTGTATGTAACACCCATCAAGACTTTCGAGTCGCCTTGATACTCTGTTTGTTGACATTTTGACCTTGCAATTACTTTCAAGGAATTATATCTCACCAAAGTCTTTGACTTCTAATGCCCTTTCTAACACGAGTTTCACTTCACTTATTTGCTTCGTGCAGTTTCATGTTAGGATCATAGATTGCAACTATCCTATTATGGGTTCTCCCCACAATTGCAGCTTATTTGTCGTTTGTTTTTTGCAAGCAGTAGATTAACTATATATAATTTTTTTCAGCACAAGTTTTCGAGAAACTTCAGCCGCTGGTAAGGCGTGTTGTGGAGGGTTCAAACATGTGTTTTCTTGCGTGTGGGCAAAGCGGATCAGGAAAAACATATTCTTTGGTATGTACTTAAAGACTAATATACTCTTATTGCTGTTAAGTATAACGTTATTTGTTGTAATATATATTTATTTCCTATTATTAGTTTGGCCCTTCAAATAAAGGCATCCTGATTGATAAGAATGGTGGGCTTTGCCAATTGGCTATTGCGGAAATCATGACCCTGGCAGTCGGATGGAACTTCCGGTTTAGCATGGAGGAGGTTATGGACAAGGGTAAAACTGCATTTCTAATCGAACCACTTATGGTGAACGACTTTGATGATGTCATAAGCAGGCTCGAAAAGGGGTTCAAGCTTCGGGCTTGCAGCGCAACAAACTTGAACCAACAAAGGAGTCTGTCCCATGTTGGGCCATAATGTTATAGAAGCAAATGATTAGGGTACTTTAGTGTTTATATATTATGTATTTAGTTTAGAAGTCTGTAAACCCAATTGTATTGGGCTGGGTCCAATAAGAAACGGTTATATGTTAGGATTACAATGTTTAGAAAGGTCGTGTCGCTTAGTTTTATGGAATCGGTATGTCTGTTCATGAAGACAACGATTCTTTAGTATATATAGGGTTAAAGTCTGTAAACAAAATAATTCACAATCGATTAATAAAGATTCAAATTACAAGTGTTAATTAGAGTTCAATCATTGTGTGTCACCAAAGATTTTAAAGGATACAGTGGCATCAGAGCCAAAGGTTCAGGGAACCAGAGACAGAGAGGAAGATCAGCGATTCAGGGAATCGCTTTGAGAGAAGAAATACTAACGATTCAGGGAATCGTTCCAGAAAAGAGGAAGAGACAAATTGATTCAGGGAATCAATTAAGAAGAAAACCGATTCAGGGAATCGTTTCAAGATAAGAGAAGAGATACAAAGAAGAAATTGATTCAGGGAATCAATAAAAGAAAAAACACAAATTAAGTAGAAAGATCAGAGAAAGAAGGATTACAAGCCAAAAGAAAAAAAGGCAAGAATTGATTAATACGTGGTTAGTACGGGGATCAAAGTCAGAAATTCACGGAGTGGGTTCGCAAAATTCCAGGTTTCACGTTCTTATTTAATCTGGAATTTATTTTTTAGATTTTTATACCTATACAAGAGGTTGGGTTTAAATTTGGTTGATTCCGCGTTAGAAAATTAGAAAGAAAAATCGTAGTTTGGTTTTAGAAGAAACCAAAAGTGAAGATCATTCGGAAAGAGAATATGTCAGATAAAGAGATAGTAATACATAAGGAAGTTGGTTCTTCCCAATTTCAATGTCCTATGTTAAAGTCCACAAACTATACTGTGTGGGCAATTCATATGAAAACCATACTTAGGGCAAACGGATTGTGGGAAATGATAGAACCTAAAGGAAATACAGAACCAGATGAAAAGAAGGATATGACGGCGACTGCGCATCTGTTTCAAGCACTTCCTGAAGATATGATTTTACAAGTTGCAAGTTGCAAAAGTTCAAAGGAAATTTGGGATGCACTGAAGACAAGGCATGTTGGTGTAGATAGAGTGCAGAAGGCACGTCTTCAAACACTCAAGACGGAATTTGAGTTGTTGAAAATGAAGGAGGAAGACACTATCGATTCATTCGCCGCAAGGTTAAACGGTATTGTCACTAGGGCAAGTGGTCTTGGATCAACGTTTGATCAACCGACTTTAGTACGGAAACTTTTAAGTTCTGTACCTAGAAGGTTCGTTCAAATTGTAGCAACCATTGAACAATTCGCTGATTTGGAAACGATAACTCTAGATGAAACAATTGGGAGATTAAAAGCCTATGAGGAAAGAACCAATCTAATGGATGAAGGCCTAGTGAACGATCAAGAAAAACTATTGTATACACGACATGACAAGAACTCTGGTCGTGGAAGGCGATTTGGGAACTATGGACAAGGAAGGTTCAACTCATCACAAGGGAAGTGGAAAGAAGATAGAAAAGGAAGCATCTCGTGTGATGATTCCAGGAATAAAGATGAAGGTTATGATAGGAGGAATAGAAACTCTAGAGATCTGAACCATTCCAGAAGAGATATGAGAGAAGTAGAATGTTATAACTGCCATGATTTTGGACATTATGCTAGAAATTGTCCTCAAGAAAAGAAAGCACAAGAGGAGTCAAACCTAGTATACGAAGATGAAGAACCGACTCTCTTAATGGCAATTACTGAAGAACCAGAATGGACAGGTTCGGTCATTGAAAGGAATGAAGTTCAAGGAAAAGAAAAGTCAGAACTAGAAAGTGACATGAAGAAAGAATTGGAATCTTGGAAGTCAGATATGCTTCGGGATTTTGAGATGAAGAAACAAGAATTCGAGACTGAGTTGAGAAACAGAGAAATATGGTTTGAAAGGCAAATGCGTGAAAAGGAGAAGTCATTTGCAGAAAAGTTAAACAGAGAATTTGAAAAACTGAAGCCAGAAAGGGTCCAGTTAGAGAAAGAAAAGAAATGCAAAGGAAGTGGAGAGATGTCATCCAGTAATGTCTTATCACCAGATAGCAAAATTATCAGAAAATTGGGTTGCAAGAAGAGGAAACAAGAAACATCTCGTGACTTATCATCCAAAGATGGAACCCTTAAATCAAAAGAAGATGGTGTACAGGATAAAGGTGGTGATATTCAAAGAAAGTATGAAGGCAAAGATTGTGCCACAAGTCAAGAAGATGTGGATCAAGATGAGAAGCAAGTTGTGGGCAGAAAACCGAAGTTCAGAGACATGAAGTTGCAAAAGCACAAAGGTGTTGAAGGCATGGATCAAGTATGGAAGGAAAGACTGGAGCTTCATCTCATGAAGACAAGTGAAGAAGAATCCATTGCTGTCTATAACATTAGGGGGGTGAATGTTGGGCCATAATGTTATAGAAGCAAATGATTAGGGTACTTTAGTGTTTATATATTATGTATTTAGTTTAGAAGTCTGTAAACCCAATTGTATTGGGCTGGGTCCAATAAGAAACGGTTATATGTTAGGATTACAATGTTTAGAAAGGTCGTGTCGCTTAGTTTTATGGAATCGGTATGTCTGTTCATGAAGACAACGATTCTTTAGTATATATAGGGTTAAAGTCTGTAAACAAAATAATTCACAATCGATTAATAAAGATTCAAATTACAAGTGTTAATTAGAGTTCAATCATTGTGTTTCACCAAAGATTTTAAAGGATGGTTAGTACACTATTGATGCATTAATATCTAAATATTATGATCTGTTTGTATGACCACTCGGGTCATATGAATACATATATTTGGCCACTATAGTCAATATCAACATATAATATGTCAACTTAATACTAAATATGACCACACATAGGGGTGCCAGTAGGGTCGGGTTGACCAGACCCGAACCCGATAAGGCTTATTGGGTCGAGTTAAATCGGGTTAAAAAATCTTGTTGGGTTGGTTTGACCCGAACCCGATAACCTGACAATGTTATCTGGTCGGGTTAGATAATTAATGTTATCGGGTCAACCCGATAAGACCCGAAATCAATATTTAATTTCTAATTTTTATATGTGATTTGGAATCATCATTTTGATGGTGTCTTTGCTAAGCAGTAACACAATTTTGTTCACTGTTGTCTACTACTACTGTATTATTATTTCAAATGTAGTAATACACTAATACTTTCAGTGCATCATATATACCATTACATACATAAAATTGTTTCCAAATGGTGTAGTAATACTTGTTCACTATAGGTTTGTAGTTTTCTACTATTTTTTTCCAAATGGTGTAGTAACACTTACAATATGTTTAACATCTGTTATGCATGCAAATTTACTAGATTATTATATGTTGACCCAGTCATAATGCTAATTAGTTTTCATTGAACTCCACTTACAATATGTTTAACATTTTTGGTGCACTCATTTTAATAAGTTAAATGATATGAATATCTTTCAAGTGTGTTTAAAGTCATCATGGGCTGAATTTATGATTACTCGGGTTTTCATGAGCGTATATCACATAACTAGTAAATCATTGTATGACTTACATATGAACATGCATGAACTTGTAGCATGAGTTGTAGAATTAATTACTCATCGTAACATGATCATTAATATCACGAAATATATAACATATCTTACGGGCACACATAGAGACCTGTATTTACTCTTAAACGCTTAATAAGCCTTCCCGAGTTCTAGATAGGTTCCCGGCTTACTTTTATCACCTAGGAACACACCATGAACCCTGAAGCTTACTTAGAACATGGCTAAGCTTTCAAAAGCTAGCGTTTAGAACTTACGAAAAACATAAGGGGGCGTTTGGTTTCACGGACAACTAATAACATGAATTTTCTTTCAAAATCAAACACCACCATATGGTGTTATAACATCGTACTGGGGTACCCGTCACTTCTCATATCATTAATAACATAACTCACTAAGTTCTTAGTGATTTCTAAAAGTCACAACTTGACATATTACTCTAAGTTTAACTGAAACCCCACTTATGATAACATAACATGAATTCTAAGCTTAACCCCATTATGGGTACAAGCTTAACATGAATTTAGGGATTTATTAACAATTCCTACCTCAAATTGAATCGTGGGAGAATAGTAGAACTTGAGCCCTTAACACATAATCGGGATAATTTCAAGCCCTAAATTTTTGTTCTTTTTATGTATATGTGACGTGAGAATGAATATGGGAAATGAGTTATATGAGCTTTTCATGTGTATTAAGGAAGCTTATAGATATTTTATTAATTAACTAAAGGTTAGGCGAAGGTAGTCCCCGTTAGTCGAACTATTACAAAGATAGTCCTTTTCCTTTATTAATTTATTTATATGAAAGGTTCTTATGACTAACGGAACCTTAATAAGTAATATAACATGAGTTAACCGGAAAGCTTTAAAATATAAATAAAGCGTTTATCATAAAAATTGGGGTTTACATAAGCTTAATTTTTTTTATTTATTTATTTATTTTTTTTTTTATTTTTTTATTTTTTTATTTTTTTGAGATTAAATTGGCCTCTTCATAAGTAAACGGTTTTAATTGCCCTTTTTTTGTTTTACTTTCAGCATCGTGAAATTGGAGTTACAACAGAAAGATGCAAATGATGAGATCATTTGTGGCGGTTGTCTCTACATGGTGGATCTGGCAGGGAGCGAAAAAGTGAGTCAATCGAAGGTTCAAGGATCCGACCTTAAAAAAACCGCAACGATCAACACATCCCTTCTCCAATTGAAGTTAGTGATGAAACATTTGTCTCAGAATACCGGTCACGTTCCTTATCATAACGATGAGCTTACTCGGCGACTTAAAGACTCTTTAGGTAATATATACTTACCACAGTTTATTTTCCTAATGATATGTTGTTATGGTGGTATAGACTAACTTGCATCTTTTCCTTTATTATGAAAGACAAAGGTGGAAACTATAAAGTCGTCGTGCTAGCACATGTATCTCCATTGGAGAAGTTTTACAATGAAACAACTTCGACTTTAGAATTTGCACAAACGACTGCTAAGGTGAGAAATGGGGTGCTTGAAAGTCTGGATAGAGAGAAGAAGAGACTTGAGTTGGTGAGAGATGTTATCTTAAACATTTTTTGCTTATATTTTTTGTGTGCTGATAGTATTTTGCATCAACCATGCAGTCGATCAAGAATCTTACTACAAGCCTACAAAGTCCTAAGATATGGAAGCTCCCCTAGGTACATGATAATATTCTCAGTTTTTCTTTGAAGAATTAAATGTGTCAAATGTTAAATCTAGTACACCATTGATCTAATTTGGATTAAAAGCTGTAATTAAAAATGTAGATCATTCAATACAAATTTGTGTTTAAAAAATTAGTAGGTAAGTTTAGCCAAGTAAGAGTATACATTCTTTTAGTCCTCTTAAATAAATTAACATTTTAAAACTCCCAACAATCAATGTATAATCTATGTAGTTAATCTCGGCGAGATCTCGCCGAGATCTCGGATCTCGCCCCTAAAAATAATCTCGGATCAAAATCTCGGCCCTAAATCTCGGATCCGAGAATATCGGCGAGATTTGCCGAGATTTTGACGATACTTTGAAATTCGCGAGATTTTCGAGATTTTGGCAAGATATTGAAAGTTATATTTTTCCTGTGTTTTTTTGCAGCCCAATTTAATAACAACCCACTTAATAATAGCCCACTTTAACCCAATTAAAACCCTAATTAATGAGGGCGGCATGATACAGATACAGATTAACAGATACAACTTCTTCTTCCTTAATTAACCATTCTTTCTTCATCCTTTTGTCTAACTGGTAATTAAACACAAATTCTTTTCTTCTTGACTTTATTAGGGTGTAATCTTTGCAACTCAGTTCTGTAATTGATAGGGTGTAATCTTTGGGACTATGTAGTTATGCTCTTTTATGATTTTAATATATATATATATATATATATATATATATATATATATATATATATATATATATATAAAGAAATATAAAAACCGATATCTCACCGATATCTCACTGCGATAACCGATATTTCAAATCTCGGACCTTGAACGATACGAGATTTTTGACCGAGATAACTACATAGTGTATAATAGATCCACCTTTTAGGACTTTAATGCCACATGATTCATGACAAGTGTTTTGAAAAGAAAGGATAATTGATTAAATGATATTGAATTATTCTTAACTTTCTTCATCCTTTTTTCCCTTGAGTTATAGTTATCTCGTTTTTTTTCTTCTAGAATCGAAAGAAAAAATATCAGAAGAAAATATATCTATTCATATTTTCACATGATATCCTCTTGTGAAGTTACAAATATTTCGTCCACATAATAGGATTTATCTCAAGTGAGGCAAAGTCACACTTGCAAGTTGCAACACTACCACTTCATAAGTCTTCTTATCCAAATAACGTGTCCCTTGTATGAAAGATTAAAAATCAGTTTTATTTTGCTTTCCTATTCATATGTGAATTTTGCATTCTAATGATAGAATGATAAAAAGATCTTCTATTATTGATCTCACTAGTTATTGTTTATGCTGAACTCGTGTTGTATCATGTAGTATGCGTTTTATAGATCAAATCGAATTAAGGATTTATTGCAACTCACTGTAGAGAATCTGGTCCAAGGGGTGTTCAGTGTAATTTATTTCTGGTCAACAATAGTCAAATTGCTTATTTAAAAAAATATATATATTTTAAGTACACTTTATTACTAAGCTCGTGATTGTCCAAAAAGATCCATCTTGATCTTTGTTGTATTGCCCTTAGTGAATGCAAATCAAATCAAGTTTATTCTATTTTACAATGTGCAGTGGCAAGGACTTAAAGGGACTGAACGGGGCTACCTGAGAGTCAAGTAAACAGTTAGCTGTTCATGATTCTCACACCACATGGAGTGACCGCTAGCTTACAAGCCCATTTGTCAACTCAGGGTTTAATATTTTGACACTTACGGTTCAAGTTTGTCACCGAGTTCCTCATGAACTTATATGTTTCTCGCTATTAGTTTATGAATGGTTTCATTTGACATAACCTTGCTAAATTTACAAAACTGTGACTTTGGGTGTATCAGTGTATGCTCATGGAATCTATGAAAATGTACAAATATGGATATTTCTAGTGTCTTTTTTTTTTTTTTTTTTTTTTTTTTTTTTTTTTTTTTTTTTTCTTTTTTCCTATGACATTGTTTGTTCTCCAATAGCCACTAAATCCAAAGACGCATCTTTCATATCTTCAAATTCCTTATCTGGTGATTGGACTGTCAACATGGTATCTTTAAACTTGATCATGTTCTGTAGCAAGGGGATGTGAGGGTGGTAGTGAGTTTGAGCTTGAATAAGCTTTCTGGGTTTTTGGATTTCTAAGTTGTATTTCTGATTCCATTTGCTCTTTCAAGGCGCTCATTTCTGATTCACGGTCTACCAATAAAGCTTCACTTTTTAATTTTGTTCTTTGAGCTCTCGTAGATCATTGCCAAGTCTTTCTATGTGAGACTGATGACGTTTCAACTCGATATCCATACTCACTGATTGCCAACGAAAAGTTTGACTTTTCATCTTTGAGTCTTAATTGTTCTGCAAAAGCATTAAGCTCGAGCTCATGACTTTTCAATTTCTCAAGGACACTTGCATATTTCTTAGCTTCACATTGAACCAATCCTTCTAGTTGTCTGATAAGTGATATCTGCTGCAAGAACTTCAACCAAGATGTATCAAGTCATAAATTATTTGAGGGTTTTAAAACTTTTAGTATAAAATGATAAATTAGCGAATGTTAAAATTAATAGGAACGACGTGATGCTCAAAGTTCAAAAATATTTACCCAATTCTTCGCTTGCCTCTTTTATAGATTGTTGAGAAAAGGGAGAAGCTATCTCTTGCTCTTCCTTCAACTCTGAGTGCTCATCCTCACACAGATTGGTCGGCTTTGATATTATGTGATGACACTGCTGCAACAGATGGGACCCCTTTCACGCCTGTAATGGCTTCCGGTTTGGATTTGTGATGCCTAGATAGCATACTTCTAAGAGAGTATCTCTCATGTCGTGACTCATGTACTGTCTTTGACTTTTCTGATTCTAGAACAGATTGTTGTTGTCTCTTACTCTTTGACATAGACTTCTTTCAGTAGCATTTGCTTCTCAGCTGTATCCATTTTAGATTTCCTCAGCATAGCTGGCAAAATTTTGTCTTTTTGCTCCAAATCATTCTGTGTTTTGATCAATTCCATTGAAAGCTTCTGTGCCATTAAAACATATTGCTCTTTTTGTTCTAAAACCGCATCAAGCTCTCGTTTTTTTTGCTTCAATTTGTCTAACAGCTCTGCCCATCTCTGCTTCAAGCTGCCTTTGGGCTGATACTAGCTCAATAAATGCACTTGACTACTTGAGCTTCCCGAAAAAACGTCTGTGCTGATTCCGAGAGCATAAAAATACGCATACGTAAACTAATACTAGTGACAACTCGAATATCAGATTCGGAATAACTAAAAAATATTAGAACGGTTTCATAGAAATGTCCCACCGCAACGAGGTGGGCGCCAGGTTACTTGTTTAAATTATTAGTTACACTTGTAGAAAGAATGATTAATAATGTATGTGAAAATGCCCCGTTCCGAAATCGATAAAGAAATGCGTTAGTAAACTACGTAGTATTATATTATCTTTTGTTTGCAATCTAATGTTAGGAACTAGTTTTATTTTCTTTGTTCTTGTAATTTTTGCTATTTGACCATCTTTTTGTAGGTAACTCACGTTGCATGACTGGACTTTGTGATCTGGTTGTTATTCGAATCACAACTCACCATGATATATGACGACTCGACCATACCAAATATCATCAACATGGTATGTAGAACTTTGAATTTAGTGAATTACACTTAATATTCTATTTGACACAACATCTTGGTACGTATTTGGTGCCACTTACATAATACACTCATACTTTAAGTGACAAGTTTTTCCTATTTACTATATTTTAACTACTATTTTGATATTACCTAATTGTTAAGTTAGAAATAAATATATACTTCTAAGTTCTAACTAATAATGTATTTGTTTTTCTTTTGGATATAGTTTTGTTTGCAACATGTTCCAACTAATGTTGTATCTCGATTGTGCAGTGTATCATAATTCAGTTTTGTGCACAAAGGACGCTCTTGAAATTTGGGAGGATAGCTCGATGCTATTGCAGTGAAATAGTGAAAGCTCTAGACATGTGCGAGTTACAAAGATGATCATCATAGCCTTCACTAAATACTACGAAATGTAATAGTAATAGGTTTTATGTCATTAGGGTCACTTTCTTATGAGAACCACTTTAAGTGCAAGAACTGCGAAAACCATCTTTTTACAAGTAATAATACACAATGTACATCATTTAATGCTCCATAGCATTTTCTTATTTTTATTTAATTCAAAAGGGTATAATAGTAAAAGACATTTTCATATTATTTTTTATAATTCCCGTTTTTTTATAAATCTTAAAATTCAGGTTTTTTTTTTTTTTTTTTTTTTTTTTTTTTTTTTTTTTTTTTTTTCTAGATATTGCTTTTCAGATTTAGTGCATATATGTTTTTGCAGGTTTAGTGCATATATGTTTTTTTTTAAGATAGCAGATATCTAGATTTAGTAGTACAAAATATGTTTCCAAAACTAGCATATGGACTTTTTAATATAATGAAATCTATAATAAACCAAGAACATAGATGTTATATTCAAACTTCGGTATCGATTGTAATACATTTAAAATACAAATTTCTAAAAAGCATAAATACATGAATCTAATCGATCTATACACATGAGCACGAATAAATATTCAACACAAAATGGATATATATGTGCACACTCTTGTATCATTATTTTTAGAAGTGGGACATATATGCACACGCGTAGCCGTCATCATTTTTTCAAAAATCGGACATATATGCACACCCATAGCCGTGAACATTCTTGTAATTACACCTGATACAAAGAAAATTAAAAAAATTAGCAACAATAATATTAGAATTGTGTTGAAATACATATATGCAAATACCTGTTTTTAAAACATACATGTTTTACATGTTTTGAACATACATGTTTAAAAAGGCCCCTGTTACACCTATTACAAACACCCCTGTTACACCGTTTCCAAACACCCCTTTAACACCTATTCAAAACGCTCATGTTACACATATTACAAACACCCCTGTTACACCTATTACAAATACCCCTTTTACACCGTTTCCAAACACCCCTGTTACACCTATTCAAAAACACCCATGTTACACATATTACAAACACCCCTGTTACACAGATTTTTCAAACACACCTGTAACACCTATTCAAAACACCCATGTTACACATATTACAAACATCCCTGTTACAGCTTTTACAAACACCATTGTTTCTACATTCATATATCCTATTAACAAATTTTTTTCAACTTACGCTACATTCACATATACCATGCTACATTCACATATACCATTCATGTTACGCACATCCTAATTAATTTAATCCAAACATCCTTGTTTCACCACATCAAAACACCCCTGTCACATATTTCCAATTACGCACATCCAAACACCCAAACACCCAACTTACGCACATCTTTCCCATTCATAACATTCATGTTACGCACATCCAAACACCCAACTTACACACATCTTTCCCATTCAACCACGTATACAAAAAAATAAATAAATAAATAAATAAAAACTAAAAAAATAATCAAGAATCACATTAATTTAATCTAGTCAAACATTCGGATTTAATTAAAAAAAAATACATTCAAAAATTCAAACGATATCTCCTTCAACAACCAAAAATTATTTCACAAACAAATTAATGAATCATAATATTGATGTAATACCTTGGATTGATGTATTCTTCATTTGAATCAGAGAAAAAAAAAAACTCCGATCGATTGAGTATGACTCGTATTGCGTTTTTAAACAAATTAATGAATCATAACAGTGATGTAATACCTTGGATTGATGTATTCTTCATTTGAATCAAAGAAAAAAAAACTCCGATCGATTGAGTATGACTCGTATTGCATTTTTTTAATTTTGGGGGTTTAGGTATGAGAGAGTGAATGTGGCTGTGTGAAATTAATGAGTTTTTGGAATATGTGTTTTATAATTGTGGGTTTCAATGAGAAAGATTTGGAAGAAATCTCTGTATTGTAGCATGCAGTTAATGAGAGTCTAAAAAATAAAATGCCTCTTTTACCCTTTTCATTAATGTTTCTAGGAAATGTAGTTTCAATTAATTACAAAATAACCATCTTGCATTAATATGTTGCACCATATCCTTTAATAATAGTACATAAGTGGTTTTCGCAGTTCTTGCATTTTAAATGGTTTTCATTTGAAAGTTATACTATGTCATTATTGTATCATCATTTTTTTGGGTTAAGTTATAGGGTTGAAATTTTATATAAGATTGATTGTTTATTTTTAAATTAGTTTTATGTTATATTTTTCATTTATGTTTGCATAGTAAACACAAGTGAGTACTTGTGGCACGTAAACTAACATCCGTAGATTAGTCACAATATGGTGAAACATTTTAGCCGTAACTTAACAAAAAATTTTGGGAAATTTAGCCATTTAATTAGGTAGAGGGAATTGCAAAAATCGTCCCTAAAGTTTGGCCAAATTGCACGTTTCGTCCCTGAACTTTTGAAAGTGCAAGGATCGTCCCTGTGGGAAATTTATGGGGCAAAAATCGTCCCTGGCCTACTTCAAATGACTAAAATACCCCTGCCAAACTTTAGGGACGATTTTTGCAACTCTCTTTTTCAGATTCTTACTCAAATGGTCCCTGTGCTTCGCTAGGCATTACAAATTTAGTCCTAACATTTTTTTAAATTTATTTATTTAACTATTAATATTAGTATTATTTTTTTATACGATTTCGTCCGTTTTTCTTTCGTTTTTGTCCGTTTTTCTTACGTTTTTGTCCGTTTTTCTCACGTTTTTTTCGTTTTCATACGTTTTGTCCGTTTTTCTTACGTTTTTGTTCGTTTTTCTCACGTTTTTTTCGTTTTCATACGTTTTTGTTCGTTTTTCTTACGTTTTTGTCCGTTTTTCTCACGTTTTTTTTTTCATACGTTTTTGTCCATTTTTCTTACGTTTTTTCCGCTTTCACACGTTTTTTCTGTTTTCATACGTTTTTGTTCGTTTTTCTTACGTTTTTGTCCGTTTTTCTCACGTTTTATCGTTTTCATACGTTTTTGTCCGTTTTTCTTATGTTTTTTTCCGCTTTCATACGTTTTTGTTCGTTTTTCTTACGTTTTTGTCCGTTCTTGTTACGTTTTTTTCGTTTTCATACATTTTTGTCCGTTTTTGTCCATTTTTCTTACGTTTTTTTCCGTTTTCATACGTTTTTCTCCGTTCTTTTTACGTTTTTTTCCGTTTTGGATGAAGTCTAAAGATTTTTTCTTTTAAAAAATAAAATTCTTTTCGAATTTTTTTTTTCAAAAACTTTTTTTTTCTTTTTTTTTTCAAAAAAAATTTTCTACAACTTTTTAAAAGAAATATTTAAAAAAAAAATTAGAAAAATTTTGGAATTATTTAAATTTTTTTTCGAAAACATGTTTTTTGAAATTTTAAAATTCAAAAACATTTTTTCAAATATTTTTTCGGAAACCTTTTTCTATTTTATTTTTCTAAATTTTTTTTTTGAAAATTTTTTTTGGAATTTTTTTGTTTGTGATGGACAGTGTAAACACAGACGAAAAAGTGGAAAAATGGAAGAAAAACGTATGAAAACGGAAAAAAACGTAAGAAAAACTGATAAAAACGTATGAAAACGAAAAAAACGTGAGAAAAACGGACAAAAACGTAAGAAAACCGAAGAAAAACGTATGAAAACGAAAAGAAGTGAGAAAAAAGGACAAAAACGTATAAAAACGTAACAAGAACGGACTAAAACGTAAGAAAAACGAACAAAAACGTATGAAAACGGAAAAAAAGTGAGAAAAAGGGACAAAAACGTAAGAAAAACGAACAAAAACGTATGAAAGCGGAAAAAACGTAAGAAAAACGGAAAAAAAACGTATGAAAACAAAAAAACGTGAGAAAAACGGACAAAAAACGAACAAAAACGTATGAAAACGAAAAAAAGGTGAGAAAAACGAACAAAAACGTAATAAAAACGGACAAAACGTATGAAAACGAAAAAAACGTGAGAAAAACGGACAAAAACGTAAGAAAAACGGACAAAAACGAAAGAAAAACGGACAAAAACGGACGAAATCGTATAAAAAAATAATACTAATATTAATAGTTAAATAAATTAATTAAAAAAAAAGTTAGGACTAAATTTGTAATGCACAGCGAAGCACAGGGACCATTTGAGTAAGAATATGAAAAAGAGAGAATTGCAAAAATCGTCCCTAAAGTTTGGCAGGGGTATTTTAGTCATTTGAAGTAGGCCAGGGACGATTTTTGCCCCAAAAGTTTCCCACAGGGACGATCCTTGCACTTTCGAAAGTTCAGGGACGAAACGTGCAATTTGGCCATACTTTTGGGACGATTTTTGCAATTCCCTCAATTAGGTATACTATTGCCTACAAATTGATATGGGTAAATTTAAATTATTTACCTTTGATTTTACACACGAATATTTTTGTGGGCAACAAATGGGCAATTCGTGGTATTCACTTAAATCCCATGAAAAATTTACACACAGAATTCGAATAGTTACCCATAAAGCATGTCGTGTAACATTACCCACATGCAGAATATTCTGTGGCTAAACATTTACCCTCGAAGGTTTTACCCATTATGCATGGTTTGTGGGTAATTCGTAGGTAATCGTTAATTACCCACAGATTTAGGTCTTTTACCCACACATTTTGGTCGGTGGGTAATCGACAGAATATTAGTGACCACTTGCAGCTTGAGTGGCAAACTAAAGCTAAGGGCCCATTTGGTTTGAGGGAGTAGGATTAAGATTTGGCATTGATGACAAAAAATGTTGTTTGGTTTGTTTGTGTGGGTCTCACATATGGGGATGAATACCAAAAATATATCCATATATAAAACCTATCTCACTTGACTCCTTTTTGTTATATTATCATTTTTTGTGGGCCTATATTTTACCACAACTATCCATATTGAATTTTATTTGTATTTTTACAATAACAATATTTTTAAAATACTCATTTATAACATATATAAAATATTATTATATTATATTTTTTCTCTCCTTATTTAATTTAAACCCAAAATCCAAATCTTAATCTACAAGTTTATATTTAAATCCACAAACCACTACAAACCAAACTGACTCTAAGATACCTTATATTTTCACCATCATTCAGTAGAGATAAATGCCACTTCTGACCCATTGGCCAAACCACATACCACTTACTTATAATACCTCTTACCTAGATAGATACAACTAACATGTAGTCCTTTATTAGACACCTCACTATCAACATAATACCTCTTACCTAGATAGATACAACTAACATGTAGTCCTTTAATGGTAAAATACAACTAACATGTAGTCCTTAAAGAACAAGTGATTTTTTAAAGAAGAAAAAAAAAAAAAAAAAAAAAAAAAAAAAAAAAAAACAAACAAAACAAAAAAACTCATATACTATTGTAATAATGAAAGTTTGAAAGTCATATATAAAAGTGACATAGCTAGGAAAAAAAATGTCAAAAAGCAATTGAAATTAGCTTTATGCGCGGAGCCTCATATCAATGTTCCTTTTCCTTGCGGTCTTCAAAGGCCCAAGCTTTCTGCACAATCTCGTATCAATATTCCTTAATTTCGTTGCAGGCTTAATAGGAGCACCAGGGCACGTTTCAGCAATCCCACTGAGTCGAGGTGCAGAAGATGGGGTCATTAGTAGATGAGCAGCACCAGAATTAGAATTAAGCTTCCTTAATTTTGTTGCAGGCTTCATGGGCGCACCAGGGCACGTTTCAGCAATCCCACTGAGTCGAGGTGCAAAAGGTGGGGTCATTAGTAGATGAGCAGCACCAGAATCAGAATTAAGCTTCCTTAATTTTGTTGCGGGCTTCATGGGCGCACCAGGGGACGTTTCAGCAATCCCACGAAGTCGAGGTGCAGATGGGGTCATGAGTACATCAGCAAGCGAGTCAAAAACATCCTCCAACGTCGAATTCACACCTTCCTTGCATGAAAACGGGGTTATCGGACACAAAGAAGCAACACCGTTATCAACCAACGGCGATGAAGACAGCTTGAATCCCATAGAGTCGTAGTTTTGAATAACTTACAAATTTGATAATCAATCGCTAATGAATAATAATACAATAATAAACAATCCCTAAAGCCATATTTATAAGGGAAAAAAAAGAGAGACTAAAAACTTACCATATTAACAAGTTATACCGAGGTTTTTGGCGGTCGCTAATGATTCTGAGCCGGGCTAATGAGTTTCATATGGGCCTTTTTAAAATACTTTTTTCCTACTTATAAGTCAAAAGTAGCCCATCGTAAAATAAAAGCTAAAACTATCAATAAGCATACAATTCGATATATATATATACTAGTTATAATACCTGTGCACGCACAGGGTTTTTAAAACCTCGTTTTGATTATGTATTATTATCGATTAAGAAATGATTAGCTTTGGTGTGTATAACAAAAAAGTTAAACCATAAAAAATGTTACTAAAAACTATTAGCTAGATAAGACATAAGTCAAAATTCTGTTGAGGACTTTTTCAGATTCTATCAAGAAGCAAAAAAAGGTTAACACATAAATCATAAGTATAGAAGAATGGTATCTCACATCCGTGATTACCAACTCAATAACATTATCGCAGTATAGTAACGTAATAACCCAATTAAAAACGATATATGCTTGCTTAATAATTCTCATGTAAATACTTTAATTCCTTTACAACGCCAATTATTACGTTTTTTTTATATGAAACATCGCGTCAATGAATAAAGTTAGGTTATCACCTACCTAGTTTTTCCTTTTTTGATTTATAAGGTGATTTTATCAAATAAGGATTGTGATGCGTGTATTATTTTTATTTTATATAATTTAAAGAAAATACATTCTAACTTAAACAATGACTATTGAACTCATTTTTTTTTATTAATAATTAGCTTTGTATAATGTTTTTAACTGGTAGACATGCTGAGGTTGATGTTGATGTTATTGTTTAACTTTAACTATTAGTATCATGTTGTACAAAATGTGTGAGTTTAGTAGCACATAAATGTGTGTTAATGAAGTTAAAATCATTGTTATAAGTAGAATCGCGTATATTTATTTTCATATCACAGTAACTCGTGCTTACCATTTGATATTTATATTTCCGTTACTAATAATTTAGCAGTATTAATATTCAAACCCGTGTACGCATAAATTAAACTTTTAAATAGAATAACATGAGTCCTTATTTAAAAAAAATATTCTAATGGATGAAAGTTTACAACTAACAATATTAAAACTAATTCGCAAATTTACAAAATTTTGTAATTTAAATAGATGAAAGTCTGAAACTAATACTAATATTCATGTCATTTTAAACAAAGTTCATATTATAAAATATAAAGTATAAGGGGTATAAAGTGTAAGGGGTTATTTGTATTTTTTCGGAACTTGTAATTTTACACTTAGCTCCATATATTTTATGTAAAATTCAACAACTAAAGTTTTATTAATTACTTCCTCTCTTTTTAAGTTTTTGTTTTCATAAATTTGACACCTATATTTTTTTGCATTTTTATTCATAACCAAATTTCTCCACCAAATTTATTAAGTTTGACCAAAATCAATTTAATTTTGACTTTTATTGACCAATCACATTGCTCGATTTCGCTTACGTGGCAAAATCGAGCTCTCCTATTGGTCTAATTTTTTTTTCAATGAGAAGGGATTTGCAAAAACACTCCGAAATGATGTAATTCTTTTATTATATAAAAGATATATATATATATATATATATATATATATATATATATATATATATATATATATATATATATATATATATATATATATATATATATATATAAATTTTTTTATTTTTTTTTTGGATGATTATAATACATGAAGGAGACATGCATACTTGCAACCATATACATACTGATAAAACTCCCAAATCCCAATTAGATACCGAAAAGGTCTAGCTTATTCACAAGTCAAAATTAAACTTTCAACCATAATACTTGCCTAATTATCATTGCTAATACTCTCTACAGTCCTACAGATACACTTTAAAAGGTTTTACGATGATCATGCTACATGCCTAACTATTAATACTCCATTATAAATACGTGACGGATCAACATATGCATATCTGCTAAAATCAGATATAATGAGAGTATGACTAAAGCCGACATAAGAAATGTATAGTCATAAGAATTGGTTTCCACACTGCTCATAACACAGTAAGCAGGTGTAGGCAAACACATGTATACAACACAATACATCGAAAGATGAGGCTAACCTCTTTCAGACAGACTTGCATTTGAGATTTGGCTTTTATAAGGTATCCATGTCTATTATGACAAAAACAGGCATGTTGAGTTGGATAAATCGTCAAATTATCCTTCAACTACACCTCTGCATCTTCTGGATCGTTAGAAGAGCTTTGCTTACTACTTCACTAGATAAGCATGAATCGACATTTTGTACTTGCTCAATACAACTATCCAATACAAAAGGGATAATACAGCTCAATCATACGGTTAATGGAAATAGATGATACTGGTTAGAACCTATATCTGTTGAAAGTAAAATAAACTCACAGAAGGGACTATGAGACGAACCTTCATCCTAAAAAACAGGGGTCTACAGTTACTCAGTTAGAAAGGCGTACTTGCAACCATAAAAGAATTGATAAAACTCCCAATCATATTCTGAGAAGGTCTATCGTATTCACAGCTCAAACGACAACTTACAACTATATAAGAACTGAATTACTATCATTGCTAATCCCCTCTACAATCCTATAGATACACTTTTAACAGGTTTTACAATGATCAAGCTACTTGTCTTACTGATAATAATCATTTAACATATCTAACATATGCATGAACTGACATGATTAACATGATATAAACTGCACGTAACACGATAACGCAGGCATAGGCAATGAAGTTCAAACTGAACTGGTCATGAACTTCACCGTATACATTCAAGGGAGTAGCACATATACACAGAAACAATTTTTTACAGACTGTTACTTATCTTACTAAATGAAAAAGAACAAGGTAGGAAATGACAAATGAGGTGAACTGTATCAAAAGACGAGGCTAACCTCTCTCAGACAGCCTCGCATTTGAGATTTGGTCTTTGTAAGTTATCCAGGTCCCTTGTGACAAAAAGAACCATGTCCAAGTATATCATAATAAAAACAGAACATGTGCTGCAAAACATTTAATACCACTTGACAAGATGAGAATAATTGTATGCATTTTCTGTTTTAACATAAGAAATTCATTGCATTCAACTGTAAATACATGCAAACATCCATTACACAGTTTATCACTAAACATACTTATTAGAACTATCAACTAAGATAGTTCACTCAATCTCCGATTTCAACTAAATCACTATCAGACGAATTACTACCGGGTGAAGTGTCATCTGTACCCTCAAAAAAGTGGAAACCTTTAGCTTCCAAACGAGAGAGAACCTAAAAATGCAAAGAGAACATTTTTAGAGCACTGCAATGTGTATAAACTAATAATAATCAGGAAAAAACAAAATTAAAACTAACAATCACACCTCTTAACAACATCCAAACAAACCCAAATGCAAAAAAATTAAAAAGGAAAATATATATATATATATATATATTACCTCTAAACAGTCATCCCCAAGTGTAATATTGTTGACATGGCTAAGGCTTTGTAAAAGTCCTTTAAGCGTCTCTTCTGTTACTACATCATCAATTGCCCCTGAATTCCAGTAGTTTAATGTAGTGTGGGTTAAAGAAGACACATTTAGCAGCAAAAGCTTCTTCAAATACATCCCACCTTGGATTATTAGCCTCGATAAGTGAGGAGCATTGATTTCGATATCATCGGCATTAGAAACAAAATAATTCATATCAAACACATACTCATCAGACTTGTAAGATGTAAGCATGAAGATCGTAAGACTCTTTGAAGTAATATCAATGCGTCTAAACCCATGACAATCCCTAAATTCCAAACCTTTCAAGCAAGGAGTTCCGGAGAATATATTTTCAATCGTATCTTCATCTAATATGACTCCCATTAGATGCAAATCGTAAAGATTCTCCCAGCTTATCACGCCATTAGGAGGTCTCAGTAAACAATCACACAATCTCATATATGTAAAACATGAATTGTTGAAAAACAAGGCATCATCAAAGGTAAACTCATTCTGTTGGTCTCCTACAATATCCCAAAACCTAAAATCAACCTCTTGCACCTTACGATGAGTAATAGCATGATGAATCCAGCTAATGACTTGAGATTTAAACTCAGGATTAACGTCATTATTGAAAGTGACATAGAGTCTTAATTCGTTGAGTTTCACATGAGTAGGACATTGAGTTAGGGTTTTGTCGATAAACGAAAAGTAATCGGTGAGATCACTGTTGACGGTGAGATCACTTTTGCAATCGAGGTCGTCCTCAGCCACGAAAATACGATTAGGAAGTAGAGTCCAAAGATGTTGCCAACGTTTGGAGATAGTAGCTGTTGTTCTAATAACCTCTTTTGTGGTCATTCTTGTTTCCTGGTTGTTGCAACTTGTATGTTTTATTTTGATTCGATCGATGATTTCGATTAATAAGCAATCCGGTAACCCACTTATTCTATCTTCTTCCATCACTTATTCTATCTTGTTCAAACAGTCTACCTATTAAAAATGTCACGCAATTTAAATAAGCTATCGATCCTCATCGCAGTAGCAACATTCAATAACAAACACACAAAATGAAAGTAAACCACAAACAGTGCTCGATTACCTATTGATAGTTATATCGCGAATAGTTGGTGGTCGGCTATAAGGTTTCGTATTAATCAACGATTTTTAGCTAGATTTAGAGGGTGGTTGTCTAAGCTTATTCGACAGGCTTATTAAAAAACTGATAAGTTCATATTTTGGGGTTTATAAGCTCAAGTAGATAAAAGTTTATAAGCTCAAGTAGATTAAAAATTAAATAATAAGCAGACTTAACAAAGACCAAAATTGAGCAATAAAAACCTAAAACTGTAATAAGCAACAAAATCACATAAAATGAAACCTGAGGGGGGGGGGGGGGTGTTTGGATTAGATTATTTTGTGGGCTTATTGGCTTATTGAGATTTAGGAAAGCCAATAAGTTCACTGTTTTTTGGCTTATTAGCTTATCCACTTAACCTTATGGCTTGTTTAAGCCATAAGCTCAAATGGGTAAGCCAAAAAATAGAAATAAATAGGCTTATTGGCATTGCCAAAGCTCAATAAGCTGATAAGCCCACAAAATAAGCTAACCCAAACACCCCCTAAAACTATCAATAAGCATTTTTATTTATATTTTTTTTGACAATGAAATGAATACAAATTAAGGAAATACCTTCTGGATGAGTGGATTGAAGAGCAAAAATTGATGGAAAAATTTGGGGTTTCTGCAAATTCAGTGGTTTAACAAAGCAAAATAGTTTTCTGATTGACCCGGTTTCCGGGTCAACCCGAGTTTTAAAGTATTTGGCTTAAAATGAACTAAAGTTTAGACCATCCACTATGATAAACCTTTTACAAAGGTTTATACATTAACTAGCCTCAAGGCCCGCCCGATGGGCGGCTAGCTTAAAGAATTCTTCTATAATAATATGTTGAGTAAAAGGCTTGATACGATCACGAAAAAAGATATACACATACAATAAAGTGATGTTTTTAAAAAAACCGTAAGAAGATTGTGTATAGTTGATTGCAGAATGGAGAATATCAAATTAAAACACACTTAGAATGTATGAAAGATTTCTTTATAAACAACATTCTTTATAAAAATAAAAACACACTTACAATCTATATAGGACTTCTTTATAGGCAACGATGGATAGGTTTACATTATTTTTGACAAATTAAATCAATATGAGCTTCAGGAACATTTATACTGATGTTTGTGATAATCGTTCATTAACATATCGCTCTCTTTACACAACTTTGCTTCCTGTGAATCTAAATATCATCTTTGCTTCCCGTGATCTCTCTACATCATTCCAACCTTCTGCCTATCTAGTAGATGTTTCTTATATAAAAGAAGGTGGTATATTAAAACGCCTACCAAATGTGAAACAATGTTATATATAACTCCGCAATTAACCTCGAAGTCTTACAAATTAGCAACTCTTTTCCATATGAGTGAAATAGCGGATTAACATTCCACTACCCGCAAAACATTAAGCCATTCTAAAGTATTTAAATCAATTCCACAAAACCAACACAAGTGAAACATGAAGTTTGAAATCCATTCTTCCATTGTTGATACTCTAAGAATTGATGGAACAGTAGATGAATAAAAGGTTTTGTTTTATTTCTTACTGAAATCAAAGATGAAAACAATGGAATAAATATAGTTACAGCCATTGACCTTTCCGTAAATCACTCCTCTAAATATGGAGATGATTGAAAGTATTAAAGATAGGAAATCAAATATAAAAAAGAAATATATGTGAAATCCTATATTCCCCCTCAAGATGGAGCATGCAAATCTGCAATGCCAATCTTGCCAAGAAGAAAGTTCAGCTGATGTGCTGTAAGTCCCTTTGTTAGCAAGTCTGCTATTTGCATTTTACTGCTGATTTTCATTGGAATGATTTCTTTTGATTCGACTCTTTCACGTACAAAATAACAGTCCATCTCGACGTGCTTTGTTCTCTCGTGGAAGACAGGATTGTTGGCGATGTGTCGAGCTGCTTGGTTATCACAAAATAAGGGGGTGGGCAATGGATTGTGAACTTGTAACTCACTGAGCAACCATCGAACCCAAATAATCTCATTAACGGTAGAAGCCATTGCCCTGTACTCGGCTTCAGCTGAAGAGCGTGAGACTACGGATTGTTTCTTTGTTCTCCAAGAAATAGGTGTCCCACCTAGCAAGAGGAGATAACCAGTACGTGACCGCCTCGTGTAGGGACATCCTAACCAGTCAGAGTCGCAATAAGCAGTTAAGACGGGATCTCCTGCTTGAGAGAGGAGGATACCTTGGCCCGGTGTGGCCTTCAAGTACCCAAGAACATGATTCACTGCCTCCAAATGATTGTTTCGTGGGTCGGCTACAAACTGGCTTAAAATATTGACGGAATATGTAATATCCGGCCGAGTGGCTTGAAGGTAAAGAAGACGACCGATGAGTCGGCGATATTGACTCGCATCCACTCGTGATTCACTTTCTCCTTTGTCTAATTTCAAGCCTTCTTCAATGGGAAAGGAACTCGGTTTACACCCCAACTTCCCGCTATGTTTCAGAATGTCCAACGTATATTTTCGTTGGCTTAGAACTAGACCATCACTTGTTTTTGCTACCTCTATCCCAAGAAAATACTTCAACGGACCGAGATCTTTAACACTGAATTCATCGTCAAGTTGTTTTTTGGTTTCTTGAATTTTGGTGAGACTATTTCCAGTAATGATCACGTCATCCACATAAATTAGAACGACCACCATTGTGTTACCTGTCTCATAAATGAATAGCGAGTGGTCTGCCTTAGATTGTCTAAAATTTAGACTTAAGAGAAAGGAGGTGAACTTGTGATACCAATTACGTGAAGCTTGCTTCAACCCGTATAAAGACTTTCTGAGCCGACAAACACGAGTGTCATTATCATTAGAAAACCCTTGAGGGATTTTCATGTAAACTTCCTCATCTAGGTCTCCATGTAGGAAGGCATTGTTCACGTCAAGTTGATGGATAATCCATTCCCTTTTAACTGCCACTGCTAATAAAATGCGAACGGTTACCAGCTTAGCAACCGGTGCGAAGGTGTCATGATAATCTACACCTTCCATTTGAGTGAATCCTTTTGCAACCAAACGAGCCTTGTATCTTTCAACTTCGCCATTCGGCTTGAATTTGATCTTGTAGACCCATTTCGAATCTATAGCTCGTTTTCCTTCTGGTAAATCTTCTAAAGTCCAAGTACCATTTTTCTCTAGAGCCTTGATCTCCTTCTGCATGGCTTCACGCCATCGAGCATCCTTTGCAGCTTGTTTAAAACACTTGGGTTCATCGTTATTAGTGATGGCCGCTAAGAAGACTTTATGATTAGTGGAGAACTTATCATAAGAAACAAAATTAGAGATTGGGTAGCGTACCTTGGAGGTAACCTGATTGGATGTGGATGTCGGGTGTTTGACGGAAGGGGGAACTTGGACAACGTAATCTTTGAACTTCGATGGCTGAGATTTCGTTCGAGTAGGTCTTGTCTCAGCTTGGTTTGTTTTCAGCTTCATCAACCAACTCATTTATCTCATCCTCATTATTAAAAGACATTTCCTCAGCCTCCCCAACATCATTTTCATGGCCTGATTCATTTTCCACGTGCGGCTCATGTGAGACATCGTTGGGCTCGTTCCCTTCTTTATGGGTAGAATCCATTTCTGGTTCTTGCACTGTTGGAGTTGGTTCATTGGCCTGAGTGAACTCTTGATGACAGAGGCAATCATGGCATTTTATTGGTTCCTCAGTACAATTTTTATTGATTTCTTGGATATCTTTGAAAGGGAATTTTTGTTCATAGAACTCAACATTTCTACTAACTATTATTTTTCTGGTCTCGAGATCAAGTATTTTATAACCCTTAGTTCCCGGGGGGTATCCAAGAAATACCCCTGGTTTCCCCCTTTCTTCGAACTTATCTCCCTTTGTGTTGGTGTTTGTAAAATACGCGAGGCACCCAAAGACTCTTAGAATTTCATAATCTGGTTTTTGATTCCAAATCAACTCAAAAGGGGTTTTGTTTTTAATAACTTTGGATGGGAGGCGGTTAATCACATGCGCCGCGGTTAGGATGCATTCGCCCCAGAATTGTTTTGGAAGATTTGCATCAAACCTTAACGCACGAGCAGTTTCGAGCAGGTGCCTATGCTTCCTTTCGACAACGCCATTTTGTTGGGGAGTGTGTGGGCAACTGGTTTCCAATAGAATTCCCTTTTCGTTGTAAAAATTTAGCATGTTGTTAGATGTGAATTCCCCACCATTATCACACCTTATCCTCTTAATTTGTTTTTCGAATTGAACTTCAACCCTTTTGTGAAAATCCATGAGACATTTGCTGGCCTCACTTTTATGTTTAATGAGAAATACCCATACCGCTCTACTATAATCGTCAACTATTGTAAGAAAATAGTTGGCTCTTGTATACGACGGTACCCGATAACCTCCCCATATGTCACAATGAATTAATTGAAAGGGAGCATTGGTTTTAATATAACTAGAAGGAAAAGGAGTTCTGACATGCTTTGCTTTAGCACAAGAATCACAAAAATAATCAAAGTCAATAGTACTTGTTTTGTAAAAATCAACTTTAGCTAGTTTCCCTTTAGATGCATGTCCAAGTCTTTTATGCCATGTCTCAACTGTGGTTGCCATGGCTCTTCTTTCTTGAACCATCTTCATTCGGTATAGTCCCCCCTCGCATCTACCCGCACTAATCAAGTTCCTCCTCTGTAATCCCTTCATAACACAAAAATCAGGGAAGAATGATATGCAACATTGAAGGTCGCGACTAAGGCGACTAACGGAAAGAAGATTGCATTTGAAATCAGGAACATAGAGAACCCCTTTCACTTTTGCTCCTCCTGGAAGGGTGTAGTCCCCTTTTCCTTCAACTGGAATCGATTCCCCAGTGGGGATAACAACAGGTCCCTCAAGAGAGGTTGCTTTCATGTTAACAAGAAAGTTAGATAAATGAGTTATATATTCGGTGCAACCCGAATCAATAATCCACTCACCTTCAAAGTTTTCTTTATGAGCCATGTTAGCAGCAAGTTTTGCACTATTACCGTTAGCCGATCCAGAAAAGTGCTTCAGGAAGAGTTGGTAGTCCCCGTATGTCAATCCGGGAATGGGACTCGTCTCTGTCTCGACACATGCAGCCTTGGCTTTAGTCTTTTCTCCTTTCTTTCCGGGCCACCACTCCGGGTACCCGATTAACTTGAAGCAGCCCTCACGACTATGGCCATCTTTGTTGCATTCGGTGCAATGTTCAATTCCTTCTTTCACGGCTTTGGTTCCACTTCTTTCTTTATTCGGACCGGGAGGACCACTGCGCCTTTGAAAGGCCTTGAACGCAGCAGATTCATGTGGGTAACTATTTTCATTCGAGATGGCTCTTTGCCTCTCATCCTCGGCTACCATATGATACGCCGTGCCAAGGGAAGGGAGCGGTTTTGTGGCTAAAATCTGAGTTCTGATGACCGAGAACTCGGTATCCAAACCCATAAGAAATTCATAAAGGTGCTCCTTTTCTTGATGGCCATTGATTTTCTTGCCAATATCACATTCACATTTATTACAGGTGCATCGAGGGAAGGGTTGTATGGATTGGGCTTCGTCCCATATCGACCGCAATTGAGTGAAATAAGTGGACACAGAAGCACCACTTTGTCGAGTAGAGGCTATCTTTTGTTTCAATTCATATGCCCTAGGGGCACTCTCCTTCCCAAAACGTTCACTTAAATCTGACCATATTTTTTATGCTGTATCAGCATACTTCACGCTGTTTCGTATGTTCTTCTCCATGGCGGTTGTTAACCAACCCTTTATCATGGCGTCAACACGCATCCATGGCATGTATTCCTTGGATGTTTTCTCCGGTTTCTTTATCGTCCCATCAACAAACTCTACTTTGTTTTTGGCAAAGAGGAAGTTTGTCATCTCTTGACTCCAATCGGCATAATTGTTGTCGGTGAGGACCTCGTTTACATGTAGTTGTTTGGGGTAGTCGGATGGATGGAGGTAATAGGGTGAGTCGTGTGTGATCCCACCGCCAGACCCTTCTCCATCCTCATTTTTGTTCTTATCACCTCATGCCATCTTTTGGTTTGTGATTGATTAAGAGAGGTTTGTGAAAACCTGCTCTGGTACCATCTAAGAATTGATGGAACAGTAGATGAATAAAAGGTTTTGTTTTATTTCTTACTGAAATCAAAGATGAAAACAATGGAATAAATATAGTTACAGCCATTGACCTTTCCGTAAATCACTCCTCTAAATATGGAGATGATTGAAAGTATTAAAGATAGGAAATCAAATATAAAAAAGAAATATATGTGAAATCCTATAGATACAACACTCATTAAGAAAGCCAAAGACCATCATTTGCATGACCAAAATTGTAGTGTAGATAAAATGTACTTGGTTTGCTTATTAAAACTAATTTTTTTGAGATACCAAATAAACAGTCTGTGATAACCAAATCCTAAGTATTAACATATTAAAAAGAATTCCCAATACCTTCAAGATTGCTTAAATCATGAGTTGAAATGTATCACTACCGCATTAGCACTTCAAATTAGCATGTTCCAAATAAAATATTGAAAGCTACTATAACTTTTTTTTCCTATTAGACAAAACCACATTTACACATCTTGAAAAGAAAAAATAAAAGCTAATAAAAACTTGATATCAGATTAGACCATACCAAATTATTTCATCTACCAATTTTAATGTCCCAAAACATTTCCATTCTGTTTCTGTAGAATATGACTTCACTAATCTTTTACTACTTAGTCATAAATATAAAAAGGCAACGAAGGTAAAATTCCTTCAATGTGTCAAATGAAACAAAAATAAAAAAAAATAAAAAATAATAATGAAAATAATATACATCATGTACTCCAAATATTTATATCCATCAACCATGTGAAAAGAGAGTCAAGAGACATACATGATTCAGCCAAGATGGTAAAGTAGCACTAAACATAACTTTCTGAACTTTGGTAGCATCATTCACCTTGCCTTCAAAGCAAGAAAAAAAATGAAGTCAGCCAAGAACAATAACAGTAAACTATGAGATCATATCAGAATATAGTAAATATGCATAGGTTACTCTATCTCAAAGTTAGAAATGCTTATAAAGATACCTCAACGAAATTTTCGGTTAAAGAACCCCAATTCATTTGTTACATTGTGTTGGCTGATAGGTCACCAGTTGGTCAAACATTATTATTGCAGCACATTTTACCTCTATCTATCAAATACCATTCGATCAGCCTATTTTCACATAATATACGAACTTGTTAGGATGTCCTTTTTAATACACAACTCATGGTTCTCCAACACTCATGTTCCAAAACTCAACATCATGTTCAGGAACATGAAGAGAAAAGACCCTTGCTTTTGTAATCACACCTGGTGACGCTTTCTGCAAGCAACGATGCGCAATATCTCAATGGCTCAAAATGGTGAAACAACCACAGGGTATTCCATATATGAACTCGTTAAACTCTCTACAAAACTGTAAAAGAGCACATTATTTGATTTGAAGGATATATTGCACAAGGGACTTTATTAGTTTGTGATTGTGGGGTTTTTTCACAAGGTTTAGCAAATTAATAAAGGGATTAAAGAATGACGGGAGCCAAGTTTGAGATCGAGAAATTCGATGGAACTGGTGATTTCGGGTTATGGAGAGTCAAGATGCGTGCTTTATTAATCCAACACGGATGTGAAGCAGCTCTCGAGGTTTTACCCACGGATATGGATGCTACAGCGAAAGCTGAGCTAAACAAGAAAGCTCACAGTGCCATGATTTTGTGTTTAGGTAACAAAGTTCTGAGAGAGGTTACCGGGGAGATGATGGTGAAGTGTTATATGTGAGGGGAAGAACTGATCGCAGGAATTCGCATCAGTCTAGGGGAAAGTCAAGATCGAAGTCTCGAGGTGGAAGCCTCAAGTGCTTTATTTGCCAATCTGAGGAGCACTTGAAGAGAAACTGTCCAAAGAATAATCGAAAGAAGTCAAATGGTTTCGTCAAGAAAGAAGATCAACCAAGCTCTAGTGGTTCGATTTATGACGGTTCTGAGGTGATGATGGTTATGAGTGCAGAGGCACTGCTAGATTGGATTATGGATTCAGAGGTTCATACCACATGACACCCAGGTCAGACATATTTTTTGATTTTCTGGAATGCGATGGGGGCAGGGTACTGTTGGGTGACAACGGGGAGTGCAAGATCAGAGGTATTGGCAAGATCAGGTTACAACTGAAAGATGGGTCAAGTTTTGTGCTACACAATGTCAGGTATATTCCTAAATTGAAAAGAAACTTGATATCGCTGGAAACTCTTGAAAAAGAGGGATATACTGTAAAAATGCAGTCGGGCAAAATCAAGGTGATTAATGGTTCTAGGGTTATTTTATCTGGAACTCGAAGGGATAATTGCGTATACTCTTTGGATGGCCATGCAGTGACGGGTGAGCTTAATGCTAGTGTTGAAGAAAAAGACAGTCTTGCGCAGGTTTGGCACAAAAGACTGGGACATATCAGTGAGGCGGGACTTCAGGTGCTAGAAAAGCAGGAGCTGTTTGGCAAGAAGAGTCTAGGTAAGCTCGATTTTTGTGAGAATTGTGTTCTGGGAAAGTCACATCGAGTCAGTTTCGGTGTAGGAATGCACACTACTCAAGGAGTGATAGACTATGTTCATTCAGATTTATGGGGTTCGTCTCAGGTGGAATCATTGGGAGGTAAGAGGTATTTCTTATCTATTGTTGATGATTATTCCAGGAGGGTATGGGTTTATATTCTCAGGTTCAAACACGAAGCATTTGGAAAGTTCAAAGAGTGAAAACAGTTAGTAGAGAATCAGACTGGGAGGACGGTTAAGAAGCTAAGGACAGATAATGGTCTTGAGTTTTGTAACCGGTAGTTTGAGCAGCTATGTAGTGAGAGTGGGATTGCTAGACATTTGACAGTTGCCGGGACGCCGCAGCAGAATGGATTAGCATAACGGATGAATAGAACTCTCATGGATAAGGTACGCTGTTTATTAATTCAGTCTGGATTGCCCAAGACCTTCTGGGCAGAAGCGACATGTACGGCTGCATATCTTATAAATAGGTCACCATCGACAGCGATTGAGAAAAAGACACCTATGGAGATGTGGTCGGGACATCCAAGTGATTATGGGATGTTGAGGATTTTCGGTTGTGTCGCATATTCACACGTTAAACAAGGTAAGCTCGAGCCGAGAGCGGTAAAATGCGTTCTTTTGGGGTATCCTGAAGGTGTGAAGGGGTACCGGCAATATAGGATTGATAATGAATCACCTAAAATAGTCACTAGCAGGAACGTGGTATTCAATGAAAGTGTCATGTATAAAGACACGTTGAAGGATTCTGGTGCAGGTACTGATAAGTCTGTTGAGGAATTATAGGTTGAGGTGGAACTGCAGAGGTTAAATAATCATTCGCTTGAGGAAGATCTTATTGATGGTCAGGAAGATGGCGATGATGAAGATGCAGGGGATCAGGATCATGATCAAACACCGGATCTCACAGATTATCAGTTGGTTCGGGATAGAGAGCCAAGGACAAGAACAAAACCTTTGAGGTTTCGAGATGAAAGTAATATGGCTGCTTACGCGTTTGCTGCAGCAGAGGAAGAAGATACTCATGAACCATTGACATACCAGGAGGCAGTTACTTGTAAAGATAGATTTAAGTGGAAATCTGCTATGGATGAAGAGGTGGATTCTCTGAAGAAGAATGAGACCTATGAGTTAGTTGATCATCCAGCTGGGCAAAAGCTGGTGAGCTGCAAATGGCTGTTCAAAATAAAGGAAGGGATTGAAGGTGTTCAAAAGCCTAGGCACAAGGCGAGGTTGGTGGCTCGTGGATTTACTCAAAGGGCAGGTATTGACTATAATGAAGTATTTTCGCCGGTAGTTCGACACACATCTATTCGGGTTATACTTGCATTGACTGCGTGTAGAGATTATGAGCTAGAGCAGCTTGATGTAAAGACGGCATTTTTACATGGGAATCTTGAAGAAGTGATCTACATGAGGCAGCCACCGGGTTATGAACAAGGTAACAAGGTATGTTTGTTAAAGAAATCCCTTTATGGTTTGAAGCAGTCACCTAGGCAATGGTATAAGAGGTTTGATGAGTACATGCTGAGCAACGGATTCAAGCGTAGCAGTTACGACAGCTGCGTATATTACAGGAGTTATGCACCAGGTGAGTATATCTATCTACTGTTATATGTAGACGATATGCTGATTGCTTGTAAAAGCAAGGCTGAGATTGGGTCTATCAAGTCTTTGCTTAAAAAGGAGTTTGACATGAAAGAGCTCGGGGAAGCAAAGAAGATTCTTGGTATGGAGATCATCAGGGATCGGAGTCGCAAGATTCTGAGGGTGTCACAATCCGGGTATGTTTCTAAGATTTTAAATAATTATAGAATAGACAATGGGAAATCGGTTAAGATGCCATTGGGTGGGCACTTCAAGCTGTCGTTGAAGGATTGTCCGGTTAGGGATTGTGATGTTGAAAGGATGAGTAGGGTGCCATATGCAAATGCGGTTGGGAGCTTAATGTACTTGATGGTGTGCACGAGGCCAGACATAGCGTATGCGGTAAGTGTTGTTAGCAGATATTTGGCGAATCCAGGTAAAAAGCATTGGGAAGCAGTGAAGTGGATTTTGAAATATTTGCGGGGTACTGCAAACGTGGGTTTGGTGTATGGGACAGATCGTAGCAACCATGTGGACGTAACAGGTTTTGTTGATTCAGACTACGCTAAGGATCCGGATAAAGGTAGGTCGATCACAGGTTACGCGTTTTTAGTACAGGGATGTGTTGTTAGCTGGAAGGCAACGCTACAACACGTGGTGGCTCTTTCAACTACAGAGGCGGAGTATATGGCCCTTACGGAGGCTGTGAAGGAAGCTATTTGGCTAAGGGGACTCTTGGAAGAGTTGGGCGTGGAGCTTAACACTGTGGCAGTTAATTGTGATAATCAGGGCGCGTTTCACTTATCGCGGAATCATGTTTTTCATGAAAGGACTAAGCACATCAATGTGCGTTATCACTTTATCAGAGATGTCTTGGAAGCAAAGACGGTTGAAGTTCTGAAGGTAGGTACTGAACACAATGCTGCGGATGCCTTGACAAAGGTGGTACCTGGACTTAAGTTTCAGCACTGCTTGGAGTTGCTGAGCGTCGGTGTAGGCTAATATAAAGCCTAAGGTGGAAATTGTTGCAATATTAGTCTCTATATTAAGCTTACAAATAAGTCTAGGGGTCTTAGTGTTAAACTCTATTAGCTATGTATGTGTCGGTTTGTTTGGCTTGTGTCCCAAGCCCAAGACCACCGTTTCTTTCCTTTTCATTGTATCAACCGACTAGATTCCTAGGCGGGTTAGGAGTCAGTTTCTTACCCCCTCATCTCTATAAATAGAGATGAGGGGGTGAGGGTTTATGTACGCATTCTTTCATACTTAATCTAACAATCGATTAAGGGTACTTACTTGTGCATCGTTCTTCTTTTCTGTCGATATATATAAATTGCTGGTGTGTGGTTGCTTCAAGATCGTAGTCATTCCGTGCTAGTAACTAGGATTGTTGATCGACAAAATCAACAATATTCTTGTTGTAAAACAATTTTAAATATTGTAAGTATTTCATATGCATTAAAGAATTATGAACCTATTAATTAACATGTCACACTTCTTTTATTTTCAGCTAAAAAAATATCATACGATTAAAGCTAAAGAGTATATTATTTGTTGTCAAAAGTATCAGAACTTAATTACACAAATAGAGATAGTGTTCATTATTATGTGAAGAACGTTTGAGAGTTGCATGCACGAACAACATGTTAGTGATCACTAATTTTGAATTACACCATGTTAGTGATCACTAACATGTTGTATAGGAGAAGAGTTATTGATCACTAATTTTCAATTACACCATATCAATATTTTGCAGTATTACGTGTAAGCGAAATATTGCGATGATTGAGTTGAGAAATGGCAGATGGATGTCTAAAAAATTCAAAGGAATTTAATGAAGCTTTGTCATGTCTTGTATTGCCCTTGAGAATGGGGAAGACCAAAGAGACGACTATTGTCAATTGGTCATGATGACCTACGATATAAATTTGATGTTGAGCGACCATATAACTTTTTTTATCCAAGCATGCAAAAATCAGTTTCAGTTATTTTGCGTGATAGCTAGTTGACTGTTTTCCAAAGTTAAGGCCTTAAGCTTCTTGTTACCTCACTGACAAGCTTTTTCTTGGATTTTTATTTCTGTTAGTATTTATATACGCAACCATTATACATGGCGAAAAATGTTTCAAAACTATATACAACTCCTACTACAAGGATAGTGTACAGAAGTATTAGGAAGTGATATTCACCTGAAACTTGTTTGTTAATGTTTTGGGGTTGATCAGGAGTTGAGTGATTCCAGGCAAACTGATCAAGGTGAGATCCGGAACACCGTTTTGCTTCACAACCAAAGTAATTGGAATATTTTACCTTAATTTAGATTTTCCAATAGTCTCCAAAGTAGCCGCATCAATAATGCGACGTATACTTTCATTAGTGGGGAAACATTTGGTCTCTTATTGCGTTTGTTATTAGCCATTGTTGTAGCAGCTGACACAAATAGAAACACTAAGTTTACCAAATTCAGATTTTTTTGACAGTTTATTTGAATTGATAAATAAGCATGAATCAAAATATACATTGTAATAATTTCACATTTACAACTGTAACGAAAGTGTTTAAACTTAGATATGTCAATGTATACAAAATTAAATACATTTCTATTTTCTAACATGTAGATAAGTTTTTATCAATTTATGAATGTATGTTTGAGCACATTTAAAAGCACAAACATGTTTTCATGCAATTGTCTATGCCACTAGTTTTATGATCTATTCTATTGTTTTGATGTTCATACTTGTAAGCTTTACTACTTCAATACGCTCCTTGTCCATTTTAATTAGGATTCAAACCCAGATGCTTAACGAGCCCCCTTAATACTGCTAGGCGAAAATATGTTAGCTTAGAGGCATATTTAGGATTTGAGTCGAGTTGAGCCGAGTTAAATTATATATTCATCTTGAAAATATAACTCAAGCTAGGCTTGAAACTCGACTAGGACCAAAAACTCAACTCCAACCAAGGACTGTTTTCTCAAGGCTGATGTTACTTACACAATGGAGTCCGACTCGATTATAAGCATTAGTACATTACTAACAATTAAAGACAAAATTATTCTGGTAAAAAATAAATCAAACATAGGTTTAACATGTTATCGAGTGATTACAAAGCAAACCGGATGAACAATTCTCATTCTTGTCGTCCCATAACATGATAGCTAGAAATCCAAGTATAAGTGTTAAAATAAAAGATTAGACTTACAAACGAATGAAAACCTTAAACCATCCTTAAAACTATTGTTGTCAATGTTATATAGGTTTTTCCTACCGGTTCTTTTAAAGTTCTTCCTTTTATTCATTGTGTGGGCCTGTTACCATGCAATTCTCCTATGGATATATGGTAGCCCATTAATGAGCTTGGTTTTGAAATCTAGGCTCAGAAAAGATTGCATCATCCGCGTACAATTGAAGACAATATCATCTTTTTCAGTAGTACGCGGTTGACACAATAGTATTCTTTCGGCCCAATAGATAAATTGCCTTTAGCCACGGTATGGGTATCTTGTAAAATGAGTCGATCTGAATTACAATTTTTATTTATTTTTAAGAAATGAGTAATCAAAGTTTATTGCATTCTTTTCATTTTCTTGTAACTTAAATAGACTGCGATTCAAACTTTAAACCCATTTGTTCACTAAATTCATATACGAGTACCAGTAACATATATAGATTGCTATAACACTAACATTTTTCACTAAGAAGATGCACTCGAACCATCCCAACCCCAAATCTTTTGCCACAAACTATATTCCTTTTTATCAGATTTATTCAATGAACGACTAGATTGATTCCACCACTTATTCCTCAAATGTTCAAACTTCATATCCCATTCTATCGCGCTTCCGAAGCCCAAATGAATTACTCGAGACAAAAAAGTTTCCAAGGAAGTTCGATTGTCCCATGGGAATACTTTATAACGTGAATGAAACTTAAGAATACACTCTAACGCTTGAATGTCCGACATACCAACACCTTCATGCGTGTGGCTAGTGGCGGTATCTTCTATTTCACTTTCTTTAGTAGATGATGTACCTTTGTGACGACGTCTTGGTAGATCCATCATGAGATAGTGAATTAATGACGTTAGGACGAAAAAATATTGGAGGGGAATCCTTTGAAATATGTTTGGTAAAATTATATAGGACTTAATCACACATGTCTTGACATCAATATGATATATTCTTGAAATAAATTTCGAAATTATGATGCAATATTCTTGTTGTAAAACAATTTTAAACATTAAAGCTAAAGAGTATATTATTTCATATGCTTTCAAGATTTCTGAACCTATTAACATGTCACACTTCTTTTATTTTCAACTAAAAAAATATCTAAAGAGTACTATATTATTTGTTGTCAGAAGTATCAGAACTTAATTACACAAATAGAGATAGTGTTCATTATTATGTGAAAAACGTTTGAGTGAGACCTGTAACTAAAAACTGATGAAAAAGATAGTTCGTCAAATGTATAGGAGAAGAGTTATTGCACCACTAATTTTCAATTACAGCATATCAATATTTTGCAGTACGTGTTAGTGAAATATTGCGATGATTGAGTCGAGAATTGGCAGATGGATGTCTAAAAAATTCAAAGGAATTTAATGAAGCTTTGTCATGTTTTATATTGCCCTTGAGAATGGGGAAGAGCAAAGAGACGACTATTGTCAATTGGTCATGATGACCTACGACATAAATTTGATGTTGAGCTATCATGTAACTTTTTTTTATCCAAACACGCAAGGAACTAGCTTTTTACCCAACAAGTTACTACATATTAGCTTATTCATACATCGATCATGCATGAGGCTTCCATGATGTTCCTTTAGCTATGTTTTCGGATGACGAGATTAGTCTTCTTGCTACTTTGATTGGGACGCCCAAAAGGTTAGATGCTTTTACCAGCCAAATGTGCAAGGAATCGTGGGGCCGTAGTAGCTTTGCTAGATGCATGATTGAAGTAAAGTCGGATGAGGTGCTTAGGGATAGCATTACTGTTGAGATACCTTTACTTGATGGTACGGGTTCGACTATTGAGAAGATTCGGGTTGAATACGAGTGGAAACCACCGCGTTGTGATAAGTGTAAGGTTTTTGGTCATACTCTTATTGATTGTCCGAAAGCTGTTGTTCCTCCAGTTCAATCTACTAAGCCGGTTAATGATGGTTTCACGGCTGTCAATAACAATAAGAAAAGTAAACAAGGTGGTACTACAAATCAGGGTAAAGGAGGCTTTTCTAAACCTGTTGTGGGTAAGCAATTCCAATACCGACCCAAAAAGAACCCTCCTAAACCTAAGAAGGTGGATGGAACTAAGAATAAGGCTTCTGATGTGGCTAGTACGAGTGGAACCAAGATCACTACATCTAATCAGTTTGATGCTCTTAACATGGATGATACAGATGGTTTTGGTATTCCTCAGGATGTTACTAACATGGATGTGGATGCTGGCAGTACAATGGAAGTTAATAAGGATGAGTCGGTTAAGACTGGTACTACATCACAAATCTCTCTTGTGAGTGATATGCAACAACCGTTTGTGAGTGATTCTATGGGAACAATGGAAGTTGGTTCTACTTCTATTGTTGAGAAAATTAGTAAGCTTGAAAAGCTACTGATCGATGGGAAAGCTACTCTTGTGGATGATGCTGATCATCCTATTCCGTCTACTTCTATCACTAAGAGGACTAACCCATTTTCTAAGGTGGGTGAGGTTGTGGTTTCTGATAGTGAGGAGGATGAGGTTCTTAACACGTTCGACGAATCATCAAATCTTTTTGGTGGTGGTCATGAGCGTGAAGATGAGTATGACTATGATGATTATTCGAAGCAAATTTATGATCTTCCAGGAGAATTGGATGCTCTTAATGCCATTTATGGTTTTAATCTCCAAGGTCGTAGGAAGTAGTTTATCTTTTATCAGAGTCACTACTATCATGTGAGTAATGGTTTGTTTTCTTGTTTTGAAAATAGGAAGTATCTTGTTATGTAAGCTTTTCGCCTATGTAACGGACTGAGATATGGGATTCACCCATATCCATTGTACTTAAACGTTTTTTGGAGTAATATATTTACCGGATCGTTGACCTTTTACCAAAAAAAATCATGCATGAGGCCAATTTACAAAACTTTGCGCATCCACTAATTAGCCCATGCATGCATGTCGACACCTCTCACGATATTACCCTGTAGACATAATGACATGCATTCACTGGTCGTAAACAGTAACACAACTATACTATAATTACATACTGTATACGCTTGTTTTTTTTCTAGGAACGTACGTGGAATCATAAGATCTACTGTACGAAAACGTAATGTGATTGGTTTACTTCTTTTTTTTATGGTAATTATGATTTTCGACATCTTGATCGACTAATTAACAGGTTTTGAACTCACCGCCATACTGCTTCAAACCGGGTAAGGTCCTCCATTTCAAGAGGTTGACGTGACCACTTAAGATTTGCACATAGCAGAAATTGAACATGAGATCTAACACATTTTTATGGTATTAGTCACAACTCACAAGGCTTTTACAAGTAGGCCACCCACGAGTGGTTTGTGATTGGTTACTTCTTGACTTACCTTGAAATGTTTGTTTCATTTTTTATATAATAAAATAAAACCTCTATTACGAATTTTGCATTTTAAAAAAATCAATTCATACATGATTTAGTAATAATTTTATTTAAAAAAAAATATTATTTTCTTATTAGGTAATATTTTATATTTATCCATAACACAAGTACAAGATAAATACAAAAAATATAGATAAGATATTTAAAAAAAAATTATTTTATATTTATCCACAACACAAGTAGAAGATAAATATAAAAAATATAGATAACATGCAATTAACAATATGATTAAAATTTTTAAATAATTATTTCAAAAAATTAAAAAAAAAAACAAAATTTTTAAATAATTATATCAAAAAATTAAAAAAAAAAAAAAAAACTCGCGCATGCGCGGGTATTATAACTAATACTCCGTACTAATTTATACCACTTAATTGAATCAGGCATTATCCTAAGGAGATAAACACTCGCGAATGTAGTTTTGATGCGTTTTCAAAGAAAAAAATTAGATAAAATTAGTTCCCGAAACCAAACACACTTCATTTTAATTTTGTTTATAAGTAGCATTGATCACATTTGTGGACATCGTAACGATCAATTAATTACCTTGTAACAAACTAAGATGATTTATACTCGTATGCAAGCACATAACATTATGAGATGATTAGTACAGTAAGAGAAATATTTTGAAGTTCTAGCTAAAAAATGTGTCTAATTTCATACCTAGAAGCTTTGATACGTATTTATTTTAATTGCAAAATCTACTCGGCTATTTAGTGAAGTCACATGGATTGGTTCCATATACATGCATGTCACGTCTAGTTAGGATTGAAGGGTTGGTGGACCTTCAAGGTTTCAACATCCACGTCTACGAGAGACCTATGTGTAAATTAAGAGGAATACTACATCCACTCATAAATTCCACACAAATCACCCACACGCTGAGGTGTCATCTACTAATTGGTGGTATGAGAGGGAAGAGAGAGAAATTGTAATAATCTCCACCAATCAGTAGGTGACACCTCAACGTGTGGGTGATTTGTGTGAAATTTGTGAGTAAATGTAGCATTCCTCGTGAATTAAATACGATTTGAGAAAGGTAGTTGAATAAAGCCATAAATGCTATGGCTAAAAGCCAACACTGGGTGTAAATATTGACAACGAAAGGACCAACCGGCAACAACACTCATTTATTTCGATTCATATCTTTCTTATTGGTAGTACTAGTAGTAACCAAGACATTCCAATCTTTATACGTCACCTATGTTTGGGCCTTTATATTTCTATCTTAACACTTTTAACCCTAAAAAGAATATATGATGACCATATAGTATAAAGTTTCGAATGAGGTTTTCACTATTCAGGTTATCGGTAGAATTGAAGAGTTCGAGTATTTGACTTTGATATATATACGTGACTCATGGGATTTGAAGAGTTCGAGGATCCCCAACGACCGTTTCAAACATTATCCTTGGCCACCCTAAAACTCATGTAACAAAATCAGGTGGTAACTATGTTGTTTATTGAACTAAATTGCTATATGTTCATTCGAAAAATTGGACATATGGAACCATATAAGTAGCGATGCGAAAAAAGAAATGATTTTTGGAAAAAAAGGACATTATAAAAACAAGTAAATACTAATGGCCTTTACTTCAATTAATCAGTCGATCAATGATTGTGATGTATGAGATTCAACATTGTTAAGACATTTGTACGTGTGTTTCGAGTGACTTTGAACCGTTTAAACAACATCTAGAATTTAAAACAGACAATTTATCTTCATTACTCATAATAAAAAGCATATGCAGAAAACACATAGTATTAATTTCGCAAATAAATGGGACACTAAATTATATGATCATCTATTATAATGAGGTACAGATTTTGAATTAAACGTTTGATGTCGTTTGGGATCCAAACCGAGTACAAAGTACGAGTAATTGTTTAATTAGTCGCTCAACTGGCACGACGACACGATTGTACGAGTTACAGTTTACCTTGCACAATCATCCGGGATACATCGAATGGGAATTGATTTGCATACATTAAAGATCGATTTCGATACTCTAATTTATGTAGATACTTGTACAGTATTAACATACTACATTAATTGTTTGTACATTTGAGTGTGTAAATAATTTCTAATATTGAATTGACAATTTCTTTTTTATGTGGTGTTTATATCGAGATTATGACAATTGTTGTAAGTGATTAAGTGGTTGATTACTTACCGATTAATGCTAAGATGAATTTCATATCTCCTCTTACATAGATGATTAATTTTATATATACTCAAAATAAATTCATTGAATGCATAATATATAATGTTTTTAAAGCATGTTCGTATAAATATAAAATTTTCGAATTTAAGGATGGAAGATATGAAATTGCACCGTGTTGCTATATTATTAAAGCTTACTTGATTTAGCAGTATGTGATCGACTAACAACTTAAAATCGTTGGATGAAAATTTTATTTTAGAGATGTGTAAGATATATTAGATTATTAGGTGATATAACATGTTACATGTGCGTCGATATTGGATCAAAGAGTTTTTAGCTTAGCTTTATGTGAGATGCTCATCAACTAAAATGATGTGGATTTAAGTTTTATTAAAGACTCGTAAGAGATATTATGTACTCCCTTCGTCATCAAAATAATTATCACCCAAAAAATATTTAGTAGTAGACAATTAAAATATATCATTATGAGATGATACTTTGAGACGAAGAAAGTATCATATACAGTATGTGATATCATTTGTAAAACTTTGTGTTTCGGCAATAAAAAATAAAATAAAATGTTGCTATATTCCTTTTTTTTAGCAGTACCCATATAAAGTCATAAACCAAATGCTGATTTCTTACCTAATATTGTGATGAACATGCCATAATGTTTTGTAGTAGTACATTAGCATTTATGCTTCGAAATTCCTTGAAAAATGATTAAAACTACTACCATGTACTTTATTCATGCAGGGCACCTTCAATTGCATTAAAATCAAATGCAAGTAGTTAATTAGTTGAGACTTCATTACCCAACTGTAAATTCAATGTTTTTCTTTTAAACATGAAAAAAAAAAAAAAAAAAAAAAAAAACACGAGTCGTTGATGTGAAAACAAGTTAATTAGAGTTAATTAATAAAATAAGCGGTATTAAAGGTAGCTCATAAAATATTGTAGTGTTCTAAAAACTATTAATTGTTTCATTAAAAGAATAAGATAAGGCAGTGGACTGAAAAAAATCGGTCAAACATTTTGGTCGATCGATATTAATATCGGTCATATCGAGTGTGGAAAAAAAAATATCAGTCGTCAGTCATGAAAATGAAATATGGGTCAAATTTTCGACCGATTATGTTACACCCTTTTTTCTTTTTTTTTTACCCTTACATAAAATAAAATACAAATAACACAAAATATTAGACACGCTCTACTTCAAATTCAAATTAAAGGTTACAGTGCGAGCGGGATGATTTAAAATTCAAATTCAAAAATTTCACTATATATACCCACACTCTTTTGTTTCTCATACACACAACTTACACACATATATCTTTCCCAACAATTCCTCAGTCTACAACAATGTTTCACAAAGACTTCTCCAAACAATTTTCAAGTCCACAACAAGTGCCAGAAGATATCTTTCCACCAGAAGATTAAGTTTACCACACTCCACCAGAAGATATCTTTCCAGTATTCCAACCGGAAAATGAACTGGTAAAAACTCCACCGGTTGTGGAACACCAACCCAATCCATTTGAACTCACTGAGGATGAACTCCGACTTCTTGAGCAAGATGAGGAAGTCAGGAGAGAAACAGAAGAAAGAGAATTGCTAAAGGAAGCTGTTCGTATGGAGCATAAACAAAGAGATGCAGAGTCTTCGAGTGAAGAGGGTTGGAACTCAGACTTTTCATTGTAAGTTGTAGTTTCATTTTCATTACCGTATCGTAGTTTGCTAATCTGTAATTCATTTTTTCAATTTAATGTTTAATTTATGTAATTTTTTATTTTTAATGAATTTTAAATTTGTTATTTAAAATAGTTGAATTTAAAAAAAAAAAAAAAAAAAAAAAAAAAAAAAAAAAAAAAAAAAAAACCTCGGTTGTTGACTGTGGCAATTTGGTCGTGTCTGGTCAGTGGAGAGAAAAAGCTAATGTGGCAAGTTGATGACCCGGTCACGACTGTGTGGAGCCTAAGCGAATATATCACAGATGTGTAGTTTCTTTCGAAGACAGTGTGGTACAAACAAGATTTCAAATTGGAAAAGACAAACTGAAATTTGATATGATATTCTTTATGGTCCTGCTAAATTAGAATAGCTTGAAAGTCAATTACAAGAGAGACAAGTAAATATTCAAATTGAGACACTAAAGACATAATACAATCATTATCTTATTTTCAAAAACATAACAACAAACAATAAAACAAAATTCACACATAATGCTTTCCTAATGAAAATTGTAAGTAGCCGAATGCTCTTACTATACCTTTATATAATAAGTGTAAAATGTTTAATTGTGTGGCGATCGTCGTTTTATATACTATTACTTTCGTTCTAAAATAAGTGTTCAATTTAATTTTTTGGAATTTTTTTGTTGAACTTTAACCTTAAAATATTTGTGTTTTATAATTTGATAAAAATTATACTAATCTATCTATATTAATAAACCAGAATAATTCACAAGTTTATGAAGCACACGATGCATTTAATTTGCTGATGTGTCTCGATTGTGATTGGACGGAGCTTTAATGCGTACAACACATCTATGCCATGCTTCAATTCCTCTTTCTTAAAACATTCTTCAACACGCTTCATCAAAATTGCTCGCACATTCAATGATGCTATTTTTGTTAAGTAATTAACACATTTAATGCCATACGTATTATGCAAATCATCCAAAAAATAAATCACAATTGTTTGATTAAATCTTGAGTCCATACCAATTTCATCTCAAATGCACCACGATTCAAAAATCAAAAACACCAGTTTCATCAATCAGTTCATGGTTCCAAAAAAAATCTGGCAATGGAAGAATTGGTAAGTGACGATTGTAATATATTTTCCATTGATTGGTTTCAGATTTAATTGTGTATAAGAATAAAAATGGTCAAATTTGTAAGTTTTTTTGTTATTTGGTTTCTTTTATTTTGTTCCGATCCATTATAATATGCAATTCATGTGTTACCTAGGTTTATGTTTATGATTAGTTTGTTTAGATCTATTATACATGACTACAATTTTTTTTAGGTGCATGTTGTATGTTAGGATTCATGCATGATTTTGGCTGTCAAACATCTTTGGTTGATCTATTACATGGGTTTATGTTTATGATTAGTTTGTTTAAATCTATTATACAGGATTACATTTATTTATTATTTTATTTATTTATTTATTTATTTATTTTTGGTGCAGGTTGTGTGTTAGGATTCATGCATGATTTTGGCTGTCAAACATCTTTGGTTGATTTATATTATAAGCAAGGACACTCAGGTATGTGTTTTATCAAGAATTTTGGTCTTTGATGAAAGGTGTTGTATTATGAACAGGAACAAAAGGTAATGGCAACAATTGAAAAGTTGGAATGCCTGTGAAACATTTCTGCCACTGTTGATCTAGCCATACACCCATTTGCGGAATGACTTTTTTTTCCCTTAATGTTGTAGGCATAAATGATGCAGCACGCACACATTTAAATGCAGCACCAGCACGCCACGTGTAATTGTACAAACTAACATTATACCAGCTGTAAATGTACAAGGTAACAATATACCACGTGTAAATGTACAAACTAACATTATCCAAAATTGATATAAGTTTGGTGCATTTCATGTATATCAACTGTCAAGTATGAAGTTAGAGTTGTCTTTGGTTCTATGACGCTTTAAGGAAGTTGTGTTTCAAAGTGGGGTTCTTTTATATCTTTATCGAACGAGTCATATATAAATGGTATAGTGGAATTTTGTTTTCATTTACAGAATCAAAATTATAATACATGCCACTTTGATACCGTTGCTTATACTATTTCATGTCTCTCTTCGGTATTTGATTGTAGGCTTGATATTTTATTATATCATCAATGAATGGAAATGGACCATTGCTGATGTGTATGTTGCTTTTATATGATGTTTTGTATAGGAAAGATGATAAAGCATGTGATGATTTGCCCTCAAGTAAGACGTGCATGTGACAATGGAAGATGACTTCATTGGGATTCATATGATGATTACCCTTCTAGGACCAACTGTTCAAATTATGTCTTTTTAAAGACTTTACAACACCATAAAGAAGCTGGATAATAAAAGAGTACTAGTATGCATATCAAAACCGGTCGGCTTCTTGTCCTTCTTTTTTCAAATTTGTAAATACTTACATGTATTTAATGTAATTATCAAAACTATATTACTAAAAACGGGTTTAATTGAGAAGCTCTAGAAAGCATTTACAACGGGTTAAAATGGGTTCTACTCTAAATGCAGGTAAGCAATGGATTCTATTGTGATGGGTTTACTCCAAATTCTAAAAACAAAGCTTCAATGTGGACTGAGAATTGGACCGGGTAGTTTCTTGCATTTAGTGGTGTTGTCCCTCATAGACCAGTAGAATATATAGATGATAAGGTTAGGCACCAACAATAATTTATTTCAGGCTTACTTTCAGGGGTGTTTGGGATTGCTTATTTTTAATAATTAAGAAGTACTTATAAGCTATAAGCTACTTAGAAATAAGCACTTTTGGAAATAGTGTTTGGATTTGCTCATTCTGTTAAAGTTGCGATATAGTCAAAAAAATAATAATTTGTAAAAGGATAAATGTTATAGCTATATGTCAAGGGGTATTTGGAAGTGCATTTTAACTCATTATGACTGTGAAATATTAGATATATGTGGTCCAAACTCCAAAAATTAGATTTGCAGAAAGAGATATTCAGGTAAAGAATTTTGTAAGAATATTGATATAGCTATGTGTTAAGGGGTATTTGGAAGTAATCCTCCATCACCATGTCAGTAATACTTCATTTTAGATGAAAACTATAGTTTATCAACGTGTTGTACTATACTCCATTTGAGGGAGATGGTTGTTGTACATACATATGTTGAGTACGTTGATGACATTGCTGGAAAACTGAGATAGGTTGGTAGCCATACATAAAAATATGTTCCGTGATCAACAGTCATTGCATATAGTTAATAAGACAAAATTTTGCGTGAGGTTAGTTCATTTTTCCTTAAAGGGTTCAGAAATATTTATCCTACAACTCTCTTTTCTGGTCTCAGTTTGGTGTTTAGTCATGCATGTGTTTTAATGTATAATGTATACCGGTCCAAAAACAAAGTAGCCTGCTAACAAGTATACCTTTTTCCTTCTCCAGTCTGCAAGTCACATTTTTTAACCAGCTCAGTTAGTACATGATAAGGTTAATCATCCTTTTAACTACATCTTCAATAATTAGTTATGCGAGGTCCATTTTAATTCTCCTTATGGCATCTCAAGATTCTATCTTTATCAGGTTCTTAGTACCTGCTCCACTCAAATTTGTGCTCTCAAGTCTCAACAGTTGAACCTGCTGCATTCTTAGACTTAGTTATGGTATCTTTCTAATGTCTCAAAGAATGTAAAAATCTTAATATGGTGTGTGTAATATTTTTATTATGGGTGCTAAAATGGGTGGTTTATGTAGGTTGCATAATTGGTCAAAACATGTGACATACTAATTCAGGTACATAAGAGTCGAGACCCATTGAAGTGTGTACATGCTTTCGTAAATTGAATTATGTTTTGATTCATAAATTGAATTAACTTTTATGATTCATAATAAGGGTGTTTTGAATTTCTTTCACTGTCATAGTTCAACACTTTAATAAGGGGTGTTTGGGGCTGCATATTTGCGTATTCTTAGCTGATTAACTACGAGTAATAAGGGCTCCTTGGGGCTACATATTTGCTTATTCTTAGCCAGTGTTGCAAAAATCGGTTAAGGCGGCCGATTAATCGGCCTCGGCCCTGGAACTTGTAGGAAATTACAAGGTAATCGGCCGATTAATCGGCCGAGTCAAGAAAATCAGCCGATTAATCGGCCAAAAATCGTAACTCGGCCCCCGACCGCCTCGGGACCGATTCATGATTTTTGCAACATTGTTCTTAGCTGATTAACTACAAGTAATAAGGGGTGTTTGGGGCTATTTAATGATTTTGTGCTATTACTATGTTTTTTAAAATTTATCATTTCTTAGTAATTCCAGGTTACATGTTATGCTGCCAGTGACTTTGCCTTATTGTATTTAAAGGGAAACAAAACAAACTTCTCGATATGAGAAGGTAATGAGTGACTTGAACACAATTATAATGCAGTGGTACATAAGCTCTCAGGTTAGCGTCTCTTTTACTATAACAAAAGGCGCATGCTTGCAAATGGGATGGATAATTTAAAGTTATATTTCATTCCAAACAAGTTGCAAACATGTCATCTCATCCACAATTAAATGTTCAAAATGGTCGAATTCAAAGCCACCATAGTGCATTTTTATGCATACAATAAGTAAGTAATTTTACCAGCTATGCATCAACTTAATTTGGAAGCCTCTTTTTAAACAAGTTATAACCTTAAGGTTGGTTGAGGGTGGTGGAATAGGAAACATTAGCAAAAGGATAAAGTGACATGGGATCTCCATTTTTTTATAATTTGCTGCTACTTGATAAGTTAAGGCCTGTGAGCTAAATTGCAATTTATTGTCAAACCGATAAGATTTAGTAGGCTGATTGTTGATTATATCGAACTTGCAACCATTTTTAAGAATGTAAATAGAATGAAAGTGATAGCTTGTGTTTATTATTATTAGTGCTATAAGTATCGGCTAAATAAGTTATATGCATTATTATCTCCTTAACGATTCTTCTTGCATGTTTTCTACATGGGATACTGTTAGAAGAATATTAAAAAGCTTAACAGGCTTATAGCATGGACAATGATGATCGTAAGTTATTAATTAGCCCGTAAAGGAATTTTTTTTAACATTGCTCATTTGGATTTAATTGGTTGCTTTAACTTTCTAATTTTCCTTTTTAAATACTTATGCTGTTGTAACTGTTACTCATCATTTATCCTTCATATTCTTGCCATTTTTAGCATCTAGATGATGGAAATCGTTCTTACTTAGTTGTTTGTCATATCAGGATTAATGGATTCAGCTTTATCAGATGATACCATTCAAAAGATTATGTCTGGTATGTTTGTAGATTACTTCTCTTTCTCTATCAAGCTGCAAATGGTTATATTGGGTAACAGGTCAAAAGGGGTAACTTCTGATCCTACCTGGAAACTTCTCTTGGATTTTATAAATATCATGTCCTAAATATGATAATAATAAACACAATATAGTTATAATTGTGGACCTGCAAGGTCATTTCTTAGTCTGTACCGAAGATGCATAAAAAATGGCACTCCTTGAAAGGTGAGTATACTATTCAATTTATTTACTCATAATATAACCTTCCTACAAAATTTATATAATGCTATACAAAGCGTTGTTAATTACTATTTTTCAAATTAAATTTCAACATATATTTTTCCGGGTGTGTTAGAGTGCAATGTTTTTCCTTACTTGACAAACCTAAAGGCTAATTTAAATATTATTATAGTATGCATGGTGAGCATTTGATTATGTTTAAAATGGCTTTCTATCTTATTGTATCATTATTAATGAGTATGACGGCATTGCGTTTTGAAAGTAATAATGCTATATGAAATAGTCGTAATCGGATATTGAGTTGTAACAAAGCCAGCTATAGTAGATAGTGTTTGGATGTGCTTTTGCTATATGAACTTATGAAGTTGTGATGTTCATATAAGAAGTTGTTTTGCATGTTTGGAATATTATGATTATTTAAGGAGATATATCAGACTAAGTAAAAAAATAGTTTAGTTTGTTGTTTTTTTAACTTATGAAGTTGTGATGTTCATATAAGAAGTCCTTTTATTTACACTTTCAATATATTTTTAAAACTTATAAGGTGTTGAACGAATCGACATTGGCTTATCACTTCATTAACGCTCACTACATACATTTGCTTGTGAAGATCATCAAATTCGGAGACGACGAAGCATGAGCATTTATTATATTAATACTTACTAACACAATTGTTTATAGGATCGTTGACTTATTATTTTTTATTCCTTTAAAAGAATGACGGAACTTATATCGTTTGTTGTTATTTATTACGTTATTCACACACTTAACTTCTTAATAAATAATTTCTTTAAAAACCCGTGAGTTCCACGGGTCTATAAGCTAGTGAAAATATATTTAAAGTTAAAAAAAAAACTGCAAAGAGTCAAACTGAACACTTATTTTTAGACTGAGAAAGTAATAAAAGAGATCTATTGCAAAATCAAGACTTTTTTATTAGCTACTGTAATAAAAGTCAAAATTGAATTATTTGGTCAAATTATTGATACAATCTGTAACTAGAATATAGATAAATATAAATTAATTTAATTGTAATACCCACAATTTGCAGATGCACGAGATTATAAGCGTAAAAATAAGAGCACGACTTATAAGTATATATACGCCAAACAAATTAAGTTAAAATATAATTATTAGTTGTACTTATAGTTTGAATTCCGTACGTATAATATCAAAATTTACAAAACACTAAACAATGTCAAATTCCTATATGTTCGTATATTAAACAAAATTTTTTAAATAAATTTGATTTTTTATGTAAACTTTGTGCGTGCACACGACTTATTATAAGTAGTAAGTAAAATTTGCATTTTCTTAATTTTTTTTTAGTGAGAAAGTTATCACGGGTTCATTTAGTTACAAATTAAAGATGCTAATCTCTCATTCTATTAATTTTAATTAGCAGGGTACTCGCATAATACGGCGGCAGGTACCATGTGACTAATATTTTGGAAGCAAAAGATTTGTCATATTCATGTTTTGGGCTACTGGATGTGTGTGGAAGCAAAAGCAAAAGGTGGATCTCGATTTTTTGTTATAGTGTTGGATCTCAGATTTTTCTGTTAAAAACTTAATTATATTGTACATTGTAATTAAATAATTTTATTTTTTTGTGAAATTGTGTTTTTAATAATGTATTAATTGTATAAGATAAGTAGTTATTTATTTAATTTTGTGTGTGCTTTAAATACTTGTAAATAATCCATACAAGGTAATATTTGCTTTAAATTCAATTTATGCTGGTTTTAAAATAAGTACTAATAAGAAGACGTAAGGTATGCAGGTTAGCTGACAATCTCAACCAAACTAATCCCAATGTAATTAATTTCATAAATTTCATAGAACTTGCGTGACAATCTCATACTTGGGATATATAAGTTTCTATTATAAGAAAAGTTGACAACACACGAAATCCACATAGTTTGCAATAATAATAATAATAAAAAAAATCATATAAAAACACCTCTTTAATGTAAGTTTTATATTTTCTTTGATGGCATTATATTACTGAAACTAAAACAACAAAACGTAGAAACAAACATCTAAATACTTATCATCCAATAACCTGAAAATGATGCATCTTGTAGTTAATTATTAACATCTTAATGAAATTTTATAATACAGTAAAAATATTAGTGTTTAATTCTTTAATCTAAAAGCTAAAATACTGCATAACAAATTTATTACCCCACCCGTCTTAAAATTATTATCTTCAGACGAAAAAACAAATAACTTTTTCAACCAATAAGAATTTCTTTTATTTTCTTTTAAAAATTATGATTGGTTGAAAGTAGAAGTAAGATAATTATTTTAGAACACTTGAAAAAGACAAATGGATAACAATGTTAAAGACAACGAAATAATTATCCATTAATAGTTTTAAAAATAAGATGTTATTAAAATAAAAATAATAACCATATATGTCAAATTTTATGAGTTTATGAAATTATTGTTTAGCCAAAAGATCCATGTATAACCAATCAAACAATTTTAGCCATTATTTTTTTTTTATCAAAATAAAAAAAATAAACTTTCACCTTTTTTTTAAAAAATTAAATATTTCGCAAACCGTAAATCGTTACGCGAAAAAAATACCATCGCGACGAGAATTAAATTATCTTTCTATTGATATGCATTTTTAAATACTTTCGACGAACTTTTTTTTTTTTTTTTTTTTTCAAAATTTCCGCCCAGAAAAATCAAATATGATTTGTAAAAATCATATGTGATTCGTTAAAATCAAATCATATGTGATTTTTACAAATCATATATGATTTTTACGAATCATATATGATTTTTCTGAGCGAAAATTAAAAAAAATGTTCGTAGTAAAAAAAAAGTTCGTTGAAATAATATTACAATGCATATTTATAGAAAGATGATTTAATTCTCGTCGTGATGATATTTTTTTTTGTAGCTTGAAGATTTACGGTTTAAAAAATATGTTGTTTTAAAAAAAATGTGAAGAATATAAATGGATGGCTATGATTGGTTGATAGGTTCTATGACATGCATGGGTTCTTTATGGATCTCAACTCTTATTATTTAAACTTAGAAACAGAAAACCATCGGTTTTTGTAAAGTTATGGTTATAACAACCACATTACTAAGGCTATATTTAGCGTATAGGTTTTTGGTGTTTTTTGAGGCGATGAGCGGTGATTAATGAGTTTTTTGATTTTTATTGTTCGTTTGGCAAAAGAACGGTGAGCTTTACAATTTTTTAGGAAAGCTAATTTTTCCAATGCTTCTTTAAGAAGTTGTGAGCGGTGAGCAGTGAGCTGTAGCTACAACTCACAGCTACTGCTCACTGCTAATTTTGCCAAATATAGCCTAAAACTAATAGTAATAAGACCACATTAAGATCACAATAATACTGTGCCCAAACAATTTTTTTTTTTTTTTTTTTTTTTTTTTTTTTTTTTTTTTAATTTGAATTTCATTCATTCAATTAAAAATATTAATTACAATATGACCATTAAAAAACATTACACGAAAAGAAAAACATAATCGTCCTATTTGTTTTTTGAATGCATCCAAATAACTTTCCCACCATTTTAAACAAAACATCTTTAATCTCCCACTTTTTCCAAGCTTCATCTTTTAAAATAGTGTCAATCAAAACTAGTTTTCCTTGCGGAATGTCTTTGCATTTCGCGTATGCTTTTCTCAGATCATCCTTATCTATTTGTGTGATGTCAAACTGTAATGATAAGTCGATAATCGCTTGCTTACAAATGGTATCCCCACCAATTAGTTTCTGAATATCAGCTTTGATTTCATCGACAGTATGTGGAAATAATCCATAATGTTTTTTAGAAGGAAGTTGTATTTTTGATAGAGAGTGTGTGTATAAAAATTAAAAAATGGTAAAGTTTATATAAAGGAAAAACAGGTTTTAAATTTTCTTTTAATATACACAAACACTCCAACGTTCAAATATTGTGCTCATTTCTTCGGTCTAGTGACGGAACAAAAGATAGCAAATCATTTTGGGGGGGGGGGGGGGGGGGGGGGTCTATATGAACTAGACCAACTAAAATGGTGCGGTCTTATTTACGTTTAGTATAAAAAAAATGGGTCAACATGATGACATTTCTTTTATGGTAGTCTAAATTTAAGCTTTATTAATTAGTTTCTTAGTCAAAATTAAAGTTAAACAGACCACATACTGAGTACTTTTTATCATTGAAAGCGAAGCTTCTTTTTCTTTAACAAAATAGTAAAACTTTCCTATCAAACACAACTTTTTAATCAAAATAAAGCCATACATAAACCCTGTTTAATAAATTACCCATTAAGCAAGAAAAGTATACTTTTGAATTCAAACACTTTGGAATTCGACAGTTATATTATAAAATAGAGTAACTTGCAAAAATCTATATGTTCATACTGTATAGTCTCAATCTTGTCGTAAATGCAAGCGCCGTCCGTGTAATAAACTATTAGTGCAGATATAATCCCACATCCAAAATAACATGACTAAAATGCTCTTATAGTCTCACTCAAGTCAAATGCATTTGTTATTTTATTTTGAGTCAGGGATGAAACCGTACAAAAGTTTCTCACAAGGACAGGGAATGGATCCACTAAGAAGATAAAATTAAATAAGAAGAATGAGAAATGTTTGTAGCCACATATTTCAAATGAAGAAGGAGAATTTCATGAGAGATGCATCTTATTTTGTAGGTGCATCTGAAATGTGCGGCTGTGGTTACTTCTCATTCTTCTCATTTTACTTTTATTTCTCATTTGATCCTTACTCGGACGACATTATGTAATTTTAGCATACTACGTGGACGAATTTTGCATTTTACGATAAAAAAATATATATAAAATATGACGTTTACGTATGTGTGAAACCACCTGTGACTTTTATATATGTTAAGATGGTAGCAAAGATGACGATAGTGCAACTAACAATTACTAAAACAATAAAAAAAGATGAGTAAGTAATCTTTTTCTATATAAATGATGACATATATATATATATATATATATATATATATATATATATATATATATATATATATATATATATATATATATAAGATGACGATAGTGCAACTAACAATTACTAAAACAATAAAAAAAGATGAGTAAGTAATCTTTTTCTATATAAATGATGACATATATATATATATATATATATATATATATATATATATATATATATATATATATATATATATATATATATATATAGGGTGAGGATCAGGTACGTTTTTGTCTTTTAGTGCGGATGGTACGGACGAATCTCAGCCCTCCATCTAGTCAACCATCTGAAAAAGGCGGAGTAGTAATATCGTAAATATCTCGTTTTTTTTAAGATTGTTACTATCGTATTAGCTTTTTTTTCTGAAAAAAATTCAAAAAAATCTTAAAAAATTAAAAAAATAAAGAGGACAACAAATAATTAAGAATCGCTGAAAAAATTTTCAAAAAAAAAATCGTTTTCATCGTTAAAGGTATTGTGATATCAGAATCTGATTTTGACTTTTTTACAAAAGTCAAGATCAGTCAAGATCAGATCTTGACTTTTGTAAAAAAGTCAAAATCAGATTCTGAAAACTTTTTTTTAATAAAAAATTTAATATCACAATAACTTTTTTTCTATATGAACTAGACCAACTAAAATGGTGCGGTCTTATTTACGTTTAGTATAAAAAAAATGGGTCAACATGATGACATTTCTTTTATGGTAGTCTAAATTTAAGCTTTATTAATTAGTTTCTTAGTCAAAATTAAAGTTAAACAGACCACATACTGAGTACTTTTTATCATTGAAAGCGAAGCTTCTTTTTCTTTAACAAAATAGTAAAACTTTCCTATCAAACACAACTTTTTAATCAAAATAAAGCCATACATAAACCCTGTTTAATAAATTACCCATTAAGCAAGAAAAGTATACTTTTGAATTCAAACACTTTGGAATAGGGCTGAGCAAACGGACCGGCCGGACCGGACCGACCGACAAAACCGACCGGACCGAGACCGACCGGACCGGACCGACCACATTCGGTCCGGTCCTCGGTCTAAGCTTTTTGCCAAATTCGGTCTCGGTCCGGTCGGTCCGGTCCGGTCCGGTCCGGACCGACCAAAAACCCGAAAAAACTTGCCTAATTGGACCGGACCGACCGAAGACCGACCGGACCGAGACCGGACCGAGACCGGACCGACCATATTCGGTCCGGTCTCGGTCTATGGTTTTCCGGTTCTCGGTCTTCGGTCCGGTCCGGTCTCGGTAACTTTTTTAAAACTTTTTTTTTTTAATAAAAAAGTCAAAATTAGATTCTGAAAACTTTTTTTTTTAATAAAAAATTTAATATCACAATAACTTTTTTAATATCGTAAAAACTTTTTCATAATAAAAATTGTTAATATCGCCGTAACTATCATTCTTTCTTAATATCAAAGTTAATTTTTTTTAATATCGCTTTAACTTTTTCTTAATATCGTAATATCACGGTTCATTTTTACATGTAAAAAAGTTTAATATCACGGTACCACTTATAATATCGTTAATATCACATTAGCACTCATAATCAAAAAAGAAAAAAGTGCTCAGAAAAATCTGAAAAAATAAAAAAATAAAAAACACAACTAGAGTAAAGATCGCTGAGAAGGAAAAAAATCAAAAAAATCGTTTTTATGATCAATTGGTACCGTAATATTAGCGTCAGATCTTTATTTTTTTACAAAAAGTCAAGATCAGATTTGGAATGGGCGGTCCAGATCAATCTTTACATCCGCACTAAAAAATTGTATCCGCACGTGATCCTCACTATATATATATATATATATATATATATATATATATATATATATATATATATATATATATATATATATATGAAAAATGATTTGGAGATATAAGTTGTATTTCTAAATTAATGCTTAAACATACGTGTCATGATGTTGATGGTTTGTAAAAAAGTGAGTTTCTTGACTGCAACCATCAAAGTCAAACTATTGACATGTAAACTTAGGTATGAATTTAGACACATGTTTTAGGCCTCCCAATCACTAGTCAATATATATACCAATGTTGTCAGGATCGCGATACTGATCCTACGATCCTACATATAAAAAACGAGCAGGATCGTAGTAGGATCTTAATTTTATCAGGATCGGTATAGGATCGTAGGATCGCACGCAGGATCGTAGGATCGTAAACGATCCGATCCTACTACAAGTCCATGTTTTTATCTCGAGGGGAGCAAGATCGCTGTAGGATCGTAGGATCGCACACAGGATCGTAGGATCGTGAACGATCCGATCCTACTAGAAGCTCATGTTTCTTATTGTTTTTTCTTTTATCATTCATTTAAATTCATTTATAATATAAAATATTTTAAAAAAGTATAAAACTACAACTCTTATACAATAGTATATGCATTTTCATAAGATCTTACGATCCCGAGCCGATCCTACGATCCCGATCTTGTGAAGCCGAAAACGATCCTACGTAAGATCCCGATGCTGACAAACTTGATATATACGCTCTCTCTTTGTGCTTGAGCTTCACAAATTACAACCACACCAAAATCAGCAAGAGGTAAGTAAATATAGCAATACTGATGGAGTCAAATATAGTGGACCCCACACCCTTCATTAATAACTAGCCGACGAGTTAACCGATCACACCTCCATTACTACACTACTCCACATTCATTTCAACCCAACCCCTTCACACACACACACACACACACTTTCTCTCTGTGTGTTTTTGAAAAATTTTCTTGTAGCAGATCAAACGGTGCAATGAATTAGTTGATATCATTTTCAGTTAAATATTTACATACATATATATGGCTGCTTCTTTCTCTTCACTATCTCCTCATCATCATCATCCTCCTTTCACTCCTGTAAGTACCTTTTTTTTACACATCTTAGACCTCTTAATTCTAGATTTTAGATACTGTAATTATGTAAGAAAAGTTAGTTTTGAGAAAAAAAAAAAAAAAAAAAAAAAAAAATGTGTGAGACATGTTTTTTTTTCTTCTCAACATGTTGTGTTGTTAAGACATAATGTGTTTTGAAACATAATTCCAAACATGTTAAGGTTCCTGTTCTACTGATTTTACATGTTTTTATCTTATCTTTGTCGGTCCTTGTACTATTAAGAACTATAATACGTTACATCATATTTTCCGGGTTTGTGTTTTTAGATGGAGTACTGTTTATGGCTTAACTAAATTATTGTATCATCTCGTGAAAAGTTAAATAGTAACGGTTTTGGTTTTATTAGATTCAAGAATGTGAAAGAGAAGGTAAAGAAGATGATGATCAATCATGTGAACACAACAGTAGTGTTAAAGCCACACCAAGTACCGAAGATTCATACTACATTCATAAACCTACACCCCTTCATAACCACACCCCGAAACACGCAACCAAACCCTCGAAAAAACGCTCCGAATCATACGACGACCGAGGTATCTCGTGCAACAAATGTAGGCCTAGTGCACGAGAGAAATTCTCGGTCGTCCCACTCGATACCTCGACCGTGGGGCGACACTCTAATGCGAGCCCAAATGGGCTATTTAAGTCTATTTTCTCTAGGGTGATTAAAAGTCCGAGATCAGCGTCCACGTCAGCGTCCTCTGAAGGGCTAGGAAAAGATGACCAATGGAAAAGTGCTGTAGCTGAATTGTCTCATAAACTTATTCATGCTACTAAGAAACGCGACGAGGCGATTTTAGAAGCGTCTAGATTGAAATTCTCGATGGGCGAACTCGAAAAGAAGCTTAACAAGCTTGAAGTTTATTGTCATAGTTTGAAGTCGGGACTTGATGATTGTGCAAATAAAGCAAGTGGTGTGAAACATGAACCGATTAAGATAGGTGATCACGATAGGGTGATCGAGCATTTCCTTGTGTCGGTTTCGGAGTCTAGGTCGACAATGAGGCATCTTAGTCGTTCGTTAACGTTGCAGTTGCCTCAAATAGCTGGTGGGAAGCTTTATGATCGTATACAGTTGCTTCTTCAACCGTATGATATCAAGATTACGGCTTCAACAAACCCGAGAATCGTGCTTTTGTACCTTGAAGCTCTTTTGAACAGAGCGTTTTTCGAGGATTTTGAGTCACCCGGGTTTCAAAAGTCCGGGGCGAATCGGACCCTTAACCCGATCCATCGATGTGAAGAGAATTTCAAGTCGTTTTTACGTTTAAAGGAGTTAAGTTGGGAAGAGGTTTTAAACAAAGGGACTAAACAGTTTAGTGAGGAGTTTAGTAAATTTTGTGATAGGAAAATGAGTGAAGTTGTGAGTATGTTGGGATGGACTCGTGCGTGGCCCGAACCGCTTTTACAAGCGTTTTTTGGCGCGTCTAAAGCAATATGGTTGGTTCACTTATTGGCTAATTCGGTTCATCCGGGACTACCTATATTTAGAGTTGATAAAGGGATGCGGTTTGATTCGATTTACATGGAGGATATGGGTGGAGACAAGGCTAAGAAGTTCACGTCGCCTATGGTTCGAGTCATGGTTGAACCGGGGTTCTATATCTATGGAAATGTGGTCAAGTGCAAAGTCATATGCAGGTATCATAGCAACAATGGGTTTATAAATGTTTCCCCAAATAGTAACCCTTTATGATTAGTTTGTTTTGTAATTTGGAATAGTGGTTAAATGGTTATGGTTTGGCTTTTAGAGTCTATTTGGTCAACTAAAAAGTGTTCTTTTATGTGTTTTGAATATTATAATTATTAGATTATGGGTCAAAATGAAAAAGGTTTGTGATGGTTGTTGGTTTTGTCTTTGAACATTTGTTCTTGTTGATGATAACTCTATATGGCTTTTAAGCCCCTAGGTGAGCATAAAGTGCTTTGAATTGGAAATTCAAAAGGGGTGATATGATGCTAGTTTTTTAATTTGAACATTTTGACAAGTTTGACTTGGTTCATTTCCTTTGTCTTTTCTTTTGTCACACAAATCTCCATTGGTTAAAGAACAAAGATCCCTTTTTCTTATCATGGAAATGTAACATAGTGACAAATATGGTACTTGCCTCGTTCCAATATATTACTTTTCCATAACATGAAAATTACAATAATTTGATACAGTATTTGTTTGAAAAAATCATTTCATGACTAGAAATATGTGAACTTTGAAATTATAAATTTGTCAATATTTTGGTTTATCGACATATAATTTGTGAGTGAGAAACGGAAAATGACATTGATTAATTTATTCATGAAGATCATTTTAGGACATTGTATGCTGACATTACTATACAATATTATCTGGTTTAAGATGATGTAAAACATATTTAAAATGCATGTTATTAAAAAAATATTGATCCAAGTATCTGCTACATAATTTTATATTGTGAGTTAGATATATGTCTTTTGTATCAACAATTATTATTGTTAAGGTTGTTGAGAGTTGTGTTTAGAGGATCTTTTTAGTCAACCCCAAGAAGCCAACTACTAAAAAATTGTGTCTTTTCTAAGATTAATGTTGTATTTTGCCAAAAATAACATCAATGTTACATTGGGTTTGAAAGACAAGTCATATACAAGAGACAAGATCTTAAATTGGAATCTTGTGAATGTGCGTATTGGATAGGATGGTGTGCTTAGAATATCTTGAGCTTCGATTTTGGTCCATGTTTTGTACCTTACTCGATTGTATTCTTGTATGCATGCACATGGCTTTTGTTCTATTTATTGATTTATCCAATCATTTGTTGTATATAGTTTTAGCACTTGACTCATTCACAAGTTAATAAAAATGTTCTTTTCATATTCACATGTTTAAAATTTCTTCTAGAGGTAGTAAAGTTATTACAAAAATCGACTCCAATAATGTCGCACTAGTTACCATAGACGGAGACAGGATTGCTAGAAGGCTGCGGTTTCGAAGGGCATAACAATGTCACACTAACAAGTATCGATCATGTTTACCATTGTAACAAAGAGTCTTCAAAAATATTGTACTCGACTAGAGCAAGACCTTTGAATTAGTTCTTGCTGCCTTGGAACGTGACGGTGTCTTTCAAAGGTGTCCAAGTGGTAAACATATCTTTAAACTATACATATTTTTAGGATAAAAACTTTTTATTTAATCTAAGATATCAAGTGGGCCTTAGTGGAGGGAGACGAGTCAAGCCCATTGGGAACCCTACCCATGCTTAAAGGACCCAAGGACTTTGTAAAGAACACGACTTTCATTTTCATACTTTATTGTGCCACTATTTAGAAATTTGGATCCTTTTTTTTACCACATGCAAATAAAGTACGCATATGTCCACAACCACAAATGTTAAGAGTCAGTAACTAAAGTTATTTATTTACAGTACGGTGAATGATTGTAGCAGCTTTTGCATTTTTGATTTAGCAAATCATTATTATTAGTACAAATGGACCAGATGTTTTTATGGAACTAATGGGACGTGTTCATGTGAAAATCTGTAGTCTTTGTTATAAACAAACAAATGTTAGATGTCAATTAATTTAAACTCCTTTTTATTTATTAGTCAAATATGTTAAGTTTTCACATTTTAAAGTGTGATATAATTTACATCTTTTTTCACACATAAATAAAAGTGGGAAGGTTTTTATTTACTTCTTCACACTATAATATATTAAAACCAAAATTTCTAAATTAGCTCACTATTTTAAGTGTGAACTTTAGTTTTCACAACAAAAAATATGAAGGTTTTCATGATATTTATCACACTTGTTTTTGCATACTTATAAGTGTGAATATTATGAAATACAAGTTCGCGGTTTATAAACTGTGAAGAAAAAAGCGTGAACAAAAGGCTAATTTATTTTACTGTGAGTTTGACGATTTTCGTGGTAATCACTGAAAAATTAACCTTTTTAGGAGCTAAGCATTACAATACTGGTTAACAACTAACATTTTGCTTTGTAAAATGTTTTACACTTAAATTGTATGTAAAATGTCGATCACAGTATGCAATTCTTCTTAGAGCTATGTGGACACGATATAATTCTCAAGACAAAATACATTGATATTGTTATTACCTTAACAGCAAAATGAAAATAACGAAGTTTTCTAGTACTATAATTTCATGTCTTCACAAAAAGATAATAATAACACTTTTACTTTAATGAATAAACAAAAGTGCAACAAATTAATAATAATAATAATAATAATAGTAATAATAATAATAATAATAATAAAACAAAAAAAAAAAAAAAACGTAAATGATAATATGGATTGTTTCTTAAACGATAATATGGATAGTTTAATTTAAATCAAGAAACTATAGCAAAAAGGCGGCTAGCTTCCCTATAAATACATAATGACCACGATAATATTATGTATCAAAACTTAATCGATCGTTTTCAAAATTTAATCGATCATTTCTATTTTAAAAAAGTTTAAATCATGAATAGTCCACCAAAGATGGACTATGCTGACTATGTAGAAAAAAATATTCACGAGGTACTACGAGAAGGAATCAATAAATTAGCGAGGAACAAGGGTTTCAAGGATACGACCGTGGTGGTCGAAGGGATTAGACGGTATCTGAAATCATAAGATTGTCCACCTGTACTTGCCTTTAAAGATTTGAAAGATCAAGGAGAAGAAAACCGTCATGATATGTACGACATCGATATGAAATAATCAAGAAACTACTGAACAATTGCAGATGTTGTTCTCTTAATTTATGCCAGCTTGTCGTATATCATGGCCATTTAGTGGATTTGATAGCTTAGTGTCATGACTCGTGATCAAGAAACTATGCCACCTTGAGATGTGAAGTTTAAGCTGTTAAATAATGTGAAATTGATGGTTGGGAGTATATTTAAGCTGTTAAATATTATTAAAGTAATTTTTTAAAGGGGCTATTTGCATTGCGGTTTGAAAGTGACTATATAATAATCAAGTGACAAATAATAAGTTTAATATTTTATTTAGAATTTGCCAAACACAGTAACAAGTGAAATTGTTATCACATCTTTAAACGGAAGCACAACTGATTGTTATACGTTTAGCAATATGATTATCACATACTTCATCGGGGTATCGTTACAAAAGAGTGGTGAATTGATGTTCAATGGTTAAGTTTTTTTGGGGAAAAATATTTTTACACCCGGAGAATAGTCAACGGTCAAGTTTCATTTGATACTTAGTTGAAAACTAATAAAACCTATAAAATTACAAACTTTAATAAAGAAAATGATTTGAAAATAAAAATTATAACAAAAAGTTTGAAAATTTATTACATAAAATGCAAAACTAACAGATGTATAAAAAAAGTTTATAAAAAAGTTGATTAAAAAATAAGAATAAAGATTAAGTGGGAAAAAAAACATTATCTAAAAAGTTGAGATGAAAGCTTGAAATCGATTATTAATTTAAAAGATTTTGTTTACAATAGCCCTGAGGGTGTTGTTAAAAAACCTTAATTTAAAATATAAAAGATCATAATAGAGTTTAACTATTTTTAAAAATGTTAAAATTAAACTACCCCTTTCGTCCCAGAATATAAGTCCATTTCTGATTTTTCAAAGTTATTTCTTTCTCATTTTGACTTTATTTATTTGTTTTCGTGTTATATAATACTTGATAAAAGGTATACCAATGAAAATGCATATAAAACACAAGTCCATTTATATATTTTGCATCAAGTATTATATAATACAAAAAAGAATAATTAAGGTCAAAGTTGGAATTAAAAAACTTTGAAAAAGTCAAAATAGACTTAGATTTTGGAACCGAAGGAGTATAAAACTAAAAAAGAAAGGAAGAAAAAAAAAACTTAGAATTGTGGTTGTTGTGTGGCTATCTCGAAACAACTAACACTCTTTTTTATGTGAAGAGAGAGCTTATTTTGATGGTGAAAAATATGCCATGTGGCATGTAATAACAGGGTCACGACTCAAGGACATACATAAGTCTATAATTCTATAAAAGATATTAGGATGTTAAATATTGTATACTATTCTTATTTATTTATTTATTTTTACATAACAAGTAAGAAACAATGTTTAAAAACCAGTTTTTTGATTGACCCGGTTAAACTATTGGTTCGTGATTCAACTGATTTTTTCTTAAAACAAGCTTCTAGTTATCTAACCAATCCATGATTCAACCGCTTCAACTCGAGTTTCAAAACACTAATGAGAAGGATAAATAATGCCATCACAACGACAATGATAAACTATTACACATAAGATATGAAGTTGCCTAGATTTTGTGCACAACAATGTTAAACTTTTGTTAAGCGAGAAGATAAACCTGCTCTTATGCGGGGTTTGTTTGTTTAATTTTAGACATAAAGACGAAAATGACATTTTCTTCTTCAATTTTGTAGATTTATTTATTTATTTATTTATTTTATTATTATTATTATTATTATTATTATTATTATTATTATTATTATTATTATTATTATTATTATTATTTTTTTTTTTTTATTTTTTTTATTATTATTATCCATCATTTTTATTATTATTATTATTATCCATCATTTTTTTTATTATTATTTATTATTATTATTATTATTATTATTATATTATTATTTTATTATAAACCATCACTTTTATTAACAATAAATAGGATTTTTTACAAGAAATTAGTGGGAGCCGGGAAACCAACTGGGCCCCCACACCTCTAGCAATATTATTATTATTATTATTATTATTATTATTATTATTATTATTATTATTAATGATATCACTTATTGTATTTTAAAACATCAAATTCTCTCTTCTGTTTGCAGATCATGCATAAAACATCAAATTCACTTTTTAAAGAAACTATTTGTCAATCTTTAAACAGAAAAAAAGAATAAAAAAGTGCTAATTTGGTCGATTTAGACACTGCTGCTAACTTAAAAACAAAATTTGCAACAATATGAAAATGAAAAAAAAAAATAGCTTCAAAAACAAAACAGAGAGTGACGGGTGTGAATTTGTCAACCGAATAAACTGAATTTTTATATCAAAATCACATAATAAGTTTCTTCAGCTCATGGGTTTAGAATTTAGATCGAATCACAGTTTTAAGGAATGAAAAGAGATGAGGAATGAAGAGTAGGTTAAAAGCTATTGGAAAAGAGCCCAACTCATCCTATACTTATGTTTTTGTTAATTTTTTTAAATATATAAAGGAAACATCTCACACTAAGTGTGAGCTTTTTTTCAAATGATAAGGTGTGTTTGGGAGGGGTTTATATGAGGGTTTATGGGGCTTAAATTTAAAAAATAAGCCTCACCTCAAAAATAAGTTTCGTTTGACATAGAGACTTATATGGATACTTTTGAAATTATAAGCCCCAGCCTCGGTAAATGAAGCTAAAATTTTTAGACGAGGCTTCTAATATACTCCATCCGTCCCATATTAAATGTCCGATATTGACTTTTCAAGTATTTCTTTTTCAACTTTGACATTAAATATGTTTGCTTGCAACAAGTTTTATATAACACAAACAAAATTATTTAAGGTCAAAGTTGATAAGGAAATACTTGAAAAAGTCAAACTGAACATTTAATATGAGACGAAAGGAGTATTAAATTACTTAATTATCTATAAAAATATTTGAGATATACATATGTTAATTTAATTATATGTCTTTTTCAGTAATTTTACAATAATAAGCTCCAACTTAAACTAATTTGTCAAACAAGTTTATGAAAATAAAAATTCTAGGTTCGGCTTATCCTCAGCCCCAGCCCCAGCCCCATCTCCCGCTCCAGCTCCAGCTTCTATACGTAGAGTTAACGAAGGTAAATTATAAGTTATGTGTTGTTATTAGTTATATAAGATCACAAACAAGTCATAATAATTAGCCGGCGAACTTAATGAATGTGCATTAACTAGATAATTTTCATGAATCATCGAGTTAGACGGTTATTTGACATATGTGTAGGTTTTAGCTATATATTAAAACTAAGTCTACACTACCTTAGAGTCACTAATCAGGAATTTGATTGGACATTGCACGAGATTAACTAGCTCGGCATGCTTTTCCTATTATTGATTACGTCTTTTCTGTTAGTATAAGTTAATACTTAAATAATAACTTAGGTTTGTGTTTAAGTTAGAGAGTAGATTGCTTCAATTGTCATTCAACTAAGACTTTTATTCCGCAAACAATCTTTGTCAAATTATTTGATTCATTTCCAATATAAATTTAAACGTTGAAAACATCTTTTGTAAATTTTGTTAAAACCGTTTATTGCTTGTTCTTGTTTAAACGGTTTTAAATCATAGCAAATAACATGAAAAGTGATTGTATTACTTAGTTTTTGTTTTATGAACACTGTGTTATGAACAATCTAGCATACTTGTGATAGTAAGCGGCTTCACATCACTCAACGGGCTTGTGTTGTCAACGTAACCCTATAAATGTATTTTCAAGAACTAACCATTTGTTATCGACTCAAGTACTGTAATGACTCTCAAATTTATTATTAGGAAAATTCGTTTCGATCCATTATCTTTCAAGTAACAAATTAACTCCACAACAGGCCACCTGTTGACAAACTTTTGTACTATGGAGGATAAATCTATGTGGTTAATGGGCACCCCGGGGATCCCCTCGGTCCACCCATATATCTAGCAGACATTTCCCCATCACGAGTTGCTTGTAAACAGATAGATCTTGACATTGGGTCACTGGTCAAGTAAGCACGTCTATTCCAATCTCATTAGTCATTAGTAGGGAAATTATGGGTTCCTGGCCAAACAATCTTGTTGAGATAATTTCATATCTTTGCTAAGTCTTTGTACGTTTAAGCTTGTGTGTAGGAGGACCGGATGGTTCTTTTCCTCCCTTCTACTTTGATCCGAAGTGGGAGGAGACACAAAATTTTCTCAAAGCACAGTTGAAGTGTGTCGAGATATGATGTCACACCTTGCCACCCCAATGGGTTCACCAGGATGGTCTCTCCGATCGTCAGGTACTCCGAAGGGCTTTGGTTGCACCTTGGAACTGAAGTGATATCCCAGTCCCAGATGACGGAAAAATTGATGGATAACCACCAGGAGCTCACTCAGGCTCGATTATGACTCTGGAATTTGGGATAGGGAAGAGTATCGAAGGCCTTATTAAAGTCATATGTCAAGTCAGGTGCGAGTGTCATAAAGATGATATAAAAGCTGAACGATTGTGTAATCTAAGCATAACATGGTTTGAAAAACAAAGGAATATTTATAAATTTACAAAATTGTAAAGCAAAAGTTCAAAGAGATACCAGCAAAATCTTCTTTGAACCTAAGATAAATGAGACTTATGATTAGCCTGGTTATATCCGTGTCTTAAACCAAGATCATGCATAAATCTACTTAAAATGTGACTCTTTGTAAGAATACAAATATAAATTAAGGCAGAGTTTATGTGTATAGTGTTATGCCTTCAGAGTTTGGCTCTACCATACAAGCATAAAGCCTTTGCGAATTGCAACTTGATTAACTTTAAGAACAAATTTCAATTCATTGGTACTATTTGTACTAGGACAACAATTAGAAGGAAAAAAGACAATCATTATTGACCCCTCTGATAGTCTGATGTGTGGCCGCACAATGACCAGAAACAATTATTTTATTTTCTTTATGTCTTCTGTGTTGGGCGACATAACAAATTGAATCCTAACAATGAGTTGTTGATACAAAGCCCTAAGGTTTAGTGAATGTTTTAGTCCTACTGATTGCTAGAATATAGAATATGCATCCTTCGGATTGATAAATCTTTGTATTGTGTTAGAAAATTTAGTGCACTTGAGGATCTAATCATACTTGGAAATGAGTTTGGAGGTACGGAGTGTACACCCATCAAGTCACTGATTCCCCTGACTCTATAGTAGTTGTACAAGATTCTGCTGAGTGCAGGTTCCTGCTGATGGTTCCTGCTACTAGTGTTAGGATCCTGCTGATAAGCAGAGTTTCTGCTGATAGAGTGATGTATGTAACTGATTTGATCTATTCAAATGGCAGTTACATCTGCACTCATGACCTAGTTTAATTGGTCATGTAACCACTATTTTAGGCTATAATGGGGATAATTATGTGGAGATTAATGGGCCGATTAATTCTCATAAATCCATTTGATTAGCCATGAGTATTTCCCTATAAATAGGAAATCAAATGATGCATGAAAGATATACAGAAAACATACAACACGTATACACGAAGGGTTATTGATTTATGCCTAAATCACTAACAACATTTGGTCTTATCCCAAGTAGATATTCGTGATACCCAGACATTAGGGTCGAATAGTTTACTTTGGAAAGTGATAACACGATTCCAAGTGATATCCGGTAACCTTTATTGGTACGTGGTTAGGCTATTGATTATCTTCACCCTGTTCTGGGCTCATAACCACCAACAATCAAAGTAAACTATTTGGTGATAATCAATGGCTGCTGCTATGAGGCATATGGCTTCTAACTTCTCCAAATTGGATAAGTTTGAAGGTGTTAATTTCAGAAGATGGCAAAAGAAGATGCACTTCTTGCTGTCAAGCATGAATGTGGTGTATGTTCTTAGCACTGGTATTCCTGAAGATCATGGGGATGATGCTACTGTGGAACAGATAAGGAAAAGAAGCAAATGGGAGAATGATGACTATGTATGCAAAGGTTTAATTCTCAATGGTATGTCTGATTCTCTCTTTGACATTTATCAGAATGTTGAATCTTCTAAAGAACTGTGGGATTCCTTGGATGCCAAATATATGGCTGAGGATGCTTCAAGTAAGAAGTTTGTTGTAAGTAATTTCACAAATTACAAAATGACTGATTCAAGACCAGTCATGGAACAATACAATGTACTTCTTGGAATACTTGGAAGGTTTACACAACACAAAATGAACATGGATGAGGCTATTTCAGTCTCTTGTATCATTGACAAACTCCATCCTTCTTTGAAAGATTTCAAGCATACCTTGAAACATAAGAAGGAAGAACTGACACTGGTTCAGTTGGGTAGTCACCTGCGTATTGAGGAATCCCTCAGGGTACAGGATAATGACAAGCCAAAGAGTAGCAATGCTACTGGTGCATCTGTTGTCAATATGGTGGAACATAACAATTCCACCAAGTACAATGACAACAAAGGCAAACGTAAACATCATGATAACACAAGGGCTGATCCTAACAAGAAGGAAACACCTACTTGTTGGAAATGTGGCAAATCTGGTCACATTAAAAGGGATTGCAAAAGTGTTAAGAATGGAGGTAAATCCAATGGTTCCGGCACTAGTGGTTCAAGGAGTGGAGGTCCTTCCAACTCACTGAAAGGTCAGAATATGTTTAATGAATCTCTTCAGGTTTATTATGTTACATATGTATCTGAATCTAACTATGTGCAGGATGATGATGTTGCGTGGCGGGTTGACTCTGGAGCAACTGTTCATGTGTGCAAAGATAGAAGATGGTTCAAGCCTTACGAATCACTGAATGATGGTTCTATTCTTCACATGGGAAATGAGTCAACAGCTTTGGTGCATGGTCGTGGTTGTGTAGATCTTAATTTTAGTTATGGAAAGATTGTAACTTTGTTTAATGTTATTCATGTTCCTGATATAAGGAAAAACTTGGTTTCAAGTAGTGTTTTGAATAATCATGGATATAAACAAGTTATTGAATATGATAAATTTGTATTGTCTAAACATGGTGTGTTTATTGGTTTTGGCTATTTGTATAATCAAATGTTTAGGCTTAATGTTGTCACTGACATTGTTAATTCAGCCTTTATGTCAACCTCTAAACTGAACGACTCCACCCTGTGGCATGCTAGACTTGGCCATGTACACTATAAAAGGATGCAAGATATGTTTAAGGATGGGTTAATCGCAGCTTTTGACATGGACACTGAAAAGTGTAAGACTTGCATGTTGACCAAAATAACTAAGAAACCTTTTCAGGGTGTAAAACGTGAGATTGAGCTCTTGGAGCTTATACACAGTGACCTGTGTGATTTGTATGTCACTCTCTCTTTGTGGAACAAGAAGTACTTTGTGACATTTATTGATGATGCTTCTAGGTTTTGTTATGTCTATCTATTACATACCAAGGATGAAGCATTGGATAAATTCAAAGTGTTTAAAACTGAAGTTGAATTGCAACTTAGGTCCCTGATCAAAAGGTTCAGGACTGAGAGGGGAGGTGAGTACATGGATACTCTGTATTTTCAGTCTGTTGGTATAATCCATGAAACGACTGCTCCCTATACTCCTCAACAAAATGGTATCTCTGAAAGGAAAAACAGGGTACTGAAGGAGATGGTTAATTCCATGTTGTCCTATTCAGGACTGAGTCAAGGGTTCTGGGGTGAAGCTATGTTAACAGCTTGCTATTTATTAAATAGGGTTCCCCTTATGAACTCTGGACTAAAAAGAAACCCAACCTGAATTATCTCAGGGTTTGGGGTTGTAGGGCTACTGTCAGACTCCCTGATCCAAAATTGAAAACTTTGGGTGAAAGAGGCATTGATTGCATTTTTGTTGGATATCCTGAGCATTCCAAGGCATACAGATTCTATGTTATTGAACCTAATGAATATGTTTCAATTAACTCAATAATTGAATCAAGGGATGCACTATTTGATGAAAATAGATTCTTATCAGTCCCTAGACCAATTTACAGGATTCCAAATGGAACTGATGACATTGGTGTATCAAAGGTCCCTGATGAATTATCATCTCAGGCCCCTGATGAGGTTGTGGTTCAACAACCTGAACCTGAGCTCAGGAAGAGCAAAAGGGTCAGGACTCCAAAGTCATTTGGACCTGAGTTTCAATTATACTTAATTGAAGGTATAGGAATGAGGTCTCTGACCAATATTCCTATTGCTTCATTGTTGAGGATGATCCCAAAACATTTGAAGAAGCAATGAAGTCCCAGAATGTTGCTTTCTGGAAAGAGGCAATAAATGATGAGATTGACTTCATCATGGGCAACAACACTTGGGTGTTGGTTGATCTACCACCAGGTTGCAAACCTCTTGGTTGCAAATGGATTTTCAAAAGGAAAATGAAGTTAGATGGAACTATTGAAAAGTTCAAGGCTAGACTAGTCATTCAGGGCTTTAAACAAAAGTCAGGGATAGACTACTTTGATACTTATGCCCCTGTGGCACGTATCAGTACCATCATGTTGCTGATTGCTTTGGCATCAATTCACAATCTGATTATTCATCAGATGGATGTAAAGACAGCTTTCTTGAATGGTGAATTGGATGAGGAGGTTTATATGAACCAACCTCAGGGCTTCATCTTTCCTGGCAATGAAAACAAGGTGTGCAAACTGATTAAGTCTTTATATGGACTAAAACAGGCACCTAAGCAATGGCATAAAAAATTTGATGAAGTGGTTTTGTCTAATGGTTATGTTCTTAACCAGGCTGACAAATGTGTATATAGAAAATTTGATGAATCTGGTAGAGGAGTCATCATTTGTCTATATGTTGATGACATGCTGATCTTTGGCACTGACCAAAATCAGGTTGACTTGACAAAGGAATTTTTGTCATCAAGGTTCTCTATGAAAGACATGGGGGAGGCAGATGTTATCCTTGGTATAAGGATCAAACATGAAAGTAATGGTATATCAATTTCTCAGTCTCATTATATTGAGAAGGTACTGAAGAAATTTAATTACTTTGATTGTACTCCAGTGAGTACTGCTATGGATACAACTGAGAAGCTAATGCCTAATACTGGCAAAGTTGTATCTCAACTTGAGTATTCTAGGGTAATTGGCTGCCTGATGTATGCCATGACTTGTACAAGACCTGATATTGCTTTTTAAGTGGGAAAATTGAGCGGATATACTAGTAATCCTAGTGCTCAACACTGGCAAGCAATTCAGAGGCTACTGAAGTATTTGAAGAAAACTATGGATTATAGTCTCTCATATACTGGTTATCCATCAGTGTTGGAAGGTTACACTTATGCAAGTTTGATCAGTAACACTGAAGACAATTCGTCTACCAGTGGCTGGGTATTCCTACTTGGTGGAGGTGCAATTTCTTGGGCATCCAAGAAGCAAACTTGCATTACCAGTTCAACAATGGAATCAGAATTTGTGGCTTTAGCAGCTGCTGGTAAAGAAGCTGAATGGTTGAAAAACTTGCTTCTTGAGATTCCATTGTGGCCTAAACCTATGGCACCAATTTCTATCCGTTGTGATAGTGCTGCTACTTTGGCAAAGGCTTATAGCCAGATGTACAATGGAAAGTCTAGACACTTAGGTGTCAGACATAGCATGATTCATGAGCTTATCATGAATGGGGTGATTTCTATAGAGTTTGTTAGATCTCAACAGAATTTAGCTGATCACTTGACTAAGGGTCTTGCTAGAGACTTGGTTATAAAGTCTGCTAAAGGGATGAGTTTAAAGTCCAACTTAGTCACTGAATGCTAAGACACCCAACTCCCTCCTGAGGAAACTTGGGAGCTGAGTTCAATGTGGAAAGCTGAACATTCAGTGTACTGAAGCACATATTTTACAAACATCCCAAGGTTTGTGCTTGGAACCTGCTGAAAAGGAGGATGAAGTCACTACTTCTTAATGGTTAATTTTCTTTGAAAAAGTGCTTGGCAGGAGCATGAATAAAGAGGAACCACCTATGTGAATGTTGACGTTTTGCCGCTTCAGGAAGCTATGGACTTTTAGCTTTTACAACATTTATGAATTGGATATGGACACATGGCTTGTATAGTGTCAGGAGCGTTTAAGTGTTTGAAAATTTGTGTGTATTTTATCTTCAGGTATTCAAATGGGTTGAAGGGTTCAATTCTTAGAACACCCTGATTCTCGAATATTTGAACGTGTAATGTACTAAGATGGAAATTCAATCCTCAGGATATTTTCGTTTATGCACTTGTTTTGTATTATGGTTATTTTCATGCAAAGGTAGTGAACTAAATTTGGGGAGGATTGTTGGAAAATTTAGTGCACTTGTGGGATTAGTTCACACCTGGTAATTGGCTTGGAGGTACGGAGTGTACACCCATCAGGTCCTGAACACCCTGACTCATATAGTGGTTGTGCAGGATACTACTGATAGCTAGTTCCTGCTGATGGTTCCTACTGAGTACTGGTTCCTGCTGATGGTTCTTGCTACCAGTGTCAGGATCGTGCTGATGAACAGAGTTTCTGCTGATAGAGTGATATATGTAACTGATTTGACCTATTCAAATGACAGTTACATCTGCACTCATGACCACGCTTAATTGGTCATGTAACCACTAATACCTATTATTATGGAGGCAAATTAAGTGGGATTAATGGGCCGTTAATCACTCTTAATTCCATTGACTAGGTTTGAGTAATCTTGCCTATATATAGGAAGATCAAATCATGCATGATAAATACACAGAAAACACATAACACTTAAACACGAAGGGTTATTGATTTGTGCCTAAATCACTAACAACATTTGGTCTTATCCCAAGTAGATATTCGTGATACCCAGGCATTAGGGTCGAATATTTTACTTTGGAAAGTGATAACACGATTCCAAGTGATATCCGGTAACCTTAATTAGTACGTAGTTAGGCTATTGATTATCTCCACCCTGTTTGGGTTCTTAACCACCAACAGTTTATTGGGCTTGGCCTTGGGCTTAAGCTCGATAAAAGCTCAACTACGATCGAGTCATGCTCAAGCTCGAGTTGCTTGATAAAAGTTTGGCTTATTTGCGGCACCAGCCTAAAATGACAAATGTCCAAATAAATTATAGCTAACAATAGCATTATTTCATTTTTCTTTCTGCCAAAAATTAACATAAATCTGGGCTTAGTTTCATTATTTTCTGTTTTACGGAACTAATTTTGAAAATATTCACTAACTTCGAAGAGTATTTCATTAAAAAAACATATTTCATAATTAGCAAAGAATTCCACTAAAAAAAGTTAAGAACTCAAATCAATTTTGCACAGTGACAAACCCCACCCCGCTAAAATTTTGCATTTACCTGGATAGAATATTACCACACGTGAAAACATGAAAGTAATTCCAACACAACTGACTTGTTTACAGTAAGGTATATAAAGCCACCAAAATTTCTATACTCAAACCTATGTGGGATGAGGGTTGAAATGTTTCATCTAAAACTTACAATGTACTAGGTACGACTTGATGTAAATGATACCTTTACATAAGGTGTTTGCAAAGTCGATAATGTTGTTTTTTAGATATACATTAGTAGTCCTAGTGGACCCAAGGCTACTCATTTTGGGGGTCATGTAGCCAGTAGCCTATTAGGGATTCGTTACAACAATATGATTTTCCACAACTTCTGTTAAAAAGTACTAATGATATTAAAAAATTGAATTTCATTTTTTAAGAATTTAAAATTGTTGAAAAGTTACAGGCGATGCCTGACAACAAAAAACCTTCAAAGATGTTATCTACAAACATGATTGTAACAATGTGTGCAAAGCAAAGCGATTTGACCTGTCGGAGAGGCGTAGCACCCTCCAGCCCCCTCTGTCTCTTACAAGTGCTCTGATTAATATTTTAATCCGTTTTTTGCTCTTCGGTGTTATTTGTTCCACACTACTGTTGACATCTTAATCATTGTTAGTTTCCTGGTCTTTCGTAAGCGAATTCTTGTTAAGAAAATATGTTTTCTTTTCCTACGTACTCAAGATATATTTTCAAATAGATGATCAATTTTGACCTTGAAAAATACTTTGGTGGTAATTTGTATTAGTTTAGGATTTAGAAATTTCATGATATTTTGTTTTAAGGAATAAATTTTGAGATGGATAATTCACTAACTTCAAAAAGTATTTCATTACAAAAATATATGTTATAATTAGCGAAGTATCAAAAAAAAAAAAAAAAACCTAAGAATTTATATCAAATTTTCACTTCTAAAAACCCTCTAGCTAAAATATCTCATTTACCTAGATAGAGTTCCTATACATGCAAACATGACAACCAACTTAACACAACCAATTTGTACACAGTACATTATATAAAGCTACCAACATTTATATACTGAACCTATGTGGGATGGGGTTGAAATCTTTCATCTAAAATAGCTTACAAGAATAATTCTATTTGATCTAGCTAATTATCCCCTATGAAATAAACAATTAAACACATATGCGAATATAATTGTTATAATGATTATTGATCTGGCTATTGGATACTAGTAGTTTCATCGTTTTTTTAAGTTCTATCCAATGTACTTGGTACGACTTGATGTAAATCGTACCTTTACATAAGGTGTTTGCAAAGTCGATAATGTCGTTTTTCAGGGTATACCTTAGTAGTAGTCTTACTGGACCCAAGACTACTCATTTTTTTTGGGGTCATGTAGCCTATTGAGGATTCGTTACAACAATATGTTTTTCCGCAACTTATCGTTAAAAGTACTAATGATCTTCAAAAATTGATTTTCATTTCTTAAGAATTTAAAATTGTTGAGATATTACAGGCATGTCTCACATCGAGAAATCTTCAAAGATGTTATCTCGCAACATGGTTGCAGTAATGTGTGCAAAGCAAAGCGATTTGACATGTTTGAAGGGCCGAGCACCCTCCAAGCCCCCTCAGTCTCTGCCCCTAATTTAAGAATTACGTACTTTGATTGATAAAAATGATGGTTTTCATTCTTCAAAGATGGCATCTACACCCTTGATACAAGCAAACTCACACACTCGTTCCACCATCGCTTAGTCTATGAGGCAACTACACCTTGCATATTGCCAAACCAAACAAAGACAAATACATTTTGCAACTACACCTTGACACTGCTAAACCCATCAAAGACATTTTAGTATGTTTGTAGTTTATTTAACAATCATATCGTTATATCACATAGGATACAATTTATTTAACAATCATATCATTATGTATATGACTTAAGGATATTGTTTCCTGAGATCAACTCTTACATCAAAAAATTGTTTGCAAAGAGAGTTCTTTTAAAGTGCATCTTCCACGAAAAAGAGTAGGTAAATATCTGTTGTTTACATTCTTATAGATAAGTATAGAGAAAAGAGTAGGTAAATATTTGTTGTTTGCAGCTTGTAGTCGATAAATCAAACATCACGTAATATGTAAATTACAGTGAAAGATTAGATTTAACAATTAGTTTGAAGCTCAACAAAAGTCAAGTTACAAGAAAAATACTAACAATATCACTATTTCATTAAAAAATAATTCACAGATGAGATGAATGTCCAAATAACTGATAACTAACGATATCATTTTCATCTGAAAAAAATCACATTAATATGGTCTTAGTTTAGGCGCTTTTGAGAGTCTCTTAATAAACCAAATCAAAGTTTATGTTTCACTTAACAAATAAATCTTTAATTAAAATCATACAAGCAAGTCTAGCCATCGAAAATTAAAAATTATAGATGTAAAACAATGTATTCTTTTTCCATTGAAAATGCATAGAAACTACATAGAAATTGATAAAGCCTGATTTACATTACTTGGAATCTTCCCTTTTGTTTGGTACTTGACAAAAAGTTACTAATATTGGCCCATCTTTTATTTTTCTTATGATAAAGCCAAATATAATTTTATGAAGTTATAATAATAAACAGGGACATATAACATATATCCAAATTATCTACAGCAATAGAAACATATTTCCTCAATTTAGAATGGGAGAGTCTGAAACTAGGTAGAAGGCCCGATATATTTCCTCAATTCAGCCCGATGAAAACACCATTACCTCCTCCATCACCATATGACCCTCCACCAGAAGATGAAGAAGGGGGAAGATGACGAGAATAAAGAAGAGGATGAGGATCCTGACAAGGAGCAACCGGAGAGCCGTCGGTTCCCCTTCCAATAATAACCCTTGGCTAGGTCGGTAGGTCCTGATAACCCTTGCTGAATTGATGATACTGAGAATTTGTAGATGGCTAGATGGAGAGTTTGCAAGGGTGTTTAGTGTATAAAAATCGAGTCAAGTTGTAATGTATCTTTTAGACCTCAATTTTCTATAATCTTACTAACGAAAAAAGTGTAAGGCTTCGCAATAAAGTTGAGTAAACTACAATTGTTGTTATGTGCTATACATATTAGAGGGCAACCTCTTAATTTGCATACTTGCGGTTGATCTTTCAATTGATATTTGAGGTATGTAGTCAAATAAAATTGTCTTTGCAAATCTTGATCTACATATGACTAAATGTTGTCCATGTGAGGATGCTACAATTATTAGTCTTAATCTTTGTAAAAGAAAAGTAAAGCTTCGAGTCTTTGCACAAAAACTTAAGAGTTCATATAATTCTTTGAAGATGAGTCGACGTTAGCTGGTGTATCCAGCTGAAATCTTCTTATCCCCAAAGCATACTATAAACTATAAGACATGCACTATCAATGCCCTATGCAATATAACCTAAGAAAATATTCTCTCATTTACCTATGTGGGACAAAAGGTTCAAATGGTTTCATCATAAAATAGTACTATTTTACTAATCAAATAGGTTGATACTCCTATATATAATCTACATACAATAATACATTGTTCCGAAAATTAAGTAACTAGTCCAATTATACTCTAGATTAAAAAAAAAAAAAAAAAAAAATCTCGTTGATAAAGGATATCGCAAATACAAACACAATTCTACTATGTTAAACTAGTGACACATTTGGCAACCCAGCTTGCGACATCATCATCTTACAGCCTAATGTGCGACAATTTGCTCTTGGAAACCTTTTTCTAGACCTCTTTAGACCTCTTTTAATGCTTTAATTTTTAAGTAGTTTGCAAACCAAATACTTCTTGTGAGTTCACCCTCTTAAGCATGTAATGTATTTTTTCCATGGATTCCCATAGCACTTTTGTAGTTCTCATAAGTGTATTTAAACTTTATGCAACCATGAAAATTTGTTAGGTATTATGTGTTTGCTATAAGAGAAAAATAAACAATTACATGAAAACATAAAAGTATAGAAAATAATACTGTAATTCTTTTGATTGTTGAGACTCAAAAACAAATACCGTAACTCTTTTGATTGTTGAGAGTCGAAAACATAAAAGTATAGAAAACAATACAGTAATTCTTTTGATTGTTGAGACTCAAAAACAGATACCGTAATTCTTTTGATTGTTGAGTCTCAAAAACAAATCCGGTGAAATAACAAATACCGTAATTATTTGGATTGTTGAGACTCAAAAACAAATCCTGTGAAATATTGAAGTTTCTTATGACTATAAGTACTATTTATTATTTCAACAGTCTCAATGGTCTTAGTTATAAACTATACCAATGTTTGCTCATTCACCTATGTCCAAACTCATTTCCATCTTTAAGCTTTTGTTTCAAATGCGTTAATTCTCATTCTCGTTAGCTTCACGTTAGACATATATTAGCTTAATTATTAAAGGTTCAATTTTTAAGTTATTAAAGTTAAATCGACTCATGATAATCTATGAATTAGTAAAGCTGCTTAAAGCATAAAGTTGTCATATAGAAACTAAAATAAGTGGATTATTATGATCACCATGAACACAACCCTACAAGATTCAAATATTACCTTGAACAATATATATATTGCTCGTCTTAATCAAGTACATAATTTTTTTTTCAAATAGCAAATGCGATAAGGCTGGAACAAATACACATAAACATGATTTCTATAAACTTATGACCAATAATTCAGAATCATAAATAGATTATCGCCAATATTCTCCACATGAATAAACACCATCCTTAAAATGGTGAAACCAAGTGGCTTATTAGCTCACATCCACACCAGCACCACATAGAATGTCTGAAAAAATCATTTCTATATGAAATGACCTTTTTGATCTTATTATTGTTGGAACTAAGACTTGTTATGATGAACAATCAAATCACAGATACTATAAATTTGCTAATTTTATTTATACTTGCTAATATTGTTCATTACTATCTTACAGAAACTTTGACCTTATATATACATATCGAAAAGGTACAATACAAAGGTTGTGATGGTTCAATCTTGCCAACAGTCATAACCTTTCATATGTAACCGTCAATAACTGTATATTAACTGTCATACAGAACATAACTAACTAACTATATACATAATGCCTACTTGACTTTCTAAGTATTTACACCAAGACCCCTATATTTAGTTTATACTCAAATACTCCCCCTTAAACTAAATATAGTTAAAGGTCTTCATCCTTGATTTGTCTTTACAGGAGTGCTGGTTCTTCATCCTCTGAGATGAGAAGTGCTTCCTGCTTTTTGTCTTTCCATTTCGTGCATTCTTTTGCAATGTGACCAATTTCACCACGTCCAAAGCATCGGTACTTCTTCTTGTCTTGATCTTCATGCACCGTGCTTTTTCCGCATCCTCTTCCAAATTCTCTTCCTATACCATTTCCACATCCTTGATCACCACGTCCCCTTTCATTAAGCCTGTTTCCAGAATTGTTTGTACTTGCTAACAGTAATTTGCTTGGATCATACTCTTCTGGTTCATCAACACTCTTAATACGTTCTTCAAATGTTGTTATTCTTCCAATGGCTTCTTCGAATGGCATGGTATCTATTTCTGAGTATTGTTTAATTGTGGCTATAATCGGTAGAAACTTCTTCGGAACCGAGTTGAGTAACTTTCTCACAGTTATCTTATCTTCAAGGGTAGTGCCAAGGCTTGCAAATTTGGCTTTTATACTGCCCAACTTTCGTGAGAAGTCTTTCACTCTTTCGTTTTCTTTCATCTTCAAAGTTTCTAACTCACTTCTTAGCATTTGTAGCCGTGCTTTCTGGACTAGGTCTGCACCAAGGTATCGTACTTTCACTGAATCCCATACTTCCTTTGCAGTTTCATATTGTGCAACTTGCATCAAGATATCCTCTAGTATTGTCTGGAATATCATAGCTTTCATTGTATGCATCTTCTTTTCATCTGTTGCACTACTTCCTTCTTTCGGGTTGATCGTCTCCCAAAGGCCACACGCTTTTAATATTGTTTCCATCAACACTGCCCATGTTGTGTAATTGGAATCTGTCAACTGCACGCATTTAGGTGCTACATTTTCTTGAACTTTAGACGTACTGCTTCCTTCTTTGTTGTTCGTCATGCTTTCTTCCTTTCTCTCTTCTTTCTTGCTTTGACGTGCTTTAGCCTTTCTTGCCTTCTTTCTTCCTATCTTTCTTTCTTTCTTTCTGGTACTTTCTTACTTACGTACCTTTTCGTTCAAGCGTGCTTACTTACGCGTTCTTTAAACAAGCGTGCTTACTTACGCTGTTTTCTTACTGGCGTGCTTACTTACGCCTTTGTTCTTATAAGCATGCTTACTTACGCATATTCGCGTGCTTACTTACGCGTTTCTTTCTTTCAAATGAACGTTCTTCTTTCTATGATGATGATTTATTGTGTAACTTCATTCTTGATTAATTGCAGCCCAATACACGTACTTCCTTCCTTGATTGGTAATCAATCAATCCAAACCTTTGTTGTCCTTAATTAATCAAACCTTCTGCTTTTTTTTTTTTTTTTTTTTTTTTTTTTTTTTTTTTTTTTTTTTCTGATTTTGAAACTCTTGAACAACAATTCAATATGTCGCTTCCTGTAAACTTTCAAAAATCACAGCAGCCCCTTCAATCGGTTCTTTTTTTTTCGAACAACAATCAATTGGTTGTCTCCCCTTGGATCAAAACTTCTTGCTCTGATGCCAGTTGTTGGAACTAAGACTTTATGATGACCAATCAAATCACAGATACTATAAATTTGCTAATTTTATTTATACTTGCTAATATTGTTCATTACTATCTTATAGACACTTTGACCCTATATATACATATCGAAAGTACAATACAAAGGTTGTGATGGTTCAATCTTGCCAACAGTCATAACCCTTCATACCATCAATAACTGTATATTAACTGTCATACAGAACATAACTAACTATATACATAATACATACTTGACTTTCTAAGTATTTACACCAAGACCCCTATATTTAGTTTATACTCCAATAATTACATGGCCCCGAAAATGGATGAGGTGCCATTGTCCTCCGAGGCTTTTTCTAGCTGGGTTATTTTAACCACAAAGATTGAAGGACAATATCACAATCTATAGTATTGGGTGTAAGTATGTGTGACAACATAGGTAATCAGTTTAAATGGGAAGGTTTTAGGAACACCATAGGTTAACTTATGAGACCTCTTAACTTATATGTTATTCCATGTTTTAGGACTCGCCTAGTAATTTTAAAATGTCACTTGGTTGACTTTGTAAGCAAACCTATCTTGTCATGTCCACGTCGGGTTTTGCACGTTAGAGAACTTGAAAAGGCATCTCACGACATGAGCTGGTGGCAACGCTTGTTTAAAAGTGAGTACCATTCGTGTTGAAGTAATTTGTATAACACCAAATTGTGTTTCTCGTTTTGAGAGGGTTACCTCTTAGGCTATTAAGACAAAATATTGGTAGTTTTTGCGTCACTTTTGGTGTTCTACATATCACTTTTCTTCGGTTAAGGAAGTGTTTTCTAGTTCATTGTCAATGGCTTGTAATGTTTTGACGTATAATATCACATTGAACTATTTGCATTTGTTATTCAACATTTCAACAAACGCTTATATTGTTTATATAAAGAAGTTTTGAGAAACGATGACACTTGAATAGTCAGCTAGCTAGTCAAAATCATGCACACAATACTTAGACCAATATTGAATATATCTATATATATTTTTTTGAAATATGACCAATATTGAATATTTACCTGTTGAAAACGCAACATTAAAAAGAAATGCCCCAACACTTTTTTTTTTTTTCGTTGTTCTTCTTCTTCTTCTTATAGTAAAGGGTTTATACCCGGTGAACATATTAATGAATGTAATAGAGTTTAGGTTACATGGGAGGGTGGTAATGAGCCACCCTTAAACCTAAAAACAATATGCGTAGAACATACTCAACGCATACAACCAAAAAACTGCAAACAAGAGGCCATAAAACAATAAGAACCAATGACACATGTAACGGCCTCTAAGCAGCAACCAACTCATCCATCACTAATGAGGCTTGACAATTTCCAAACTCTTCTCATGTGCTCCACGGATAGCTTTTTTTAAATTGTATAGAAGCTAATTTGAGACGGACCGTATCACCAACCGCAAACCAAGGCTGAACACCTACCAACTGGGGGTGTGAACATAATAAGTTCCCAAACTTAAGATTTAAAACTTGCCTTTGTATCCCAGTGAGTAGTGTACCTTTTTCAAAGAAGCTGCTCACTTGTGATTATTGGTTTAAGTTCACTGTGGTTTTGCCTCGAACTTGTGTTGAAAAATTGTTTTTAGTGCATGCGCACTCGGTCTCAAGCAAAGAATAAAAAACAGAAAGACGTACCCGAGCTACGTTCTGACACAGAAACCGAAATGGCCGCTGGGCCACCACCACCATTACCACCCCCTGACCCTCCAAGGGATGTGCCAGCTCCCGATCTCCGAACGATGGAGGAGCTGTGCCAGCCTACCATGCAAGGGCAGGGTGGGCCTATTGCACCACTCACTATTGGGGCTGCGGACTTTGGCCTCAAGCATCACATGATCCAACAAGTCCAGAATTCGTGTCAATTTCACGGATTAGTGGGTGACGATGCCAACAAGTATCTTGACAAATATCTCACGGTCACCCAAAGCATGAAACAGCATGGTGTCACCGATGATGCCCTCCGGCTGTACCTCTTCCCCTATTCTCTCACTCATCATGCCACTGCATGGTTTGACCGACTCCCAAAGAATTCTATTCGTACCTTTGATGAAATGGTAACCAAGTTTCTAGCAAAATATTTTCCACCATCCATGGTTACCAAGTTACGAAATGATATCAGCAACTTCCGGCAACGTCCCGATGAGTCTCTTTTTGAGGCTTGGGAGCGTTATAAGCTAGCTATTGATCGGTGCCCTAACCACAATATGTTACAAGTTACCATCATATATACCTTCTATAATGGTCTGACATTGAGGCACCGAGACATTCTCAATGCTGCTGCTGGTGGGACCTTTATGAAAAGGCGTCCTGAGGAGTGCTATGACTTAATCGAGAACATGACTACCCATCATAACTTTTGGGATTCCTTTGCGGAGAGGGATGCGTCATGTAATTCAGTTACTCCCTCATCATCATCTCCTGAAATAATTGCTCTTACCAAAAAGATGGATGATATTTCTACGGCTGTGTTGAGAATGAACCAAACGATACAACATCAGGTTCAAAATCAACAAGTGAAAGCCGTGGCCCGAAGTTGTGAAACTTGTGGGGGCCCACATCTGTATTCCGAGTGTCCAGCTACTGCTGACCTTCCTCAAGAGAACGTTTATGCTGCTAACGGTTCCTACAACACGGGGGGTAATTCTTACCAACCGCAAGGGGACCGTAATCTCTTAAGCTATCGTTCCAACAATTTTCTCGGACCTCCAGGTTTTAACCAAAATCAAAACCGTAACGCGAATCAGAATTTTAACCAAGGTCAAAACTCAAATTTCCGAAACCTGAACCAAAATCAAGGCCAGTTTAATCAAAACAATTTTCAAAATGGCAATCAAAACCAAGGTTTTCAAGGAAATTTTCAAAGAAACCAGAATCAAGGAAATTACAATCAGGGTAATTTCAATCAGAGAAACAATTTTCAGGGAAACAACAATCAAAACCAAGGGAATTCTCAAAACAACCGTGTTCAAAATCCCCCTGTTCAAAATCAAAATGTTGTTCCACCCTCGTCTTCCTCCGATGAAGTGCTAAAACAATTCATGAAAGCACAAGAGGAAACGAATCGGTTATTGATCGGCAAGATCTCTGAACTTCAGAAGTCTTTAAATGATCGACCCTCGGGCTCGGGTACACTACCAAGCAACACGATCGCTAACCCGAGGGGCGATGTCAAAGCGATCACTACCAGAAGTGGGGTATCATACAATGGACCCGCGATTCCCTCTACCTCTTCTTCTCCTCCTAAGGTAGCGGAACGTGAACCTGAGGTTACTACGGACACAGTACTTCCTACTAATAACGGAGGTATCAATAACGTCCACCCTCAAGTTGTCCCGACCCCGGCTCGTAAGCCGAAAGTTGTATTTGATCCTCCTGTGAGTTCTGATGAAATCCCAAAGAATGATCCTAAGCCTTCAATTCCATATCCTTCACGTGTGTATGATCAAAAGAACCGCGAAAGAGCTAATCATCAGATGGAAAAATTTTATCAAATTTTCCAAGAATTACACTTCGATATTAGCTTCGCGGACGCTCTTCTTCTCATGCCTAAGTTTGCTTCGACAATCAAAAATCTGATAAGCAACAAAGAAAATCTCTGTGAGATGGCAAAAACTTCACTCAATGAACATTGCTCAGCAGTGCTCTTGAAAAAGCTTCCCGAAAAGCTTGGAGATCTCGGGAAATTTCTCATTCCTTGTGTTTTCCCTGGAATGGTTGAATGCTTTGCCTTGGCCGATCTTGGCGCAAGCATTAACCTGATGCCTTACTCAGCCTGGAAAAGACTTTCTTTACCTACTCTCACTCCGACCTGCATGACACTCGAGCTTGCAGACCGTACTATATCCCGTCCTCTCGGCATTGCCGAAGATATCTTCGTGAAATTAGGAAAGTTCCATTTTCCGGCAGATTTCGTGATTGTTGATTTTGATGCTGACCCACGAGTCCCTCTCATTCTCGGGAGAGGATTCTTAAGAACGGGTCGTGCTTTGATCGATGTATTCGAAGAAGAAATCACTCTACGTGTTGATGACGAAGCCATAACATTTAATCTTGATCAGACTTCAAGATATTCCTCCAATTATGACGCTGAAACGGCTAACCGAATTGACATCATCGGTATTGCGTCGGAGGAATCTTCCCAAGAAGTCCTTGGTTTCTCAGCAAGTGGCAGTACCACTCCGTCCACTGATCCGATCATTTCCGACTCTTCCCCTTCCCTCACTCCGTTTGAGGGAGGTGACTTCCTTTTGGAAGAGCTCGAGGCTTTTCTTGCTCAGGATAGCTCAATCCCCGATGGGGTTGATGAAAACTATCTTGACCCGGAGGGGGACATTCTTCTCCTTGAAAGATTGTTAAATGACGATCCTTCACCCTCTCCGACTCCCATAATACTTCATAAAGCGGAAGTCAAAAATGTTGAAATAACTGAAGACTTCCCCGAGGTTTAGCTCAAGGACTTGCCTCCTCATCTAGAATATGCATTTCTGGAGGGTGATAATAAATTACCCGTCATTATTGCCAAAGACTTAAAAGATGAGGAAAAGGCTGCACTCCTAAAGGTTCTTAAGTCAAACAAGCAAGCAATTGCTTGGAAACTCTCCGACATTAAGGGCATAAGCCCGAACTTTTGTACTCATAAAATATTAATGGAGGATGACTTTAAGCCAGCTGTGCAACATCAGAGAAGGGTAAATCCCAAAATCCACGAAGTTATCAAACAAGAAGTTCTTAAACTTCTTGATGCGGGATTGATTTACCCTATATCTGACAGTCCTTGGGTTAGCCCAATTCATTGTGTTCCCAAAAAGGGTGGCATTACCGTTGTCACCAATGAGGATAACGAGTTGATTCCAACTCGTTTGGTCACGGGTTGGCGTGTTTGTATTGACTATCAAAAGTTAAATGAAGCCACCCGTAAAGACCATTTTCCTCTCCCTTTTATGGACCAAATGCTCGAAAGACTTGCGGGGAATGAATACTACTGCTTCCTCGATGGCTTCTCGGGTTACTTCCAAATCCCCATTGATCTCCAGGATCAAGAGAAGACTACCTTCACATGCCCCTACGGAACTTTTGCTTACAGACGTATGCCTTTCGGCTTATGTAATGCACCAGGCACGTTCCAGAGATGCATGATGTCTATTTTTTCCGACATGATCGGGAAAACTATGGAGGTATTCATGGATGACTTTTCAGTCATCGGGGATTCATTTCAGACTTGCCTCTCCCACTTGGAACAGATGCTTAAACGTTGCAAAAAACGAATCTAAGTCTCAACTGGGAGAATAGCCACTTTATGGTCAAGGAGGGCATTGTCCTCGGCCATAAAATTTCAAAAAACGGGATTGAGGTTGACAGAGCTAAAATCGATGTCATTGCCTAATTACCTCATCCCACCACCGTAAAAGGTGTTAGGAGCTTTTTGGGTCATGCCGGCTTTTACCGTAGGTTTATCCAAGATTTTTCTAAGATTGCCCGGCCTATGACCCATCTCCTCGAGAAGGATGCTCCTTTCATCTTCTCTCCTGAGTGCATCGAAGCTTTTGAAACATTAAAGAAAAAGCTTACCGAGGCACCGATTCTTGTTGCCCCCGATTGGGACCAACCTTTTGAGCTTATGTGCGATGCTAGTGATTTTGCCATAGGTGCGGTCTTGGGGCAACGAAAAGCAAAATACTTTCAGCCCATACACTACGCAAGCAAAACTATGACTGAGGCTCAAGGTCATTACACCACCACTGAAAAAGAACTCCTAGCTGTGGTGTATGCCTTCGAGAAATTCCGGTCATATTTAATCTTGACTAAATGCGTAGTGTACACAGATCACTCGGCTTTGAAATACCTATTTGCAAAACAAGATGCAAAGCCGAGGCTTCTCCGTTGGGTTCTCCTCCTTCAGGAATTTGATATCATTATCCGTGATAAAAAAGGAGCCGAGAACCTTGCTGCTGATCATCTCTCACGATTAGAGAACCCTCATCAAGATGTGTCCGAGAAAAAGGAAATAAATGAAACATTTCCTCTCGAGACACTCAATGCGGTTGCTTTTCGTGGTGACTCTACTACCCCTTGGTTTGCCGACTTTGCAAATTACCATGCGGGTAACTTCATAGTGAAGGGGTTGACGTCCTAACAAAAGAAAAAAATTCTTCAAAGACGTTAAACATTATTTCTGGGACGACCCCTTCCTCTTCAAAATCTGTGCCGATCAAGTCATCAGGCGATGTGTATACGGACAGGAAGCCGCTGATATTCTAAAGGCTTGCCATGCTGGACCCACCGGGGGCCACCATAGTCCTAACTACACCGCCAAAAAGGTGTTTGATTCCGGTTTCTATTGGCCCACAATCTACAAGGATGCCCACGAGTTAGTCAAAGCTTGTGATGCTTGTCAACGTCACGGGAATATTTCACAAAAGAACGAAATGCCACAAAATGCTATTCAAGTTTGTGAAATCTTTGACGTCTGGGGCATTGACTTTATGGGGCCATTCCCATCTTCTCGTGGAAACAAATACATACTCGTGGCTGTTGACTACTTGTCAAAATGGGTTGAGGCTAAGGCCTTACCCACTAATGATGCCCGAGTAGTTGTGAAATTCTTGAAATCCCTCTTTGCTCGTTTTGGAACCCCACGTGCCATCATTAGTGATCGCGGTACTCACTTTTGCAATGATCAATTTGCAAAAGTCATGCTTAAGTACGGTGTTACTCATCGTCTTTCTACCGCGTATCACCCCCAAACAAGTGGGCAGGTGGAGGTTTCCAACCGTGGTATAAAACGGATTCTTGAGAGGACAGTAGGTGAAAACCGTGCTTCCTGGTCGGATAAACTAGATGATGCACTCTGGGCCTTCCGTACAGCTTACAAAACACCCATCGGGTGTACTCCATACAAGCTTGTATACGGGAAGGCGTGTAATTTACCGATCGAGCTCGAGCACAAAGCCTACTGGGCCTTGAAACATGCAAACTACGACCTTCATAAAGCGGGAGATCACCGTAAGGTTCAAATCAATGAATTAAACGAACTTCGTGATCAAGCCTACGAGAACTCTTTGATCTACAAAGAAAAGACAAAGAAGATTCACGACTCTAAGATTAAGAACCGAGTTTTCAACGTCGGTGACAGAGTCCTTCTTTTCAATTCAAGATTAAAGATCTTCTCGGGGAAATTAAAAACCCGATGGACCGGACCATTCACTATTGCTAAAGTATACCCATACGGGACTGTTGAGTTATCTCAACCCGAAGGTCCCAACTTCAAAGTGAATTGTCATAGATTGAAACATTATTTTGGAGAGGACACACCACCCACGGTTGTCCCGGATCTCCAAACTTTCCCCATGGACCAATGAATTCGGGGATCGAGTCAAGCTAGTGACTCGGTGAACAAAAATTAGCAGCATATATGGGTTTTCACCCGTATTTCTGACTTCTTTCTACTTTCTACCACCCTAGTGTGGGGGAGTGGCCATCCCCCACCGTTTCAAAAGTAAATATGTTTCAAAATTCAATAATCATGTTTTGTATGTATATTATATCAACTCCCGGGCTGTCAGGGCAAATTTATTACAGTTAATCATTCACAAGTGATTAGCTAGCGTGGTAAACTTGACACAAGCCTGGGAGGTGTATGTTTATTATATTTTATCATTCAACTCCCGGGCTGTCAGGGCAAATTTATTACAGTTAATCATTCACAAGTGATTAGCTAGCGTGGTAAACCTGACACAAGCCTGGAAGGTAGTGATTAAAAAAAAAAAAAAAAAAAGACTGTATGTATAGATAAAATAAAGTGAAAAATAGAAATTTCCACAGTTAGAATCGAATATTAGCTTTTCCCGTTCAGAGATTCGGCATAATAGCCGGGACTTTGAATATTGAGGACAATATTCAGTTCTAGTGTGTGTGGGGGGGGGGGGGGGGAATTCTTACGAATTTTATCACAAAACTTTCCAAGTACCCCCATTTTAGGCCAAAATTTTTCAAAATTTTTCACTTTATTCCAAAATTTTTGTGGTTATCAGTCCGCCAAAGTCTAAATGACAAAGGGATTGGCTAGTCCAGGAGCAAACGGCTCTTGGTAAAGACATCTCAAACCCGTTGATGGCTGGCAGTTTGCCAAAAATTGCATGGTTCCTCAGCTCCCCCGCATCCTCATAAGCAAATGAGTTGGCTAGCCCACAAGATTATGGCTTGTGGTAAAGGCAGTGGAAAATCCATAATTGCTATTCAGCTCACCAAGATGTTGACTTAGTCCATCAAGATGCTGGCTAGTCCAGAAGCAAACGGCTTTTGGTAAAGACAAATCAAATCCGTTGACAGCTGGTGGTTTGCTCAAAATCACACGGTTATCAGGTGTGCCACAGTTCTTACACCTGGCTACTCCAGAAGTGATGGCTTTTGGTAAAGAGTTTCAAATCCATTAAGTTTTTCTCAAAAGATTGCTAGGGACTAGCAATGTTTTAGTGTGGGGGATTGATGAGTGTGTAAATACTCATCATTTTTACCAATTCTGAACTGCCAAAACATCCAAAAACACTCAATAATGAATCAAAATAGTGAAAATATCCCAGGAAAGTGTTTTACATGTCTCAAATGCAAAAATACCAAAAACAGATGAAAAACGCACAAAGTTTGCATAATTGGCAGTTTCAGTCCCCCAACTTTCAAAAGTTGTCAAATCTAGTCCCTGGTCATTCTAAAAACTTGAAAAAGTCACCAAAGGTCCTTATAAATCAAAAAGTTACATAAATAGTCCTTTGGTGAAAAGTTTCACAAAATGTCAAGTTTAGTCCCAGAACTTTGAAAATTGTCAAAAATGATCCCTGGGATATGAAAAACTTTGAGAAAAACAAATTTTGTCCTTGCACTAATCTCTTATGGCAGGTGTGGTCCCTTGGTAGAAAGTTTGGTGGAATTACAAGTCAAGTCCCTGAAGTTTGGTGAATTGGCAGGTTTAGTCACCGGGGTTTTAAAAAGTGAAAAATTCAAAATAAAACCTCATACTATTCATCATTGGCATATTACACCCTTGAAAACAAATTAAGAAAATGCTAAGTCTACACCCTCAACTTTCCTAAAATTACAAAAATGGTCCTTGTAAAAATAAGCTAAATCCGGACCATAAATAAACCAAAACCAAACCACTAAACCTAATAAATCCAATCCATGTGCAATTTGGGCCCAAGTCAAAACCAGTCCACACCCTTAGCCCAAACCCAAAGTATTAAATCCGGGTCAACATTGACCTGGTCAACTCCCAGTCAAACACCACCCTCCTTCTCCCCTTCCCTCTCAGACATCCCCCACAACTTCACCACTTGCTCAGCCTCCCCTCTCCTCCAATCACAAGCCAAAGCCCCCCACAATTAATGCTACCATCCCCCTACACCTACCTTTTCACACCACAATTAATGCAAAGCCCTCCCCTACACGTTATCAGAGAACAAATTGCAAAAATCTCTTTCCCGCTAAAATACGTGGAGGCATGAGAGTGGACCAAAAGTTATCAGAGGAGGTGGGAAATGATGGCAATGCATCTGGGAACCCTAATCAAGGGCTATATATAGAAGAGGAATGCAAGGAAGTTAATAGTAGTTAATTTAATTTTAGTTCATGTCGTTTAATTGCAATTTTCAATTCTAGGGTACACCCAAGCTCTTAAGCAGTGGTAACCTTCTTTTTATTGTATTGTAACTTAATTTCAGTTATTAATTTCAAGCTTCCTTTATTATTTCATCTTATGCAATTTTAATTATATTTCAATATCTCATATTGTTCAATTGTTGTTTTAGTATTATGTATTGGACTCTTAGATACATATAAGCTCCTAAGTAGCTTATTGAAGCTATTAGTAATAACTTAAAACAGTTTAGAAATAAAAAAATTCAAAATACCAAAAAAGTCAAAGTCAGTGTTCTTGGTGATCATAGCTGGAGCAGGGTATAAATTGGATGCCCCTGGTTTAGAATCCCATGGGGGATGATAGGGTTTGATTCCTGGTTCTTTGTTCATGAGCTTGGCTGGAATGGAAGGCATTTGTAAGTTTTTCATTTAAGTTTCATTCTCTTTTTGTATTCTGTTAGTTACTATTACCTTAAATTGTTCATAATTAGCCTCCTAATAGCATTAGATAAGTAATTGGATCCTTAAGTTTGAATTTGGAGTTTGATTGCATCATTTCCCTCACTAACTGTCACTTAAGGGTGTGTTTGGTTTAGTGCAATCTGTGGCATTAGAGTGGATTAGGGTTGTTACTTTTTGTTTACACAAGTCACACAGGACCATATAAGCTCAGAATACTCATATTAACCAAGGTTCATTCACAAATAAGTCAAAAATCCTTCTTAATCACACCTAAGTAGCCCACTGTTAGGTTTTAGTGTTCCAAATCTCATCTAACCTTTGCATAATTAGTTGAGATAGTTGAAATCAGTTTCATACTAGCTTAATACTTCATCTAGGATCATTTAGAGTCATTAGAATTTGATAAAAGTCAATCTAAGTAGTTTTCAGAAAAAGTCAAAAAAGCTCATCTAGGCAGAAACACCAAAATGGCATGATTTTTATAGAATTTAGGACAAGGAATTAGGACTTGAAATTTCTCAGGGTTGTAATATACCACCTAGGATTTAGGAATCAAGGCTTGTTAGAATTTTGCAAATTTTCTTTAAGCTTCTACAAGCTGTTGAAGTAGGCTGCAGGGTAAAGGTGTGCCCTGCTCACATCAGACCTCCACCACACCACCACCTTAAGTGGTGGCTGCAGCCCACCACAATGGGTTCTAGTGGTTCAAATTGGTTTCCCTCAAACCCCCTCTTACCAAGGAACAACCATTGACCTTTTGTTTGACCTCCAGCCCAGTGGACCCCACCTAGTTTAGCTCCAAAAGTCTGTCCCCAGTCTGAGTTCATTTGGATTGTGCAAAGTGCTTATTTTAGCTTATTCAGCTTATTTGGGATCAAGCATTGTTATTTCTGGCTTATTTGTGTTTTCTAATCTTGTTTGTACCCTTTTTAACCATTGTGGACCCCACCTTAAGCCATTTGACCACAATTGACCACACAGTCAACATAAGTCAACTGTGTAAGCCAAGGGGGTGTTTACAGCTTATTAATAAGCTAATTTTAAAAGTGTTTTCATAAAAGTTTGTCATTTTAAGGTATAAAGTAGTTCTGAAAAAGAAAAATCCAAAAAAATCAAAGTTAAAGTAAGTGATAGTTTCTATTTAATTCAAGTTAATTTTAATTTTCATTTTTATATTTTAATTAAGTCACTAGTGTTTTTATATTTTTATTAAATACCTTATATAGTAAAGTATTTTTGATAATTTTTTCAGATTTTTATTTTGTCATTTAGTGTTAATTAGATTTAATTTTAATTTTATTTATTATTAATTAATATCAAGTATTAAATAGCTCAATTAGTTTTTATAAGGTTAAATCTAGTTTTTATAATTTTCCTAGTTCTAATATAGTATAATAAGTTTTTAGAAAATAAAATTTGAGATTCTACTGTTCATTTTCTATTTTCCTTATTTTATTTGTTTAAAATAGATTTAAGTTAATTAAAAGGTAAATAATTAGTTGTTTAATCTTAAAACATAATTTTTAGAGTTTTTATAATTTTGTAGGATTCCTGTGATGGTTAAGTAATTTTATAAATTTTATCTTAATTTTCTAAGTTAGTTTAGTATTAATATAAATTAAAAGTAGTTTAATTAGTTTAATTAAGTTAAATAGTTTTTAATTAATATAAAAATCATAAAAAGACAAAAATATTATTTTTAATTTTTTATACTTTCTTCAAGTTCTAATTTAGGTTTAGAAAATATTTTGGTTAATTTTTAGTTTAATTTAAATCATTTGTCATTTTTAGTTAATTTAAATTAGAATTTAATTTAGATTTTAAAAAGTTTAATTAATTAAATAATAGTTTAATATTATTTTAATCACTTTTATAATTTCTTTTTCATTTTTAATTTTAAGTTTTGAAAAGTGTCAAAAGCACCCCCTGTAGTTTGATAATTACCAAAAACCCACTTTTCCAGTCCGATACGTGATCTTAATTGTGAATTTGTGCATATATCTGGTATCTGATTATTGTGAATATTATATCTGTGTACCAATACCAAAATAACAGTAGCAAAATCAATTTCATATCATCTGGGCTACTGTCCTCAGTCCCACTCACTCATAAACGATTCCAAAAGCACCATTTCAATCTCGCTGGGACTTTTACGACCCGGGGAAACACTACATTATCACCGGAGTATTGATTCTAGGCTATCTTTGACTTATTGACCTTGGTCAATAATTATCTGACTGTTCGGGCTCAATCAAAATTTGGCGCCGCTGCCGGGGAGGTTGTTGCGTGTTTTATAAAATCGTTTTAAGTTTAGTGGTTTTCAAAACCCTCCCTGTACAAATTTCACACAAATTTGTAAAAAGTTTTTGTAAAAATATAATCATATCATAAAAACGTTCATTAATACTTCTCCTGAAGTGTTGAAAAACACCAAAAAAAAAAAAAAATATTAAAAACAATCAAAAACGAACTGTGAAGTTAAATTACTTCGTGTTCTTTAAGATTACAACCTGAAACAGTTGGTTTAAGGTAAGTTCTGACATTAAATTGCGAACTGAAGAGGAAACCTATTTACTTCCTCCCGCCAGCCTGCGAGTAATCTTAAAGGGACGATTTCGGTTAACGAATCAGTTCCAAAAATACTTCCCAAGTTTCTGCACACACACCCATAAGCCTAAAACAGTTTTTCAAATTTAAATAATAAACCAATAATAAGTTCCCAAACTTAAGATAAAAACTTGCCTTTGTATCCCTGTGAGTAGTGTACCTTTTTCAAAGAAGCTGCTCACTCGTGATTATTGGTTTAAGTTCACTGTGGTTTTGCCTCGAACTTGTGTTGAAAAATTGTTTTTAGTGCATGCGCACTCGGTCTCAAGCAAAGAATAAAAAACAGAAAGACGTACCCGAGCTACGTTCTAATACAGAAACCGAAATGGCCGCTGGGCCACCACCACCATTACCACCCCCTGACCCTCCTAGGGGTGAGCCAGCTCCCGATCTCCGAACGATGGAGGAGCTGTGCCAACCTACCATGCAAGGGCGGGGTGGGCCTATTGCACCACTCACTATTGGGGCCGCGGACTTTGGCCTCAAGCACCATATGATCCAACAAGTCCAGAATTCGTGTCAATTTCACGGATTACCGGGTGACGATGCTAACAAGCATCTTGACAAATATCTTACGGTCACCCAAAGCATGAAACAGCATGGTGTCACCGATGATGCCCTTCGGCTGTACCTCTTCCCCTATTCTCTCACTCATCATGCCACTGCATGGTTTGACCGACTCCCAAGGAATTCTATTCGTACCTTTGATGACATGGTAACCAAGTTTCTAGCAAAATATTTTCCACCTTCCATGGTTACCAAGTTACGAAATGATATCAGCAACTTCCGGCAACGTCCCGATGAGTCTCTTTTTGAGGCTTGGGAACGTTATAAGCTAGCTATTGATCGGTGCCCTAACCACAATATGTTGCAAGTTACCATCATAGATACCTTATATACTGGTCTGACATTGAGGCATCGAGACATTCTCAATGCTGTTGCTGGTGGGACCTTTATGAAAAGGTGTCCCGAGGAGTGCTATGACTTAATCGAGAACATGACTGCCCATCATAACTTTTGGGATTCCTCTGCGGAGAGGGATGCATCATGTAATTCAGTTACCCCCTCATCATCATCTCCTGAAATAATTGCTCTTACCAAAAAGATGGATGATATTTCTACGGCTGTGTTGAGAATGAACCAAACGATACAACATCAGGTTCAAAATCAACAAGTGAAAGCCGTGGCCCGAAGTTGTGAAACTTGTGGGGGCCCACATCTGTATTCCGAGTGTCCAGCTACTGCTGAATTTCCTCAAGAGAACGTTTATGCTGCTAACGGTTCCTACAACACGGGGGGTAATTCCTACCAACCGCAAGGGGACCGTAATCTCTTAAGCTATCGTTCCAACAATTTTCTCGGACCTCCCGGTTTTAACCAAAATCAAAACCGTAACGCGAATCAGAATTTTAACCAAGGTCAAAACTCAAACTTCCAAAACCCGAACCAAAATCAAGGCCAGTTTAATCAAAACAATTTTCAAAATGGCAATCAAAACCAAGGTTTTCAAGGAAATTTTCAAAGAAACCAGAATCAAGGGAATTACAATCAGGGTAATTTCAATCAGAGAAACACTTTTCAGGGTAACAACAATCAAAATCAAGGGAATTTTCAAAACAACCGTGTTCAAAATCCCCCTGTTCAAAATCAAAACGTTGTTCCACCCCCGTCTTCCTCCGATGCTGAGATTAAACAATTCATGAAAGCACAAGAGGAAACGAATCGGTTATTGATCAAGACGATCTCTGAACTTCAGAAGTCTTTAAATGATCGACCCTCGGGCCCGGGTACATTACCGAGCAACACGATCGCTAACCCGAGGGGCGATGTCAAAGCGATCACCACCCGAAGTGGGGTATCATACAATGGACCCTCGATTCCTTCTACCTCTTCTTCTCATCCTAAGGTAGCGGAACGTGAGCCTGAGGTTACTACGGGCAAGGTACTTCCTACTAATAACGGAGGTACCAACAACGTCCACCCTCAAGTTGTCCAGGTCCCGGCTCGTAAGTCGAAAGTTGTATTCGATCCTCTTGTGAGTCCTGATGAAATTCCAAAGAATGATCCTAAGCCTTCAATTCCATATCCTTCACGTGTGTATGATCAAAAGAACCGCGAAAGAGCTAATCATCAGATGGAAAAATTTTATCAAAATTTCCAAGAATTACACTTCGATATTAGCCTCGCGGACGCTCTTCTTCTCATGCCTAAGTTTGCTTTGACAATCAAAAATCTGATATGCAACAAAGAAAAACTCTGTGAGATGGCAAAAACTTCACTCAATGAGCATTGCTCAGCAGTGCTCTTGAAAAAGCTTCCTGAAAAGCTTGGAGATCCCGGGAAATTTCTCATTCCATGTATTTTCCCTGGGATGGTTGAATGCTTTGCCTTGGCCGATCTTGGCGCAAGCATTAACCTGATGCCTTACTCAGTCTGGAAAAGACTTTCTCTACCTACTCTCACTCCGACCTGCATGACACTCGAGCTTGCAGACCGTACCATATCCCGTCCTCTCGGCATTGCCGAAGATATCTTCGTGAAAGTAGGAAAGTTCCATTTTCCGGCAGATTTCGTGATTGTTGATTTCGATGCTGACCCACGAGTCCCTCTCATTCTCGGGAGAGGATTTTTAAGAACGGGTCGTGCTTTGATCGATGTATTCGAAGAAGAAATCACTCTACATGTTGATGGCGAAGCCATAACATTCAATCTTGATCAGACTTCAAGATATTCCTCCAATTATGACGCCGAAACGGTTAACCGTATTGACATCATCGATATTGCGCCGGAGGAATCATCCCAAGAAGTCCTTGGTTTCTCATCCAGTGGCAGTCTTTCTACTGACCCTATCATTTCCGACTCTTCCCCTTCCCTCACTCCGTTTGAGGGAAGTGACTTCCTTTTGGAAGAGCTCGAGGCTTTTCTTGCTCAAGATAGCTCAATTCCCGATGGAGTTGATGAAAACTATCTTGACCCGGAGGGGGACATTCTTCTCCTTGAAAGATTGTTAAATGACGATCCTTCACCCTCTCCGTCTCCACAATTACTTCATAAAGCGGAAGTCAAAAATGTTGAAATAACTGAAGACTTCCCCGAGGTTGAGCTCAAGGACTTGCCTCCTCATCTAGAATATGCATTTCTGGAGGGTGATAATAAATTACCCGTCATTATTGCCAAAGACTTAAAAGATGAGGAAAAGGCTGCACTCCTAAAGGTTCTTAAGTCAAACAAGCAAGCAATTGCTTGGAAACTCTCCGACATTAAGGGCATAAGCCCGGACTTTTGTACTCATAAAATCTTAATGGAGGATGACTTTAAACCGGCTGTGCAACATCAGCGAAGGGTAAATCCCAAAATCCACGAAGTTATCAAACAAGAAGTTCTTAAACTTCTTGATGCGGGATTGACTTACCCTATATCTGACAGTCCTTGGGTTAGCCCAATTCATTGTGTTCCCAAAAAGGGTGGCATTACCGTTGTCACCAACGAGGATAACGAGTTGATTCCAACTCGTTTGGTCACGGGTTGGCGGGTTTGTATTGACTATCGAAAGTTAAATGAAGCCACCCGTAAAGACCATTTTCCTCTCCCTTTTATGGACCAAATGCTCGAAAGACTTGCGGGGAATGAATACTACTGCTTCCTCGATGGCTTCTCGGGTTACTTCCAAATCCCCATTGATCCCCAGGATCAAGAGAAGACTACCTTCAGATGCCCCTACGGAACTTTTGCTTACAGATGTATGCCTTTCGGCTTATGTAATGCACCAGGTACGTTCCAGAGGTGCATGATGTCTATCTTTTCCGACATGATCGGGAAAACTATGGAGGTATTCATGGATGACTTTTCGGTCATCGGGGATTCATTTCAGACTTGCCTCTCCCACTTGGAACAGATGCTTAAACGTTGCAAAGAAACGAATCTAAGTCTCAACTGGGAGAAGAGCCACTTTATGGTCAAGGAGGGCATTGTCCTCGGCCATAAAATTTCAAAAGACGGGATTGAGGTTGACAGAGCTAAAATCGATGTCATTGCCAAATTACCTCATCCCACCACCGTAAAAGGTGTTAGGAGCTTTTTGGGTCATGCCGGCTTCTACCGTAGGTTTATCCAAGATTTTTCTAAGATTGCCCGGCCTATGACCCATCTCCTCGAGAAGGATGCTCCTTTCATCTTCTCTCCTGAGTGCATCGAAGCTTTTGAAACATTAAAGAAAAAGCTTACCGAGGCACCGATTCTTGTTGCCCCCGATTGGGACCAACCTTTTGAGCTTATGTGCGATGCTTGTGATTTTGCCATAGGTGCGGTCTTGAGGCAACGAAAAGCAAAATACTTTCAGCCCATACACTACGCAAGCAAAACTATGACTGAGGCTCAAGGTCATTACACCACCACTAAAAAAGAACTCCTAGCTGTGGTGTATGCCTTTGAGAAATTCCGGTCATACCTAATCTTGACTAAATGCGTAGTGTACACAGATCACTCAGCTTTGAAATACCTATTTGCAAAACAAGATGCAAAGCCGAGGCTTCTCCGTTGGGTTTTCCTCCTTCAGGAATTTGATATCATTATCCGTGATAAAAAAGAATCCGAGAACCTTGCTGCTGATCATCTCTCACGATTAGAGAACCCTCATCAGGATGTGTCCGAGAAAAAGGAAATAAATGAAACATTTCCTCTCGAGACACTTAATGTGGTTGCTTTTCGTGGTGACTCTACTACCCCATGGTTTGCCAACTTTGCAAATTACCATGCGGGTAACTTCATAGTGAAGGGGTTAACGTCCCAACAAAAGAAAAAAATTCTTCAAAGACGTTAAACATTACTTCTGGGACGACCCTTTCCTCTTCAAAATCTGTGCCGATCAAGTCATCAGGCGATGTGTATACGGACAGGAAGCCACTGATATTCTCAAGGCTTGCCATGCTGGACCCACCGGGGGCCACCATAGTCCTAACTACACCGCCAAAAAGGTGTTTGATTCCGGTTTCTATTGGCCCACAATCTACAAGGATGCCCACGAGTTAGTCAAAGCCTGTGATGCTTGTCAGCGTCACGGGAATATTTCACAAAAGAACGAAATGCCGCAAAATGCTATTCAAGTTTGTGAAATCTTTGATGTCTGGGGCAATGACTTTATGGGGCCATTCCCATCTTCTCATGGAAACAAATACATACTCGTGGCTATTGACTATTTGTCAAAATGGGTTGAGGCTAAAGCCTTACCCACTAACGATGCCCGAGTAGTTGTGAAATTCTTGAAATCCCTCTTTGCTCATTTTGGAACCCCACGTGCCATCATTAGTGATCGCGGTACTCACTTTTGCAATGATCAATTTGCAAAAATCATGCTTAAGTACGGTGTTACTCATCGTCTTTCTACCGCGTATCACCCACAAACAAGTGGGCAGGTGGAGGTTTCCAACCGTGGTATAAAACAGATTCTTGAGAGGACAGTAGGTGAAAACCGTGCTTCCTGGTCGGATAAACTAGATGATGCACTCTGGGCCTTCCGTACAGCTTACAAAACACCCATCGGGTGTACTCCATACAAGCTTGTATACGGGAAGGCGTGTCATTTACCGATCGAGCTCGAGCACAAAGCCTACTGGGCCTTGAAACATGCAAACTACGACCTTCATAAAGCGGGAGATCACCGTAAGGTTCAAATCAATGAATTAAACGAACTTCGTGATCAAGCCTACGAGAACTCTTTGATCTACAAAGAAAAGACAAAGAAGATTCACGACTCTAAGATTAAGAACCGAGTTTTCAACGTCGGTGACAGAGTCCTTCTTTTCAATTCAAGATTAAAGATCTTCTCGGGGAAATTAAAAACCCGATGGACCGGACCATTCACTATTGCTAAAGTATACCCATACGGGACTGTTGAGTTATCTCAACCCGAAGGTCCCAACTTCAAAGTGAATGGTCATAGATTGAAACATTATTTTGGAGAGGACACACCACCCATGGTTGTCCCGGATCTCCAAACTTTCCCCATGGACCAATGAATTCGGGGATCGAGTCAAGCTAGTGACTCGGTGAACAAAAATTAGCAGCATATATGGGTTTTCACCCGTATTTCTGACTTCTTTGTACTTTCTACCACCCTAGTGTGGGGGAGTGGCCATCCCCCACCGTTTCAAAAGTAAATATGTTTCAAAATTCAATAATCATGTTTTGTATGTATATTATATCAACTCCCGGGCTGTCAGGGCAAATTTATTACAGTTAATCATTCACAAGTGATTAGCTAGCGTGGTAAACCTGACACAAGCCTGGGAGGTGTATGTTTATTATATTTTATCATTCAACTCCCGGGCTGTCAGGGCAAATTTATTACAGTTAATCATTCACAAGTGATTAGCTAGCGTGGTAAACCTGACACAAGCCTGGAAGGTAGTGATTAAAAAAAAAAAAAAAAAAAAAAAAAAAAAAAAAAAAGACTGTATGTATAGATAAAATAAAGTGAAAAATAGAAATTTCCACAGTTAGAATCGAATATTAGCTTTTCCCGTTCAGAGATTCGGCATAATAGCCGGGACTTTGAATATTGAGGACAATATTCAGTTCTAGTGTGTGTGTGGGGGGGGGGGGGGGAATTCTTACGAATTTTATCACAAGACTTTCCAAGTACCCCCATTTTAGGCCAAAATTTTTCAAAATTTTTCACTTTATTCCAAAATTTTTGTGGTTATCAGTCCGCCAAAGTCTAAATGACAAAGGGATTGGCTAGTCCAGGAGCAAACGGCTCTTGGTAAAGACATCTCAAACCCGTTGATGGCTGGCAGTTTGCCAAAAATTGCATGGTTCCTCAGCTCCCCCGCATCCTCATAAGCAGATGAGTTGGCTAGCCCACCAGATTATGGCTTGTGGTAAAGGCAGTGGAAAATCTATAATTGGTATTCAGCTCACCAAGATATTGACTTAGTCCAACAAGATGCTGGCTAGTCCAGAAGCAAACGGCTTTTGGTAAAGACAAATCAAATCCGTTGACAGCTGGTGGTTTGCTCAAAATCACACGGTTATCAGGTGTGCCACAGTTCTTACACCTGGCTACTCCAGAAGTGATGGCTTTTGGTAAAGAGTTTCAAATCCATTAAGTTTTTCTCAAAAGATTGCTAGGGACTAGCAATGTTTTAGTGTGGGGGATTGATGAGTGTGTAAATACTCATCATTTTTACCAATTCTGAACTGCCAAAACATCCAAAAACACTCAATAATGAATCAAAATAGTGAAAATATCCCAGGAAAGTGTTTTACATGTCTCAAATGCAAAAATACCAAAAACAGATGAAAAACGCACAAAGTTTGCATAATTGGCAGTTTCAGTCCCCCAACTTTCAAAAGTTGTCAAATCTAGTCCCTGGTCATTCTAAAAACTTGAAAAAGTCACCAAAGGTCCTTATAAATCAAAAAGTTACATAAATAGTCCTTTGGTGAAAAGTTTCACACAATGTCAAGTTTAGTCCCTGAACTTTGAAAATTGTCAAAAATGATCCCTGGGATATGAAAAACTTTGAGAAAAACAAATTTTGTCCTTGCACTAATCTCTTATGGCAGGTGTGGTCCCTTGGTAGAAAGTTTGGTGGAATTACAAGTCAAGTCCCTGAAGTTTGGTGAATTGGCAGGTTTAGTCCCTGGGGTTTTAAAAAGTGAAAAATTCAAAATAAAACCTCATACTATTCATCATTGGCATATTACACCCTTGAAAACAAATTAAGAAAATGCCAAGTCTACACCCTCAACTTTCCTAAAATTACAAAAATGGTCCTTGTAAAAATAAGCTAAATCCGGACCATAAATAAACCAAAACCAAACCACTAAACCTAATAAATCCAATCCATGTGCAATTTGGGCCCAAGTCAAAACCAGTCCACACCCTTAGCCCAAACCCAAAGTATTAAATCCGGGTCAACGTTGACCTGGTCAACTCCCAGTCAAACACCACCCTCCTTCTCCCCTTCCCTCTCAGACATCCCCCACAACTTCACCACTTGCTCAGCCTCCCCTCTCCTCCAATCATAAGCCAAAGCCCCCCACAATTAATGCTACCATCCCCCTACACCTACCTTTTCACACCACAATTAATGCAAAGCCCTCCCCTACACGTTATCAGAGAACAAATTGCAAAAATCTCTTTCCCGCCAAAATACGTGGAGGCATGAGAGTGGACCAAAAGTTATCAGAGGAGGTGGGAAATGATGGCAATGCATCTGGGAACCCTAATCAAGGGCTATATATAGAAGAGGAATGCAAGGAAGTTAATAGTAGTTAATTTAATTTTAGTTCATGTCGTTTAATTGCAATTTTCAATTCTAGGGTACACCCAAGCTCTTAAGCAGTGGTAACCTTCTTTTTATTGTATTGTAACTTAATTTCAGTTATTAATTTCAACCTTCCTTTATTATTTCATCTTATGCAATTTTAATTATATTTCAATATCTCATATTGTTCAATTGTTGTTTTAGTATTATGTATTGGACTCTTAGATACATATAAGCTCCTAAGTAGCTTATTGAAGCTATTAGTAATAACTTAAAACAGTTTAGAAATAAAAAAATTCAAAATACCAAAAAAGTCAAAGTCAGTGTTCTTGGTGATCATAGCTGGAGCAGGGTATAAATTGGATGCCCTTGGTTTAGAATCCCATGGGGGATGATAGGGTTTGATTCTTGGTTCTTTGTTCATGAGCTTGGCTGGAATGGAAGGCATTTGTAAGTTTTTCATTTAAGTTTCATTCTCTTTTTGTATTCTGTTAGTTACTATTACCTTAAATTGTTCATAATTAGTCTCCTAATAGCATTAGATAAGTAATTGGATCCTTAAGTTTGAATTTGGAGTTTGATTGCATCATTTCCCTCACTAACTGTCACTTAAGGGTGTGTTTGGTTTAGTGCAATATGTCGCATTAGAGTGGATTAGGGTTGTTACTTTTTGTTTACACAAGTCACACAGGACCATATAAGCTCAGAATACTCATAATAACCAAGGTTCATTCACAAATAAGTCAAAAATCCTTCTTAATCACACCTAAGTAGCCCACTGTTAGGTTTTAGTGTTCCAAATCTCATTTAACCTTTGCATAATTAGTTGAGATAGTTGAAATCAGTTTCATACTAGCTTAATACTTCATCTAGGATCATTTAGAGTCATTAGAATTTGATAAAAGTCAATCTAAGTAGTTTTCATAAAAAGTCAAAAAAGCTCATCTAGGCAGAAACACCAAAATGGCATGATTTTTATAGAATTTAGGACAAGGAATTAGGACTTGAAATTTCTCAGGGTTGTAATATACCACCTAGGATTTAGGAATCAAGGCTTGTTAGAATTTTGCAAATTTTCTTTAAGCTTCTACAAGCTGTTGAAGTAGGTTGCAGGGTAAAGGTGTGCCCTGCTCACATCAGACCTCCACCACACCACCACCTTAAGTGGTGGCTGCAGCCCACCACAGTGGGTTCTAGTGGTTCAAATTGGTTTCCCTCAAACCCCCTCTTAACAAGGAACAACCATTGACCTTTTGTTCGACCTCCAGCCCAGTGGACCCCACCTAGTTTAGCTCCAAAAGTCTGTCCCCAGTCTGAGTTCATTTGGATTGTGCAAAGTGCTTATTTTAGCTTATTCAGCTTATTTGGGATCAAGCATTGTTATTTCTGGCTTATTTGTGTTTGCTAATCTTGTTTGTACCCTTTTTAACCATTGTGGACCCCACCTTAAGCCATTTGACCACAATTGACCACACAGTCAACATAAGTCAACTGTGTAAGCCAAGGGGGTGTTTACAGCTTATTAATAAGCTAATTTTAAAAGTGTTTTCATAAAAGTTTGTCATTTTAAGGTATAAAGTAGTTCTGAAAAAGAAAAATCCAAAAAAATCAAAGTTAAAGTAAGTGATAGTTTCTATTTAATTCAAGTTAATTTTAATTTTAATTTTTATATTTTAATTAAGTCACTAGTGTTTTTATATTTTTATTAAATACCTTATATAGTAAAGTAGTTTTGATAATTTTTTCAGATTTTTATTTTGTCATTTAGTGTTAATTAGATTTAATTTTAATTTTCTATATTATTAATTAATATCAAGTATTAAATAGCTCAATTAGTTTTTATAAGGTTAAATCTAGTTTTTATAATTTTCCTAGTTCTAATATAGTATATTAAGTTTTTAGAAAATAAAATTTGAGATTATACTGTTCATTTTCTATTTTCCTTATTTTATTTGTTTAAAATAGATTTAAGTTAATTAAAAGGTAAATAATTAGTTGTTTAATCTTAAAACATAATTTTTAGAGTTTTTATAATTTTGTAGGATTCCTGTGATGGTTAAGTAATTTTATAAATTTTATCTTAATTTTCTAAGTTAGTTTAGTATTAATATAAATTAAAAGTAGTTTAATTAGTTTAATTAAGTTAAATAGTTTTTAATTAATATAAAAATCATAAAAAGACAAAAATATTATTGTTAATTTTTTATACTTTCTTCAAGTTCTAATTTAGGTTTAGAAAATATTTTGGTTAATTTTTAGTTTAATTTAAATCACTTGTCATTTTTAGTTAATTTAAATTTGATTTTAATTTAGATTTTAAAAAGTTTAATTAATTAAATAATAGTTTAATATTATTTTAATCACTTTTATAATTTCTTTTTCATTTTTAATTTTAAGTTTTGAAAAGTGTCAAAAGCACCCCCTGTAGTTTGATAATTACCAAAAACCCACTTTTCCAGTCCGATACGTGATCTTAATTGTGAATTTGTGCATATATCTGGTATCTGATTATTGTGAATATTATATCTGTGTACCAATACCAAAATAACAGTAGCAAAATCAATTCCATATCATCTGGGCTACTGTCCTCAGTCCCACTCACTCATAAACGATTCCAAAAGCACCATTTCAATCTCGCTGGGACTTTTACGACCCGGGGAAACACTACACTATCACCGGAGTATTGATTCTAGGCTATCTTTGACTTATTGACCTTGGTCAATAATAATCTGACGGTTCGGGCTCAATCAGTCTCCTTCCCGCCAAAACCACGTGGCAGCTCAGGAGTAGACCAATTTCATCGGAGAGAGGTGGGAAATGATGAGGGTGCATCTGGGAACCCTAATTATCAGCTATAAAAGGAATAGAGTGCAAGATGAAGATGTAGCAGTTTAGTTTTAATTTTAAGCTGTGTCGAATTTTTACTATCTTGCAAATTAGTGTAACTCTTTCCAATTCAAGTATTGTAACATCCTTTTTAATGTGTTGAAAGTCTTTTGAAGTTATAAAAAAATCAAGGTTCAATTCTGCATTGTGTTTTTGCATTCTGAGTTTCCATTTGAGCTTATGCATTACTTGTATTGGTAATCATGGACTGAGAATAGGTCATGTAGGTTCCAAGAAGCTTGTTGAAGCTTTAGAGACATTTAAAACTCAGTCATATTAGAAGAAAATCAAAAATATAAAAGTGGTCAACCATGGTCAACTATTGTGCTTAATTTTTGATTTCAGGTGTTAAGAGACATTGGTGATCAATCTTGGAGCTGGATATAGCCTATTTAAAGATAGGCAACTGTGGAAAATCCCTTGTTCATGCTAGGGATGGTTGTTGTAAGCTTTGCTCATTTGAAATTCCACTAAAAATCCTATTTCATAGTTAGTTCTAAATTACTTGCTATTATCTGATTAATTTGTGCTTGTTTGTGTTAGCTGAGCATTACTTGAGTAGTTTTTAGTTTCATAATCATCTCTAGTTGTTAGAATTGTTGGTTACTAATATTCCTAGATTAAACTGTCATTAAGTAGTATACTTGGTATGCTTGTGTTGTGGTAGTCTCATTTAGGTTCTGAGTGCTTTAATAAACCTACATAGTCATATATTGTTGTCTGAGATCAAGTTTTTAAACCCTAGTGACCAATTGCTTTGATAAGCTCAAAACAATCCAACATAAGGGGTGTTTGACTTATGCTTGTTCAGGGTTCACCAGGGTATTAGTGGACTTGTATTTGGTTATATCTTATCACATTAAGTCTGGAAAGGTTTGGTAAGCAACAAAATTGGTGCATTATTAGTTCAAAAGTCAAAATCTCATTTAAATCACCCTCACAGTTAACTGTGAGGAAATTGTGTTCTCAAAAGCTTTCAAATTAGCTCAAAAGTGGTAAACATAGCTTAGGATTGTTACAATATTGCTTAATACAAGTTTTTCAATCAGTAATCACCATCCAAATCTCACAAAAGTCAAAAGTTCATATTTCACTAGAAAGTCAAATTGCCCATCTCAGGTTTTTGTAAAAGTTCCAAGAATTTTCATGATTTATGGGATGAGAGTTAAGGGTTGAAACTTGTTGTAGTTATAGCCTACCAGTTCAAATTCAAGTTCCTGTCTTTGTCATAATTTTGTGATTTTTGTTGTGGGTCCCACAGACCTCCAAAGTCACTTGCAGGGAAGAAAGCTCCCCTGCATCAGCATACCACCACCACACCACCAACTTTGGTGGTGATTTCTGGCCAACCCAGTGGGCCCTAGTGGTTCCAATTGGTTTTTCCCAACCCCCCTCCTACCAGGGAACAAGGATTGACCATCTATTTGACCTAGATCTTAGTGGACCCCACTTGGAATCCAACCTTAAGTTTGTCCCAATCTGTGTCCATTTTCAGTTTGTGCAAAGTGCTTATTTGATTACACATAGCTTATTTGTGGTTCATGTTTGCTTTTTCTGGCTTATTTGAGATTGTTAAGTTTGTTGGAACTCACTTTTACCATTGTGGACCCCACCCAAAGCCATTTGACCTCATTTGACCACACAGTCAACATAAGTCAACTGTGTAAGCCAAGGGGGTGCTTATAGCTTATTTATAAGCTATCTTGAAAAGTGTTTTCACAAAAGTTTGTTATTTTAGGTTATAAAATAGTTCTGTAAAAGAAAAATCCAAAAAAAATCCAAAGTTAAAATAAGTCATAGTTTCTATTTAATTCAATTTAATTTTAATTTTCATTTTTAGATTTTAATTAAGTCTCTAGTGTTTTTATATTTTTATTAAATACCTTATATAGTAAAGTAATTTTGATAATTTTTTCAGATTTTTATTTTGTCATCTAGTGTTAATTAGATTTAATTTTAGTTTTCTTTATTATTAATTAATATTAAGTATTAAATAGCTTATTTAGTTTTTATAAGGTTAAACTTAGTTTTTATAATTTTCCTAGCTCTAATATAGTCTAATAAGTTTTTAGAAAATATATTTTGAGATTCTACTGTTCATTTTCTATTTTTCTTATTTTATTTGTTTTAAATAGACTTAAGTTAATTAAAAGGTAAATAATTAGTTGTTTAATCTTAAAACATAATTTTTAGAGATTTTATAATTTTGTAGGATTCCAACGATGGTTAAGTTATTTTATAAATTTTATCTTAATTTTCTAAGTTAATTTAGTATTAGTATTAATTAAAAGTAGTTTAATTAGTTTAATTAAGTTAAATAGTTTTTAATTAATAACAAAACCACAAAAAGACAAAAATATTTATTTTTATTTTTTATACTTTCTTCATGTTCTAATTTAGGTTTAGAAAATATTTTTGTTAATTTTTAGTTTAATTTAAATCATTTGTCATTTTTAGTTTATTTAAATTAGGTTTTAATTTAGATTTTAAATAGTTTAATTGATTAAATAATATTTAAATAGTATTTTAATCATTTTCATAATTTCATTTTCATTTTTAATTTTAAGTTTCAAAAAGTGTCAAAAGCACCCCCTATAGTTTGATAAATACCAAAAAACCCACTTTTCCAGTCCGTTACATGATCTTAATTTTGAATTTGTGCATATATCTGATATCTGATTCTTGTGAATATTATATCTGTGTACCAACACCAAAATAACAGTAGCAAAATCAATTCCATATCATCTGGGCTACTGTCCTCAGTCACACTCACTCATAAACGATTTCCAAGGCACCATTTCAATCTCGCTGGGACTTTAACGACCCGGGGAAACACTACACTATCCACGGAGTATTGGTTTGATTAGTTTAACTTTTACGGTTGACCATTCACAAGTGGTTGACTAATAAAAGTTGACTAGTTAAGGGCCAATCAGGAACAGTACATGAAGGCGTCAAGAGTAACTCATGACGGCGTCAAACCTCAAGAATAAAAATCCGTAGTTGATGACGGCGTCACACAGGGCGTCAGAAGTAGATCAAGGCCGTCCGAGGAAGTATTTGGCGGCGAGATGACGGCGTCACACCTTTGTTCTTGACGCCGTCACCCCTATTTTCCTATATATAGTTTTCTAGTTTTTCACATAAAAAGAGAGAAGTTTTGGAGAAACCCTAAACACGATTTTGGTGCAACTTTTACAGGTTTTTCAAGGGTTCCAAACCCTTGATACCTTGCATTGTAATTGAGATAAGTGTTCTTCTAATTCAATCAATATGTCTATGTGTTGGTTGTCTATATCTTGTTCTTGTCTCAATTCCATTATGCTAGGCTAGATCTCTTTTGTGTTTGCTTAGATCTAATGAAACCTAGATATTGATTATGTGTTGATTACTTGTTTATTCTTGTTTTGGATGAATGATTTTATATGTTAGGCTTAAGAAAACTGGCAGATCTCCAAATGGTAACATGCTTGAACGTCTTAAGAAACATGAACCGAGGCGTACTAGGTCTTTATTGGTTGTATTTAATGCATGAGCCACTGTTTACAATCCCTATAGTTGTGCTGGGCATGGTGTAGGAGGAGATAAGAGCTCATAGAATTGGAGAGTTATGTATGCCACCCCATGAATGATATTAAGGAATACGATCCGTCATCCATACAATTATAACAAGTAATTAACGTGTAAAAGATATCTAGGGAGTAGTGAAGTCTAAGTAAACACATTTTCTCCAATTACTGCTCACAACCTTAGTATAATTAGTTTAATTTTCATTTTTTGTATTTTATTTTGATTGCATCTTAGTTTTGGGTTAGTTGAATAGCAACTAATTCCGCCCACTCTTCCAAAACCCGAGATTTTTACTTGCTTTCTAAAAAATATAAAAACAAAAAAATAATCGTCCCTCACCTTTAGAACTAGTAATTAGGCTTTCTAATCCTAGTGACACTATTCCTAAGCTGAACGATCAATCCCCCGGTACTTGTCACTATACTATACTACAACGATCAGGTACACTGCCTGGTGGGGGTTGTAAGCTTCTCGAGATCCCTCGAGAGGTAAAGCCTGTTGCGATTCCCACACATCAATCATCAAGGTGCTCATTTGATATGGAAATAAGCTCATCCTTCATAATCTGCAAATTGCTTGTAGCTTCTGGGCAAATTCCTAGCTGAAACAATTTCAAAAGTTAGGTCCAAAACTATCGATATAATAATGTGAGATTTGTTTTAGATATATTTCTAATTACATGCCTTGAAATCATGACTACATTGCGCGCATAGCTCTGGAGGTAAACTTATGTCCTCACATGCAGCGACACCATTACTTGCAGCTGGGGTGAAAGGTGGAAACTTAGGGATTGATGGCCGTGGTGTGAAAGATGATTAGAGGCGATCTTTGATTATTGGATCCACATCAAGATTCTAAAATTTGAAATTGATGATAATGAGAGTTATTCAATCGTATGCTTTTTAAGATAATAAGAAACAGATAATCAAGTGTAACAATAACAGTATAACTGAATATTTAAAAGATAGAATTATGACTACTGAATATACATTGGCCAAACTACTCATTCATAGTCAAATAAGCAAATAAAAATAATTAGTTTATTTCTATCCAAAGCAACAAAACAACTAATTAGTCACAGAAGACAGTTGTTGCACATGAAAGAATAAAGTCGGATTTTAGTTCTGATTATATGATACGAATAGTAGATGTTCATACACTTTTAGTTTCAGCAGCATAGCACAAACGATAAACACAAAATTAGCATATGAACTATGAACCCATGTTGCAGCAACAAAACAAAATATTCATGAGTAATCCCCAGTTCTAAACACTACCCAAATCCAAATCTCCACAACCAACTATTCCCACTACACTTTGCAGTTCAAAAATTGTATAAAACATTGAACCACTAAATTTATTTACTCCTAATTTCTAACTCTCTAATCCAGAAAACCATTAGCTCTCAAAACCTGGTAACACACATGCGCTATCAATCCTAATACACAAAACTTTTGGCCTCCTAACATAACCTGATCGATCATATCGAACAAACACTTGCAAGTAAATTTCAATTTGTTTGAATGAGATATGGGCTCTCTTTTGCATAAATCTCTTCCCCATAATATAATAAATAAAAGCTGAAATCTATTTAACAGAACAGAAAGAAAAGTAAATGAGAAGAGCTCGACACTACTTACCAACCATCACCATGTGGCTGAAAGCTGGCATTGTGTTTGGTGATGAGGCGAAAAATGAACCACTTTTAGGGGGTCATTTAAGCCCGGAATTGAATTTATTTGATCAAATATTGCCCGAAATCGTTCCTTTTGTGATTTTAGGTACTTTGGGAGAGAAATCTGAAAAAGGAAGCAATTCGGACATTTTTGGAGCATAAAAGTGAAGAAAACGCCAAAGTCTTAATTTTCCTTGCTGGGAACAGTAGGTGACGTCCCAGTACAGAATTGAAGGCGTCACAAGGAAGAGCGTCAAGAGTAAAATATGTGACGGCCTGGAAAAAGTTATAACGTGACGGCGTCAAAAGTAGATCAAGGCAGTCCGAGAAGTATTTTGGCAGCGAGATGACGGAGTCACCAATTTGGTCTTGACGCCGTCAGCCTCAATTTCCTATATATAGTTTTCTAATTTTCATTCATAAAAAAAGAGAAGTTTTGGAGAAACCCTAAGGCCGAACTTAGTACGAATTTTACAGGTTTTTCAAGGGTTCTCAGCCCTTAAACCCTTTCATGTGTAATTGAGATAAGTGTTCTTTTAATTCAATCAATATGTCTATGTGTTGGTTGTCTATATCTTGTTCTTGTCTTAATTCCATCATGCTAGGCTAGATCTATCTTGTGTTTGCTTAGATCTAATGAAACCTAGATGTTAATTATGTATTGATTACTTGTTTATGGTTGTATTGGATGAATGAATTTGATGTTAGGCTTAAGAAAACTGGCAGATCTCCAAATGGTAACATGCTTGAACGTCTTAAGAAACATGAACTGACGTGCACTAGGTTTTATTGGTTGTATTTAATGCATGAGTAAATTCTAATGATCCCATGTAAGGAGCTTCTTAGCCGGCTCGACATAGGAGTGAAGTAGGCACTCATAGGATTGGGGAATTAAGTGCGCCACCCCATGAATGGTATTAAGGAATACAATCCGTCATCCACACAACTATAACAAGTAATTAACGTGTAAAAGATATCTAGGGAGTAGTGAAATCTAAGTAAACACAACTTATCCACTTATTGCTCACAACGTTAGTTTAATTTAGTTTATTTTCATTTCTAGTATTTTATTTTGATTGCATCTTTAGTATTGGGTTAGTTGACTAGCAACTAATTCCGCCCAAATCCTTCAAACCCGAGATTTTTACTTGCTTTCTAAAAAAATATAAAAATACAAAAATAATCATCCCTCACCCTTAGAACTAGTATTTAGGTTTTCTAATCCTAGCGACACTATTCCTAGCTGAACGATCAATCCCCCGGTACTTGTCACTATACTATACTACAACGATCAGGTACACTGCCTGGTGGGGGTTGTAAGCTTCTCAACATCCCTTGAGAGGTAAAGCCTGGTGCGATTCCCACGTATCAAGTTTTTGGCGCCGTTGCCGGGGAATAGTTATTGTCTAGGTTGGAATCTCTTTTATTAGGTCTACTTGCTAGATTCCGTTCTAGTAAGATTTTATTTTTATTTTTAGGTTTTCTTTAGTCTATCTTATTTCTTTGTGTTTTTGTTCGTAACTCTTCACCACCCGACATCATGGACGATGGGAACATCTTTGAACCCGTCATCCCACCACAACAAAACCCACCACTAGAACCTCTTAGGCCCCGAACCTTAGGAGAGTATTCCCGACCTAGCCACCAAGGCTACCGAAACACCATTGAGCTCACCGGAGCCAATGTGACCCCCTTTCGATCCGACACCATCCGGTTGGTGCAAAGCGGATGTGCATTCCATGGACTTCGTTCCGAAGATCCAAACCAACATCTTAAGGACTTCCTTAAAATCGTAGATTCCATAGACCTTGATGTTGAAACTATAGAGACAACCCGATTACGCCTATTCCAATTCTCTCTATGGGATCAAGCTAGTCAATGGCTTGAGCGTTTACCCGCGGGATCCATCACCACATAGGATAATCTCACCAATCGCTTCCTTACTCAATTTTTCCCACCGGGGAAGACTGCAATGCTTAGAAATGACATTTTGATGTTTGAACAACATTAGGGTGAAACTTTCTACGAAGCATGGGCTCGATTTAAGGATCTCCTCCATAAGGTCCCTCATCATGGTATAAACCTTTGGTTATTAGTTCAGATTTTCTACGACCATGTTGACTATCACACTAAACGCACAATCGATAGGGCCGCGGGAGGTAAACTGCGTGATAAGAACGCCGAGGAGTCCTGGGAAATTATTGAGGAGCTCGCCGCCGATAATCAAGAGATATTGGAGTTTAATCATACAATAAGAGCGGCCATCAATGCAGTCTCAACATCGGGAGGAACCACCGAAATCCCCGATGAACTCCTATGCAAACTCGAGGCAAAAGTTGATTATTTTGAGGAAAGGCAAAGGAGACCTTTAAGTCCTAGACGGGCTACTGTCAATTCTGTCTCGAAACCAACCTCAACACCATTATCTGAGTCACCCTATAGAGAAAATGCCGAGACTTTTCAAAACTATGCCCTACCTTGTTCCCCTCCCGAGGAGCTTAGCTCGGAGTTTGAAGCTAGGATGAGAGAATATATGGCAACTCACTCAGATCGACTTGCTAGATTCGAGGAAGTAGTTTATAAGCAAAAAGAGGAGATGCAGGAGAAAATGAATGAGATGATGAGTCTATTAGAGGAGTATGCCAACCAGAGAACCCCCGAAAGAATGCTACTAAGGAAAGAAAGCGCCACTCCCACAACCCAATTTGTTAATTCCATCACAATTGTCCACAAGGATAACGAGAAGGTAGAAGCACCTACTAAACAGACCTTAGAGAAGCCACCAGAATCCCAACCCTTGAGTCACTACCTGAAACATGATATAAACGAAAACACCATAACAAATTGGATTAAGGGTGACGGGCGTAACCAACCTTCAGAAAGAGGAAAAGGTAAAAGATGAGTATGATACGTTACCTGGGGGATCAGTATTCGAGAGGCTATTGGTACAAAAAGTGGCTACTAAGTAGATAGCGTGTGGGAACTTTGAGATACCAACTAGCATCGGGGATTTGAAATATCTTAGTGCTTTCGCCGGCCAAGGATCGGAAGTAAATCTTATGCCCCTAACTATCTACATCCAACTAACGTCAAAAATGCCAGCCCCTACTCGTGTTAGGTTGTCCCTCGCTGGACACTCGTACGTGTACCCCCTAGGAATCGCAGAAGATGTATTAGTTAATGTCGCAGGGATCATGTACCCCGTTGATTTTATGATCATCGATGATAAAGGAGATGGATACATGTCAATAATCCTTGGGGCACCATTCCTCGCCATCGCTAGGGCTGTCATTAAGTATGAAGGTAGGAAAATTGAGCTTAAATCTGGAAAAAGAAAGATTAGCTTCCCCATGACTCCGCGAAGTGGGCATGAAAATTTGAGTTGGAGAAAGATCAAAAACAACATTGACATGACACCCATTCGTGTTCAGAATAAAATTCTTGCATGGGAGGCAAGAATCAAAAGCTACAAGGAAGCTAAATATGAAAGAAGCAAAAGCAATAAGGTTCAGGTCGAATTCGAACATACTCAACCCCGCAGAAAATCATGTACCATTTGAGGAAGGGAACTTGGTACTCTTGAGACACTTGGAAACAACAATACCACCCGATAAACCAAGTCCTTGGTGGTATGGGCCTTTCACACTTGAGAGCGTGAACCAAGATGGGATGGCTAACCTGAGAAGTGAAGTAGGTGGAATGGTGATTGCAAGTATCGATAGGTTAAGGCACTACCACCATAACAGTAATGATCACAACTACATGGGGTATATCATTTCAAGGGATGAGGTCACGTTGTAACCCATGACCTTGAGTCTAGCTACAAGACTCGAAATAAAGAAAAGCGCTTCTTGGGAGGCAACCCATGTTTTGTGTGATTTTATTTTGTTTGTTTGTTATTTGCTTCCGTATGCATGCTTTATTTTTATTGTTGGTAGATCATGTTTCTCAATTAAATAGTGGAAATACTTTACTTTGTTGTTTTGGCCTAGTCTTAACTACACCTAAAAGTATTTTTGCAAAAGATAAGTGTAAGGGGAAACCCCAAATATGTTTTTAAGAAACAAACCGATCATGATTCTCCACAATATTAAATGAACATGTATATTCGTATTTGTTAGAGTCAAATGCTTGTATTGAGTCATAATGAAGTTTTGCAGGATTTTCCAGGAAGTGAGACCAAGTTTTTCCAGAAATTTTCCAGAAACTTAACATAAGAATTTCTGCAGGTCACTTCTGACGGCGTCACGAGTTAACTCTTGACGGCGTCATGTGTAAAAATCTGGAAATTTTACCGGTTTTGTTTTTCTAACGGAGTCTTATGGTTTTTGTGAATTATTAAGTTTTATAATCTCCAGGAAATCTGCAAACTTCATTCCACAAGTATTATATCTTATTTTGTTTTCTAGGATTTAGTAACTTATATAGGTTGCCGCCGATTTTATGCGATGTTGTCTTGTCAATTTTCTCAGGATTCACAGGTTATGTATGACAAGAAGATGATTTATATTCTGGAGGGAAGCTTTGATTGTTCATTTTCTTGGAGGAAGATTTAACCTGGCCACCTTATTATCCATGCCGAGCGAATCAGGGGAGTATTTGATCTCATTCTTTTTACTTTTTCACTTTTACATTCTTTACTTGAACATTGGGGACAATGTTCATCCTAAGTATAAGGGGAGGGTAAAATGATGATATCTTACATGTACACTTTCGCTTGAGTTTGTTTTGTTTAATGGTAGATGTGTAATAAAACTATGAGAAATACTTGTTAGTGCAATTTTAGCGCCAAACTAAATTTTTTTTACAACATTTAGGAGTGAAACTTTAGCCATAGCAAGCGTCTCATGGATAGGAGATTGTATGACTAGCACATAAACGTACTATTCAGAAAAATTTTCCACCCAAATATGTGAGGTTCGCCTTTAGATTTGATAGGAAAAGCATTTACTATTAGTGCTTATGAGTGTACCGGTAGCATCTAGATTCTAGAACTTGCGTTAGTGATGCATCCCGAGACCGCTAGTGAGACTACATTCGTGTAGTAGAATTTACTACATGATAAGAAGCATTAGGATCACCCTTGTGTTAAACCCGTATCATAATTACTTGACCATTTAAGTCTTATTACTTGGCTAGTTAAGTCAATTAATTTTTCGCACACCCTAAGCGTTGTACTCATTTTTAGTACACGAAACCCCTAGTACACCCCTCCGAGCCTATCTTTTCGTTTCTAACTTTAGGCATCTTACTTAAAGGAAGAATTTGTTACACCCCACTTAAATGTACAACCAAATCGCCTTAGCCTTCCGTGTATGCGCTCATCTTTAGTGCATTATTGTTATTTGTTAAACCCTAAGTTAACTATCTAATTGATTACATGGTTGCTAAGTCGAGTCATATCCTTGTACATATTGTTTTTGGACGATTGGGACTCATGGGTAAAGTACTTATTTTATGGAGTAATGGGGGAGAACATCATATTATTACCCCCATATGTACGTTAATCTTAAAAGTACTCCAAGTGTTTTGATTTTCTTAATTCGAGTCGTTAGATTAGTTTATTGTAAAGTATGTAAAAATTCAAGTGTATGGGGAATTTCCGTTCCCTATGATGTATTATTTTGGATGGTGGGGTAAGAGTGTACGCAAAAAAAAAAAAAAAAAAGAAAAAGAAAAGAGAAAAAAACATACGGACTACCATCCCATTTCATTCTATGTTCATTTTATGTTTTTGTTATTTTTCATTTATTAGCTTAAGTCGAGTCTAGTCTTGGCTTAGCAACGCCATATTGTACATGTAATTAACCAAGATTGTTAGCTCGCCACCAGTAAAAACTTCCTTTATCCAACAAAACCGTGTATTTCATATCCCTACACCTAACGTTACAACCCTTTAAAAAGACCTCTTTGATAGTTTATCCTAGGTGCTTACGCCATGTGGTGGAGGTTTGATCCTTTCTCAAGCCTATGGTAATCTATTTTGCTATGACAGGTAGTGAGAGATATCTTCCGTTTCCATATTGTAATTTATACTTTATTACACCCGAGAGATGTGAGTATCTAAACACTATTTGTGAGGTGCTAGTATATGACCTCCGTGCTTGTCTTTGGTCTTTAGTGGAACGATTATTTGTTGTAATTACTTTTGTATTAGTGTTAAATGACCCCTAACTTGTATTTTGAGTAGAATAAAAGCGCATTTGCTTGAGGACAAGCAAATCTCAAGTGTAAGGGTATATGATGAGGCGAAAAATGAACCACTTTCAGGGGGGTCATTTAAGCCCGGAATTGAATTTATTTGATCAAATATTGCCCTAAATCGTTCCTTTTGTGATTTTAGGTACTTTGGGAGAGAAATCTGGAAAAGGAAGCAATTCGGACGTTTTTGGAGCATAAAAGTAAAGAAAACGCCAAAGTCTTAATTTTCCTTGCTGGGAACAGTACGTGACGGCGTCAAGAAGAAAATCCTGACGGCGTCAAGAGTAATTTTCATGACGGCCCAGTACAGAATTGAAGGCGTCACAAGGAAGAGCGTCAAGAGTAAAATATGTGACGGCCTGGAAAAAGTTATAACGTGACGGCGTCAAAAGTAGATCAAGGCAGTCCGAGAAGTATTTTGGCGGCGAGATGACGGCGTCACCAATTTGGTCTTGACGCCGTCAGCCTCAATTTCCTATATGTAGTTTTCTAATTTTCATTCATAACAAAAGAGAAATTTTGGAGAAACCCTAAGGCCGAACTTAGTACGAATTTTACAGGTTTTTCAAGGGTTCTCAGCCCTTAAACCCTTTCATGTGTAATTGAGATAAGTGTTCTTTTAATTCAATCAATATGTCTATGTGTTGGTTGTCTATATCTTGTTCTTGTCTTAATTCCATCATGCTAGGCTAGATCTATCTTGTGTTTGCTTAGATCTAATGAAACTTAGATGTTAATTATGTGTTGATTACTTGTTTATGGTTGTATTGGATGAATGATTTCGATGTTAGGCTTAAGAAAACTGGCAGATCTCCAAATGGTAACATGCTTGAACGTCTTAGGAAACATGAACTGACGTGCACTAGGTTTTATTGGTTGTATTTAATGCATGAGTAAATTCTAATGATCCCATGTTAGGAGCTTCTTAGCCGGCTCGACATAGGAGTGAAGTAGGCACTCATAGGATTGGGGAATTAAGTGCGCCACCCCATGAATGGTATTAAGGAATACAATCCGTCATCCACGCAACTATAACAAGTAATTAACGTGTAAAAGATATCTAGGGAGTAGTGAAATCTAAGTAAACACAACTTATCCACTTATTGCTCACAACCTTAGTTTAATTTAGTTTATTTTCATTTCTAGTATTTTATTTTGATTGCATCTTTAGTATTGGGTTAGTTGACTAGCAACTAATTCCGCCCAAATCCTTCAAACCCGAGATTTTTACTTGCTTTCTAAAAAAATATAAAAATACAAAAATAATCATCCCTCACCCTTAGAACTAGTATTTAGGTTTTCTAATCCTAGCGACACTATTCCTAGCTGAACGATCAATCCCCCGGTACTTGTCACTATACTATACTACAACGATCAGGTACACTGCCTGGTGGGGGTTGTAAGCTTCTCAAGATCCCTTGAGAGGTAAATCCTGGAGCGATTCCCACGTATCATTTGGCTACCGTGGTTTCAAAATGTTGAACACGCCATTGCTGCAATACAACAAATGGGTGCTTTTAAGCAACTGTCACTATAAATATAAATTTATATAGAATTGCACATACAGGTTATGTTCCGTTACATATCTACTAAGGAATCTGTGATTGAACAACTGAGTTTTTGGATCATATAACATATACCTATTGGTATTTCTTTTCCAATATCTTGATTTAGTCACTGAAATGCAATCCACTTTCATCGGCCATTCTGATTACCTGCATAGCCAAACCATTTAAACTGTAAAGGTTGCCTAAACTACACAGTTATGAAGATATCACAAATATCAAAACATCTTAAATTTTTTGGCTCAGTTTCATATCGCACGTGCAAAATTTGAGAAAACATCACATGAATATTCTATCATAATGGGTATCAGCTTTGGGAAAAGGTGGGACTAAAAGTTTTTCACACCGAGTAAACGTAGAATGGCCTAAAAAGTTATGCGTTTCGAACAACCCATTATTACCCGTTTCCCAACTACGCTGACCCGTGTATTTAGTCACTGTGGACGTCCGACTAACTAACAAACGACTACTCACAACTAAAGATTACTACACAAAATGCATATGGCAATAATAAACACGTAGCAGAACAAATGAAAAACAGCACAATCAAATTAACCACACCAAAAACCTAAATTTCCTTTATTTGCACAAATTATTAATATATATATATATATATATATATATATATATATATATATATATATATATATATATATATATATATATATATATATATATATATAAAATAAAAATAAAAATAAAAACAAATTCTATCACTAATCGAAGACAAAAAAACACAAATCAAATGAATCAATCAACCAATCCAAATATACCTTTGATAAAGAGCCTTTATTCTGCATCAAATTAGAATCATCATCGAAGATGACACATGAGATGGATGATCTACAAATATTAACAGCCTACCGATCAAATTAATAATCCCAATATCAAAAGCAAACATAATAAAAATTTTACTATTACCTGATCTGACAAATACATGACCGTCGATCGTGTGTGCGTTTTGCTCCCCTCCTTTTTCGATTAACGATTCACCATCTTCAGCGTTTTTTTTTCCTTTCTTTTTCGATTTCGTGTTTGGAAAGGATTTTGGGGTGAGATGGTTCTAGAGAGACCAAGATAGACACAGATATATGAGGAGGGGGGGGGGGGGAGGAACACTGTTAAAAAGATTATATATATTTTTTGGGCTTTGCCATAGTAGTACTGTTCATAAGAGCTTTGCTACAGTATTACTGTTCATAAGAGCCTGATAATTGTTATATAGGTATAACGAGCGGGGGTACCCGCGCGTTGCTGCGGAAATGTTGTGATTAATCTAACATCGAAATAAAACGATTGAAAAAAATTATTTTTGTTATTAAGTACTAAATTTGCAAAAGATCTATAACCGCAAGTACTTTTGAAATTAAAAATTAACCAGAGGGGGTGTAGGAAAAAAAAAAAAAAAAAAAAAAAATTGGTGAACAGTGTTTTTTAACGAATGAACAGTAATTTTTAACGGGATCGATATGTTGCAAAGTTAGTCCTTTAGGATTATCTTTGAAATTATAATTTAACCTGAGGTACTATTTTTGTTAAATATATAACCTCAGGGTCAAAAATTAAAAAAAAAAAAAAAAAAAAAAAAAAAGTTGCTACAGTAGCAGTGCTACAGTACCCGTACTCACATATTTACTGTTATAACCACTGTAGCAAACACTGTTGCTACAGTGTTTGCTACAGTGTTTCTCACTGCCTTTTAGTATATAGGTATAATGATAAGCCAAGTATAATTTTATGAAGTTATAATAATCAGGGACATATAAAATATATGGAAATTAGTTACAGCAATAGGAATATATTGTTGATAGACTAAACCTTTCACTCGTTACGAAACCTAGTTTTATTAGCTACAAAGACTATTCAACCTCGAATATTTATTCAGTTTGATTTGTATCATTCCTTGTGTATGTGGTGTATTTGACAATGCCTTGGGCCATAAAAAGAAAGTGCACTTGTAATTGATAAGAAACCTACACTTTTGAGAGCTAAACAAGATAATGTGAAGGGTTCAAAGGTTGTTAATAAAAGTAATGCACGGAAGGTTCTAGTCTAGACAAAGCAACTTACTATATTTTCTGAAGACTTAAAATAATCCCTTGTTACATTCTTATAATTCATATAATAATGGAGAAATGATTCGAGCCTGATAGTATGACTGGTTTTATGTTTACATCGACGTAGCTAATGACCTAATTATAAGATGTCAATTGGACAGTGTTTACTTTTTAAGATAATTCACTAACTTGGAAAAGTATTTCATTAAAAATAACATTTGTCATAATTAGCAAAGTATTTCACTAAAAAAAAGTTACGAACTCATATCACTTTTGCATTTACCCGGATAGATAGAATATTACGACATGTGAAATCATGAAAGTGATCTTTTAATACAATTGATTTGTTTACGGTATGGTATATAAAGCCACCAACATTTCTATTCTCAAACCTATGTGGGATGAAGGTTGAATTTTTAATAATTGTATTATTCAAGACTTAGTTTAACAGATATGATTTGCTTTGATTGGAAAATTGATGAAAGCTTTTAGATTGGAAAATTACCTTAGTATTCAGTTTTTTTCAGGGCATACCTTAGTATTACTAGACCAGACTACTCATTTTTGGGGCCCCGATTTCAATTATTAATAATTATAGTAGCTGAAATCTTGTAGGCGATGACTGACATTGAGAAACCTATCGCGTGACATTGAGAAACCTTCAGAGATGTTATCTAGCAACATGGTTGCAGTGATGTGTGTATTCGGCTTTGCGCATGCTATTTTATTGGATGTGCAACCTCGCAATCATTTACTTCTTGTTCGTTTGCCTCAAAATGAAACGTTTATACTCTATCAGTTTTCTCGTTGGGCAAGAGTAGGGATGGCAACGGGGCGGGTTTGGGGCGGGGCGGCCATCCCCATCCCCAAACCCGATTACCAAAGTTCTCCCCAAACCCGCCCCGATCCCCATCGGGGATCTAATCGGGGCGCCCCGTTGGGGCGTGATGGTCCCCCAAACCCGCCCCGTATTAATCGGGGATCTTATCGGGTCGTCATCTTTGGGTGTAATTCTCGACCAAAGCCGCACCATTTTACATTTATTGTTATTTTTATACCGTTAGCAATAACGAACCTATTAATAATCAATTAGAAACAAGCCTTATTAAATTTTCAATGATAATATTATACATAAATAATGATAAATTATACAACAAAAAAAATTAAAACTTAAAATATGACACTAAACGAGTTTCTATAATCACAATTACGTATTCTTATAAATCTAAAAAAACTAACAATATTAGAGTAATATTTTTTATTACGTTAATACTAACAAAATACTATAGATGTAGATATATTTGTATATATGTATATGTTAATCGGGTGGGGCGGGGCGGGGCGAGGATTCCCCACTCCCCGCCCCAAACCCGATTAAAATCCCCGTTTAATCCCCAAATCCGCCTCGTAACCCAATTAGCATGCCCCGCCCCGCCCCAATTATGTCGGGTTTCGGGTTTCCCCGTCGGGTTCGGGTTTTTTTTGCCATCCCTAGGCAAGAGGACAAGGGTAAGCTACCTTTTGAACTATCACTAAAATCCCACAATTCTTTTGCAAATTGTATTTCATATGCATACAACACTTACAAATTGTTTTCTTTTGAAAATGCACTTGCAATTGAAAAGAATGGTGAACTTGATTAAAAAAAATGATGGTTTCTGTTTTATCATTTATGTTGAGTTTTTTTTATCCATTTATGTGTGTAGATATTTTTTTTCCCTGGATACCGCTAAACAAGGCAAACTCACACACCAGTTCACAATGAATTAATCTATGGGCCAAATATGACACACCTTGGATACCGCTTAAACCAAACAAAGGCATGTTGGTCTGCGTATAGTTTACTTAACAATCATATCGGTATATCACTTGGGGTATTGTTTTCCTAAGATCAACTCTCACAACAAGTGTTCACAAGAAGTTATGTCGAATAAATTGAGGTATTGTTTTCTTAGGATCAAATATCACATCGACTTTTTGTTATAAAAAAGAGATTTTTTAGAGTGAGAAAATGTGAAGAATCACTACAGATTTTTTAAAAGTCAATTTTTTCACAAAAGAGCGTATAATATTTGTTGTTACATTCTTGTAAGCGCAAAGCGGATCTGATATATACATTACCAGAACCGTATTACCAGAACCGTTTAACTAATCACTTAGTTTGATACTCAACCAAAGTCAAGTTACAAGAAAACACACAACTAAAAGCAAAATATTACTGTATTGATTATTGCTATGATGCGGGAATTTCAACAAAGGCAGCTTGGTCTTTATATAGAGCCTTACTCCCTCTTAACTTTGAGTAATCAAGCGATGTGGGATAAACCCAAGACCACCCCTCCTTCCCAACAGTTTCATGTGGACTGCTTTATCTTCATTTACAAATTCGTTCTTCACCAACCAAATGATTCAATTCTAAGCTAACATTAACATCATTTTTCTACTTGTTTTATAAAGGACATTCACTAATTAAAAAATCTAGTAAGATGCTAGAGGAAAGGAGTTTACGATAAGTTCTTCTTCAAGGGTTTTTTTTTCACGATGGATTAAAATCAAATCTAGCAGATTGAGAAATCTTCATATTTTAGAAAAGCATGAATATAAAGTGATCATTTTCACAAGCTTGCATCAAATAACTTTGAGTGTCATGTTATCTTATTCTTATGTTACTGAAATTGTATTTCACTAAGATTTTTTTTTTTTTTTTTCGACTCCAATAACTCACCCTTTTAAGATACCATCGAAAGTAACTGTCTTCACAAATAATAAGATATTTGATTATTAAAGGATATTATCAAGTACACGCTAGGCACTAGTGTAATGTTATGTTAAAGCAATAACTAATCATCACTACTCATGCGAGAGGATGAATGCAAATATGTATGTTAGCCGGATTGTACATTTAGTTTAGAGAAACTTAGGAAAGAGTCTTAATCTAAGACCTTGCTGGATAACCATTCGACAACTATATTTGCCTACTACTTCATCATGATGAGAGCAACCTCATTTTGGCGCTTGATGTACTTTAAGTACAAGAACATTTTTAGCCTATTTGTTTAACAATCATCTGGGCAGAAGTTAATATTTTAGGAACACCATAGGTTAACTTACGAGACCTCTTAACTTATATGCAATTCCATGTTTTGGGATTCGATTAGTAACTTCAAAATGTCACTTGGTTGACATCGTAAGCAAAACTATCTCCTCATGTCCACGTTGGGTTTTGCTCATTAGAGAACTTGAAAGTTGAAAAGGCATCTGACGACATGAGCTGGTGACAACCATGCAACACTTGTTTAAAAGTTGGTAAGGTTCGTGTTGAAGTAATTTGTATAACATCAAATCGTGTTTCTCATTTTGAGAGGGTTAATACAAAAGATTGGTGGTTTTTGCGTCACTTTTGGTGATTATACATATATGTCACTTCTCTTCGGTTAAGGAAGTGTATTCTTGTTCATTCGTCAAAGGCTTGTAATGTTTTGACATATAATATCACATTGAATACATGATCCATGTGGTGTATTCTTCTCGGAACAGTGTTTTGTGTTTCACGTGACTAAAGTAAATTCAGTATTCAACTTGATATATAAGCAATCTAGTCAATGTGTTTGTTGTTTATAGCTTTTTCAAAACTATTAGGTAGTAATTTTCTGTTTAGTTTTGCAAAATTACAATATATAAATTCAGCATTTGCTATGTGGGATATGAACCGGAGATGTTATTATTATTATTATTTTTCCTATTATTAGAGAATATATTGATTATATTATAAAAGAAAAAGTGGCTTTAGTGATGAGAAATTTTTTGGTCACTATTTAGATGAAATTTGTTACGATATAGTTTATGGTATTTTTGGTCATCAGCAAAAAGTTAGTGACGAAACTTATAAATGGTCACTATATAATCACTAAATTACATGCCAGGTATTTTTATCTAGAATAGTGACAAGAAATTTGGTCATTAACATGCTAAACATTAGTGACGAAATTTTGGTCACTATTTCACACATTGTTGTGAGTGAATTGTATAAAATGATTAAAGATAAGGGCAATTACATATCTACTTACTAAAACTTCTATACTCATATATTCATAAAAAATTCATAAATACTATCACACGTTACGAATGAAAAACTTATAGAGCACAATAGCAGATATTTAACTATCTTTGATGCAATTCTCCTCTAAACATATTTTTTGAAACATAAACAATGTACTCTCTTTATTAAAAAAGCCTAAAAGAAATCCTACCGGCGGTGCTCCCCTTTGAATCCTAAAAAAATGTACTTGCTAAGGCCCTATTAATGTGATGGTTTCAATCTCCATTAATGATTACAGGTTGGTTTTGCTCAAGAACTATAGGGATTAGATATCGTTTTTAGGGTTTTTTCTCTTTTGTTGTATGGTCTTTCTTTTTTCTTTGTTGTATGTTTCGTTTTTATTGCATATGGGTGATCATAATTGGAAATCGTTTAATTCTAAGGAAGATCAAACCAGCAAAATCTCCAAATCTGTCTTTGTCAAAACTTCCCTGATCACATTCGTGCTTGAGATCTTTGGAACGTATGTAATGAATACGGTTTAGTAATCGATGCTTATATTCCTTCCAAAAGATCGAAAGTAGGTAAGCGTCAGGGGCGGAGCCACATACAAGGTAGTGAGGGCACTTGCCCCCAACACTTTCTTAGTAGTCCTATTTTTCAAAGGTAATATTTATGGGTTTTTTAGATTTTAAAGGTGTTGCCCTCAATGATTGTGCCCTCTACAGTCTCAATGTTTTAAGGAAATGAGTTAAGAAGATATGGGGAAGAAGATGCATAGAAGTTTGTGCTAGGAGAGAAGAAAAGAAAATAATACTGTAATATTTAAAAGAAAATGGGTGTAGAGTCACGTGGAGAGGATACTTTTAGCTTTCTAAATCAATTTTAAAACAACTACAGAGTATATGAGTTGTGGTTTTGACTTTTTGTTTCACAATAAATCTCAATTTGTTACCGTATAAAAAGTAGGTAGATATTCATAGTTTCCTACCGTGACTTTCAACGTTTCATTTTTTTTCTTAATTACATATTGTGAATTATTAAGTGTCTTGTTATAATGTGATAGTGTAAATCTAATGTGACTTTTGTTATTCGTTGTATTATTTGGTCACAACATAAGGATACAAATATACAATGATGCTATAAAAGAGAAATCCCGTCTTTGTCAATATTGTTTACTATTTTTATGTTTTTGCTCAAATTAGATATCTAGCTTTTCTTTTGATAAATATAAACCATTTTTAAGTATCGTTTTTTATTCGAATAAGTAGTTTGTATTTTGCTTTAGATAAGGCATTTTGTTGTATTTTCCCCCCTATATATGCACTTTTTTGCATTTTCCACAAGATTAGCTTTTTATGTTGTTGTTTCACACAATATAAGCTATAATTTGTATTAGCTCTTTTTTTAGCATTTGATAAGCAGCTCCGTTAAATATTAGCCTGCTATTTTTTGCAACTTTTACACAACGTACGCTGGTTTTGCGTAATATAAGATCTTTTTTTGCCCTTTTTTCTAACGATTTTCGTTAAGGTATAATTTTTTTGCCCCCCCACATTATGATTTCCTGGCTCCGCCACTGGTAAGCGTTATGCCTTCATTCTATTCATGAAGGTTTTTAATTTGGAACGCTTGATTGATAACCTTAACACTATACGGATGGGAAGTTATCGCCTGCATGCAAACAAGGTTCTTTTTGAAAGAGAGCAAGAATCTAGGGCTCATATTAACGACAAGTGTACAGGAGTCAATAGGGTTCATGTTCCTACTGCTACTCACTCAGGTAACAACAAAGGTACTTTTGCTTCTATTCTCAAAGGAGACACTTTGAATCATTCGTCTATTGAGTCAAAACCTGTAAACCGAAGAGTTAGAGATAATCCACAAGAGTTCAAATTAATAGATAAGTTTGTTGTATAGATTAGATCCTAATTAATTGGATCTATTGTTATCTTTATCTCTGATTGTATCTATAAATATAATAACAAACCTACGTGATTCAATAGGCAAAAACTATTCTCTTATTATCTTTTCACTTGGTTTCAGAGCCTATCCTAGGGTTCCAATTTATCATCACCATCTCCGGCTTTCTGATCTCTTTTTCAGATACGCCATCACCATGTCTTCTACTATCCATTCCTCAAAGATTGCTACCGCCATCTCCTGCAAATTAACCCGAACCAACTTTCTGTTGTGGAAAGCACAAGTTGTTCCTATCTTGCGAGGTGTCCAACTCTATGGTTATCTCGATGGCACCACACCGATGCCTGCTGCCAAGTTGATCACCGGAGAAGCTGCAGAAGCAAGAGAAGTTGACAACCCTCAGCATGCAGTTTGGGTTGTTCAAGACCAGGCAATCATTGGTGGCTTACTGTCATCTATGACAGAAGATGTACTCGCTCAACTCACCAGATGCACCAATACATCTGCCGAGTTATGGACCTCACTCCACACAATGTTTTCGGCCCAACACCGAGGTAATTCCATCCAAATACGTACACAGCTCTCTACTACAAAGAAGGGAGATATGACTGCATCTTGTACTACCAGACAATGACAAGTCTTGCTGATACTATGGCGAATATTGGCCACCCTATGACTGATGAAGAGGTAATCGGCTACATTCTAGCCGGGTTGGGACCAGGCCATAGTGACCTCTTCACCGCCATCACAGTCCTAAGTAATCAAAATGCTGTGACACTACCTGAATTCTATTCCTACTTGATTGCCCATGAAGCACAGGCTAGTGCAATGAAAAACACAACAGAATTCACGTCTTCCGCTAACAATGTGACCCGCCAAGATTCAAATCCTACACGTCGAAACTACAACAACAATACTCCTAACAATAACCAACGAAACAACTATCGTGGCAGCAGTAACCGTGGTCGCGGACGTGGTCGTGGCAGACACAATGGTGGTGGTCCACGTTGTCAAGTATGTGGCATTCCAGGCCACATTGCACTAAAATGTAGAAACCGATTTAACCATGCATACCAAGCAGAGGAGTATCATGGTGGAAATAGTGCTACCACAGGAAGTTTCAACAATGACACAAACTGGTATATTGACACTGGAGCAACAGACCATCTTACAAGTGATCTTGATCGTTTGTCCGTTCACGAACGCTATCATGGCAAAGATCAGGTTCAAGTAGCCAATGGAGCAGGTTTGCATATTTCCCATATTGGTCATTCTGTAATTCCCGGTTCAGGCAGATCTCTTGCTCTTAAAAATGTCCTGCGTGTTCCTAATATCAATAAAAATCTACTTTCTGCTCATAAACTTGCTTCAGATAACAATGTATTCATTGAAATTCACCCCAATATTTTCTTTGTTAAGGATCAGGTCACGAAGAAAACTCTTCTACTCGGTAAAAGCAAAGGAGGTCTCTTTCCGGTGCCAATCAGTCGGTCTTCCAGTACTCCTCATTATGTTGCATCTAGTGTCAAAGTGTCTCCATCACAGTGGCATCACCGTCTCGGTCATCCAACTTCAGCAGTTGTTAAGTCTATTTTGAAGTCTAATAAATTAGATTCTTCTTTTAATACCATGTCGTCTGTTTGTGATGCATGTCAACGTGCAAAGAGTCATCAACTACCTTATCATAATTCTGTTCGTATTACTTCATCACCACTTGAGCTTGTTCACACTGATGTTTGGGGACCTGCTCAAGTGTCTAGTGGAGGATTTAAATATTATGTTAGTTTTTTGGATGATTATAGTCGTTATACTTGGATCTATCTCATTAAACATAAATCTGATGTTGAACAAGTTTTCTATAATTTCCAAAATCATGTTGAACGACTTTTGAATGCCAAAATTCGCACGATTCAATCTGATTGGGGGGGGTGAATATCATAAGCTTCACAACTATTTTCAACAATCAGGTATTTCTCATCGAGTGTCATGTCCACATACATCACAACAGAATGGAATGGCTGAGTGAAAACACTGCCATATTGTTGAAACTGGTTTGGCTCTTCTTGCTCATTCCTCACTTCCTCTTCGGTTTTGGGATGAAGCGTTCTTAACAGCTTGCTACCTAATTAATCGTATGCCTAGTCGCACTATCAATAACTCTACACCTATTACACGTCTGCTTAATATAACCCCTGATTACTCGTTTCTTCGCAATTTTGGATGTGCGTGCTGGCCAAGCCTTCGAAAATACAACACTCACAAACTCGAGTTTCGGTCTAAACTATGTGTCTTCTTAGGATATAGCTCAATGCACAAGGGGTACAAATGTTTGGATAAAAGTACTGGTCGAATTTACATATCCCGAGACGTGATCTTTGATGAATCACGATTCCCATTTGCAACCTCATCGGTTTCAACCACTCCATCTCCCATGTCAAAAGTGTCATCCTTCCCTCAATCTGAACCGAGTATTGTAAATGATCATTTGAGGAATTATGACTTATCTTTTCTATCGGCTAACATTTCTCATGCAGCTGCAGTGCCATTACCTTCTATGACCAACATTCAGAGACCAAGAACTGCTACAAGTACACACACTGGTGAAACTTTGACAGGTACAAATATGCCTGCATCTCCATCTCCAGTATCACCACAGCAAGAACACCAAGCAACAGTTCCAACCACTACTGATGGTGAAGTCACTGCTCCTGCTACATCTGTTGATAATGCTATCCCTGATGTTACCTCTGTCACATGCGATACTGCTTCGAATAATTCCACTCCACCAGGTGTCACAACCCGTGCTCGTGCAGGAAAATCTTTTCCTCGAAAGTTTACTGATGGAACAGTACCATATAATCCCAATCGACGAGCATTTTTTGCAGAACCTACTTCTCATCGGTTGGCTCTTACTGAACCGAAATGGCGAACTGCCATGGAGGATGAATTTGCTGCTTTGCAAAATAATAATACGTGGGTTCTGGTCCCGCGACCGAATGGTGTAAATGTGGTTGGATGCAAGTGGATCTTTAAGCTCAAACGACATCCAGATGGTTCTATTGACAAACATAAGGCACGACTGGTTGCTCGCGGTTTCACTCAGCAATATGGAGTGGATTACCAGGACACTTTTAGTCCTGTTGTGAAACCAGCAACAATTCGATTGATTCTTTCGCTTGCAGTATCTAGAGGATGGCACCTTCGCCAAATCGACGTGAGTAATGCTTTTCTTCATGGTTTATTGAATGAAGAGGTTTACATGAAACAACCTCCAGGATTCGAAGATGCTCACAAACCTCACTATGTGTGTAAACTCCAGAAGGCGATCTATGGTCTCAAACAGTCCCCCCGGGCATGGTTTTCTCGACTAAGTGATAAGCTACATCAGCTTGGCTTTCATGCTTCCAAGGCCGATACATCCCTGTTCTTATTTCATCAAGGAAATATTACTATCTACATGCTTGTTTATGTAGATGATATTATCATTGTTGGCTCCTCTCAAAGCGTGGTCGACCGGTTGATACACAACTTGTCTTTCTCTTTTCCAATCAAGGATCTTGGTCGTCTGAATTATTTTTTGGGGATTGAAGTCGCTCACAATTCAGGGGGAATTACTTTACTCCAGCATAAGTATGCATCTGATCTTCTTCACCGTGTTCACATGGAGAATTGTAAGAGTGTTTCAACCCCTATGTCTGTTACGGACAAACTTGCTCGTGATTCTGGAATAGTTCTTAGTGATGATGACGCCTTCAAATATAGAAGCATCGTTGGCGGACTGCAGTACTTAACGTTAACGCGACCAGATATTTCTTTTGCAGTTAACAAGGTCTGTCAATACCTCTCAAAACCCACAAATATTCATTGGGAGGCTGTCAAGCGCATCTTAAGATATATAAAGGGTACCCTAAATACAGGGCTTCACATTCGAAAGTCCAACTCTACACTCTTGAGTGTGTTTACTGATGCAGATTGGGCAGGATGTTTAGACGACCGCAAGTCTACTGGAGGATTTGCTGTGTTTCTCGGACCAAATCTGACATCATGGAGTTCACGCAAGCAACCCACTGTGTCTCGATCAAGTACAGAAGCTGAATACAAAGCCTTGGCAAATGGTACAGCTGAAGCAATGTGGGTTCAATCGTTGCTTAAGGAGTTAAGAGTTTGTCAATCAAGACCACCAGTTTTATGGTGTGATAATCTAGGAGCAACTTATTTGACCAAGAATCCTGTGTTTCATGCACGAACAAAACACATAGAGGTGGACTTTCATTTTGTTAGAGAGAAGGTGGCGATGGGTGCTCTTGATGTTCGATTTATATCATCTAATGATCAACTAGCTGATGGGTTTACCAAGCCAGCTACTCGCAGCATGTTAGATCGACTGAGATCCAATCTAAACCTTGTCCCGGTTAAGATTGAGGGGGAATGTAAACCGAAGAGTTAGAGATAATCCACAAGAGTTCAAATTAATAGATAAGTTTGTTGTATAGATTAGATCCTAATTAATTGGATCTATTGTTATCTTTATCTCTGATTGTATCTATAAATATAATAACAAACCTACGTGATTCAATAGGCAAAAACTATTCTCTTATTATCTTTTCACTAAACCCACATTAGTTTTGGACGATTCATGCACTAAGGAGAGACTTTAGTCTGTCGTTAATGGGTAAAGTAAAGGAGGTTTCTGCTATTCCTAATCTCTACATCATTATCTCCAAAGAGGGTTTCCAATCGGTTAAGTTAATTAACATTCCTTGGAGGTATATGGGTTCTCATTGAATTGGACTCCCTAGATGCTATTGAGAAATTCTCTAATCATGTTGGAGTTGGGTCATGGTTCACCCTGCTTCTTCATGGTCGTTATTGTATGGGACTGAATGAAGTGAACCATAGTTAGACTCGATCATGAAGTGATATCTGTTAAGTGTTTTTTTGATGAGTTTGGATGAATTGGGGGTTCTGAAAGTAAAGATAGCCATTCTTTTGAAACGCATCGGAACTAAGCTACAGATTTGGGTGGAAGACGGTATAGAATGTTGATGATGATATCATGTGGGACTCACGCCATTGTTATCTTAAATCTTAACCTTACCTTATAAATATATATGTAGGACTCGACACAAGAAAATACCCAAACAGTTAAAAGTATATTAAAGTTTGTGATTTGAAAGAATCCTCACCTCCTTTTATAGACATAAGCGAGAAGGAAACCGGCTTGTGTACAAGGACACAAGGTCGGCTGTGATAACAAGCAAAAAGACCCTTTATGTTGGGCTTGGGACACAAGCAAAGATGACCCTTTATGCTATCTTAGTTATATATACTTGACTAATAACAAACAAAACTTAACACTATGACCCCTAGACTTATTAGTAAGCTAAAATAGAGACTAAAAACATATCAATATAGTTGTTACTGTTATAGATATATCATAGAATGTGTGTGTTCGAAGTAAACCCAATTGATTCAATATGTCAAAGCCTATTTGCCCCAAGTAGAGGCTCTGATAATACTTAGTATATGTTTTCCAAGAACATATATTCCACCTTGTTAGTAGAGGCTTAAACCCTTACATACTTATGTTTGTTAGAATTTTGTTACTATCCTGTTAGCTAGTTAGTCAAAGTTGGCTTATGTGTCGACTTTCTCATTAGCGTATGCAAACTCATCATGTACAGAGATTTCATTTTAATGGAAATTTCCCCCGAAATCTGCTCTCATGTTATTGATACTGCTCTCTGGAAAACATTCGCGTTTTTTGTTGTATCAAAAGTCGTAAAAAACTTCATACATAAAATTTGCGCTTTGTTGGTGAGCGGAGTAAAATTTGACTTCCAAATTATGATAAATTTAAGGTTTTTATTTCTTTCAGAAATTAGTAACTCTTGTCAGTACCTATGGGAAATTTCTACAAACAAGACAAATGTGATGAAGTATTCTGTCTTTAACAAGGTGAGCAGTAAATCTTTGACATATATGAGATCATTGTCTTTTGTCAGGCGTACACCGGACTTAACCTTGGCAAAACCAAAAAAGAAAGTATGAACCTAGAACTACATGTGTACGTTCCAAGTTTCACAAACTAGAAGGCTGGTAAAAGAGTTAATTCAGACCCAAATACAGCTGAATCAAGTCTGGTCCCAGCTTGGATTTTCAGATTTGTTGGTCCAGATGATTTGTGCACAGCTAAACTACTCTCGAAAACATCCTAGAAGTTTCAAGTTTAAATTACCAAGTGCACATTACTAATATAAAAATAATTACAAATAGTAGTCAATAGAAAATATAAAATTTCAACTCTACAGTAGTGGTCTTCCATGTCGTCGACTCATCGTAAAACAAATGGTACACAATTACACACAAAACAGGTAGAAGAGATCTATATTTTCTATTAGAAACAATTCTAGACAAGAATGTTCTACCGCATAGATAGCAATCTTTCATTGTTGCTGCCCAATACTAGCTCAAAAGATGTCACTCAGAAAAATATAATGGAGACGCCCATTGTGAAGTATCCGAAAGCTACCCATGGGCTTAAATTTAAAAGGCAATTCAAATACAGTATGTACAAACAGCATTCTGAAGGGACAGCACATCCTATAGACGTGCTATACACATGAATATCAGAAGCTGCACATACACAAAAGTTACATGGAGTTCTATAAAATTTAAACGTTCCAAAGAAACTTTAACAATTCAGCTTCAGAAAGACATGAACTAAACATTAAAATTTAAGCGGCAGATAGACTTCAACAATTCAGCAAGCAACTTTACGTTGCAGATACTCTTGAGCTAATGTACCAAAGGTACGATCCAAGACCCATCATTTGTCTCCTCTTCCATTAAAAGGTGGCCACTTCTGGATATACATTCTCTGACATCGGGGAAGATTGGAGGACTGATAATAAATGTTCACAAGATGTATTAGATATAAGATAAATCAACAATTAATAGCAAGCTATAATAAGTTCAAGAAAATACTTATAACAAACCTCAATATGGCTTGGCAAACAGAAGATGCAGACGGAACATGAATAATGTGACTGTTGCCCTTATTATCAACAGCCGCAACCAATGCCTCAAGCATTTCGATACTCAGTTTTTGGTGTTCACCAATGGCGAAAACATCAAGAGCTACATTCTTCGATTTAAATAACACTACAAGAAAAAGTGCCTATAGTGACGACACGAATATGGTCACTAATAGTAGATATTTGGTCACTAAGCTGATTTAGTGACCATATCAACGTGGTCACTCGTGGTCACTAAAAGTCGGTCACAAAAGGTAATAGTGATGACATTTGAATATGGTCACTAAATAGTGACAACTTAAAAGTGGTCATTAAATTTGTGACGACCTATTTGGTCACTTATTATGGTCATTAAAGTGATAAGTGGTCACTATTTTGACCAAATTAGTGACCAAAATAGTGACCACTATATAATAGTAACAGAGTATGTGGTCACTAATTTAAAAAATATAGGAAAAAAAAAAATCTGCAAAAAACTGCAAATAACCACTAATACTTACTAAACAGCAAAATGAAAATAGAATTTATTCTAAACAATAAATTTCCAAAATTAATTACATCTACATAATCCATATTTCTTTGTTCCAAACTAAATACTGTATAAGAATCACCATTACATCCACTTGATACCAACATAACAAATAACGTAAACAAAAATAACCCGCCAAGTACTTAATACCGGTTGGTGCTACCTGACTGCTGAATCAAATCTTCTGCAAGTTGCCAAGCTACGTAAACTGACTTGTGCCTGAGATTTGAGAGAGTATCATTAATTAAGATGCCTTCAAAGTCGTTATGGATATACATCAATCTGATCACCTAAAAACTGAAATAAAATTGTATGTTTTGACCCTTTACCCAACCCGCTGACCCTCATGTTTGACTCAAATTAGTAAATTAAATGGCTATGAGTAAAAGTGGTGGGATTTAAAGTACAGGCTTGACCTCTCCAATAACTGCAGCCAGAGAACCCTTTAGAATGGCAAGATTGACACGATCCAGAATTGGCACCTTCACTTCCTGATCACTGCTTAACTATGCACAAGTAGCATCCTTCATGATAACATCCATTTCCTCACCTGAAGAGTTAAAAAGAGTTCTGGAGTAAAAGGATGAAAGAGAATTTTGTGTGTCCCCGTCACGAGGTTCATGCTTAACACATAAGAGGAAAATTATAGGGTTAAAATTCAAAAAAATGCAGTAACAATAAAAAATACAAATACTATTTATTGACAAGTTTTAGTACAGTTGCTGCATCAAGTTGATTTCCCATCATTACATCGATTGTATAAGGATGTGTGACACATATATAGTTTTGTAATGAGTAAACCTTAGTACCTTACTGATAAACTGCCAGAGGACTTCTTTTGTGGCATGTCTTTAGTCTCTAACCCAATCCGTTTATGATTCGGGCCTGCCATAATCATATTCTGACCATTATCACCCACACCTACAGGAACAGAATCAAAACTAGTCTTCTTTGCCTTCACAGTCGATCGCATACCATAATCAATATTACTTTGAACATCATCAATACCAACACCTATATTATGCTCATTGTTCTTCACTACTGATTTTTTGCCGTTCAAATCCTTTTTCACATTACTCGGTTTTCAATTACCATTTGCTTGAATGAAAACTGGAGGTTAACACTTCCGTATCCAATGAGTTAGAACAGGTCAGGTGGGTTGATGAGCTGTTAACACTTCCGTATCCAATTTTCTAGAAGTTTACAAATAGTTAAAGTATTGAATATTATTACATTTGGCGTATCCAACCACTGGAGCAAAAAAATAACCAAATCGACCCATTTTTCAGGTAGATGGGTTGAAAGAAATGTTGTCAAATGCCTTGAATGCCATCTGATAGTACTAGAGAAAGAAAAACTCACCCAGCTACATCATTAAATCCTGTTGAACTTATAGCATACTCATCACCTTTATACTCATAATTACACGAAAAACTTAAATGACTAGCTCAATGCGCAAGTCCACCAAACTAGTTAAAAACTTAAATGACTAGCTTTTAAATGACTAGCTTTTAAACAGCATTATACTAGATTGATTATTATCCTAGATTTTAATATTCAACTAAACACATGCAAGATTAATCACCAATGCAGTAAGCCAGTAACTAACATAAAGCTGGTTGAACCGTTATCCTAAAAATCTACTTGTTAAGTCTTAGTGAGTTTCCACTGCAATTACAAGAGCCAATTACGATAATGATAAAATATAGTAACTAAAAGGACCACCTTTAATTTCTCTCTATATGAGGTACTAACACTGCGTCAAATATAGTTTTAAAATAAGGGCCAACTCTATATGAGTTTGATGAAATTCCTACAATCAAGAAATAATTATAAACTCCAATATGAGAGTCCACGTCTCACAGAGCAAACATGAAGAACAAATGTTACAATATGAGGAAAAAAAACAACAAAAGTACGAAATACAATGAAGGAAGCATCGACTACCTTGGTACATAAATCAGAACACCAGAACAACTAACTAGTCCAATTAAATATGTTTGCCCATTCGGTAATCTAATAGTGTTTATTAATAAACCTAGCGATTAGTACCCAGTTTACAGGTATGTCAATGTTAGTATGTTACAGTATACTGACAAAACGATTGGCCGTCACTTAAGCTCAAAGTTGTTACACATAGTAAAAACCAATGCATAGCAGATAAACAAACTAATATATATTTGTTCATCTAAATGAGTTACTAGAAAACTAGCGAATAATAGAATTTGGGCATAAAGTTTACATGAAAAAATGGAAACATTCAAGTTGTATATAAGAAGGTGAAATGTTAATATTATTCAAGTTTCCGGATACGAGGGACATACCACCAGACATATTCATATGTTTAACTTAACAGACGGTAAAATTCTCACTCTAAAAAAATTAATAAACAAACTTACGCTCAAAATGCAGATCCACAACGATAGATCACATCCCAAATATTTACAAACACTTGTAAGTTATAATAATACACCCAACAAAATACACAAATTTAACATATTGTTTTCAGTATTTAACAGTTCGAGCACCTACTGGATTGTTTTATTTAACTTAACATAACTTCACACTCATAAGCAGTTAATACGCAAATCTAACTTTACTATATTCAGAAGAAAATTTCAGTCCAAAGCAGTTACTTAACAAACTAAGCTCAAAATGCAGATCACAAACTAAGAAGTTACTTATTTAAGTACATCCGCTCAACTTGATAAGATCATAAGTCAAAAAGAAAGGTGGCTGGTGAGCTTTGCCAATTCAGAAAAGCCCCCTAAGTATGATATAACAATGGATATGAAGTGTCGCATCACTGCCTACATTCTAATGGCAAATTTCTACAATTCTCGCCTTAACAAATCATTAGTGACGAAATTAGTTAACAAACATTCTTTATACGCACTACTGCCTGATTGATTCATTGACTTTTTTTTTAAATTGCAAAAATAAATTAAAAGGATCTTGCTGTTGTTGTAGTATTGCTACTAATATATTCCCCAAATGAAAATTAAATAGAAATTGAATTCATTTCTACAAACAATTGACTCTTGAGTTAACAATTACTTACTGGCTTTCTTCACTTTTATTTAATTAAGCATGTTAGCAGTAGTAATTTAGTTAGTTTTCAATTATTATTATTATTAGGGTTTAGCATTCTTTGATTCATAGTAAATGTAGTTATATATCATTTTAATCAAACATACAAGTACACCTCGTGCTACAACTTCACTTTTGCCTTCTTCTTAATATACTTAGTTTTTAACCACAACTTTTCAAATTTATTTATTTATTTATTTTTTTTTTACAAACAATAAATTGTCAACTAGCTTGTTTAGATATCATCCACCAGAATAGAAATCCGCCTTTTCAACTGAGCCCAGTTACTTAACCCGCCCCCAAATTACAACCCCTGCTGCACTTGTTTAACATCAACTTTATTCTTTCTTGGATATTTCTTCAGCCATACTACTCACTTGTTTAGCTGTAAAACATTTCTTCATTTACACATTTAAATAATCAGACCCATATCATCAATCAGATGTTAGATACACTAGTTGTTAAACACGTGGCATTATTTATAATTGGGTTATGATTTATGTCTAACAACTCAAATGGATAAATTTGAAAACTAACTTGGTATGAGACAGCTCGAATGGGTTGAGAATTACCCAAACTAACACACTTTTGTTTCATAACTCTGCTAAAGAACCTTCTCTACGCGTTCAATGTTTAATAGGTGTTAACCATGAAAAACAAATATGTATGTTTTTGTTGCTTAACCCTTGCAATAAACGAACCTGCTATCGAGAACACATATATGAACTTCCGTCATACCAACGTTTTTACCAAAACAAAATACACAATTCAGTCAGACATTTCAACAAACAGTTGGATTACGCTCTAAACATACAATTCACAACGTTTTAAACGGAAAAAAAAAAAAAAAACAAAACTGATTCAAACATTACGTCGAACACCTGGTGTACGCGTATATAATACACCACATTTCCTTCAGGCAATGACACGCCACATCTCCAAATAAGCTAATTAGATAAGTTCATATTTTCAAATGTCTACTTAAGCTGAAACATAAGCTCATCAATCTCTTACTATTAAATAAGCTAAACATACTATTATACACTGAGCAAATAAGAGTTGAACAAATAAGCTACCTCAGAACACCTCAATCGATTGAGAACTTTTAGCAATTGAACGCGCGCTCAACCGATCTCAACCACTTCGCGAACACCTCAGCAACTGAATTTATATATGCATAAAATAAGCAAGGAAACAATCGATCAGTTATTAGGGTAGAATAAAGTTATTAGAATTTATATATGCATAGAATCGATCAATTATTAGGGAAGAAGGTACTTACATGGGAAGAATAGAATCGATCAGTTATTAGGGAAGAAGAAGCGTTTGGTACTGTTCGATTAAAGAGGAGATAATAGAATGATAAAAATGAGTAGTTTTTATAAAAAGTATAAATAAGGGTTTAGTTTTTATAAAAATGATAAGGATAAATAAGGGATAGAATAGAATGAGTAGTTTTTATAAAAATGAGGAAAAAGAATTATTATTTATAAAAATGAGGATAATTTATAAATAAGGGTTTAGTTTTTATAAAAATGATAAGGATAGAATATAATAAATTAAGGAAAAAAAATTATTATTTTATATAAAGGGAATTGATTATTTTTATTGAAGCACTTTAATTATCGCATTCTACTTTGATTATTTTTTATATATGGGCTTATGAGCTTATTGACTTTGACTTATATTTTATAAGCCTCAATTTTGACTTATTTTAAGACTTATGGCTTATATAAGTTATCATATTATAATAAATTTATATAAGCCTACAAGTCTCAAAATAAGCTGAAAATTTATGACTTATTAAAATATAAGCCGAAACACAAATAAGCTAATAAGCCACATATAAGTTTAAACAAACATTTTTCACCATTAACTTTTTAAAAACTTAGTGACTTGTAATGTTAATAACTTTTTTTTTATACAGAAAAATATTGCATATGTATAATGATGAAATTAGTGACCACTTTTGAGCTTTGTCACTAATTGTTTACGGATGACCAAACATTAATGTCCATTTACTATATGGTCACTATTTTGCCCAAATAATCACCAAATAAAAAGTGGTCACTAAATTTTGGTCACTATAGGCACTTTTTCTTGTAGTGTAAGTTTCCTATCGTTTCAAAGCTATCCGTTTGTCTTAGAGTACTGTAAGCAAAGTAACACAAACAACACACATGTTAAGATCAAACATACTGAAAAAGTTGTGCAAGATTTAAACATAAACATACATACCCTCCAACAAACAGAATCACCCGCCTTCGTAATTTTATGTTGTCATGATATTGAAATCCATTGTAAGCCATACCAAGCGTGTTTTCCACATTCATCGGACCAGCTTCTGATATTGCTGAGCAACGTAGAATAAACTTGATATATATGATTTCTTTGGGAGAAACCCTCTCCAATGGAAGGTTAAAAAGATCGGTTTGGCATATTTATATATTATATAAAACAATAACATAATAATTAAAAAATATATATATTATAAAAAGCTAACTACCATGAACGCGTCCCCAGATTATCTCTCTAGGATCATTAGTAGGGAAAAGCAAGAATTCAGTTTTTCCACCCGTTGTAACTATGCCCACAGTATTCTCCGGATTAGCCTGCAACAATCAGAAGACATGAATTAACTTTCATATAAAAGAATGAATATGATATAACACAACAAAAACTTGGATAATAATAATAAACATGTTATACATGAAAGAAAGAATTATTATTACCTGGATTTTAGCGTGATAATAGTATTCAATAGCAGTAGCTTGATCCCTCATCCTGGAGGGTGATGATTTATGTTTTGGCCAGAAAGAATTGTCGACACATATCATTGTACACTTCATATGAAACAAAAAGGCATAAATTAGTTAGTTTGTGTGCGAAAAGGAAACAAGATGCATAATGAAACAGATCATATATACCTCAGCCTCCATGGTTGGTTGATAAATATTTTTATGGGGATGATATATTTTGTAGAATGGAAACGTATAATTTATATATGAATAGACGAATAATTACTACAATGGCCCTTCCTTAGTTTCCTAATTCCAAACGAGATAATATGGTAAATATATATTTTTAATTTAATACGTTTTGTTTTATACACTAACGCACAGGGTCGCCTCAACTTTTACGAAGAAATCGAATTTTTAAAGTAGAGCTTTTATATCAAAGTATATGATGAAAAATTGTATATATAATTTTTTTCTTAGCTTCTTTTGAAACGAAACTTTTGATTAAGTTTAAAGAATCAACATGATATTGTTATTAATTTTCAATTGTCAAATGAGCTAATTCATTTAATCTTCTAATGACATTTTTGATGTAAGATAATTTTTAGTTAACTTTACTTTTGAAAAACTTATTTTCCGCTTTCGCAGAAGCAACTGCCATCAAACGCAAATTTTAGCTAACTTCAAGGAACGAATCTAGATTTTTTATATAGAATCGGTGTATAAATTTTTACATTTATAATTTCTCTTAAAACTCTTAAACCCGAAAATAAACTGATATCGTTAATATCCGAACAATCGTTATGGCTCAAAGAACTTTCAAGGAACTATCTTTTAGCTTGTTACATCAAATGGCTTTAAATTTTCACTGATAAAACAGAAAGCTAAAGATCCGTCCTGCACTTTAAATTGGCTAAACCTATTTTCAAGTGATAAAATAGCTTGATCTACAATCTATAAGAAATAATCAGTTGTAGAAATCTCTTCGGGGATTCTTTATAGTTCGTTGTCAACGTTATCATCATTATAGTCGTTTTACTTCAGATTTTGGTTCTACATTGTAAGAATCGACAACCTACAACCCCGGTTTACTAGAGCGGATAACTCGATCGTTGAAGAAAACCACACAGCTTGGATCGACAGAAAATAAAGAACGATGCACAAGTAAGTATCCCTAATCGACTTTGATTAGTATTGAAAGAATGACGTACCAAATCCGTCCCCCCCTCTCCTCCTTTTATAGAGATGAGGGGGGAAGTAAACCGACTTTAACAAGACTCATAGTCGGCTGTTACAAGGACACGGGTTGGGCTTGGGACACAAGCCAACCAAACTGACTCCTACTTGGCTAAGAATAAAAACGGACACTTAACACCCTAGACGTTGATATAGGTAAAATAAAGACTAAATATAACAATTTCCACCTTAGGCTTTATATTAGCTTATACCGACACTCATCAACTCCAAGCAGTGTTGTAACTTCCGTCCAGGTACCACCTTCGTCAAGGCATCTGCAGCATTGTGTTCAGTACCCACCTTCAGAACTTCAACCGTCTTTGCTTCCAAGACCTCTCTGATAAAGTGGTAACGCACATTGATGTGCTTAGTCCTTTCATGAAAAACATGATTCCGCGATAAGTGAATCGCGCCCTGATTATCACAATTAACTGCAACAGTGTTAAGCTCCACGCCCAACTCTTCTGAGAGTCCCCTTAGCCAAATAGCTTCCTTCACAGCCTCCGTAAGGGCCATATACTCCGCCTCTGTAGTTGAAAGAGCCACAACGTGTTGTAGCGTTGCCTTCCAGCTTACAACACATCCCTGTACTAAAAACGCGTAACCCGTGATTGACCTACCTTTATCCGGATCCTTAGCGTAGTCTGAATCAACAAAATCTGTTACGTCCACATGGTTCCTACGATTTGTCCCATACACCAAACCCACGTTTGCAGTACCCCGCAAATATTTCAAAATCCACTTCACTGCTTCCCAATGCTTTTTACCTGGATTCGCCAAATATCTGCTAACAACACTTACCGCATACGCTATTTCTGGCCTCGTGCATACCATCGAGTACATTAAGCTCCCAACCGCATTTGCATATGGCACCCTACTCATCCTTTCAACATCACAATCCCTAATCGGACAATCCTTCAACGACAGCTTGAAGTGCCCACCCAATGGCATCTTAACCGATTTCCCATTGTCTATTCTATAATTATTTAAAATCTTAGAAACGTACCCGGATTGTGACAACCTCAGAATCTTGCGACTCCGATCCCTGATGATCTCCATACCAAGAATCTTCTTTGCTTCCCCGAGCTCTTTCATGTCAAACTCCTTTTTAAGCAAAGACTTGATAGACCCAATCTCAGCCTTGCTTTTACAAGCAATCAACATATCGTCTACATATAACAGTAGATAGATATACTCACCTGGTGCATAACTCCTGTAATATACGCAGCTGTCATAACTGCTACGCTTGAACCCGTTGCTCAGCATGTACTCATCAAACCTCTTATACCATTGCCTAGGTGACTGCTTCAAACCATAAAGGGATTTCTTTAACAAACATACCTTGTTACCTTGTTCATAACCCGGTGGCTGCCTCATGTAGATCACTTCTTCAATATTCCCATGTAAAAATGCCGTCTTTACATCAAGCTACTCTAGCTCATAATCTCTACACGCAGTCAATGCAAGTATGTAACACCCCCAAAATTTGGTACAGCGGAAGACTCAACAAGCTTTCGGGGTGCTACGGGGATTGGTATCCATTCAAAGTCATGAAAGAACGAGATAAAGTAAACATAATAAAATACAACCACGCGGGGTTTTAAAGTTTACATTTATCCCAAAATCATCCAAAGTCAGGCCCAAAAGAAATAAATATAGGTCTACAATAGTTATCAGAGTTTTAGAAATATAGATCCGTAACCGGTGCCAATGCTAAGCCTCCAATCCCAAGCATCCATAGAGCATCACTTAATTACCTGAGAAAACGTGCTAAAAGTAAGCTTTCGCTGGTGAGATCATAGGTTTAGATTCATATTTCAATATAGTGGACATATACACAAAACGCTTGCTAGCTAGACTAGGCCTCAATCATCCAACCAATATAATCCAACCAAATCAAATCAACCCTATAGGTGCACGCTATAGCTCAAATCAATCCAATCAATAGCTTACCTAGCTCAAGTCTAGGCCTGGCTCTAAAATCAATCCAATAGCTTACCTAGTTCAGGACTAGGCCTCGCTCAACAACTAAACAATAGCTTACCTAGTTCGGGACTAGGCCTCGCTCAATAACCAATTCAGTAGCATACCTAGTTCAGGACTAGGCCTCGCTCTATAACCAAATCAATAGCTTACCTAGTTCGTTACTAGGCCTCGCTTAATCCTACCTAGTTCTATAAGCATAGCAAGTTTTAGAATAAATAAAGCGATAATAGTCCACATAAAACATTTGCACGTTTCTTACCCCAAATATTGAAAACAAAGACCAAGAGTAAAAGTGGGGCTATGACTCACCTCAAGTCCAGAAATCCTCAAAAGAAATGATAGAAGAAAGACGTAAGTAATCTCAAGCAACTCACGTAACGGCGACTACAGACTCGGCACTTCCTAGCAATATCAAACTCGTTCAGAAATCATTTCCTCAAAATCAAATATTCCCATTCCCGAGCGTAATCCATTTTACTTTCCAAAAATATCCATTTCTCGAATTAACTTCATATTAATTTGAAATTCGACGTTTGGTATCCATATGGGTGGAGGGTCGACACAACTCAAACCAAAAAGCCACAACAAACAAAATAATAAACCAATTATAGGTCTAATGTTAGCCCAACGTATTATTTAAATAATTATCGAAGCTTATCAAATCCGTCGATTTGATAATCTCCCATATTTATTTCCGTAATATATCGTTCCAAAATCATACCCAACCTAAAGCACATTGCACACAAGATTCTATTTGATTTATATCGTAGTCCAATAAATTCCCTATATATATCGTCGAATCGGCTAAATTCCACGAGACATATAGTAATTTATTACCCTAAAACATATACCACATCCTATGGGCGTCGTGGGATACGATGCCCATTAATATACTCATTTTATATCGTCAAATAACTCGATCTAATCCGTCGATTAAATAAGTCACTTGATATATAAAATATTTATATTAATCGTCATATATCCGTGACAACACAAAAGTCACAATATAAAGCCCACTTGGACTTTAAAGAACCACAACTCGTATAACTCGATAAGTTTCTAATTTATAAACAAAATCACATTTTTAAATTATTATTTACCCGACTTATTATTTCGCCATTATTTATATAGTTATTATTTATAACAATAGTCCGACATTTATTACACTATTTGCATAGCATAATAACTATCGTTATATTATTATAACGTTTACTCGTGATCGTTTTATTATTAATATACGCATTATATATATATATATATATATATATATATATATATATATATATATATATATATATATATATATATATATAGGGGGCCATTCTTGTGAGAAGTCCATTTTTTGTGAGAACGCGAGAAGAGATCTTAGCCATCCATCTGATCCCTCCTTTTTTTTTTTTTAAATCTAGTGGCAAAGATTAATGTATCATTTGCACTAACTATATATTAAACAAGGGTATTTTTGTAATTATCATCCTCACACCAAATATATATACATAAAAACACACACATCCCACACAATTGCAGGTGAAACCAATTCATTCTCTCTGAGGATAACCACCATCGTTCAAACCACCAATACACCGACTAATCAAACCACCACTACGCCGCCCTAACCACCGTCGTTCAAACCACAACTACACCTCCCGATCAAATCACCACTACGCCGCCCATTCAATCCACAGTCTACTACCGGAATCGCCACCGTAATCACGACCGGAATCATAATCGATCATACAAAATATTCAATTCGACAAATATGAGTGAAGAAGAAGATGTTAATTGAATTAGGTCAACTGAAGCTCAGATTGTTGAAGAAGATGAACTTTTCAAATCATAATACACAGAAATTTCAAGTAACTATTAATTTTGTTATTTTTGATAAAATTTTATTGTAAAATTTTATTTTAGAATGAAATGTGTAGTTTTTCTTCACATGTGCAAATTTTTTAATGTCCATTAGGTATTTGATGAAATGTGTAGTTTTTCTTCACATGTGCAATTTTTTTAACGCACATTAGGTGTTTGATGAAATGTGTAATTTTTCTTCACACGTGCAATTTTTTTAGCGCACATTAGGTGTTTGATGAAATGTGTAATTTTTCTTCACATGTGCAATTTTTTTAACGCACATTAGGTGTTTGATGAAATGTGTAATTTTTCTTCACATGTGCAATTTTTTTAATGCACATTAGGTGTTTGATGAAATGCGTAAATTTTCTTCACATGTGCAATTTTTTAATGCATATTAGGTGTTTGATGAAGTGTGTAGTTTTTCTTCGCATGTGCAACTTTTTTAATGCCCATTAGGTATTTGATGAAATGTGTAGTTTTTCTTCACATGTGCTATTTTTTATATGGAGATTAGGTGTTTGATGAAATGTGTAGTTTTTCTTCACATGTGCTATTTTTTATTGGGCATTACGTATTTGGATTCGTTTTAGTTTTTTTTTTTTTTTTTTTTTTTTTTTTTTTTTTTTTTTTTTTTAACGATTTTTAGTTGCTTACTTAGAATTGAATTTGGATGGTCATGGTGGTTTTGACTTCTTTTTCACGAAAGTTGTGACTTCTAGATCAACTTCGCTGTTGTAAACTTTACATATGTTGAGTTTTCATCTTGTAATATAGCATTTATCTATGTTCACAGATTGGGGTAATTAAGTGACTGATAGGTGATGAACAAACATTTCCTGGAATGAATTTGTATTAAGAGTCAAGACTGGGAAATTGTTGGAATTGTTTACGCATTCTGACTCCCATTACATATTAATTTATATACATGTTATGCATTACTATATTGCGCAAGTTCAAAGTTGTCGCTTAGTAACAAACTGATTTTTTTGGTTTAGCTATTATGAAGAGGCTTTGTGTTTGTGCTATAGCCAATAATTGGATCTGCGTTGTTAGCAATGCAAGCATTAATAGCTATAGCACAACTAAAACATCATGTCAGTTAGGTCTGGTATGTAGAATCTAGTTTTATGATGGTTAAAGTTAGGTCTGGTATATAGAATCTAGTTTTCTGATGGTTAAATAATACTTTGAAGAATGGTCAAGGTTTAATACATTCTACACCATAATCTAGTAAGTGAATATATTGTATGGTCCTAGTCTTAATGATGCTTTTAACATGCTTCTAAGTTTATTTGTTGTTTCGCTTCATCATCAAAACGATTTCCATGAAAAATAACGAGAACTTTTACGATGGTGCTAATCTATATTGTAATTCTCATGTGCATTTCTGTTGTGGCCGGTCATTGGGCGTGATAATGTATGCTATTTCCATGATTTGATTAAGGAGATGACTAGCTGGGGATACCAAGAAGGAAAAATGCTATTTGAATTTGGATATGATTTCCAACAGAGTAACAGGTAACTTCTATATGAATATTTACTAAAGTGTGTACATTACTGTGGTTGAGGATGCATATAGAAGCTGTAGGCGCTTGTGCTTGCTAGGCATTTTAATTTTGTCTTATATAACTAACTTTGGTTTCTTGCCAACGTCTGTAGATCATATACACTTAGAGTAGCCTTTAATCACTTTAGGTAGTCACCGAGTATCTTGGTTTCATGAGGGTTGAAGCTGTTGAAATCTTGTCATGTGTCAGTGATGAAATTTTGTCTGTAGATCATTTAGACTTAAGCTGTTGAAATTTTGTCATGTGGTAGTGATGAAGTTATTGCTGCTGTTGTGGAAGCTTTCGTTGGGTCCTAATCTAAACTTCTGTTTTATAGTGTACATAATGTAAGGTGTTAGTATCTCATGATGATCCTCATGTTGTATACTATACACTATAGAGCACAAGTTTAGAGTTTAGACAAACACTTCCCGATGGAAATTTCCAAAAAATTAACAATGATAGGATCAGATCTCACATGACTCTAAAAAAGGATTTGCATCAACTTCAAATAGTTGTGCAGTTGAGATACTTAGGTACTTTTCCTTGAGTGATTGGTGGCTATCTTACTCAGAAATGGTCAACAACTATTAGTAAAATGAAAATCCAGTAGTTTCTAGGGATGTACTCATTAACCTTGTGTTGACAAAGATGAGCATTTTAGTTGAAATAACAAACTGATACATCTAAACATTGATTGTAGTTGATTCAGTTTTTTGAATGTAAGATTATCTTTATGATGTGACTCTTATAAGTTTGTTGTAATTATAACAACCTTAACTTACAAACTGATTTCAGTTTCGCGATGTATGCTTCTTCTTCTTCTTTTTATTTATATATTTATATACATTTATGTGTTAATGTGTGTGTTTATTTCTATTGTTAATGTATTTATGAAGTTGATGTTAGTTAGTTAAGTATTCCGGTTTAATCGCGGTGAACTCGCTTTATATCAGTTGATTGTTAATAGTTCTGGTTAATCATCTAGGCGCTTTATTTCGGTTAATGAATTTATGAAGTTGATGTTAGTTAGTTAATCTGTGTGGCGTGCGGTTAAGTATCGCAGTGAACTCGCTTTATATCAGTTGATTGTTAATAGTACTGGTTGAATCCATGTGGTGTATCGTTAATCATCTAGGCGAACTCGCTTTATTTAGGCTAAATTTGTGTTTTGAGCATTTTGATGAGTGTTAGGTTCTGATGAATTGTTGTTATTAGGTATTAGTTTTGAATCGTTAGTTGTTGATACTTTACGCTAGTTAGTTATTCTGGTTGAATCTGCGCGTAGTGCTGTTTCTTATCTCGGAGTAGTTTATACTATATAGTTTGTTAGATTGAATTAGTTAATTGTTTACTAATATCTAATGCTAGTTAGTTATTCTGATTATATCTGCATGGCGTGTGGTTTTGTATCTGGTCAACTCGGATTACTTTAGTTTCGAGGTCTATGCTTATTTTTGTGTTGATTTGATATTGTTATTTATATGTATGTGAACTTGCATGTGTGCATGTGTGTGTTGTTAATGAATTGGTGATTTTGAAATTTGAATTGTTGTGATGAATGTTAGATTTGATGAGGTTATTGAGTATGTTTGTTAGATCAACAACAACAACAAGAACAACAATGCCTCATCCCGCCGGAGCGGGGTATGGGAGAGGTAGGATGTAGACAGATCATACCCCTACCTTAGGTAAAACCTAGAAAGACCTCCGGCAAGTTATAGTTTGTTAATTGCACTTGATGCTAGTTAACCATTCTGGTTGAATCTGCGCGGTGTGCCTGAAAGCTGAATGTAATTTGGCATCGTAAATTAAAGGCAGGCTATAGTGATTGCGATCCTCTGTAGTTTGTTCAAGTTTAGAGTAGAACAATGTTTGAGAACAAGTTCTGATGTGTGGGAGAAGGTTTAATTGGTTGAAAAAGTTCTGTAGGATAAATAAGTGATGATGGCCTTTGTACGTTTTCATGGAGAAGGGTCATCTAAGTAATCCCTATGAGTAGGTTGAGAGCGTCTAGCTAACGGCTATTGTTTATTATGTTGAATTTGTGTGAGGTTCTGTTCAAGTGAGCAGTCAATGTAAAACTAAAATAGAAATTGTCTATTATGGCTTGGTGGATTCTACATTTTACAAATGTGCAAATAGCTTATGCTGTGAGATTATTGGTCCCTCTGATCTGTGGACCAACACCTCAGACATGGTAAAAGACAAGCTTGATAACATGTTCAAACAACTTGTATATATATTGGGTTGAAATTGCGACCTCTAGATTTTTCATGTTAATTGCTTCAAGCATGGCTAGAATGTTTAACATGTATTTCATATTTGGCAGGTTACACCAACTGCCCACTTCCAGAACGATCTTGGGTTAGACAGCTTAGATACAGTCGAGGTTGTGATGGCCTTTGAAGAAGAGTTCGGGTTTGAGATTCCTGACAACGAAGCTGACAAAATTAGCACCATCAGCCATGCTGTTGGCTTCATTGCATCTCATCCCCAGGCAAAATAAGGAGTTTGACATCAACTATTTTGTTTTATGAATTTAAATGCAAAAGGCACCTGCATTACGAGACTTTCCTCCCAAATTATTTTAATTTTTCTTTATGTCACTGTACACTTACCATGTGGTGCTTCACATTTTGCATAATACCTGGTAATCAGAAATTACTTTAGTATCACTTCAGGTGATTATTACTGTGGGATGTTAGTTTGTTTGTTGGTGCATGTTTCTTAAATAAGTGTAGTTGCAGTTGCAGCTGCAATTGGTACGTTTTGAGTAGATTAGAGAAACTTGTAACGTTTCTTAAATAGCTGTTGATGAATATGATGTTATCATTGCTTATTATCAGTTAAATTTATTTTGCATATAACATAGGTAATAATTTAATCATAGCAGCCTCAAAAAATGCTTATCACATATGAAGCTTACTGTGATTACAATTTGCTTAACTTTGATAATTTTGAGTATACCAGGCTCTGGCATCATTCTTTGTGATAGACCTTCCACTCGTGTCATCTGAAGTTGACTCATTTGTTCTGTTCCTCACCAAATCTGAAAGATCGTGGAATTTGAATCTTCATCTTAATGCTCCAAAATTCATATACTTCCCCTCTTCATATACAGCGGTATCTGGTTCCATAACATTTACTGCTGCATTGGATCATGTCATTCTGCTATGAATGGTTAGAAGCTTCAGTTTGTTTGAATCCACTCTTATTCGAATGTTTGATCTAGATAAATTCTTTTCCGTGCTTTATATGTTTTATGTTAGCTATTAGTTATGTTAATGAGTAAGTTAGATGATTATGTATACTTGACGAAGAAATTGAAAGTTGAATTTGTTTTCTTCTCATTGTTTGTCAATGCACACTAGGTGTTCTCTGAAATGTTAGTTTTCTTCACATGTGAAGATAGGTTGAAACTGATCTACTACTATTTGTGTTATACATGTTTATCACTTGGAGGTGAAATAATAAAATCTGGAGCTAGTTTTTATAAATACAGAACTAGGTTATCGCTTGGAGGCGAAATAATAAAATCTGGAGTTAGTTTTTATTAGTTTTCTCATTGAGGCGAAATAATAAAATCCGGAGTTAGTTTTTATTTATCCAGAACTAGGTTTTTACTTGGATGTGAAATAATAAAATCTAAAGTTAGTTTTTATTAATCCAGAACTAGGTTTTTGCTTGGAAGTGAAATAATAAAATCTAGGGTTAGTTTTTATTAATCCAAAACTAGGTTTTCGCTTGGAGGTGAAATAATAAAATCTGGAGTTAGTTTTTATTAATGCAGAACTAGGTTTTCGCTTGGAGGCGAAATAATAAAATCTGGGGTTAGTTTTTATTAATCCGGAACTAGGTTTTCACTAGGAGGCCAAATAATAAAATATGGAGTTAGTTTTTACAAATACAGAACTAGGTTATCGCTTGGAGGCGAAATAATAAAATCTGGAGTTAGTTTTTATTAATCCAAAACTTGATTTTCGCATGGAGGCGAAATAATAAAATCCGGAGTTAGTTTTTATTTCTCCAGAACTAGGTTTTTACTTGGATGTGAAATAATAAAATCTAAAGATAGTTTTTATTAATCCAGAACTAGGTTTTTGCTTGGAGCCGAAATAATAAAATCTAGAGTTAGTTTTTATTAATCCAGAACTAGGTTACGCTTGGAGGCGATATAATATAATCTGGAGTTAGTTTTTATTAATGCAGAACTTGGTTTTCGCTTGGAGGCGAAATAATAAAATCTGGGGTTAGTTTTTATTAATCCAGAACTAGGCTTTCACTAGGAGACCAAATAATAAAATATGGAGTTAGTTTTTACAAATACAGAACTAGGTTATCGCTTGGAGGCGAAATAATAAAATCTGGAGTTAGTTTTTATTAATCCAAAACTTGGTTTTCGCATGGAGGCGAAATAATAAAATCCGGAGTTAGTTTTTATTTCTCCAGAACTAGGTTTTTACTTGGATGTGAAATAATAAAATCTAAAGACAGTTTTTATTAATCCAGAACTAGGTTTTTGCTTGGAGCCGAAATAATAAAATCTAGAGTTAGTTTTTATTAATCCAGAACTAGGTTACGCTTGGAGGCGATATAATAAAATCTGGAGTTAGTTTTTATTAATGCAGAACTTGGTTTTCGCTTGGAGGCGAAAGAATAAAATCTGGTGCTAGTTTTTATTAATCCAGTACTAGGTTTTCACTAGGAGGCCAAATAATAAAATATGGAGTTAGTTTTTACAAATACAGAACTAGGTTATCGCTTGGAGGCAAAATAATAAAATCTGGAGTTAGTTAAAACTTGGTTTTCGCATGGAGGTGAAATAATAAAATCCGGAGTTAGTTTTTATTTCTCCAGAACTAGTTTTTTACTTGGATGTGAAATAATAAAATCTAAAGATAGTTTTTATTAATCCAGAACTAGGTTTTTGCTTGGAGCCGAAATAATAAAATCTGGAGTTAGTTTTTATTAATCCAGAACTAGGTTACGCTTGGAGGCGATATAATAAAATCTGGAGTTAGTTTTTATTAATGCAGAACTTGGTTTTCGCTCGGAGGCGAAATAATAAAATCTGGGGTTAGTTTTTATTAATCCAGAACTAGGTTTTCACTAGGAGGCCAAATAATAAAATATGGAGTTAGTTTTTACAAATACAGAACTAGGTTATCGCTTGGAGGCGAAACAATAAAATCTGGAGTTAGTTTTTATTAATCCAAAACTTGGTTTTCGCATGGAGGCGAAATAATAAAATCCGGAGTTAGTTTTTATTTCTCCAGAACTAGGTTTTTACTTGGATGTGAAATAATAAAATCTAAAGATCGTTTTTTTTAATCTAGAACTAGGTTTTTGCTTGGAGCTGAAATAATAAAATCTGGAGTTAGTTTTTATTAATCCAGAACTAGGTTACGCTTGGAGGCGATATAATAAAATCTGGAGTTAGTTTTTATTAATGCAGAACTTGGTTTTCGCTTGGAGGCGAAATAATAAAATCTGGGGTTAGCTTTTATTAATCCAGAACTAGGTTTTCGCTTGGAGGCGAAATAATAAAATCTAGGGTTAGTTTTTATTAAACAAGAACTAGGTTTTCGCTTAGAGTTGAAATAAGAAAATCTGGAGTTAGTTTTTATTAATTCAGAACTAGGTTTCGCTTGGAAGCGAAATAATAAAATTTGGAGTTAGTTTTTATTATTGCATAACTAGGTTTTCGCTTGGAGGCGAAATAATAAAATATGGGGTTAGTTTTTATTAATCCATAGCTAGGTTTTCAGTTGGAGGAAAAATAATAAAATATGGAGTTAGTTTTAATGAATACAGAACTAGGTTACGCTTGTAGGCAATATAATAAAATCTGGAGTTAGTTTTAATTAATCCACAACTAGGTTTTCTCTTGGGGGCGAAATAATTAAATCTAGGGATAGTTTTTATTAATCTAGAACTAGGATTTGGCTTTAAGGTGAAATAAAAAAATCTGGAGTTAGTTTTTATTAATCCAGAACTAGGTTTCGCTTGGAGGCTAAATAATAAAATCTGGGGTTAGTTTTTATTAATCCAGAACTAGGTTTTCACTTGGAGGCGAAGTAATAAAACATGGAGTTAGTTTTTATATATACAGAACTAGGTTATCGCTTGGAGGCGAAATAATAAAATCTGGAGTTAGTTTTTATTAATCCCAAACTTAGTTTTTCGCATGGAGGCGAAATAATAAAATCCGGAGTTAGTTTTTATTTCTCTAGGACTAGGTTTTTACTTGGATGTGAAATAATAAAGTCTAAAGTTAGTTTTTATTAATCCAGAATTAGGTTTTTGCTTCTAGCCAAAATAATAGAATCCGGAGTTAGTTTTTATTAATCTAGAACTAGGTTACGCTTGAAGGCGAAATAATAAAATCTGGAGTTAGTTTTTATTAATCCAGAACTAGGTTTCGCTTGGATGCGAAATAATAAAATCTGGACTTAGTTTTTATTATTGCAGAACTAGGTTTTCGCTTGGAGGCGAAATAATAAAATCTGGAGTTAGTTTTTATTAATGCAGAACTATGTTTTCGCTTGGAGGCTAAATAATAAAATCTGGGGTTAGTTTTTATTAATCCAGAACTAGGTTTTCACTTGGAGGCGAAGTAATAAAACATGGAGTTAGTTTTTATATATACAGAACTAGGTTATCGCTTGGAGGCGAAATAATAAAATCTGGAGTTAGTTTTTATTAATCCCAAACTTAGTTTTTCGCATGGAGGCGAAATAATAAAATCCGGAGTTAGTTTTTATTTCTCTAGGACTAGGTTTTTACTTGGATGTGAAATAATAAAGTCTAAAGTTAGTTTTTATTAATCCAGAATTAGGTTTTTGCTTCTAGCCAAAATAATAGAATCTGGAGTTAGTTTTTATTAATCTAGAACTAGGTTACGCTTGGAGGCGAAATAATAAAATCTCGAGTTAGTTTTTATTAATCCAGAACTAGGTTTCGCTTGGATGCGAAATAATAAAATCTGGACTTAGTTTTTATTATTGCAGAACTAGGTTTTCGCTTGGAGGCGAAATAATAAAATATGGGGTTAGTTTTTATTAATCCAGAACTAGGTTTTCACTTAGAGGTGAAATAATAAAATCTGGAGTTAGTTTTTATAAATACAGAACTAGGTTATCGCTTGGAGGCGAAATAATAAAACCTGGAGTTAGTTTTTATTAGTTTTCTCATTGAGGCGAAATAATAAAATCCGGAGTTAGTTTTTATTTGTCCAGAACAAGGTTTTTACTTGGATGTGAAATAATAAAATCTAAAGTTAGTTTTTATTAATCCAGAACTAGGTTTTTGCTTGGAAGTGAAATAATAAAATCTAGGGTTAGTTTTTATTAATCCAAAACTAGGTTTTCGCTTGGAGGTGAAATAATAAAATCTGGAGTTAGTTTTTATTAATGCAGAACTAGGTTTTTGCTTGGAGGCGAAATAATAAAATCTGGGGTTAGTTTTTATTAATCCAGAACTAGGTTTTCACTAGGAGGCCAAATAATAAAATATGGAGTTAGTTTTTACAAATACAGAACTAGGTTATCGCTTGGAGGCGAAATAATAAAATCTGGAGTTAGTTTTTATTAATCCAAAACTTGGTTTTCGCATGGAGGCGAAATAATAAAATCCGGAGTTAGTTTTTATTTCTCCAGAACTAGGTTTTTACTTGGATGTGAAATAATAAAATCTAAAGATAGTTTTTATTAATCCAGAACTAGGTTTTTGCTTGGAGCCGAAATAATAAAATCTGGAGTTAGTTATTATTAATCCAGAACTAGGTTACGCTTGGAGGCGATATAATAAAATCTGGAGTTAGTTTTATTAATCCACAACTTGGTTTTCGCTTGGAGGCGAAATAATAAAATCTTGGGTTAGTTTTTATTAAACCAGAACTAGGTTTTCGCTTGGAGGTGAAATAAGAAAATCTGGAGTTAGTTTTTATTAATCCAGAACTAGCTTTCGCTTGGAAGCGAAATAATAAAATCTGGAGTTAGTTTTTATTATTTCAGAACTAGGTTTTCGCTTGGAGGCGAAATAATAAAATATGGGGTTAGTTTTTATTAATCCAGAACTAGGTTTTCACTTGGAGGCGAAATAATAAAATCTGGAGTTAGTTTTTATAAATACAGAATTAGGTTATCGCTTGGAGGCGAAATAATAAAATCTGGAGTTAGTTTTTATTAATCCAAAACTAGGTTTTCGCATGGAGACGAAGTAATAAAATTCGGAGTTAGTTTTTATTTATCCAGAACTAGGTTTTTACATGGATGTGAAATAATAAAATCTAAAGTGAGTTTTTATTAATCCAGAATGAGGTTTTTGCTTCGGGGCGAAATAATAAAATCTAGGTTTATTTTTTATTAATCCAGAACTAGGTTTTCACTTGGAGGCGAAATAATAAAACATGGAGTTAGTTTTTATATATACGGAACTAGGTTATCGCTTGGAGGCGAAATAATAAAATCTGGAGTTAGTTTTTGTTAATCCAAAACTAGGTTTTCGCTTGGAGGTGAAATAATAAAATCTCGAGTTAGTTTTTATTAATGTAGAACTAGGTTTTCGCTTGGAGGCGAAATAATAAAATCTGGGGTTAGTTTTTATTAATCCAGAACTAGGTTTTCACTAGGAGGCCAGATAATAAAATATGGAGTTAGTTTTTACAAATACAGAACTAGGTTATCGCTTAGAGGCGAAATAATAAAATCTGGAGTTAGTTTTTATTAATCCAAAACTTGGTTTTCGCATGGAGGCGAAATAATAAAATCCGGAGTTAGTTTTTATTTCACCAGAACTAGGTTTTTACTTGGATGTGAAATAATAAAATCTAAAGATAGTTTTTATTAATCCAGAACTAGGTTTTTGCTTGGAGCCGAAATAATAAAATCTGGAGTTAGTTTTTATTATTCCAGAACTAGGTTATGCTTGGAGGCGATATAATAAAATCTGGAGTTAGTTTTTATTAATGCAGAACTTGGTTTTCGCTTGGATGCGAAATAATAAAATCTGGGGTTAGTTTTTATTAATCCAAAACTAGGTTTTCATTAGGAGGCCAAATAATAAAATATGGAGTTAGTTTTTACAAATACAGAACTAGGTTATCGCTCGGAGGCAAAATAATAAAATCTGGAGTTAGTTTTTATTTATCCAAAACTTGGTTTTCGCATGGAGGCGAAATAATAAAATCCGGAGTTAGTTTTTATTTCTCCAGAACTAGATTTTTACTTGGATGTGAAATAATAAAATCTAAAGATAGTTTTTATTAATCCAGAACTAGGTTTTTGCTTGGAGCCGAAATAATAAAATCTGGAGTTAGTTTTTATTAATCCAGAACTAGGTTACGCTTGGAGGCGATATAATAAAATCTGGGGTTAGTTTTTATTAATGCAGAACTTGGTTTTCGCTTGGAGGCGAAATAATAAAATCTGGGGTTAGTTTTTATTAATCCAGAACTAGGTATTCGCTTGGAGGCGAAATAATAAAATCTAGGGTTAGTTTTTATTAAACAAGAACTAGGTTTTCGCTTGGAGGTGAAATAAAAAAATCTGGAGTTAGTTTTTATTAATACAGAACTAGGTTTCGTTTGGAAGCGAAATAATAAAATCTGGAGTTAGTTTTTATTGTTGCAGAACTAGGTTTTCGCTTGGAGGCGAAATAATAATATATGGGGTTACTTTTTATTAATCCAGAGCTAGGTTTTCACTTGGAGGCAAAATAATAAAATATGGAGTTAGTTTTAATGAATACAGAACTAGGTTACGCTTGTAGGCAATATAATAAAATCTGGAGTTAGTTTTTATTAATCCATAACTAGGTTTTCTCTTGGGGGCGAAATAATTAAATCTAGGGTTAGTTTTTATTTCTCCAGAACTAGGTTTTTACTTGGATGTGAAATAATAAAATCTAAAGATAGTTTTGATTAATCCAGAACTAGGTTTTTGCTTGGAGCCAAAATAATATAATTTGGAGTTAGTTTTTATTAATCCATAACTAGGTTACGCTTGGAGGCGATATAATAAAATCTGGAGTTAGTGTTTATTAATCCACAAATAGGTTTTCGCTTGGAGGCGAAATAATAAAATCTAGGGTTAGTTTTTATTAAACCAAAAATAGGTTTTCGCTTGTAGGTGAAATAAGAAAATCTGGAGTTAGTTTTTATTAATGCAGAACTAGGTTTTGCTTGGATTCGAAATAATAAAATATGGAGTTGGTTTTTAATATTGCAGAACTAGGTTTTCGCTTGGAGGCGAAATAATAAAATATGGGGTTAGTTTTTATTAATCCGGAACTAGGTTTTCACTAGGAGGCGAAATACTAAAATCTGGAGTTAGTTTTTATAAATACAGAACTAGGTTATCGCTTGGAGGTGAAATAATAAAATCTGTTGTTAGTTTTTATTAATCCAAAACTAGGTTTTCGCATGGAGGCGAAATAATAAAATCCGGAGTTAGTTTTTATTTATCCAGAACTAGGTTTTTACTTAGACGTGAAATAATAGAATCTAAAGTTAGTTTTTATTAATCCAGAACTAGGTTTTTGCTTGTAGGCGAAATAATAAAATCGAGGGTTGTTTTTATTAATCTAGAACTAGGTTTTCGCTTGGAGGTGAAATAATAAAATCTGGAGCTAGTTTTTATTAATGCAGAACTTGGTTTTCGCTTGGAGGCGAAATAATAAAATTTGGGGTTAGTTTTTATTAATCCAGAACTAGGTTTTCGCTTGGAGGCGAAATAATAAAATCTAGGGTTAGTTTTTATTAAACAAGAACTAGGTTTTCGCTTGGAGGTGAAACAAGAAAATCTGGAGTTAGTTTTTATTAATTCAGAACTAGGCTTCGCTTGGAAGCGAAATAATAAAATCTGGAGTTAGTTTTTATTTTTGCAGAAATAGGTTTTCGCTTGGAGGCGAAATTATAAAATATGGGGTTAGTTTTTATTAATCCAGAGCTAGGTTTTCACTAGGAGGCAAAATAATAAAATATGGAGTTAGTTTTAATGAATACAGAACTAGGTTACGCTTGTAGGCAATATAATAAAATATGGAGTTAGTTTTTATTAATCCACAACTAGGTTTTCTCTTGGGGGCGAAATAATTAAATCTAGGGTTAGTTTTTATTTCTCTAGAACTAGGTTTTTACTTGGATGTGAAATAATAAAATCTAAAGATAGTTTTTATTAATCCAGAACTAGGTTTTTGCTTGGAGCCAAAATAATAAAATTTGGAGTTAGTTTTTATTAATCCAGAACTAGGTTACGCTTGGAGGCGATATAATAAAATCTGGAGTTAGTGTTTATTAATCCACAAATAGGTTTTCGCTTGGAGGCAAAATAATAAAATCTAGGGTTAGTTTTTATTAAACCAAAAATAGGTTTTCGCTTGTAGGTGAAATAAGAAAATCTGGAGTTAGTTTTTATTAATGCAGAACTAGGTTTTGCTTGGATTCGAAATAATAAAATCTGGAGTTGGTTTTTAATATTGCAGAACTAGGTTTTCGCTTGGAGGCGAAATAATAAAATATGGGGTTAGTTTTTATTAATCCGGAACTAGGTTTTCACTAGGAGGCGAAATACTAAAATCTGGAGTTAGTTTTTATAAATACAGAACTAGGTTATCGCTTGGAGGTGAAATAATAAAATCTGTTGTTAGTTTTTATTAATCCAACACTAGGTTTTCGCATGGAGGCGAAATAATAAAATCCGGAGTTAGTTTTTATTTATCCAGAACTACGTTTTTACTTAGACGTGAAATAATAGAATCTAAAGTTAGTTTTTATTAATCCAGAACTAGGTTTTTGCTTGTAGGCGAAATAAGAAAATCGAGGGTTGTTTTTATTAATCCAGAACTAGGTTTTGGCTTGGAGGTGAAATAATAAAATCTGGAGCTAGTTTTTATTAATGCAGAACTTGGTTTTCGCTTGGAGGCGAAATAATAAAATTTGGGGTTAGTTTTTATTAATACAGAACTAGGTTTTCGCTTGGAGGCGAAATAATAAAATCTAGGGTTAGTTTTTATTAAACAAGAACTAGGTTTTCGCTTGGAGGTAAAACAAGAAAATATGGAGTTAGTTTTTATTAATTCAGAACTAGGCTTCGCTTGGAAGCGAAATAATAAAATCTGGAGTTAGTTTTTATTATTGCAGAAATAGGTTTTCGCTTGGAGGCGAAATTATAAAATATGGGGTTAGTTTTTATTAATCCAGAGCTAGGTTTTCACTTGGAGGCAAAATAATAAAATATGGAGTTAGTTTTAATGAATACAGAACTAGGTTACGCTTGTATGCAATATAATAAAATATGGAGTTAGTTTTTATTAATCCACAACTAGGTTTTCTCTTGGGGGCGAAATAATTAAATCTAGGGTTAGTTTTTATTTCTCTAGAACTAGGTTTTTACTTGGATGTGAAATAATAAAATCTAAAGATAGTTTTTATTAATCCAGAACTAGGTTTTTGCTTGGAGCCAAAATAATAAAATTTGGAGTTAGTTTTTATTAATCCAGAACTAGGTTACGCTTAGAGGCGATATAATAAAATCTGGAGTTAGTGTTTATTAATCCAAAAATAGGTTTTCGCTTGGAGGCGAAAAAATAAAATCTAGGGTTAGTTTTTATTAAACCAAAAATAGGTTTTCTCTTGTAGGTGAAATAAGAAAATCTGGAGTTAGTTTTTATTAATCCAGAACTAGGTTTCACTTGGGTTCGAAATAATAAAATCTGGAGTTGGTTTTTAATATTGCAGAACTAGGTTTTCGCTTGGAGGCGAAATAATAAAATATGGGGTTAGTTTTTATTAATCCGGAACTAGGTTTTCACTTGGAGGCGAAATTATAAAATCTGGAGTTAGTTTTTATAAATACAGAACTAGGTTATCGCTTGGAGGTGAAGTAATAAAATCTGTTGTTAGTTTTTATTAATCCAAAACTAGGTTTTCGCATGGAGGCGAAATAATAAAATCCGGAGTTAGTTTTTATTTATCCAGAACTAGGTTTTTACTTAGATGTGATATAATAAAATCTAAAGTTAGTTTTTATTAATCCAGAACTAGGTTTTTGCTTGTAGGCGAAATAATAAAATCTAGGGTTAGTTTTTATTAATCCAGAACTAGGTTTTCGCTTGGAGGTGAAATAATAAAATCTGGAGTTAGTTTTTATTAATGCAGAACTTGGGTTTCGCTTGGAGGCGAAATAATAAAATCTGGGGTTAGTTATTATTAATCCAGAACTAGGTTTTCGCTTGGAGGCGAAATAATAAAATCTAGGGTTAGTTTTTATTAAACAAGAACTAGGTTTTCGCTTGGAGGTGAAATAAGAAAATCTGAAGTTAGTTTTTATTAATTCAAAACTAGGTTTCGCTTGGAAGCGAAATAATAAAATCTGGAGTTAGTTTTTAATATTGCAGAACTAGGTTTTCGCTTGGAGGCGAAATAATAAAATATGGGGTTAGTTTTTATTAATCCAGAGCTAGGTTTTCAGTTGGAGGCAAAATAATAAAATATGGAGTTAGTTTTAATGAATACAGAACAAGGTTATGCTTGTAGGCAATATAATAAAATCTGGAGTTAGTTTTCATTAATCCACAACTAGGTTTTCTCTTGGGGGTGAAATAATTAAATCTAGGGTTAGTTTTTATTAATCCATAACTAGGATTTGGCTTGAAGGTGAAATAAAAAAATCTGGAGTTAGTTTTTAATAATCCAGAACTAGGTTTCGCTTGGAAGCGAAATAATAAAATCTGGAGTTAGTTTTTATTAATGCAGAACTATGTTTTCGCTTGGAGGCCAAATAATAAAATCTTGGGTTAGTTTTTATTAATCCAGAACTAGGTTTTCACTTGGAGGCGAAATAATAGACCATGGAGTTAGTTTTTATATATACAGAACTAGGTTATCGCTTGGAGGTGAAATAATAAAATCTGGAGTTAGTTTTTATTAATCCAAAACTAGGTTTTCGCATGGAGGCGAAATAATAAAATCCGGAGTTAGTTTTTATTTCTCCAGGACTAGGTTTTTACTTGGATGTGAAATAATAAAATCTAAAATTAGTTTTTATTAATCCAGAATTAGGTTTTTGCTTCGAGCCGAAATAATAGAATCTGGAGTTAGTTTTTATTAATCCAGAACTAGGTTACGCTTGGAGGCGAAATAATAAAATCTGGAGTTAGTTTTTATTAATCCAGAACTAGGTTTCGCTTGGATGCGAAATAATAAAATCTGGACTTAGTTTTTATTATAGCAGAACTAGGTTTTCGCTTGGAGGCGAAATAATAAAATATGGGGTTAGTTTTTATTAATCCAAAACTAGGTTTTCACTTGGAGGTGAAATAATAAAATCTGGAGTTAGTTTTTATTAGTTTTCTCATTGAGGCGAAATAATAAAATCCGGAGTTAGTTTTTATTTATCCAGAACTAGGTTTTTACTTGGATGTGAAATAATAAAATCTAAAGTTAGTTTTTGTTAATCCAGAACTAGGTTTTTGCTTGGAAGCGAAATAATAAAATCTAGGGTTAGTTTTTCTTAATCCAAAACTAGGTTTTCGCTTGGAGGTGAAATAATAAAATATGGAGTTAGTTTTTATTAATGCAGAACTAGGTTTTCGCTTGGAGGCGAAATAATAAAATCTGGGGTTAGTTTTTATTAATCCAGAACTAGGTTTTCACTAGGAGGCCAAATAATAAAATATGGAGTTAGTTTTTACACATACAGAACTAGGTTATCGCTTGGAGGCGAAATAATAAAATCTGGAGTTAGTTTTTATTAATCCAAAACTTGGTTTTCGCATGGAGGCGAAATAATAAAATCCGGAGTTAGTTTTTATTTCTCCAGAAATAGGTTTTTACTTGGATGTGAAATAATAAAATCTAAAGATAGTTTTTATTAATCTAGAACTAGGTTTTTGCTTGGAGCAGAAATAATAAAACCTGGAGTTAATTTTTATTAATCGAGAACTAGGTTACGCTTGGAGGCGATATAATAGAATCTGGAGTTAGTTTTTATTAATGCAGAACTTGGTTTTCGCTTGGAGGCGAAACAATAAAATCTGGGGTTAGTTTTTATTAATCCAGAACTAGGTTTTCGCTTGGAGGCGAAACAATAAAATCTACGGTTAGTTTTTATTAAACAAGAACTAGGTTTTCGCTTGGAGGTGAAATAAGAAAATCAGGAGTTAGTTTTTATTAATTCAGAACTAGGTTTCGCTTGGAAGCGAAATAATAAAATCTGGAGTTTGTTTTTATAATTTCAGAACTAGGTTTCCGCTTGGAGGCGAAATAATAAAATATGGGGTTAGTTTTTATTAATCCAGAGCTAGGTTTTCAGTTGGAGGCAAAATAATAAAATATGGAGTTAGTTTTAATGAATACAGAACTAGGTTACGCTTGTAGGCAATATAATAAAATCTGGAGTTAGTTTTTATTAATCCACAACTAGGTTTTCTCTTGGGGGCGAAATAATTAAATCTTGGGTTAGTTTTTATCAATCCAGAACTAGGATTTGGCTTGAAGGTGAAATAAAAAAATCTGGAGTTAGTTTTTATTAATCCAGAACTAAGTTTCGCTTGGAAGCGAAATAATAAAATCTAGAGTTAGTTTTTATTAATGCAGAACTATGTTTTCGCTTGGAGGCGAAATTATAAAATCTGGGGTTAGTTTTTATTAATCCAGAACTAGGTTTTCACTTGGAGGCAAAATAATAAAACATGGAGTTAGTTTTTATATATACAGAACTAGGTTATCGCTTGGAGGTGAAATAATAAAATCTGGAGTTAGTTTTTATTAATCCAAAACTAGGTTTTCGCTTGGAGGTGAAATAATAAAATCTGGGGTTAGTTTTTATTAATGCAGAACTAGTTTTTCGCTTGGAGGCGAAATAATAAAATCTGGGGTTAGTTTTTATTAATCCAGAACTAGGTTTTCACTAGGAGGCCAAATAATAAAATATGGAGTTAGTTTTTACAAATACAGAACTAGGTTATCGCTTGGAGGCGAAATAATAAAATCTGTAGTTAGTTTTTATTAATCCAAAACTTGGTTTTCGCATGGAGGCGAAATAATAAAATCCGCAGTTAGTTTTTATTTCTCCAGAACTAGGTTTTTACTTGGATGTGAAATAATAAAATCTAAATATAGTTTTTATTAATCCAGAACTAGGTTTTTGCTTGGAGCCGAAATAATAAAATCTGGAGTTAGTTTTTATTAATCCAGAACTAGGTTACGCTTGGAGGTGATATAATAAAATCTTGAGTTACTTTTTATTAATGCAGAACATGGTTTTCGCTTGGAGGCGAAATAATAAAATCTGGGGTTAGTTTTTATTAATCCAGAACTAGGTTTTCGCTTGGAGGCGAAATAATAAAATCTAGGGTTAGTTTTTATTAAACAAGAACTAGGTTTTCGCTTGGAGGTGAAATAAGAAAATCTGGAGTTAGTTTTTATTAATTCAGAACTAGTATTCGCTTGGAAGCGAAATAATAAAATCTGGAGTTAGTTTTTATTATTTCAGAACTAGGTTTTCGCTTGGAGGCGAAATAATAAAATATGGGGTTAGTTTTTATTAATCCAGAGCTAGGTTTTCAGTTGGAGGCAAAATAATAAAATATGGAGTTAGTTTTAATGAATACAGAACTAGGTTACGCTTGTAGGCAATATAATAAAATCTGGACTTAGTTTTTATTAATCCACAACTAGGTTTTCTCTTGGGGGCGAAATAATTAAATCTAGGGTTACTTTTTATTAATCCAGAACTAGGATTTGGCTTGAAGGTGAAATAAAAAAATCTGGAGTTAGTTTTTATTAATCCAGAACTAGGTTTCGCTTGGAAGCGAAATAAAAAATCTGGAGTTAGTTTTTATTAATGCAGAACTATGTTTTCGCTTGGAGGCGAAATAATAAAATCTGGGGTTAGTTTTTATTAATCCAGAACTAGGTTTTCATTTGGAGGCAAAATAATAAAACGTGGAGTTAGTTTTTATATATACAGAACTAGGTTATCGCTTGGAGGCGAAATAATAAAATCTGGAGTTAGTTTTTATTAATCCAAAACTAGGTTTTCGCTTGGAGGTGAAATAATAAAATCTGGAGTTAGTTTTTATTAATGCAGAACTAGGTTTTCGCTTGGAGGCGAAATAATAAAATCTAAAATTAGTTTTTATTAATCCAGAATTAGGTTTTTGCTTCGAGCCGAAATAATAGAATCTGGAGTTAGTTTTTATTAATCCAGAACTAGGTTACGCTTGGAGGCGAAATAATAAAATCTGGAGTTAGTTTTTATTAATCCAGAACTAGGTTTCGCTTGGATGCGAAATAATAAAATCTGGACTTAGTTTTTATTATTGCAGAACTAGGTTTTCGCTTGGAGGCGAAATAATAAAATATGGGGTTAGTTTTTATTAATCCAGAACTAGGTTTTCACTTGGAGGTGAAATAATAAAATCTGGAGTTAGTTTTTATAAATACAGAACTAGGTTATCGCTTAGAGGCGAAATTATAAAATCTGGAGTTAGTTTTTATTAGTTTTCTCATTGAGGAGAAATAATAAAATCCGGAGTTAGTTTTTATTTATCCAGAACTAGGTTTTTACTTGGATGTGAAATAATAAAATCTAAAGTTAGTTTTTATTAATCCAGAACTAGGTTTTTGCTTGGAAGCGAAATAATAAAATCTAGGGTTAGTTTTTCTTAATCCAAAACTAGGTTTTCGCTTGGAGGTGAAATAATAAAATATGGAGTTAGTTTTTATTAATGCAGAACTAGGTTTTCGCTTGGAGGCGAAATAATAAAATCTGGGGTTAGTTTTTATTAATCCAGAACTAGGTTTTCACTAGGAGGCCAAATAATAAAATATGGAGTTAGTTTTTACAAATATAGAACTAGGTTATCACTTGGAGGCGAAATAATAAAATCTGGAGTTAGTTTTTATTAATCCAAAACTTGGTTTTCGCATGGAGGCGAAATAATAAAATCCGGAGTTAGTTTTTATTTCTCCAGAACTAGTTTTTACTTGGATGTGAAATAATAAAATCTAAAGATAGTTTTTATTAATCCAGAACTAGGTTTTCATTTGGACGTGAAATAATAAAATCTGGAGTTAGTTTTTATAAATACAGAACTAGGTTATCGCTTGGAGGCGAAATAATAAAATCTGGAGTTAGTTTTTATTAGTTTTCTCATTGAGGCGAAATAATAAAATCCGGAGTTAGTTTTTATTTATTCAGAACTAGGTTTTTACTTGGATGTGAAATAATAAAATCTAGAGTTAGTTTTTATGAATCCAGAACTAGGTTTTTGATTGGAAGCGAAATAATAAAATCTAGGGTTAGTTTTTCTTAATCCAAAACTAGGTTTTCACTTGGAGGTGAAATAATAAAATATGGAGTTAGTTTTTATTAATGCAGAACTAGGTTTTCGCTTGGAGGCGAAATAATAAAATCTGGGGTTAGTTTTTATGAATCCAGAACTAGGTTTTCACTAGGAGGCCAAATAATAAAATATGGAGTTAGTTTTTACACATACAGAACTAGGTTATCGCTTGGAGGCGAAATAATAAAATCTGGAGTTAGTTTTTATTAATCCAAAACTTGGTTTTCGCATGGAGGCGAAATAATAAAATCCGGAGTTAGTTTTTATTTCTCCAGAACTAGGTTTTTACTTGGATGTGAAATAATAAAATCTAAATATAGTTTTTATTAATCCAGAACTAGGTTTTTGCTTGGAGCCGAAATAATAAAATCTGGAGTTAGTTTTTATTAATCCAGAACTAGGTTACGCTTGGAGGTGATATAATAAAATCTTGAGTTACTTTTTATTAATGCAGAACATGGTTTTCGCTTGGAGGCGAAATAATAAAATCTGGGGTTAGTTTTTATTAATCCAGAACTAGGTTTTCGCTTGGAGGCGAAATAATAAAATCTAGGGTTAGTTTTTATTAAACAAGAACTAGGTTTTCGCTTGGAGGTGAAATAAGAAAATCTGGAGTTAGTTTTTATTAATTCAGAACTAGTATTCGCTTGGAAGCGAAATAATAAAATCTGGAGTTAGTTTTTATTATTTCAGAACTAGGTTTTCGCTTGGAGGCGAAATAATAAAATATGGGGTTAGTTTTTATTAATCCAGAGCTAGGTTTTCAGTTGGAGGCAAAATAATAAAATATGGAGTTAGTTTTAATGAATACAGAACTAGGTTACGCTTGTAGGCAATATAATAAAATCTGGACTTAGTTTTTATTAATCCACAACTAGGTTTTCTCTTGGGGGCGAAATAATTAAATCTAGGGTTACTTTTTATTAATCCAGAACTAGGATTTGGCTTGAAGGTGAAATAAAAAAATCTGGAGTTAGTTTTTATTAATCCAGAACTAGGTTTCGCTTGGAAGCGAAATAAAAAATCTGGAGTTAGTTTTTATTAATGCAGAACTATGTTTTCGCTTGGAGGCGAAATAATAAAATCTGGGGTTAGTTTTTATTAATCCAGAACTAGGTTTTCATTTGGAGGCAAAATAATAAAACGTGGAGTTAGTTTTTATATATCCAGAACTAGGTTATCGCTTGGAGGCGAAATAATAAAATCTGGAGTTAGTTTTTATTAATCCAAAACTAGGTTTTCGCTTGGAGGTGAAATAATAAAATCTGGAGTTAGTTTTTATTAATGCAGAACTAGGTTTTCGCTTGGAGGCGAAATAATAAAATCTAAAATTAGTTTTTATTAATCCAGAATTAGGTTTTTGCTTCGAGCCGAAATAATAGAATCTGGAGTTAGTTTTTATTAATCCAGAACTAGGTTACGCTTGGAGGCGAAATAATAAAATCTGGAGTTAGTTTTTATTAATCCAGAACTAGGTTTCGCTTGGATGCGAAATAATAAAATCTGGACTTAGTTTTTATTATTGCAGAACTAGGTTTTCGCTTGGAGGCGAAATAATAAAATATGGGGTTAGTTTTTATTAATCCAGAACTAGGTTTTCACTTGAAGGTGAAATAATAAAATCTGGAGTTAGTTTTTATAAATACAGAACTAGGTTATCGCTTAGAGGCGAAATTATAAAATCTGGAGTTAGTTTTTATTAGTTTTCTCATTGAGGAGAAATAATAAAATCCGGAGTTAGTTTTTATTTATCCAGAACTAGGTTTTTACTTGGATGTGAAATAATAAAATCTAAAGTTAGTTTTTATTAATCCAGAACTAGGTTTTTGCTTGGAAGCGAAATAATAAAATCTAGGGTTAGTTTTTCTTAATCCAAAACTAGGTTTTCGCTTGGAGGTGAAATAATAAAATATGGAGTTAGTTTTTATTAATGCAGAACTAGGTTTTCGCTTGGAGGCGAAATAATAAAATCTGGGGTTAGTTTTTATTAATCCAGAACTAGGTTTTCACTAGGAGGCCAAATAATAAAATATGGAGTTAGTTTTTACAAATATAGAACTAGGTTATCACTTGGAGGCGAAATAATAAAATCTGGAGTTAGTTTTTATTAATCCAAAACTTGGTTTTCGCATGGAGGCGAAATAATATAATCCGGAGTTAGTTTTTATTTCTCCAGAACTAGTTTTTACTTGGATGTGAAATAATAAAATCTTAAGATAGTTTTTATTAATCCAGAACTAGGTTTTCATTTGGACGTGAAATAATAAAATCTGGAGTTAGTTTTTATAAATACAGAACTAGGTTATCGCTTGGAGGCGAAATAATAAAATCTGGAGTTAGTTTTTATTAGTTTTCTCATTGAGGCGAAATAATAAAATCCGGAGTTAGTTTTTATTTATTCAGAACTAGGTTTTTACTTGGATGTGAAATAATAAAATCTAGAGTTAGTTTTTATGAATCCAGAACTAGGTTTTTGATTGGAAGCGAAATAATAAAATCTAGGGTTAGTTTTTCTTAATCCAAAACTAGGTTTTCACTTGGAGGTGAAATAATAAAATATGGAGTTAGTTTTTATTAATGCAGAACTAGGTTTTCGCTTGGAGGCGAAATAATAAAATCTGGGGTTAGTTTTTATGAATCCAGAACTAGGTTTTCACTAGGAGGCCAAATAATAAAATATGGAGTTAGTTTTTACACATACAGAACTAGGTTATCGCTTGGAGGCGAAATAATAAAATCTGCAGTTAGTTTTTATTAATCCAAAACTTGGTTTTCGCATGGAGGCGAAATAATAAAATCCGGAGTTAGTTTTTATTTCTCCAGAAATAGGTTTTTACTTGGATGTGAAATAATAAAATCTAAAGATAGTTTTTATTAATCTAGAACTAGGTTTTTGCTTGGAGCAGAAATAATAAAACCTGGAGTTAATTTTTATTAATCGAGAACTAGGTTACGCTTGGAGGCGATATAATAAAATCTGGGGTTAGTTTTTATTAATCTAGAACTAGGTTTTCGCTTGGAGGCGAAATAATAAAATCTACGGTTAGTTTTTATTAAACAAGAACTAGGTTTTCGCTTGGAGGTGAAATAAGAAAATCAGGAGTTAGTTTTTATTAATTCAGAACTAGGTTTCGCTTGGAAGCGAAATAATAAAATCTGGAGTTTGTTTTTTTTATTTCAGAACTAGGTTTTCGCTTGGAGGCGAAATAATAAAATATGGGGTTAGTTTTTATTAATCCAGAGCTAGGTTTTCAGTTGGAGGCAAAATAATAAAATATGGAGTTAGTTTTAATGAATACAGAACTAGGTTACGCTTGTAGGCAATATAATAAAATCTGGAGTTAGTTTTTATTAGTTTTCTCATTGAGGCGAAATAATAAAATCCGGAGTTAGTTTTTATTTATTCAGAACTAGGTTTTTACTTGGATGTGAAATAATAAAATCTAGAGTTAGTTTTTATGAATCCAGAACTAGGTTTTTGATTGGAAGCGAAATAATAAAATCTAGGGTTAGTTTTTCTTAATCCAAAACTAGGTTTTCACTTGGAGGTGAAATAATAAAATATGGAGTTAGTTTTTATTAATGCAGAACTAGGTTTTCGCTTGGAGGCGAAATAATAAAATCTGGGGTTAGTTTTTATGAATCCAGAACTAGGTTTTCACTAGGAGGCCAAATAATAAAATATGGAGTTAGTTTTTACACATACAGAACTAGGTTATCGCTTGGAGGCGAAATAATAAAATCTGGAGTTAGTTTTTATTAATCCAAAACTTGGTTTTCGCATGGAGGCGAAATAATAAAATCCGGAGTTAGTTTTTATTTCTCCAGAACTAGGTTTTTACTTGGATGTGAAATAATAAAATCTAAATATAGTTTTTATTAATCCAGAACTAGGTTTTTGCTTGGAGCCGAAATAATAAAATCTGGAGTTAGTTTTTATTAATCCAGAACTAGGTTACGCTTGGAGGTGATATAATAAAATCTTGAGTTACTTTTTATTAATGCAGAACATGGTTTTCGCTTGGAGGCGAAATAATAAAATCTGGGGTTAGTTTTTATTAATCCAGAACTAGGTTTTCGCTTGGAGGCGAAATAATAAAATCTAGGGTTAGTTTTTATTAAACAAGAACTAGGTTTTCGCTTGGAGGTGAAATAAGAAAATCTGGAGTTAGTTTTTATTAATTCAGAACTAGTATTCGCTTGGAAGCGAAATAATAAAATCTGGAGTTAGTTTTTATTATTTCAGAACTAGGTTTTCGCTTGGAGGCGAAATAATAAAATATGGGGTTAGTTTTTATTAATCCAGAGCTAGGTTTTCAGTTGGAGGCAAAATAATAAAATATGGAGTTAGTTTTAATGAATACAGAACTAGGTTACGCTTGTAGGCAATATAATAAAATCTGGACTTAGTTTTTATTAATCCACAACTAGGTTTTCTCTTGGGGGCGAAATAATTAAATCTAGGGTTACTTTTTATTAATCCAGAACTAGGATTTGGCTTGAAGGTGAAATAAAAAAATCTGGAGTTAGTTTTTATTAATCCAGAACTAGGTTTCGCTTGGAAGCGAAATAAAAAATCTGGAGTTAGTTTTTATTAATGCAGAACTATGTTTTCGCTTGGAGGCGAAATAATAAAATTTGGGGTTAGTTTTTATTAATCCAGAACTAGGTTTTCATTTGGAGGCAAAATAATAAAACTTGGAGTTAGTTTTTATATATCCAGAACTAGGTTATCGCTTGGAGGCGAAATAATAAAATCTGGAGTTAGTTTTTATTAATCCAAAACTAGGTTTTCGCTTGGAGGTGAAATAATAAAATCTGGAGTTAGTTTTTATTAATGCAGAACTAGGTTTTCGCTTGGAGGCGAAATAATAAAATCTAAAATTAGTTTTTATTAATCCAGAATTAGGTTTTTGCTTCGAGCCGAAATAATAGAATCTGGAGTTAGTTTTTATTAATCCAGAACTAGGTTACGCTTGGAGGCGAAATAATAAAATCTGGAGTTAGTTTTTATTAATCCAGAACTAGGTTTCGCTTGGATGCGAAATAATAAAATCTGGACTTAGTTTTTATTATTGCAGAACTAGGTTTTCGCTTGGAGGCGAAATAATAAAATATGGGGTTAGTTTTTATTAATCCAGAACTAGGTTTTCACTTGGAGGTGAAATAATAAAATCTGGAGTTAGTTTTTATAAATACAGAACTAGGTTATCGCTTAGAGGCGAAATTATAAAATCTGGAGTTAGTTTTTATTAGTTTTCTCATTGAGGAGAAATAATAAAATCCGGAGTTAGTTTTTATTTATCCAGAACTAGGTTTTTACTTGGATGTGAAATAATAAAATCTAAAGTTAGTTTTTATTAATCCAGAACTAGGTTTTTGCTTGGAAGCGAAATAATAAAATCTAGGGTTAGTTTTTCTTAATCCAAAACTAGGTTTTCGCTTGGAGGTGAAATAATAAAATATGGAGTTAGTTTTTATTAATGCAGAACTAGGTTTTCGCTTGGAGGCGAAATAATAAAATCTGGGGTTAGTTTTTATTAATCCAGAACTAGGTTTTCACTAGGAGGCCAAATAATAAAATATGGAGTTAGTTTTTACAAATATAGAACTAGGTTATCACTTGGAGGCGAAATAATAAAATCTGGAGTTAGTTTTTATTAATCCAAAACTTGGTTTTCGCATGGAGGCGAAATAATATAATCCGGAGTTAGTTTTTATTTCTCCAGAACTAGTTTTTACTTGGATGTGAAATAATAAAATCTTAAGATAGTTTTTATTAATCCAGAACTAGGTTTTCATTTGGACGTGAAATAATAAAATCTGGAGTTAGTTTTTATAAATACAGAACTAGGTTATCGCTTGGAGGCGAAATAATAAAATCTGGAGTTAGTTTTTATTAGTTTTCTCATTGAGGCGAAATAATAAAATCCGGAGTTAGTTTTTATTTATTCAGAACTAGGTTTTTACTTGGATGTGAAATAATAAAATCTAGAGTTAGTTTTTATGAATCCAGAACTAGGTTTTTGATTGGAAGCGAAATAATAAAATCTAGGGTTAGTTTTTCTTAATCCAAAACTAGGTTTTCACTTGGAGGTGAAATAATAAAATATGGAGTTAGTTTTTATTAATGCAGAACTAGGTTTTCGCTTGGAGGCGAAATAATAAAATCTGGGGTTAGTTTTTATGAATCCAGAACTAGGTTTTCACTAGGAGGCCAAATAATAAAATATGGAGTTAGTTTTTACACATACAGAACTAGGTTATCGCTTGGAGGCGAAATAATAAAATCTGGAGTTAGTTTTTATTAATCCAAAACTTGGTTTTCGCATGGAGGCGAAATAATAAAATCCGGAGTTAGTTTTTATTTCTCCAGAAATAGGTTTTTACTTGGATGTGAAATAATAAAATCTAAAGATAGTTTTTATTAATCTAGAACTAGGTTTTTGCTTGGAGCAGAAATAATAAAACCTGGAGTTAATTTTTATTAATCGAGAACTAGGTTACGCTTGGAGGCGATATAATAAAATCTGGGGTTAGTTTTTATTAATCTAGAACTAGGTTTTCGCTTGGAGGCGAAATAATAAAATCTACGGTTAGTTTTTATTAAACAAGAACTAGGTTTTCGCTTGGAGGTGAAATAAGAAAATCAGGAGTTAGTTTTTATTAATTCAGAACTAGGTTTCGCTTGGAAGCGAAATAATAAAATCTGGAGTTTGTTTTTTTTATTTCAGAACTAGGTTTTCGCTTGGAGGCGAAATAATAAAATATGGGGTTAGTTTTTATTAATCCAGAGCTAGGTTTTCAGTTGGAGGCAAAATAATAAAATATGGAGTTAGTTTTAATGAATACAGAACTAGGTTACGCTTGTAGGCAATATAATAAAATCTGGAGTTAGTTTTTATTAATCCACAACTAGGTTTTCTCTTGGGGGCGAAATAATTAAATCTAGGGTTAGTTTTTATCAATCCAGAACTAGGATTTGGCTTGAAGGTGAAATAAAAAAATCTGGAGTTAGTTTTTATTAATCCAGAACTAGGTTTCGCTTGGAAGCGAAATAATAAAATCTAGAGTTAGTTTTTATTAATGCAGAACTATGTTTTCGCTTGGAGGCGAAATTATAAAATCTGGAGTTAGTTTTTATTAATCCAGAACTAGGTTTTCACTTGGAGGCAAAATAATAAAACATGGAGTTAGTTTTTATATATACAGAACTAGGTTATCGCTTGGAGGTGAAATAATAAAATCTGGAGTTAGTTTTTATTAATCCAAAACTAGGTTTTCGCTTGGAGGTGAAATAATAAAATCTGGGGTTAGTTTTTATTAATGCAGAACTAGTTTTTCGCTTGGAGGCGAAATAATAAAATCTGGGGTTAGTTTTTATTAATCCAGAACTAGGTTTTCACTAGGAGGCCAAATAATAAAATATGGAGTTAGTTTTTACAAATACAGAACTAGGTTATCGCTTGGAGGCGAAATAATAAAATCTGTAGTTAGTTTTTATTAATCCAAAACTTGGTTTTCGCATGGAGGCGAAATAATAAAATCCGGAGTTAGTTTTTATTTCTCCAGAACTAGGTTTTTACTTGGATGTGAAATAATAAAATCTAAATATAGTTTTTATTAATCCAGAACTAGGTTTTTGCTTGGAGCCGAAATAATAAAATCTGGAGTTAGTTTTTATTAATCCAGAACTAGGTTACGCTTGGAGGTGATATAATAAAATCTTGAGTTAGTTTTTATTAATGCAGAACTTGGTTTTCGCTTGGAGGCGTAATAATAAAATCTGGGGTTAGTTTTTATTAATCCAGAACTAGGTTTTCGCTTGGAGGCGAAATAATAAAATCTAGGGTTAGTTTTTATTAAACAAGAACTAGGTTTTCGCTTGGAGGTGAAATAAGAAAATCTAGAGTTAGTTTTTATTAATTCAGAACTAGGTTTCGCTTGGAAGCGAAATAATAAAATCTGGAGTTAGTTTTTATTATTTCAGAACTAGGTTTTCGCTTGGAGGCGAAATAATAAAATATGGGGTTAGTTTTTATTAATCCAGAGCTAGGTTTTCAGTTGGAGGCAAAATAATAAAATATGGAGTTAGTTTTAATGAATACAGAACTAGGTTACGCTTGTAGGCAATATAATAAAATCTGGAGTTAGTTTTTATTAATCCACAACTAGGTTTTCTCTTGGGGGCGAAATAATTAAATCTAGGGTTAGTTTTTATTAATCCAGAACTAGGATTTGGCTTGAAGGTGAAATAAAAAAATCTGGAGTTAGTTTTTATTAATCCAGAACTAGGTTTCGCTTGGAAGCGAAATAATAAAATCTGGAGTTAGTTTTTATTAATGCAGAACTATGTTTTCGCTTGGAGGCGAAATAATAAAATCTGGGGTTAGTTTTTATTAATCCAGAACTAGGTTTTCATTTGGAGGCAAAATAATAAAACGTTGAGTTAGTTTTTATATATACAGAACTAGGTTATCGCTTGGAGGCGAAATAATAAAATCTGAAGTTAGTTTTTATTAATCCAAAACTAGGTTTTCGCTTGGAGGTGAAATAATAAAATCTGGAGTTAGTTTTTATTAATGCAGAACTAGGTTTTTGCTTGGAGGCGAAATAATAAAATCTGGGGTTAGTTATTATTAATCCAGAACTAGGTTTTCACTAGGAGGCCAAATAATAAAATATGGAGTTAGTTTTTACAAATACAGAACTAGGTTATCGCTTGGAGGATCTGGAGTTAGTTTTTATTAATCCAAAACTTGGTTTTCGCATGGAGGCGAAATAATAAAATCCGGAGTTAGTTTTTATTTCTCCAGAACTAGGTTTTTACTTGGATGTGAAATAATAAAATCTAAAGATAGTTTTTACTAATCCAGAACTAGGTTTTTGCTTGGAGCCGAAATAATAAAATCTGGAGTTAGTTTTTATTAATCCAGAACTAGGTTACGCTTGGAGGCGATATAATAAAATCTGGAGTTAGTTTTTATTAATGCAGAACTTGGTTTTTGCTTGGAGGCGAAATAATAAAATTTGGGATTAGTTTTTATTAATCCAGAACTAGGTTTTCGCTTAGAGGCGAAATAATAAAATCTAGGGTTAGTTTTTATTAATCAAGAACTAGGTTTTCGCTTGGAGGTGAAATAAGAAAATCTGGAGTTAGTTTTTATTAATTCAGAAGTAGGTTTCGCTTGGAAGCGAAATAATAAAATCTGGAGTTAGTTTTTATTATTTAAGAACTAGGTTTTCGCTTGGAGGCGGAATAATAAAATATGGGGTTAGTTTTTATTAATCCAGAGCTAGGTTTTCAGTTGGAGGGAAAATAATAAAATATGGAGTTAGTTTTAATGAATACAGAACTAGGTTACGCTTGTATGCAATATAATAAAATCTGGAGTTAGTTTTTATTAATCCACAACTAGGTTTTCTCTTGAGGGCGAAATAGTTAAAACTAGGGTTAGTTTTTATTAATCCAGAACTAGGATTTGGCTAGAAGGTGAAATAAAAAAATCTGGAGTTAGTTTTTATTAATCCAGAACTAGGTTTCTCTTGGAAGCGAAATAATAAAATCTGGAGTTAGTTTTTATTAAGGCAGAACTATGTTTTCGTTTGGAGGCGAAATAATAAAATCTGGGGTTAGTTTTTGTTAATCCAAAACTAGGTTTTCACTTGGAGGCGAAATAATAAAACATGGAGTTAGTTTTTATATATACAGAACTAGGTTATCGCTTGGAGGCGAAATAATAAAATCTGGAGTTAGTTTTTATTAATCCAAAACTAGGTTTTCGCTTGGAGGTGAAATAATAAAATCTGGAGTCAGTTTTTATTAATGCAGAACTAGATTTTCGCTTGGAGGCGAAATAATAAAATCTGGGGTTAGTTTTTATTAATCCAGAACTAGGTTTTCACTAGGAGGCCAAATAATAAAATATGGAGTTAGTTTTTACAAATACAGAACCAGGTTATCGCTTGGAGGCGAAATAATAAAATCTGGAGTTAGTTTTTATTAATCCAAAACTTGGTTTCCGCATGGAGGCGAAATAATAAAATCCGGAGTTAGTTTTTATTTCTCCAGAACTAGGTTTTTACTTGGATGTGAAATAATAAAATCTAAAGATAGTTTTTATTAATCCAGAACTAGGTTTTTGCTTGGAGCCGAAATAATAAAATCTGGAGTTAGTTTTTATTAATCCAGAACTAGGTTACGCTTGGAGGCGATATAATAAAATCTGGAGTTAGTTTTTATTAATGCAGAACTTGGTTTTCGCTTGGAGGCGAAATAATAAAATCTGGGGTTAGTTTTTATTAATCCAGAACTAGGTTTTCGCTTGGAGGCGAAATAATAAAATCTAGGGTTAGTTTTCATTAAACAAGAACTAGGTTTTCGCTTGGAGGTGAAATAAGAAAATCTGGAGTTAGTTTTTATTAATTCAGAACTAGGTTTCGCTTGGAAGCGAAATAATAAAATCTGGAGTTAATTTTTATTATTTCAGAACTAGGTTTTCGCTTGGAGGCGAAATAATAAAATATGGGGTTAGTTTTTTTTGATCCAGAGCTAGGTTGTCAGTTGGAGGCAAAATCATAAAATATGGAGTTAGTTTTAATGAATACAGAACTAGGTTACACTTGTAGGCAATATAATAAAATCTGGAGTTAGTTTTTATTAATCCACAACTAGGTTTTCTCTTGGGGGCGAAATAATTAAATCTAGGGTTAGTTTTTATTAATCCAGAACTAGGATTTGGCTTGAAGGTGAAATAAAAAAATCTGGAGTTAGTTTTTATTAATCCAGAACTAGGTTTCGCTTGGAAGCGAAATAATAAAATCTGGAGTTAGTTTTTATTAATGCAGAACTATGTTTTCGCTTGGAGGCGAAATAATAAAATCTGGGGTTAGTTTTTATTAATCCAGAACTAGGTTTTCATATGGAGGCGAAATAATAAAACATGAAGTTAGTTTTTATATATACAGAACTAGGTTATCGCTTGGAAGCGAAATAATAAAATCTGGAGTCAGTTTTTATTAATGCAGAACTAGGTTTTCGCTTGGAGGCAAAATAATAAAATCTGGGGTTAGTTTTTATTAATCCAGAACTAGGTTTTCACTAGGAGGCCAAATAATAAAATATGGAGTTAGTTTTTACAAATACAGAACTAGGTTATCGCTTGGAGGCAAAATAATAAAATCTGGAGTTAGTTTTTATTAATCCAAAACTTGGTTTCCGCATGGAGGCGAAATAATAAAATCCGGAGTTAGTTTTTATTTTTCCAGAACTAGGTTTTTACTTGGATGTGAAATAATAAAATCTAAAAATAGTTTTTATTAATCCAGAACTAGGTTTTTGTTTTGAGCCGAAATAATAAAATCTGGAATTAGTTTTTATTAATCCAGAACTAGGTTACGCTTGGAGGCGATATAATAAAATCTGGAGTTAGTTTTTATTAATGCAGAACTTGGTTTTCGCTTGGAGGCGAAATAATAAAATCTGGGGTTAGTTTTTATTATTCCAGAAATAGGTTTTCACTAGGAGGCCAAATAATAAAATATGGAGTTAGTTTTTACAAATACAGAACTAGGTTATCGCTTGGAGGCAAAATAATAAAATCTGGAGTTAGTTTTTATTAATCCAAAACTTGGTTTTCGCATGGAGGCGAAATAATAAAATCCGGAGTTAGTTTTTATTTCTCCAGAACTAGGTTTTTACTTGGATGTGAAATAATAAAATCTAAAGATATTTTTTATTAATCCAGAACTAGGTTTTTGCTTGGAGCCGAAATAATAAAATCTGGAGTTAGTTTTTATTAATCCAGAACTAGGTTACGCTTGGAAGCGATATAATAAAATCTGGAGTTAGTTTTTATTAATGCAGAACTTGGTTTTCGCTTGGAGGCGAAATAATAAAATCTGTGGTTAGTTTTTATTAATCCAGAACTAGGTTTTCGCTTGGAGGCGAAATAATAAAATCTAGGGTTAGTTTTTATTAAACAAGAACTAGGTTTTTGCTTGGAGGTGAAATAAGAAAATCTGGAGTTAGTTTTTATTAATTTAGAACTAGGTTTCTCTTGGAAGCGAAATAATAAAACCTGGAGTTAGTTTTTATTATTGCAGAACTAGGTTTTCGCTTGGAGGCGAAATAATAAAATATGGGGTTAGTTCTTATTAATCCAGAGCTAGGTTTTCAGGTGGAGGCAAAATAATAAAATATGGAGTTAGTTTTAATCAATACAGAACTAGGTTACGCTTGTAGGCAATATAATAAAATCTGAAGTTAGTTTTTATTAATCCAGAACTAGGATTTGGCTTGAAGGTGAAATAAAAAAATCTGGAGTTAGTTTTTATTAATCCAGAACTAGGTTTCGCTTGGAAGCAAAATAATAAAATCTGGAGTTAGTTTTTATTAATGCAGAACTATGTTTTCGCTTTGAGGCGAAATAATAAAATCTGGGTTTAGTTTTTATTAATCCAGAACTAGGTTTTCACTTGGAGGCGAAATAATAAAACATGGAGTTAGTTTTTATATATACAGAACTAGGTTATCGCTTGGAGGCAAAATAATAAAATCTGGAGTTAGTTTTTATTAATCCAAAACTAGGTTTTCGCTTGGAGGTGAAAGAATAAAATCTGGAGTTAGTTTTTATTAATGCAGAACTAGGTTTTCGCTTGGAGGCGAAATAATAAAATCTGGGGTTAGTTTTTATTAATCCAGAACTAGGTTTTCACTAGGAGGCCAAATAATAAAATATGGAGTTAGTTTTTACAAATACAGAACTAGGTTATCGCTTGGTGGCGAAATAATAAAATCTGGAGTTAGTTTTTATTAATCCAAAACTTGGTTTTCGCATGGAGGCGAAATAATAAAATCCGGAGTTAGTTTTTGTTTCTCCAGAACTAGGTTTTTACTTGGATGTGAAATAATAAAATCTAAAGATAGTTTTTATTAATCCAGAACTAGGTTTTTGCTTGGAGCCGAAATAATAAAATCTGGAGTTAGTTTTTATTAATCCAGAACTAGGTTACGCTTGGAGGCGATATAATAAAATCTGGAGTTAGTTTTTATTAATGCAGAACTTGGTTTTCGCTTGGAGGATAAATAATAAAAGCTGGGGTTAGTTTTTATTAATCCAGAACTAGGTTTTCGCTTGGAGGCGAAATAATAAAATCTAGGGTTAGTTTTTATTAAACAAGAACTAGGTTTTCGCTTGGAGGTGAAATAAGAAAATCTGTAGTTAGTTTTTATTAATTCAGAACTAGGGTTCGCTTGGAAGCGAAATAATAAAATCTGGAGTTAGTTTTTATTATTTCAGAACTAGGTTTTCGCTTGGAGGCGAAATAATAAAATATGGGGTTAGTTTTTATTAATCCAGAGCTAGGTTTTCAGTTGGAGGCAAAATAATAAAATATGGAGTTAGTTTTAATGAATACAGAACTAGGTTACGCTTGTAGGCAATATAATAAAATCTGGAGTTAGTTTTTATTAATCCACAACTAGGTTTTCTCTTGGGGGCGAAAGAGTTAAATCTAGGGTTAGTTTTTATTAATCCAGAACTAGGATTTGGCTTGAAGGTGAAATAAAAAAATCTGGAGTTAGGTTTTATTAATCCAGAACTAGGTTTTGCTTGGAAGCGAAATAATAAAATCTGGAGTTAGTTTTTATTAATGCAGAACTATGTTTTCGCTTGGAGTCGAAATAATAAAATCTGGGGTTAGTTTTTATTTGGAGGCGAAATAATAAAATCTGGGGTTAGTTTTTATTAATCCAGAACTAGGTTTTCACTAGGAGGCCAAATAATAAAATATGGAGTTAGTTTTTACAAATACAGAACCAGGTTATCGCTTGGAGGCGAAATAATAAAATCTGGAGTTAGTTTTTCTTAATCCAAAACTTGGTTTTCGCATGGAGGCGAAATAATAAAATCCAGAGTTAGTTTTTATTTCTCCAGAACTAGGTTTTTACTTGGATGTGAAATAATAAAATCTAAAGATAGTTTTTATTAATCCAGAACTAGGTTTTTGCTTGGAGCCGAAATAATAAAATCTGGAGTTAGTTTTTATTAATCCAGAACTAGGTTACGCTTGGAGGCGATATAATAAAATCTGGAGTTAGTTTTTATTAATGCAGAACTTGGTTTTCGCTTGGAGGCGAAATAATAAAATCTGGGGTTAGTTTTTATTAATCCAGAACTAGGTTTTCGCTTGGAGGCGAAATAATAAAATCTAGGGTTAGTTTTCATTAAACAAGAACTAGGTTTTCGCTTGGAGGTGAAATAAGAAAATCTGGAGTTAGTTTTTATTAATTCAGAACTAGGTTTCGCTTGGAAGCGAAATAATAAAATCTGGAGTTAGTTTTTATTATTTCAGAACTAGGTTTTCGCTTGGAGGCGAAATAATAAAATATGGGGTTAGTTTTTTTTGATCCAGAGCTAGGTTGTCAGTTGGAGGCAAAATCATAAAATATGGAGTTAGTTTTAATGAATACAGAACTAGGTTACACTTGTAGGCAATATAATAAAATCTGGAGTTAGTTTTTATTAATCCACAACTAGGTTTTCTCTTGGGGGCGAAATAATTAAATCTAGGGTTAGTTTTTATTAATCCAGAACTAGGATTTGGCTTGAAGGTGAAATAAAAAAATCTGGAGTTAGTTTTTATTAATCCAGAACTAGGTTTCGCTTGGAAGCGAAATAATAAAATCTGGAGTTAGTTTTTATTAATGCAGAACTATGTTTTCGCTTGGAGGCGAAATAATAAAATCTGGGGTTAGTTTTTATTAATCCAGAACTAGGTTTTCATATGGAGGCGAAATAATAAAACATGAAGTTAGTTTTTATATATACAGAACTAGGTTATCGCTTGGAAGCGAAATAATAAAATCTGGAGTCAGTTTTTATTAATGCAGAACTAGGTTTTCGCTTGGAGGCAAAATAATAAAATCTGGGGTTAGTTTTTATTAATCCAGAACTAGGTTTTCACTAGGAGGCCAAATAATAAAATATGGAGTTAGTTTTTACAAATACAGAACTAGGTTATCGCTTGGAGGCAAAATAATAAAATCTGGAGTTAGTTTTTATTAATCCAAAACTTGGTTTCCGCATGGAGGCGAAATAATAAAATCCGGAGTTAGTTTTTATTTTTCCAGAACTAGGTTTTTACTTGGATGTGAAATAATAAAATCTAAAAATAGTTTTTATTAATCCAGAACTAGGTTTTTGTTTTGAGCCGAAATAATAAAATCTGAAATTAGTTTTTATTAATCCAGAACTAGGTTACGCTTGGAGGCGATATAATAAAATCTGGAGTTAGTTTTTATTAATGCAGAACTTGGTTTTCGTTTGGAGGCGAAATAATAAAATCTGGGGTTAGTTTTTATTATTCCAGAAATAGGTTTTCACTAGGAGGCCAAATAATAAAATATGGAGTTAGTTTTTACAAATACAGAACTAGGTTATCGCTTGGAGGCAAAATAATAAAATCTGGAGTTAGTTTTTATTAATCCAAAACTTGGTTTTCGCATGGAGGCGAAATAATAAAATCCGGAGTTAGTTTTTATTTCTCCAGAACTAGGTTTTTACTTGGATGTGAAATAATAAAATCTAAAGATATTTTTTATTAATCCAGAACTAGGTTTTTGCTTGGAGCCGAAATAATAAAATCTGGAGTTAGTTTTTATTAATCCAGAACTAGGTTACGCTTGGAAGCGATATAATAAAATCTGGAGTTAGTTTTTATTAATGCAGAACTTGGTTTTCGCTTGGAGGCGAAATAATAAAATCTGTGGTTAGTTTTTATTAATCCAGAACTAGGTTTTCGCTTGGAGGCAAAATAATAAAATCTAGGGTTAGTTTTTATTAAACAAGAACTAGGTTTTTGCTTGGAGGTGAAATAAGAAAATCTGGAGTTAGTTTTTATTAATTTAGAACTAGGTTTCTCTTGGAAGCGAAATAATAAAACCTGGAGTTAGTTTTTATTATTGCAGAACTAGGTTTTCGCTTGGAGGCGAAATAATAAAATATGGGGTTAGTTCTTATTAATCCAGAGCTAGGTTTTCAGGTGGAGGCAAAATAATAAAATATGGAGTTAGTTTTAATCAATACAGAACTAGGTTACGCTTGTAGGCAATATAATAAAATCTGAAGTTAGTTTTTATTAATCCAGAACTAGGATTTGGCTTGAAGGTGAAATAAAAAAATCTGGAGTTAGTTTTTATTAATCCAGAACTAGGTTTCGCTTGGAAGCAAAATAATAAAATCTGGAGTTAGTTTTTATTAATGCAGAACTATGTTTTCGCTTTGAGGCGAAATAATAAAATCTGGGTTTAGTTTTTATTAATCCAGAACTAGGTTTTCACTTGGAGGCGAAATAATAAAACATGGAGTTAGTTTTTATATATATAGAACTAGGTTATCGCTTGGAGGCAAAATAATAAAATCTAGAGTTAGTTTTTATTAATCCAAAACTAGGTTTTCGCTTGGAGGTGAAAGAATAAAATCTGGAGTTAGTTTTTATTAATGCAGAACTAGGTTTTCGCTTGGAGGCGAAATAATAAAATCTGGGGTTAGTTTTTATTAATCCAGAACTAGGTTTTCACTAGGAGGCCAAATAATAAAATATGGAGTTAGTTTTTACAAATACAGAACTAGGTTATCGCTTGGAGGCGAAATAATAAAATCTGGAGTTAGTTTTTATTAATCCAAAACTTGGTTTTCGCATGGAGGCGAAATAATAAAATCCGGAGTTAGTTTTTGTTTCTCCAGAACTAGGTTTTTACTTGGATGTGAAATAATAAAATCTAAAGATAGTTTTTATTAATCCAGAACTAGGTTTTTGCTTGGAGCCGAAATAATAAAATCTGGAGTTAGTTTTTATTAATCCAGAACTAGGTTACGCTTGGAGGCGATATAATAAAATCTGGAGTTAGTTTTTATTAATGAAGAACTTGGTTTTCGCTTGGAGGATAAATAATAAAAGCTGGGGTTAGTTTTTATTAATCCAGAACTAGGTTTTCGCTTGGAGGCGAAATAATAAAATCTAGGGTTAGTTTTTATTAAACAAGAACTAGGTTTTCGCTTGGAGGTGAAATAAGAAAATCTGTAGTTAGTTTTTATTAATTCAGAACTAGGGTTCGCTTGGAAGCGAAATAATAAAATCTGGAGTTAGTTTTTATTATTTCAGAACTAGGTTTTCGCTTGGAGGCGAAATAATAAAATATGGGGTTAGTTTTTATTAATCCAGAGCTAGGTTTTCAGTTGGAGGCAAAATAATAAAATATGGAGTTAGTTTTAATGAATACAGAACTAGGTTACGCTTGTAGGCAATATAATAAAATCTGGAGTTAGTTTTTATTAATCCACAACTAGGTTTTCTCTTGGGGGCGAAAGAGTTAAATCTAGGGTTAGTTTTTATTAATCCAGAACTAGGATTTGGCTTGAAGGTGAAATAAAAAAATCTGGAGTTAGTTTTTATTAATCCAGAACTAGGTTTTGCTTGGAAGCGAAATAATAAAATCTGGAGTTAGTTTTTATTAATGCAGAACTATGTTTTCGCTTGGAGTCGAAATAATAAAATCTGGGGTTAGTTTTTATTTGGAGGCAAAATAATAAAATCTGGGGTTAGTTTTTATTAATCCAGAACTAGGTTTTCACTAGGAGGCCAAATAATAAAATATGGAGTTAGTTTTTACAAATACAGAACTAGGCTATCGCTTGGAGGCGAAATAATAAAATCTGGAGTTAGTTTTTCTTAATCCAAAACTTGGTTTTCGCATGGAGGTGAAATAATAAAATCCAGAGTTAGTTTTTATTTCTCCAGAACTAGGTTTTTACTTGGATGTGAAATAATAAAATCTAAAGATAGTTTTTATTAATCCAGAACTAGGTTTTTGCTTGGAGCCGAAATAATAAAATCTGGAGTTAGTTTTTATTAATCCAGAACTAGGTTACGCTTGGAGGCGATATAATAAAATCTGGAGTTAGTTTTTATTAATGCAGAACTTGGTTTTTGCTTGGAGGTGAAATAATAAAATTTGGGATTAGTTTTTATTAATCCAGAACTAGGTTTTCGCTTGGAGGCGAAATAATAAAATCTAGGGTTAGTTTTTATTAAACAAGAACTAGGTTTTCGCTTGGAGGTGAAATAAGAAAATCTGGAGTTAGTTTTTATTAATTCAGAACTAGGTTTCGCTTGGAAGCGAAATAATAAAATCTGGAGTTAGTTTTTATTATTTCAGAACTAGGTTTTCGCTTGGAGGTGAAATAATAAAATCTGGGGTTAGTTTTTATTAATCCAGAACTAGGTTTTCACTTGGAGGCGAAATAATAAAACATGGAGTTAGTTTTTATATATACAGAACTAGGTTATCGCTTGGAGGCGAAATAATAAAATCTGGAGTTAGTTTTTATTAATCCAAAACTAGGTTTTCGCTTGGAGGTGAAATAATAAAATCTGGAGTCAGTTTTTATTAATGCAGAACTAGATTTTCGCTTGGAGGCGAAATAATAAAATCTGGGGTTAGTTTTTATTAATCCAGAACTAGGTTTTCACTAGGAGGCCAAATAATAAAATATGGAGTTAGTTTTTACAAATACAGAACTAGGTTATCGCTTGGAGGCGAAATAATAAAATCTGGAGTTAGTTTTTATTAATCCAAAACTTGGTTTCCGCATGGAGGCGAAATAATAAAATCCGGAGTTAGTTTTTATTTCTCCAGAACTAGGTTTTTACTTGGATGTGAAATAATAAAATCTAAAGATAATTTTTATTAATCCAGAACTAGGTTTTTGCTTGGAGCCGAAATAATAAAATCTGGAGTTAGTTTTTATTAATCCAGAACTAGGTTACGCTTGGAGGCGATATAATAAAATCTGGAGTTAGTTTTTATTAATGCAGAACTTGGTTTTCGCTTGGAGGCGAAATAATAAAATCTGGGGTTAGTTTTTATTAATCCAGAACTAGGTTTTCGCTTGGAGGCGAAATAATAAAATTTAGGGTTAGTTTTTATTAAACAAGAACTAGGTTTTCGCTTGGAGGTGAAATAAGAAAATCTGGAGTTAGTTTTTATTAATTCAGAACTAGGTTTCGCTTGGAAGCGAAATAATAAAATCTGGAGTTAATTTTTATTATTTCAGAACTAGGTTTTTGCTTGGAGGCAAAATAATAAAATATGGGGTTAGTTTTTTTTAATCCAGAGCTAGGTTGTCAGTTGGAGGCAAAATCATAAAATATGGAGTTAGTTTTAATGAATACAGAACTAGGTTATGCTTGTAGGCAATATAATAAAATCTGGAGTTAGTTTTTATTAATCCACAACTAGGTTTTCTCTTGGAGGCGAAATAATTAAATCTAGGGTTAGTTTTTATTAATCAAGAACTAGGATTTGGCTTGAAGGTGAAATAAAAAAATCTGGAGTTAGTTTTTATTAATCCAGAACTAGGTTTCGCTTGGAAGCGAAATAATAAAATCTGGAGTTAGTTTTTATTAATGCAGAACTATGTTTTCGCTTGGAGGCAAAATAATAAAATCTGGGGTTAGTTTTTATTAATCTAGAACTAGGTTTTCACTTGGAGGCGAAATAATAAAACATGGAGTTAGTTTTTATATATACAGAACTAGGTTATCGCTTGGAAGCAAAATAATAAAATCTGGAGTTAGTTTTTATTAATCCAAAACTAGGTTTTCGCTTGGAGGTGAAATAATAAAATCTGGAGTCAGTTTTTATTAATGCAGAACTAGGTTTTCGCTTGGAGGCAAAATAATAAAATCTGGGGTTAGTTTTTATTAATCTAGAACTAGGTTTTCACTAGGAGGCCAAATAATAAAATATGGAGTTAGTTTTTACAAATACAGAACTAGGTTATCGCTTGGAGGCAAAATAATAAAATCTGGAGTTAGTTTTTATTAATCCAAAACTTGGTTTCCGCATGGAGGCGAAATAATAAAACCCGGAGTTAGTTTTTATTTCTCCAGAACTAGGTTTTTACTTGGATGTGAAATAATGAAATCTAAAAATAGTTTTTATTAATCCAGAACTAGGTTTTTGCTAGGAGCCGAAATAATAAAATCTGGAGTTAGTTTTTATTAATCCAGAACTAGGTTACGCTTGGAGGCGATATAATAAAATCTGGAGTTAGTTTTTATTAATGCAGAACTTGGTTTTCGCTTGGAGGCGAAATAATAAAATCTGGGGTTAGTTTTTATTAATCCAGAACTAGGTTTTCACTAGGAGGCCAAATAATAAAATATGGAGTTAGTTTTTACAAATACAGAACTAGGTTATCGCTTGGAGGCGAAATAATAAAATCTGGAGTTAGTTTTTATTAATCCAAAACTTGGTTTTCGCATGGAGGCGAAATAATAAAATCCGGAGTTAGTTTTTATTTCTCCAGAACTAGGTTTTTACTTGGATGTGAAATAATAAAATCTAAAGATAGTTTTTATTAATCCATAACTAGGTTTTTGCTTGGAGCCGAAATAATAAAATCTGGAGTTAGTTTTTATTAATCCAGAACTAGGTTATGCTTGGAGGCGATATAATAAAATCTGGAGTGAGTTTTTACTAATGCAGAACTTGGTTTTCGCTTGGAGGCGAAATAATAAAATCTGGGGTTAGTTTTTATTAATCCAGAACTAGGTTTTCACTAGGAGGCGAAATAATAAAATTTGGGATTAGTTTTTATTAATCCAGAACTAGGTTTTCACTTGGAGGCGAAATAAAAAAATCTAGGGTTAGTTTTTATTAAACAAGAACTAGGTTTTCGCTTGGAGGTGAAATAAGAAAATCTGGAGTTAGTTTTTATTAATTCAGAACTAGGTTTCGCTTGGAAGCGAAATAATAAAATCTGGAGTTAGTTTTTATTATTTCAGAACTAGGTTTTCGCTTGGAGGCGAAATAATAAAATATGGGGTTAGTTTTTTTTAATCCAGAGCTAGGTTTTCAGTTGGCGGTAAAATAATAAAATATGGAGTTAGTTTTAATGAATACAGAACTAGGTTACGCTTGTAGGCAATATAATAAAATCTGGAGTTAGTTTTTATTAATCCACAACTAGGTTTTCTCTTAAGGGCGAAATAGTTAAAACTAGGGTTAGTTTTTATTAATCCAGAACTAGGATTTCGCTTGAAGGTGAAACAAAAAAATCTGGAGTTAGTTTTTATTAATCCAGAACTAGGTTTCGCTTGGAAGCGAAATAATAAAATCTGGAGTTAGTTTTTATTAATGCAGAACTATGTTTTCGCTTGGAGGCGAAATAATAAAATCTGGGGTTAGTTTTTATTAATCCAGAACTACGTTTTCACTTGGAGGCAAAATAATAAAACATGGAGTTAGTTTTTATATATACAGAACTAGGTTATCGCTTGGAGGCGAAATAATAAAATCTGGAGTTAGTTTTTATTAATCCAAAACTAGGTTTTCGCTTGGAGGTGAAATAATAAAATCTGGAGTTAGTTTTTATTAATGCAGAACTAGGTTTTCGCTTGGAGGCGAAATAATAAAATCTGGGGTTAGTTTTTATTAATCCAGAACTAGGTTTTCACTAGGAGGCCAAATAATAAAATATGGAGTTAGTTTTTACAAATACAGAACTAGGTTATCGCTTGGAGGCGAAATAATAAAATCTGGAGTTAGTTTTTATTAATCCAAAACTTGGTTTTCGCATGGAGGCGAAATAATAAAATCCGGAGTTAGTTTTTATTTCTCCAGAACTAGGTTTTTACTTGGATGTGAAATAATAAAATCTAAAGATAGTTTTTATTAATCCAGAACTAGGTTTTTGCTTGGAGCCGAAATAATAAAATCTGGAGTTAGTTTTTATTAATCCAGAACTAGGTTACGCTTGGAGGCGATATAATAAAATCTGGAGTTAGTTTTTATTAATGCAGAACTTGGTTTTCGCTTGGAGGCGAAATAATAAAATTTGGGATTAGTTTTTATTAATCCAGAACTAGGTTTTCGCTTGGAGGCGAAATAATAAAATCTAGGGTTAGTTTTTGTTAAACAAGAACTAGGTTTTCGCTTGGAGGTGAAATAAGAAAATCTGGAGTTAGTTTTTATTAATTCAGAACTAGGTTTCGCTTGGAAGCGAAATAATAAAATCTGGAGTTAGTTTTTATTATTTCAGAACTAGGTTTTCGCCTGGAGGCGAAATAATAAAATATGGGGTTAGTTTTTATTAATCCAGAGCTAGGTTTTCAGTTGGAGGCAAAATAATAAAATATGGAGTTAGTTTTAATGAATACAGAACTAGGTTACGCTTGTAGGCAATATAATAAAATCTGGAGTTAGTTTTTATTAATCCACAACTAGGTTTTCTCTTGAGGGCAAAATAGTTAAAACTAGGGTTAGTTTTTATTAATCCAGAACTAGGATTTGGCTTGAAGGTGAAATAAAAAAATCTGGAGTTAGTTTTTGTTAATCCAGAACTAGGTTTCACTTGGAAGCGAAATAATAAAATCTAGAGTTAGTTTTTATTAATGCAGAACTATGTTTTCGCTTGGAGGCGAAATAATAAAATCTGTGGTTAGTTTTTATTAATCTAGAACTAGGTTTTCACTTGGAGGCAAAATAATAAAACATGGAGTTAGTTTTTATATATACAGAACTAGGTTATCGCTTGGAGGTGAAATAATAAAATCTGAAGTTAGTTTTTATTAATCAAAAACTAGGTTTTCGCTTGGAGGTGAAATAATAAAATTTGGAGTTAGTTTTTATTAATGCAGAACTAGGTTTTCGCTTGGAGGCGAAATAATAAAATATGGGGTTAGTTTTTATTAATCCAGAACTAGGTTTTCACTAGGAGGCCAAATAATAAAATATGGAGTTAGTTTTTACAAATACAGAACTAGGTTATCGCTTGGAGGCGAAATAATAAAATCTGGAGTTAGTTTTTATTAATCCAAAATTTGGTTTTCGCATGGAGGCAAAATAATAAAATCTGGAGTTAGTTTTTATTTCTCCAGAACTAGGTTTTTACTTGGATGTGAAATAATAAAATCTAAAGATAGTTTTTATTAATCTAGAACTAGGTTTTTGCTTGGAGCCGAAATAATAAAATCTGGAGTTAGTTTTTATTAATCCAGAACTAGGTTACGCTTGGAGGCGATATAATAAAATCTGGAGTTAGTTTTTATTAATGCAGAACTTGGTTTTCGCTTGGAGGCAAAATAATAAAATTTGGGGTTAGATTTTATTAATCCAGAACTAGGTTTTCGCTTGGAGGCAAAATAATAAAATCTAGGGTTAGTTTTTATTAAACAAGAACTAGGTTGTCGCTTGGAGGTTAAATAAGAAAATCTGGAGTTAGTTTTTATTAATTCAGAACTAGGTTTCGCTTGGAAGCGAAATAATAAAATCTGGTGTTAGTTTTTATTATTTCAGAACTAGGTTTTCGCTTGGAGGCGAAATAATAAAATATGGGGTTAGTTTTTTTTAATCCAGAGCTAGGTTGTCAGTTAGAGGCAAAATAATAAAATATGGAGTTAGTTTTAATGAATATAGAACTAGGTTACGCTTGTAGGCAATATAATAAAATCTGGAGGTAGTTTTTATTAATCCACAACTAGGTTTTCTCTTGGGGGCGAAATAATTAAATCTAGGGTTAGTTTTTATTAATCCAGAACTAGGATTTGGCTTGAAGGTGAAATAAAAAAATCTGGAGTTAGTTTTTATTAATCCAGAACTAGGTTTCTCTTGGAAGCGAAATAATAAAATCTGGAGTTAGTTTTTATTAATGCAGAACTATGTTTTCGCTTGGAGGCGAAATAATAAAATCTGGGGTTAGTTTTTATTAATCCAGAACTAGGTTTTCACTTGGAGGCGAAATAATAAAACATGGAGTTAGTTTTTATATATACAGAACTAGGTTATTGCTTGGAGGCGAAATAATAAAATCTGGAGTTAGTTTTTATTAATCCAAAACTAGGTTTTCGCTTGGAGGTGAAATAATAAAATCTGGAGTCAGTTTTTATTAATGCAGAACTAGATTTTCGCTTGGAGGCGAAATAATAAAATCTGGGGTTAGTTTTTATTAATCCAGAACTAGGTTTTCACTAGGAGGCCAAATAATTAAATATGGAGTTAGTTTTTACAAATACAGAACTAGGTTATCGCTTGGAGGCGAAATAATAAAATCTGGAGTTAGTTTTTATTAATCCAAAACTTGGTTTCCGCATGGAGGCGAAATAATAAAATCTGGAGTTAGTTTTTATTAATCCAGAACTAGGTTACGCTTGGAGGCGATATAATAAAATCTGGAGTTAGTTTTTATTAATGCAGAACTTGGTTTTCGCTTGGAGGAGAAATAATAAAATCTGGGGTTAGTTTTTATTAATCCAGAACTAGGTTTTCGCTTGGAGGCGAAATAATAAAATCTAGGGTTAGTTTTTATTAAACAAGAACTAGGTTTTCGCTTGGAGGTGAAATAAGAAAATCTGGAGTTAGTTTTTATAAATTCAGAACTAGGTTTCGCTTGGAAGCGAAATAATAAAATCTGGAGTTAATTTTTATTATTTCAGAACTAGGTTTTCGCTTGGAGGCGAAATAATAAAATATGGGGTTAGTTTTTTTTAATCCAGAGCTAGGTTGTCAGTTGGAGGCAAAATCATAAAATATGGAGTTAGTTTTAATGAATACAGAACTAGGTTACGCTTGTAGGCAATATAATAAAATCTGGAGTTAGTTTTTATTAATCCACAACTAGGTTTTCTCTTGGAGGCGAAATAATTAAATCTAGGGTTAGTTTTTATTAATCAAGAACTAGGATTTGGCTTGAATGTGAAATAAAAAAATCTGGAGTTAGTTTTTATTAATCCAGAACTAGGTTTCGCATGGAAGCGAAATAATAAAATCTGGAGTTAGTTTTTATTAATGCAGAACTATGTTTTCGCTTGGAGGCGAAATAATAAAATCTGGGGTTAGTTTTTATTAATCCAGAACTAGGTTTTCACTTGGAGGCGAAATAATAAAACATGGAGTTAGTTTTTATATATACAGAACTAGGTTATCGCTTGGAGGCGAAATAATAAAATCTGGAGTTAGTTTTTATTAATCCAAAACTAGGTTTTCGCTTGGAGATGAAATAATAAAATTTGGAGTTAGTTTTTATTAATGCAGAACTAGGTTTTCGCTTGGAGGCGAAATAATAAAATCTGGGGTTAGTTTTTATTAATCCAGAACTAGGTTTTCACTAGGAGGCCAAATAATAAAATATGGAGTTAGTTTTTACAAATACAGAACTAGGTTATCGCTTGGAGGCGAATAATAAAATCTGGAGTTAGTTTTTATTAATCCAAAACTTGGTTTTCGCATGGAGGCGAAATAATAAAATCCGGAGTTAGTTTTTATTTCTCCAGAACTAGGTTTTTACTTGGATGTGAAATAATAAAATCTAAAGATAGTTTTTATTAATCCAGAACTAGGTTTTTGCTTGGAGCCGAAATAATAAAATCTGGAGTTAGTTTTTATTAATCCAGAACTAGGTTACGCTTGGAGGCGATATAATAAAATCTGGAGTTAGTTTTTATTAATGCAGAACTTGGTTTTCGCTTGGAGGCAAAATAATAAAATCTGGGGTTAGTTTTTATTAATCCAGAACTAGGTTTTCGCTTGGAGGAAAAATAATAAAATCTAGGGTTAGTTTTTATTAAACAAGAACTAGGTTGTCGCTTGGAGGTGAAATAAGAAAATCTGGAGTTAGTTTTTATTAATTCAGAACTAGGTTTCGCTTGGAAGCGAAATAATAAAATCTGGAGTTAGTTTTTATTATTTCAGAACTAGGTTTTCGCTTGGAGGCGAAATAATAAAATATGGGGTTAGTTTTTTTTAATCCAGAGCTAGGTTGTCATTTAGAGGCAAAATAATGAAATATGGAGTTAGTTTTAATGAATATAGAACTAGGTTACGCTTGTAGGCAATATAATAAAATCTGGAGTTAGTTTTTATTAATCCACAACTAGGTTTTCTCTTGGAGGCGAAATAATTAAATCTAGGGTTAGTTTTTATTAAACAAGAACTAGGTTGTCGCTTGGAGGTGAAATAAGAAAATCTGGAGTTAGTTTTTATTAATTCAGAACTAGGTTTCGCTTGGAAGCGAAATAATAAAATCTGGAGTTAATTTTTATTATTTCAGAACTAGGTTTTCGCTTGGAGGCGAAATAATAAAATATGGGGTTAGTTTTTTTTAATCCAGAGCTAGGTTGTCAGTTGGAGGCAAAATCATAAAATATGGAGTTAGTTTTAATGAATACAGAACTAGGTTACGCTTGTAGGCAATATAATAAAATCTGGAGTTAGTTTTTATTAATCCACAACTAGGTTTTCTCTTGGAGGCGAAATAATTAAATCTAGGGTTAGTTTTTATTAATCAAGAACTAGGATTTGGCTTGAATGTGAAATAAAAAAATCTGGAGTTAGTTTTTATTAATCCAGAACTAGGTTTCGCATGGAAGCGAAATAATAAAATCTGGAGTTAGTTTTTATTAATGCAGAACTATGTTTTCGCTTGGAGGCGAAATAATAAAATCTGGGGTTAGTTTTTATTAATCCAGAACTAGGTTTTCACTTGGAGGCGAAATAATAAAACATGGAGTTAGTTTTTATATATACAGAACTAGGTTATCGCTTGGAGGCGAAATAATAAAATCTGGAGTTAGTTTTTATTAATCCAAAACTAGGTTTTCGCTTGGAGATGAAATAATAAAATTTGGAGTTAGTTTTTATTAATGCAGAACTAGGTTTTCGCTTGGAGGCGAAATAATAAAATCTGGGGTTAGTTTTTATTAATCCAGAACTAGGTTTTCACTAGGAGGCCAAATAATAAAATATGGAGTTAGTTTTTACAAATACAGAACTAGGTTATCGCTTGGAGGCGAATAATAAAATCTGGAGTTAGTTTTTATTAATCCAAAACTTGGTTTTCGCATGGAGGCGAAATAATAAAATCCGGAGTTAGTTTTTATTTCTCCAGAACTAGGTTTTTACTTGGATGTGAAATAATAAAATCTAAAGATAGTTTTTATTAATCCAGAACTAGGTTTTTGCTTGGAGCCGAAATAATAAAATCTGGAGTTAGTTTTTATTAATCCAGAACTAGGTTACGCTTGGAGGCGATATAATAAAATCTGGAGTTAGTTTTTATTAATGCAGAACTTGGTTTTCGCTTGGAGGCAAAATAATAAAATCTGGGGTTAGTTTTTATTAATCCAGAACTAGGTTTTCGCTTGGAGGAAAAATAATAAAATCTAGGGTTAGTTTTTATTAAACAAGAACTAGGTTGTCGCTTGGAGGTGAAATAAGAAAATCTGGAGTTAGTTTTTATTAATTCAGAACTAGGTTTCGCTTGGAAGCGAAATAATAAAATCTGGAGTTAGTTTTTATTATTTCAGAACTAGGTTTTCGCTTGGAGGCGAAATAATAAAATATGGGGTTAGTTTTTTTTAATCCAGAGCTAGGTTGTCATTTAGAGGCAAAATAATGAAATATGGAGTTAGTTTTAATGAATATAGAACTAGGTTACGCTTGTAGGCAATATAATAAAATCTGGAGTTAGTTTTTATTAATCCACAACTAGGTTTTCTCTTGGAGGCGAAATAATTAAATCTAGGGTTAGTTTTTATTAAACAAGAACTAGGTTGTCGCTTGGAGGTGAAATAAGAAAATCTGGAGTTAGTTTTTATTAATTCAGAACTAGGTTTCTCTTGGAAGCGAAATAATAAAATCTGGAGTTAGTTTTTATTATTTCAGAACTAGGTTTTCGCTTGGAGGCGAAATAATAAAATATGGGGTTAGTTTTTTTTAATCCAGAGCTAGGTTGTCATTTAGAGGCAAAATAATGAAATATGGAGTTAGTTTTAATGAATATTGAACTAGGTTACGCTTGTAG